>OY728123.1:1735179502-1736429502 GCA_963277665.1 Viscum album | reverse complement strand
TATGTGATGCACCTAGAATTAATAATAATAACCTAAGTGTTGTTGGGTTAAAATATATGTGGTTTATATAGTTGAAAATTCTTATGATAAATAAATTTTTAATAGTGTTGGAATGCGTAATGGGTTGAAACTTGAGAATGATGAATGGCTAAATGGGATAATATGTAGATGTGATTAAAGACCATAATGGAATGGATTGTGAGTCCAGTAATAGAGCCTAGTGAGTTAGGAATGATGAATAAATCCTTCTGATATAGGCACAATTAATCAATGCATGGTTATATAATCATAAAAAATGAGAATTGGGGTAAATGGGTAAATGATGTGAAATTTGGTAAATGGGTTAATGGGTTATGACATGGTATTAACTCTCATATTATTTTTGTGATTGATGTTTCCTTTGGAATTGTTTTTGATGTTTTGGGAATTGTTCATGGATACATATTTATATAGCATGTACACATGGGTTGGTAGAGTGGGGTATTGACATGAGGTTCTACGCCCAGGGGTTGAGTTGGACTATGGCTTTAAACTCCACCTCTAATGCATGAGTTTGGGATGAGAACTGAGGACCTATTCCCCTAATAGTTTCATCTACCCAGACATAGGCTTCGAGTGAGGATATAGTTGACATGTGTATGTTAGTCATAGTGAGATAGGATAACATTTTGTTTTCATCATGTGTGCGATTGTGCACTTTTTTCCCATCAAACATGATGTGTCAGATGAACAGATGATAAAGGTGTTAGAAATGGTAAGTATTGGGAAATGGGTTGAAATGTTATGATAAGGAAATGGTAATAAATGTTGGTAATAGACCTAAAATTTCTAAGGACACTTAATCATTTCCTTGTCATTTATTATTCATTTCCCTTGTGCTTTCACAATTGTTTATACATGATATTTTGTAGACGCCGTTGGTGGTGTCCTACTAAGTTGTACTCACACCTAGATCAGTCCAATGTTTGGTACCCAAGAATTCCTCATGTTTATAGGTTAGGGGATGAAAAAATGATCATTATATGGAGTTGGGCTGGTATGGGTGTTCAGGGAGGAGGACCCATACTTGTTGATGTTACAATTTAGGGGATTTGTAGTTTTTATTTATTTTGTGTTTTTTTCACTTTTTCACCTATATCATGGCATGAAATATTTACTTATGGACATAGTTGTACCCTATTTGGTGAATGTTTTTTTATGCATGCTTTGGTATTATGAGTTATTAATTGGCTATTTTTTATCTTTTGTTGTGTCTTACTCTGATAAAAATGGGTGATAGTCTCCCTATTTGACTACTTTGACACCCGATGCTAGTCCGAATCCTTTGGCGTACGGGAAGTTGCACATAAGGTCATGTAACCACCCAGCTCCAAACACTAGTTTAGTGGCTTCCTAGTCGGGGACGTTACTATATCAGCCTTTCTTTTATACCCTTTTCATTAGTTTTCCAAGTGACCCTTTTCTCTACACTTATAAAAAACCCAAAATTCTATCATGCATTTCCCCGGTGATTCTTTATAAAGATACCACATGTGGTAAAATCCCACTTTCGCATATTCTATTAATATAAATTGTTTCCAATTTCTTCTCCTTCTCTTTATTCCCATTGAATATATAATAATTTGATAATTATTTCATGTCTTGTTATTGAATAATATTATGTACTCATATTGTGATAATTTTTGGCATACTACATTACTTCAAAATATTGTATTTATCCCCAAAAATATGCCATCATTTTTAGTAATCAAAGAACATGCGTTGTTGAGATTCACATTTTTTTCTACTCGGTTCCATTTCTAAATTATTATGTAGACTAGATTAGATCATATCATTATGAAACATAATGTATAATCCTATAAATAGTGAAATATTTAGAAGAAAAAAATATTTATGCCTATTTAATCTCATAATCAAAGACATTTTTTTCGATATCCATCTATTCTTATCAATAATTTTATTCTTTTGGTTATATTCCATAATTTAGGGTTTCTTAAATCCAGTACTCGTGGTTTCTTATAATTGTATTATATTTCAAATTTTGATGAACCTGAACCTAGAATCTTGGATCTGGTGTCCATCATTATTAAATTGGAATAAGATACAAAGTATCACATCCCAAATGGACATAATACACTAGTAGTCATGATTTTCTAGAAACAAATTAAAAATTAAAAATACATTTTCAAAAGAAAAAATTAATTTCATTGAGAACTCCATTATTCTCAATATCATAACCGTATATATAGATCATAATAATATTCATTGAATCCTGTTGTAAAATAAAAAATATGAAAGGGTGAGATAAATTTCATAGTAAGTGTTTATTATAAGAGAAGAGATAATAAATCAATAAAGTATAATCATCATTGTAAATTATAATGTTTAAAAAATAATCCATGTAAACAGGAAACTGATAATTAAAATGCTTCAATATTTTTTTCATACTGAAAATTTGCTAGAACTGAATGCTAAATGAAGGAAATTCTTAATTATTTGGACATCATGATCTGTTGAATCATGGTACATCTACCTTCATGACATTTAACAAGATGGTTTAATCATTATGGGTAAAAAAATATATTTACCCAAATTATTCATCTCATGAAAATATAGATACCTCAAGGGGATATCTATGACTAGGTCCTAATTTTATCTTCATGTATAATGTATTCATTATATATTAATAAAGGATTAAATAAAATTTTGTCACATGTGACTTTGAATGATTTGAATAATAATCCCTATGAAGTAATTTTATTAAAAAAACATTTAATAACATGGGAATAAATAATTATCTAACATGATATATCATTGGGGTTGTATATAATCCTCATAAAAGAAGGTGTCTGTAAAATATAAAAATATTTCATAATGGGTGGAGATTGGGAAAAAATCCATTACAAACATCAATTCATTAATAAAAAATGATAACTTATCTGTATTAACTATACATCTACATAAAAAGATGGAAATAATAAAAATTATAATAAAAATTAATTTCCAACACATATTTAGCATGATATAATGAATAAAATATAATTTTAACCTAATGAATGAATTTTTAGTTCCAAAATCCCTTACCACTTGTATACAGTCAAATCATGGGCCCCATAAAATTAATCATTATAAAATGAAACACTAGATAACATAAATATAATTATATTCATGATATTATATATCAAATATAAGTATACATACCCTATACATATTAAATATATGATCTATAAGGTGTATATCTCACAGAAGTAAAAGTGTGATGCAAAAATCCTTACCTCACGTTTCCATTTGGTGTATAGTTCATTGAACTCATGTATTATGTTTTATATATATCAAATTACTCATTAAATTAATATATAAATATTTATAATATCTTATGGGATGATTTTATAATATCTCATGAGTCATTTATTAATACTATTTCATTATTTTCAAGATTTCGTGTTCATTCATTTCAGGGATTCATGACCAGTTCATTCGTGTAAAATAATGAATTTTCTTATAATATGTGATTACAATGCTAGATTTTGAATGTAATACTATTAATTAAATCCCATAATTATAAATTTTTCAATATATTAATTTTATTTCGTACATAAGTATGATTCCGTTGATAAACAATTAATGATAAATAATTAATTTATTTTTGCAGTTTTCTTGAAAATCAGGAACTAATATCATTCTATTTATTATTATGAGTGGAAAATTGTTATAGAAAATGAAATAGGGTATGATATACATATTAAAAAATTATTTATTTATAATAAATATTTTATGATAACTCTTAAAAGAAGGAATCGAAAGAAAAATAATCATTATTCATGGAGAAAATTAACCGGCACAACTTGGACAATAATACAATTTATATAAATAAGAGATGTAATAAAAGGGGTATATATAAGAAAAACCCTGTATGGAAACAAAATTTTAGTATGAAAATTATTATTTCATTATTATTTCATTACAGATTAATGACTAGAGTATAAATTAGAAGAAAAATAGAAATTAAGAGAGGTGTCTTGAGAAAATTACCTCTTGGATATCATCTTTTTGGGAGACCCTTAAGGATATTTGATTTGGTGTTTCAGTTATTCTTGAATCAATAATGCATGAGTTGTGTTATTAGGTGTGGTATTATAAGATAATATTTTATCATAATGTCTATGGGATGAAATGGGGTGGTGAGGGTGGTATTTATACTTGAGTAGAGGTGGGTTTAAGTGATTTAATAATATATATTTTATAATTAACACCAACCATATTGAGGTGGAATTAATTTAACAGAATTATATTGATAATAAATAATTTTTAGGCTAGTTATTTTAAATTAATACCTTAACCCCAAATTAATAGTTTTTTTATATGTAGTTTTAGATTTTATCGTATAAAATTAACCCTATTCATTGGTTTACATATATTGCAGTAAATAATTTTTTTCATTATGGTAAAAAAAAAATTATCTAAAAATGATAATTACCTCAAAATATAATATTAAACATATGATTCCAAATATGGGATCCATTATACCAAATTCAGTTGATATAATATGAAAAGTTATATTTCAAATAATCCCACACACACAATGACTGACTAAAAATTAGTATTTTTATTTTAATAAAACTCTTTTAAGGGATGTGGTGAAACCCAAATGAACACAAATACATAATATATTAAAAAGACACTAAATGTTTATAAGATCTATAAAAACCCATAAAAAGGGAAAATTCCCTCCTAGCATCTAAAACATTAATTCGAGTTTACACCATCTCATCACTGCTTGGATAACAGTCCCGTGTAGAAGTGCAGGGTCCCAATATCGATGGAAATAGACATAACCTATCAAAAATATAATTCTAGTTGAAATGGTATAGCGAGATATCCTTGTCCTAAATCTCATCTGGAGAAACCCCATGTAGATGATCAGGTTGAAGAATCCCTTGAACCACAGAACAAGGAGACCGATAGAAGAATCGAAGCACTATGAAATGAATACCAAAAAGACAAATAATTACATAGTATGAAATCCAACACTAATATCATATTGATCACCTTCAAATAAACAAAACTACCATATACCACATCTTGGATGCAATAACCATCACCGAAAATGGCCCAGCTGCAATGATCCCATGATCCCCCCTTCTACACTACAACAGCAAGAAACCGGAGGGTCCAGGTGCTCTAAGATGAGAGGTGTCAGTCCAGTGCAACCTAGGGATGTAATAACCAAAAAAATCACTATTTAAGAATCATTAGAGTGGTGATATAAGTAGATCTAGACAAGAATCACTGCTCTAGGATGAAACCAGGGAGATCTAGATATAGGAAGATCACTAACCATATGTCGAGTCAAGAAAACTAACTAAAACCATGAGTAAGGGAAACCCGCCAAGACATGGGTAAGGGTAGTACTGGTGAAATCAAAACAATAAGACCATCCATAGACCATCCCATATTCAACTATAAATCTCCATAAAAATTCGGGAAACCCTCCTTTAGAATGAAATTTCATTATATGAATAAAATTGTTTTTTTATTATCTTAATCATATCAAAAATATGGAATGAATTTAAAAAAATCTTTAATTGAATATATATAATATAAATTTTATTAATATATTTCACTAATAGTGGTAAATTAAAATTTTAAAATAAAATATAATTGTGGGTATAAGAATAGAATTTTCATTAAAACAAAACCTTTATGTTTGATTGGTTTCAATTTTTATTGCTAATTAATTTTTACCCAATAAATTCATTATATAATCATGAGTAAACAATATTTTCCTTATTTACATAATATAATTCAATACCTATATTAAAATTATGTGTTTTTAATTATCATAATTAAATAATTATATTTAATCATTTGTTTATGAATGATGTTTTCTGTAACATTAGATATCAATTTTTTTTATTTACGATCGGGAATATCCCAAAATCCTGGGATGTTTTAGAAAATTCCCATTTATATACATATTAGCCCTACATATAGAAAATTAAAATAAAGGGTTTCATGGATTTATATGGAATGAAACATAATGTAGATAAGGTCTGAGTTCCATGATAGGGTGATATTACTTTTCTTAGTGTAAGGATATTGGGTAAAATACTATATGAGCTAGAAACCCCATACACTTGATAATTATTATTTAGATATAGCTCATATATAAAGGTAGAGTACATCTAATAATTTTATCGCATGTCATGTAGTTTAAATCCATACATTGAGGAGAAGGTGTGGTGTAATTTAAGGTATTACAGACCATTTGGATGTGTTTTTCATTTTAGTGTTTTGTAATAAGGATCATGATTATAAAATTTTATGTATTACAGTGAAGAAATTATGATATGTTGTTTAAAATCATGTACTGAGGACCACCGTGTAGTGAAATTTAATGGAACATGACCAAGATGTGTGTTATTATGTTTAACATCAAGTGGAATGGTAGTTATTCAGACATTACTCATTTATATAGAGGCTCTTACAATAGAGTCAGGACAACTCGTATACATGTTACATGATTCTTCGGGTTATCTAATTCTTTCATTAATTTATCTACTTGATACTGGAGATAATCCATAAGGTTAAATCATCCCAGATACTTTTTCAAGAAATTCATTATAAGGGAAATCATCAAGGTTATCATCAATTTCTTCTGGACTGGGTATTATAATACGTAAAAGCTTCATAAATCCATTATCTGGTGAAAAAATAAAATATGTAGACCCATACTTTTACTAAACGAAGTAGACATTATTTAATCTATTTTTGAGAGATGGGTATCTTCGATTCGTTCACACTGATTTTGTTTTTTTATTCTGAGTACTCACATTTCTAAAGTTGATATTCTGGTGTTTCTGGTTCCCATATCCCTGCATCAATATAATTATATATCAAATCCGTGAAGATAATGATACTCTCAATTGTATAACTAAATAATTGGTGGTAGGTGCAGTAATTTGAATTTATTTTCAAAACATCCTCTTATAATTTCATTATGATGGGGATTTCAATCAAATCTTTATCTATTGTATAGGAATATAATTTGGAGACATTCCCTAGTTGGAAGTATTATAGATTTAACAAATTTTCAATAATATATGGAAAAAATCATTTCTTCCCCATCATGTAATATATACCATTACTGGCATGGTCACATATTGAATTTACGATCAGGGAGGATGTTCCATAGTCTAAATTAATTTAGTGTCAGATGTTGAATCATTGGATTCACTATACATTGATGATGAATCCCTTAGATCGGATAACTCTAACTTTTTTAGAATCTCAATGGAATATAATGAGGATGATTCTTGTCTATAATTATCCCAATAGGGTTCAAAAAAGAAATTTCCCATCTTTGTGGTCTTGGGAACATCACAATATGGTGAACCTATATATAAGTACGATGATATAATTTTATGGTTATAATATCCTCATATCAATCCCCTAACTATTTTACTATGTTACTCTGTCTATTAATAGATATGTGTTATCTATTATTTAGTATAAATTAAATTATCATTGGAAATAGTCTAACTGGTGGACGAAATAATGGAACCTTTCCATTATCAATGAGCAGATTGGTTAGAAATGGGTGGAGTTATATTGTAGAAATAAATTACTAGAGAAGTTGTTAATATGTAAAATATTATCCATATTTATTTCAATCAGAGTCATCAACTTGGTTGATAATTTTTTTATTGGCATGTAAGGCTTCACTTATCACTTATTCATCAATGATGGGTGTAGGAGACGAATCAACCTTACATTGCTTAGATGATTATAAAAGTGTTTTCTCATCTCTATCCTAATTTTTATTATCATAACCAAGTGTAAATTCTTGGAATATATTAGATATCATGTTGATTGAGTCCTAGGTATCCAGGTGATCCACTTATGTGGGGCATTCATTTTGGTGGTATAACACTAAATGTTATATTCTATGAGAAAGTTCTTATTTTTCCTTTGGGTGGGATGAATCTTATAAAAATTTAAATTCTTTTTAGATAATGTTTTTGCATAATGTTTTACATATTCGATGGGGTGTTACAATGAAACATGGATATTTTAATACACTTTTATATTAGATCCTTAATAGTGAAGTAATATCGGTTATCAATATTTCCTACATCATCCGGATTCTTAAACCCTAGTAGGATGATAAAATTATTCTACAAATATATTTTTATGAACCAAGGGACCAAATCATCATGGATGAAATACATTTTATTAGTTATACCTTCAATGTCATATTGCCTCAACCTTTTTGTTTTGAATTTACCTATTATTGTCTCTTATTTATTTTGTCTTTGGGTAATTTTTTTTGGTTCTTGAAAATCATTTTTCATGATACTATGAATAAAATTCTCTATATGATTCTCTACACCATCTAACTGCTAAAATGCACAAGAGTATCTAATGGGGATTATCATGGTGGAAAACTCATTCAGTACATTATAATAAAATATATCTAGTAATTATCCATAAATAAGATGTTCACATAAGGAATGTGACAATCAATTTCATATGGAAATGTAATCCATCAAAAA
Source organism: Viscum album (assembly GCA_963277665.1). NCBI lineage: Eukaryota > Viridiplantae > Streptophyta > Magnoliopsida > Santalales > Viscaceae > Viscum > Viscum album. The sequence goes on along the minus strand of OY728123.1, from coordinate 1,736,420,947 downwards.
ATCATTTATTTCCTTATTGAATATAGATATTTTGTAGATTTTTTCTATTTTCAAAATGTTGATTTAGATGAGAAACTACTGACATAAGTATCTACACCTTGCAATAGACCCTTTGTGATATTATTGTACTAAGAAGACGTAGGACATTCTAGGGACTGTACACGCCATCTAAATTTCCTAACCACCTTTTGTTTTTATTCCCCAACATTAGGTTCTACTGGGATGATAATTGGCTATAGTGACAGTCAATATCACCCAAACCATCAAATCTCAAGAAACATGGGTTCATGATATTAGTTAGTGGATGATCTAATTACACACACATATCATAATCCTTTTTATAGTGTTTTACTATTATCATTGACCTTTAACATAATCCATTGGTCTATGAGAGAATCCAAAAAATTCATCGAATAACCCATAATGATTTAATATTGGATAAATTTATTGAACTAGTATGTGAGATCCATCATGTGGTTGGAACACATGGTAATAAATAGACATTATAGTAAAATTGTCTGATTGATTTGTTCTCAATTCAATAGGGTGTTCAGATTCATCCTTTAAGACTTAACAATTATACTCCCTTTGAATCGGGTTTTCTAAATAAGTCATGTATGATTTATCATCTTTACTATACCCAACATGATTTATTCATCAGAAAAAATCATTATTAATCTTCTCTAATACTCTATTAATTTGGTTTAGATCTTATAAATATTCTCTTCTACGAATATGGCTTCGCCATCGATGTTTTCTGGGTCGGTAGTGAATGTGACCACACCTATCCCATTTTTATTGTACCATGGTTTACATCATCATTTGATCAATCAATGATGTCATTTACTAATGAAAAACATGTTATAGGATGTAATAATTCCATTGGATGAAATCCACAATCATTTTGTGTTCTTCCTTATATTATGGTAATGGATGTGAATATTGGATGGGAATTGATAAAAATTCTACGTTAGCTATATTTTGGTGTTTCCCTTGATATTATACTATCATTAATGCTCTATATGACAATGTATGTAGATTTTTCCTTGTGTTAATGTGGTTTTGTCCCTAGACCACCATCATGATATGCTTATGGCCCACGAGGATACAGGTAATGTTCAAAATATATACCTCCTCTGATGTCACTATAATTGGATAACTTGAAGAGACCCTCTATTTAGATTCCCTATTAAATATTCTTGGGTCAGGCATAACATACTCTATAGTGTCCCATGGATTTAACAGTTCACATTAGTGACATTGGTCATGGTTGATAGGATCAATCCTAGAAAACCCATCGGATGTTTCTTTGATGTGGTGGGATACTTACCTCACCTCCCTATAGTCATAAAGGAATATGATGTTGCACTTTTTGTGTAGGATCTCAGTGTGGTTAGATGTGGATATTGGGGCCACCTTCTTCTCTATAACCAAACATGGGTAGGACAACCGATGTTACTTTATCATCTTCATAATTATGTAAGATATCTCCATATACATAAAGAATAAATATAAGTGTTTCTCTTAGGCTAGTACATTCAACCATTATGAAATGGTGGTTCTAGAATGGTGATAGAATAAATTGGTGATGTGACAATATTGTTATCTAGTTGTGTGTACTAGAGTGATGTGTATTATGAGGTACAAATTGTTTAAGGGTCTCATAATTTAATATAACATTTAGCGATTCCATTTGGGTTATAGGGGTTTATGAAGGTCCTCAAAAACAATCCAAAATAAGAAAATCATAAGTGCAACATTATTTATAGTGGATCATGGTTAATAATTTGTGATCATAGTTAATGGTTGAAAATTTTTAGTTATTATATTTATGATGCTTTAGAATAGTTGTAAGTTTCACATAATTTTTTCCATCGATTTCTAATGGATTTCATACATTTACTCATTTTGTGATTTTTAGACCACCTTTCTAATGGTTGGGGTCATTGAGAATTTACCAATGATAATATATAAATCACATTGGTTAAGAAGATGTGTGATTAGGATTACTATACTCGTTTAAAGGATATTATATTAAACTCTATTAATCTCTAGTACATTTAATATATTCACATAAATCAATCCAAAATTCACCATATATATTGGTTACCACATTCTAATGATCAGATAAAATATATACTTTGATGTGAACAACATCATAAATTGTAGGATGTACATTATTTTATTATTAATTTTTTAAGTTGTTGTTTGTAGGAATAATTGGGTACTCTAATGTTAATCGCCATCCATAGAGGTGGTTGGTTTTTGATATTTAGGATTGAACCTCAAAGAGTAAGCCTATCGATCATGTTATTACATGAATCAAAACCCAAGTACCTTTATTGAATTTATAATGGTTTAAATGATATTTGGATCTAACCTAAAATAGAATCATGTGTATCATGATATAAATAGGAATCAGAGGACATGAAGTTTTGTTAAAGTAATTTATGTCACAAGGAATCAAAAAATAGACAAATGAAAAATTCTTATTCATTAATGCTTCCTTGAGACACCCCACGAGGGGTATAATCTTTTATGTAATTAATCCAAATAAATATATCTCATTGATTAGGGAAAAATGTTTCGAGGTATTACACTTAATAGTAGAGGGCCACAGTTGAGTCATATTCATCATACTAGTGGAATAATCATCATAGATACCTAATCCCACATGAATCATGAAAGGTTTGGGAAATAAGAGATATAATATCAACATTCACATTTCATTAGAGTATACAATTATATTTATGATGGAATTATCAACTAAGGTTTCCATAGAACATTATTCCTCTATAAAAGTAGTGATAATTCGAAATAAAGAAGACCATACACAAGTAATTCACAATGACACATGACATAGTTTCTGAGTTTAGAGAAGAAATGTTTTGTGTTCTTATAATATTAGGAGGACCATATGTGGAAATCAAGATATTTTTATAAAAATATTTTGAACAAATATACCAACTATATTATATCAAATAATGAAGAAGGTATGTGTGGTCTGGGGATTTCACATAGATGGATTCCAATATTTAATAACTATGATGAGTAATGACCTATGATGTTTTATTCAACTAAAATAAGTATATCAACTATCGGTGAATGAAAATACCCAATATCAATATATTTACATGGTGTGAATAATGAAATCCAAACTGAGAATATTGAATTAACATGAATGGGTAGGGCCTATGTATAGGTGCTGTTCGGAAGTACCAAGTCTGGTCATTAACATATGTGAATGGGAATCGAGCTTACACCTAGCCGGGAGTCCCAAATATGGTTAATCTAGCTCATGGTTCATGGTGAATTCAAAATGACTCATCGCCACTAAATACTTATTCATTAACTCACATTTATTTATATCAACAAGAGTAAATATGATAAGAAATTCACAAGTAAGAATATTAAAATAAGGAAAATATGTTTGGGTTATGTATAAGTGTCAATAAGTATTACTAGACTTGTTTAAATAAAAAACTAAATAATATATATATGGGGATCCTACACATAGTAGGATGCACCAATACTATAGGATTATATCATATTTAAGTTAGGATTCCATTAATGAAAATCGAGGTATGTGACCTCGATGAATTAGTTCATGTGTGTGTGACCTTTTTAAATATCTTCTTAGAATTGGTGAGGGATTATTGATGGTGTTTATCTCTCATGAGGAATTAAAAAATTTATCCCCAATGAGGAAAAATATAAAGTGGTTTCATTCAACTATAGGGACCTTGGGTGAAGGATTTCCAATTTGGGGTGCCTTGGGAGAAGGGTCACCCAAGTGGGGGTCACCCGGGTGAACTATGAACCTAGTGAGAACTATACTATGTATATCATCTTAGTATATGATTCTAGGTTAAATATTTATACATGTGTGGTTCCCTGGTTGATTGTTCTCTTATATAGGGGTAATTGAGTTAATGGGCCTCTATGTGTGGGTTAAACCATGTATCTCACCTTATTATAGAAACTGTGGTTAAAGGTTTTCCAAAGATAGTGGAAGCAAGGTGGATTAAAACTAGTAAGTTACACACTTTTTTGATGTCCCATATAATATATATCGTGGGTAATCTATCTAGTCTGGGAATCCCATGGAGGTTCACACTAGTAACAGTGAATATGTAGGTATGTTTGATGAGTGAGTATAACTCTCACCTTGATTTTCCTCTGGGATTTCATCTATCCATGAAATTATATTAAAGGGAGATATATTTATATACAAACATTATGAATTAAATGTTAGTAGAGTGTGTAATTTCTTCATATGAAATGGGATAATGAGTTAAAATGCTTGGATCACACCTACTTTCCTTCATTATAAATACCCAATATTCAATGATTATAATATTTGATCTATAAATCCATTTAGGCTCTATGAACCCTAAAACTGAATCCTGTAAATAAAAATATATCATTACATCTGATTTATAGAACATAAAATAATTTTTTATAATTATAAAAAGTTCACAAAAGACATACAATTTTTTATAAGGCTTTAACACTTGTTTCATAGAAATTTGATAAATCTAGGTCTCCTCCTAGAGGTAGGACCTCACAACAACATCACTACACATAGATACATTTTTTAGTTGTATCCATAAATTTATATATTTTAAATAACAAGTAATATGAATTTACACTTTTCTACCCCATTTTTAATGGAGATATGTTTCTACTAAAACCCAACTTGTGTTTTTTTAGTGAGGATTACATCATGGGTTTTGTGGAAATGTTTGTTCCTTGAATTTTTAGATGCTAACAAGTGTGATATGAAATTTCATGAGTATGGATATAATGTGGGAATCCTTGGGTGTCTTGTGTATGGTTGATATGGGAACTTATATGGGTGAACCCATGTGAGGTTTTTGGGTTAGTTTACATTGGGACATAGAGAATCCGATCTGTCTAGGTGGAAGTAATGTGTCTAGACAGATACATTACAATGTGGTTTGATCATAGTTTTGTACTAGTAGAAAGAGTATTGAATGTCTTGTAATCCATGAAGACCTAATTTTTATTTCATAAAATATATGATATTTAATTTTAGTGTTTTCAAATACAAATTATGGGCGATAATTCTTTTATGGGTATGTAATAATTGAAAAATATCATTTTGGGAGGTATTGTAGATATAGTGACATTCAAGATGGGTCTATATAGTTTTAACAAGTCATGGATGGTGACATTGAGATATAAATGCTACACCCTACTATAGAACAATGAGATGATGGGTGAATGGCTAGTTTGTGGTTAGACTAGGTGTTATTTATTCCTTATATTTCTTGTTGTTATACACAATATATGTTATATAATGGTGATGAGATCTCAATCAGAGTGAGATGGTTGAGGTATTAGATGTCATATGGGATAAGACATGATCCCTCACCTAGAGTGAAATCATGTAGGTGTGAGATGTGATATTAGATATGGTATGGTACAAGAATCAATGTGATAGGTTGGATGTAATATATATGAAGTGTGGAACAATATTGGACCTAATCCTAATTGAGAGGGTGGTGTTACAAGGCATGTTATAAGATGTGGTATGAGACCTGACCATTAGTTAAAGATCAGTTGTCCAAAATGTTAACAATTTGTGGTATGGATCCTCAACTATGTATGTTGGTGGATGTACATAACGATCCATCTGATTCATATTTTGAACAAGACACTACCCTAAGTGGGTTGTTAGAGGTTGATACTATGTTTTAGAACCCCAACCTGAGTGATAAGGTATGGGTCTACAAACATTGCGAGAGAGCTCCTCTAAAATTTTTACTAAAGAATGATTTGATCCCAACAAAAGTTTATAAGTTGATATGTACTTAAGGAGATCTTTGAGAAAATAATCTCCATCTAGAAAAAGAAATTATATATAAGTGAGTTCTGGATAAGTTTTAAGTCGATATTGAGGATGTGTTTTCTTATTTTATAAAATTTAGAAATCATATTCAAACTCATATAATGTAAATTATAACATTTTAGTTGAATTATTAATTCAAGTGTTGGATGTGGTATTTAGTTCATTATAATAAATTCAATAATTTAGTGTTTTATCAAAAAATGGATTGTTGTAGATTTCTTCAGAGGGGAAACACACATAACATGATCCATAACATATGAAAATATCTGTAAAGGGATCAATATCTGGGTTTTATGTAGGTAAATATGACACAATGTATATAAATTGATATAATGTGGTTTGTCTCATGTAAGGTGATTTGTGTCACTTATATTGATCAATCTAATTAGGATGTATATGTAAGATTATCCAACACAGATTCATTATCCTATGGGTGTTTGATTTATAGATATCATAATTAGTTGGTCCACATAATTGGATTATTTTTTTCTGATTTATTTGCATATAATTTCTAGATTTAATTATTTTATTTAAAAATTGTTGGGACTTTTCTAGAGATGTTTGATTGTGATTTAAACATCACCAGATGATATTTTTGATTCATAAAATGGTAATCAATGATTATTAAATTGAATGTATCATTTCATGGAATAAATATTGTATAGATATATTTTAATCACTTACCCACACAATAGATATTTTTTATGCAATATCAATCCGATAATAGTCTCTTCGAAATAAAAATTTTAAATAAGAATAAGTGGATGAAAATGGTTTGAGGAAGCTACTTTTTTGACTAAAAATTTTAAATTATAATATAATTGAGACATTCTACTGCAATTTTTTAATAAGAATAAAAAATAAATAAATAAATAAAGGTTTCATGTTTCTTGTTTCATGTAAGAAGGATAATATGTGGATTTTAAAATTAAATGTTAGTTGAGATCCAATGAAACATTATCAAGAATAATTTTAGATAATTATTATAAATAAGTAGACGTGTCAATAAAAAAGTGATAAGAAGAATCCTGCAACAATATAGATTAAGGAAGATGAGGAAGAAGCAGGATTGTAACAACATTAATGGATGTGTAGAATAGTTTGAAGCATACTTTTTTCTTGAAAATACAAATCATTTTTCATTATAATTAGGGATTTATAAACTCAATCATGGTGAAGATACATGTATCCTTATTAAAAGAGATATTATTTCCTCACTTATAAAAACATTTTGATATTATTCAGTTATATGGTCATTGTGAAATCTAGATCTCTTAATTATTATCCATATTTTTTTATTAATAAAACTTATAAATCTATTAAGTATTTAAAGTACGTGATTTTTTTAGGGATATTATTTCATCCTAGTGGGTTTTTATGGTAGATTCAAGAATAAAATATAAAATATACTATAAATCACTGAGTCATCTCTAGTTATTTCACTCGTCAATGGATTTATTATTAATTTTAATAAGAGATTCATTTACCTCAATTGTGATATCTTAATTTAAGTTTATAGAATTACTTTTTCTCTTTAGTTAAATAGTTTCTTACTAAATTTTTTATTTATATAATATACACCCAAAATGTAGTGAACACAATAGTGAATCCCTTATTTGATGGGAAAAGTAATCATATATGGAAGGATAATATTATTCTTTAAATATTATATATCAATTATAATTTCATGGAAGATATAACTGTTGGGATTCATGATTTTGAATATAATATTACTAATATAGAAGTTGATATAAATAGTACAAATCAGTATTGATCAACATCATATTTTATATTTTATTCTCATTCAATGAGTGAGAAAATGAATGTATAAGGAATAACAGAAAAATCATATGGGAATGTCTTGAGAACATCTATGGATGTTATAAACAAGGGACATGGGAAATCTATAGATTTAGTGGATTCCATTAAAAGACTCTGTTATGTATCTTGATAAAACTATTGAAGGATTATTCACTAGGGTAAATTTTTTTTTGAGAATATTTAGTGAAATTTTTGATATGTTAAATGAATGTAGATTATTCAAAAAGATCTTTTGGATTATAATAAATTGATTAGAAGAAAAAGAATCAAGATCAAAAAAATGATCCACAATCACTCCCTATTGATTATATAAATAACATTATAATTTACAATTATATTAGAAAATGAAATAAGGTTGATAATAGGTTGAAGGATAAAAGTGTAATGAATTTTGAACCCGCCGTATATGAGAAGTATAAGAATACGGATGATGAAATTGAATCTGAATGTTAATTTTTAGATTTTGATATAGATTTAATGGTTGATAAAATAAAATCTATTATATCTATAAATTTGATAAGTTGAAATAGTAAAATCAAGGTAATCCTTTGTATAATTTTTTGTAATTTAGAAAATTGGAAAAAATTTCTCGAATTATTTTATATTAATAGAATGTGAATTATGGGATGACAAAGTATAAAGTACTCGATGAAAATTCATGAAGTAGTAAATAATGGATGAAATGTAACCTTTTATCATAATATATAAATGGAAATAATTTCAATGAATTAAAAATCAAAAACTCTCTATCAAGTCTGTAGATATTGGATGTTGTGATGAAGATAAGGATTGTGATATATCCCATGATATTAATGAAGTGTGTCTAATTAATAAGGTAAATGAAGAATAAATCACCAGTGACGATGTTATAAATCCTAGGAGGTAAGAACAATAAACACATATGGAGTTTTTATTAATGATATAATTAAAGGAATGTCATTGAATGTTTTGTAAGTTATAAAATTTAATTGAATAAAAAATCAAAACAATAAATATTCTAGCTATTAGGAATCTATTCCTTCAAAAGAAAATCAATACTATTAAATGAAATTGATGACCTGAAAAGATTATTGATAAATAAAAAAATTTAAGAATCAATATGAATGAAAATATCACTTTTAATTAGGAAGATATTAATCACACTAAAGATAAACTGGCTATTCAAAAAGAATATGTAAACAATTATAAATTCAGCTAACAAAATTATGTCTCTTTTTTTTCTGTAAATGATAAAAAAACTTGAGGCTATTAAAATAAAAAATAATTACATTATAATGGTGAAAAAAATCTTGAAACTATTTTTTAAATGTATATGAAGGAGAATAAATTGAATAATACCATGTTTTTAGAAAATTATTATGACCTTAAAAATGTTGTAGGTTCTAGGAACACTATATTGAACTCATAAACTAAATAAATTAGTGATTATAGAGAGTTTAAAAATGTACAGTATAAGGAAAAGTTATTGGTACTATACAATTATTTTTTCAACAAAAATGATCGATGAATGATGAAAAAAAAAGGGATGGTATAAATGTATCAATAGATGGAAATTAGTATATCTAAATTTTAATGTGTTTTTTACAAGGGTATTGTTTTTGTTATAGAGGATTCATGAATTTCTAACGAATTTTTTGGTTGATTTATCAACACTATTATATGTCTATAAAATATTTATGGAAAATATTTCTCGGGATTAAATGCTCAAAATGGATTATTATCATAAACCAATTACAAATTCTAGACTGGAGTCTTAGAAGAGGTCTAATGTTCTTTAAGAATACTACAGAAGATATATTGATCCATGTCACCAAAATATGAATGTATTATTATTATAACATATTATAAAAATATTATTAACAATACCCAATATCCATAAATGAATATTAGAAATTGAAATGGTAAATCAATATTTGTGGAAGTGACACTTAAAGCATCAAAAGTGGATAATCAATGAATTATTGATAGTCTATGTTCATATCATATGAAACTGGATTCAAATGTTCAAAAAGATGTCTAACAATATAATTAATTATTACATACATTTTTAAATAATTGGTCAATAAAATATAAATTTTTTTAGATCAACTATGATTTAGAATGATAAATTAAAAACAAAAACACATTATTTGAGGAAGGAATAAAATAATTTATTCATATTGAATCTTCAATTTTTATGATGGATGTTAAGTGATATTTTAGAAGTACCCAATCAGGTTGGAGTGAATTTAATATGAATTTATTTTTATATGAGTTAATTGAGAAATTAATAAAAAACCAATTTCATGTTAGTGATGTTATAATGTCTTGCCAATTTTTTACTAAAGATGAAAATAAGTTATAGCATCAATGTCTTGGAAATCATTTACAAAATAACATGAGTAATATAACACATTGCGGAAATTTTTGTCATATTAATATGCTTAAAATTATAAATTAAATAGTTATCTCAAAAATAGAAAATTTACTTTCAACTAATTCTCCATATCATATGGTAGAGATTCAAGCAACTCATCCATAATAGATTATCCAGTAAGCCATATATGACCAATTTTAGAAGCAATATAAAATGAAGATAATAAATTATTTCATTTATTGATGATTTTAACCAAATTACTTTTGTTATGATATAAAAAATTAAATCCAAGGATCTATGACTATCCAATAATTATAGAATATATACCTAAAAGGATCATTATTTCTTCTTATTGAGTATCCATAAATACTATATTTTTTTGTACATAGGATGAAAATTTGATGCATATCTTGATAATCATGGTAATCAATATGAAATATAATTGTAACATACACTTCAGAAAATGATTTCAATGAATAGAGAAATAAGATATTAATAGAGATGTATCGATTTATATTGTTATAGTATGAAACATCATGGTATATTCATATATATGTCATTGAATCAAATGTTCATATCCAAATTCAATGCTTATATAGAAAAAATTAATTTAGACCATCATATGATATTTCTTATAAAATACTGTCATGATTGATGTCTCTTAGAGCATTTGAGAACACCTATATTATCAATAGTAAATGTTAAAATCCTTCTATGTTCTAAAAAATAGTTTTTGATGCTGTCATCAATTTTTATTCATTAAATAGAATATGATTCCAAATTTACTACAATGATATTGGGAGGATATTATGTTTTTTTGATGTCATGGTGTGGGAAAATATATATAAGGAATGAACACATGATATAGAAAATTCAAAATGTTATGAAGTTGATTCTACTTTTTTAAATAGGTTAGTGATGTTTCTAAAAAATATGATTGTTTAGATGAAATTTAATATTGGTTGTAATGTCTCAAAATTATGATGTATTATATTTATATATTCTTTTGTATTATTATGAGACTACGTACTGAGATAGCATGTGATTCTGAGGCCTAGTGTTCCCAAAACAATTTCTTAAGGAATATTAAAATATGAAATAGAACACGTGTATAGTTTTCCTAAACAATTAGAATAAAATTTAAACGAGTTCCCATATTATAAATATGTGTGAAAAATTTCTTTTAGAGTAGTAACATTACCTTAGGTTTGGTTTAACATTAACCAGTGTGGGTTAACTATGAACGTTAATTTTACGATGCATCCATTATAAAAAATTTATAAAAATATTTTATTTTGACAGATCCACTCATTTTCATTTGATAAAGGTTTTTTAGGAATCCATGGTTATAAATATAACCCTGTAATTACTCTAAGACAAGGAGAAGTAAATTTTCTCGAGGGAGATGAGGAATCAGAGATGCGAACATGGATCGTCAATTAGTGATTCACATCAAATTCAAAGGATACAACATATGACGATGACACGATGATCGATCTTTGTCAATGATCAATCCAAATCTAAGTAGGGTGTTTGATCTCTTTGGGATTTCCATTCCCCATTTTATATTCATCAATGAACATAGTCCAACCAATGAATTTATTGATCTGTGGTTTGGTTTCTCTTCTAGGATGATTAAATTTTGGAATTTGACTCGTGATATGTCTTTGTGATTATCGTTCTTCATTATTCTTTATAAAAAGAACAAATCGAGGATGACACAATTCCAAGATCTGTTCATTGGGATTTTATGGGAATTTCTTCTCTCTCCTTAATCCCTCATGTTCTTCAGGTGTTCTATGTCTCCTCCCCAAACATTGTAATCCCAATAAATAAGATCGATCATTGTACACAAGATTCAAGGTGCAATGATCCATGATTGAAGATCTGACCAAGTGACAACACGGTGAAGGTGTGACAGTGAAGGGACGATGCAATTTGTTCAGGAGAATAGCACACAGTGGTGCGAGGAAGTGGTTCATGGACATGGCCAGATGCGGCGGCGTCATCCGGTCTAGTTGAGTGGTGGTGCTATCAAGGGGTCTAGTCCTGGAAGATGGAAAGTTGGTTGGGAGAGGCCACTGGAGGGGTGGCCAATAGAGATGGAATGAAACTGGGGCCTATGTTGGAGCTGTGGGAGGTGGTTGAGGTGTTGATCAAGGAAGGGACGAGGAAGATGCTAATATATCAAGGGGATCAGTGTGGATCTAGCAACAATGGAAAGGCCATGGAGTAGGCAGATGGTGTGTCGACCCTATCGATGTGGTGTGGCATTGTGTGGAGCTCGGAGGCACATGGTTGTGATGGATTGAGTGAGGTGAAATAAGCCAGCCTCCAACACGGGCCGCACCAGCAGGTCTTAGGCCGTAGTCTTGTAGGCCCAGTGGGCTAATCCAGTTCAGGTTGGACTTGTCCATGGTGGGTTTGGTCAGCCAGACTATGTCGGGTATGCCAGTGGGTCCGGTTGGTCGGATGGCACCTATACTGGTCCTAAGATGATCCTTTTTATGAATACATACATAACATTAAAACTATGTGTCCATTTGACAATATTTTTACTACATTGAGACCGTTTTAATGTGAAGGCCATTTTGAGATACTCAAAGTTATTATTTTCATAAGTGTATATATGACCTAATTTCTCGGGGATTATGTTCTCCCAAAACAAGTGCTCTACTAGAGGAATCTTGTGGCTAGTTTTTACCTATATGTTGTGTGACCTAAAATTTGTTTTTATTAGTTAGAGATTGTGTGTCTCATAGTTATTGTGGTTCATACAAAGACTTGATGTCTTACCATGACTATGTGTTATAGGGAGATAATCTATCTCACGGAGACTATGTGTCTCAATAGATTTATTATAGCAGGAATTTCATAGAATATATGATGTAGACATATACCTATGTGATCTCACTATACTTTGTATATTTATTTTTGGTTTATATTATGTTTTTGGTGGTATACATCATGAATTACTTTATGATGTACTTTTTATATTTCATTACACAAAACACTCTGTTTATCTTTAATTAAATGGAATACATAGTTTATCTTGTGTTAGACACACCACTTAGTTCATAATAAATGTTATATTTTAATAAAATATAATTATTGAATGTTATAATTATTAACTTGTTGTTGGAATGGAAGGTATGAATAAGATTAACTTAATTTTGATAATATATGGTTAACGTGTGTTCATATATTGAATTACAAGGTTAACATTTCGAACATATATTAAAATTATTTTTTTCATATTATTATAAATTTAAATTAAAAAATATAATCATTTATTAAATAATAAATACCAAAATTTATAATGGTGAATATAGGATAATTTTTATAGATGATACATTTTTTAATAAATAGTGTAAAATACTGGTTTTTATTAAGAATTTTTATTTCTTTTAAATAATTTAGAAAACTAAAAATTATATAATGATGGTTTTAAATATATAATTAGTTCAATAATATATTTATTAATCCAATTTATGTATTTGGATCTATTTTCTATGGAATTTTAATTTAATTTTTTAAAACTATTGAATATTTTCTCTTTGGAAAACAATTATCTCGTCATGTATGATGGATAAATTTTAAATTACATATTTTCCAATATATATAGAGAGTTATGAAAACTGGATTAGATATTTCCAATCCAAAATATTTAAATAATCTATAATTTTCAACTTAATATTTTACTATAATGAATAGTAAAGTTGAAAAAAAATATGTGGCAGTTAAGACAAATATTTGTTTAATGGGGGTTAAACTAAAACAATAAAGATTAAAAATGAGACATTCATGTTCAAAAACCATTTCATTGAAATTTTATGACCTTATGTTTTATTTTTTTATAATTGACAATTTTTTATACATGTTTCATGTGAAAAACAAGGGTAAGCATTTTTATTTTCAAAAATTAAAACTGTACTACTCAACTAACTTATAAAATGCCACCCCCACTCATATCATCTTCACCCATCCAAGATCATTTGGTTATGATAATAACTAAATAAATGCATTTCTTAATTACAATATATCATTTTATATTCAATAGTTTCTCTATAAATACCACATGGGAAACCTTTTTGAGAAAATGAAATGAAGTTCTCCGAATATGAGGTAACATTCCTAAATCAGCATTTTATTTTGAATTTTCATTATTATCCATCATTTATTTTTAATTAATGACTATATAATAAAATTGGTATCATAAATATATTTATATGTTATTATTTTAATATAAAAACTAAAATACATCTAAATTTCCATCAACTAGGTTATGAAATGATCATTCTTTCGTAAGGAAGACTACAAATGTTATTTGTTTTACATCACCACCAATAAAATATTTATATAATTATGTAAATAGTTTTTATATATGATATTTTTTAAGTATGTATTCTCATATAATCATAATATAACAGATTATTTCATACCTTCTATTCTTTGGGAATATGATAATGATGTTCGGGTGTTGGGAGGACTAGTTCCTCGTGATGTGATGAGATTTGTTCACACTTTAAATGGAAGGTTAGAAGTATGGGTTTAAATAAATTTTTTAATATATATGAAATAAAAATTTTTCATTGATGTTAATATATTATTTATATTTATTTCCTTATTTTAATTATGGAGAAGTAAATATCATTCATGCATACGTATGATATACCATCTCCATAAATGGTGTATTTCATTTTTGATATCTAACATTTATAGCGAAATCTAAATAAATATATTCAAAATATATAGTAAATTTATATCATGGTTAAAATTATTAATATTATTGATCAATAATATAGTTAAAATGTACAAAAAATAATATTCAAAACATATAAGAAATATAATGTAATTGTTTTTAAATGTGACTATAACATGGAATTTATAATAATTCGGTCATAAAATGTCAAATGTAATCCATATATGTATATATATATATATTTATTTATTTATTTATTTATGGTTCTATAATAATTTTATAATAAAATTAAATTTATTATACAATAGGTTTTAATGTGCACAAAGGAATTAGAGACTTATAGTAAGGGTTTGTCATCTCACTTTTTACTTTTGTGAGACAATTGCCAAATTCACCATCTAGTTCTCTTATATTGTGTATATAATTCCCATGAATTTATAATATTATTATTCTCATGATTTTTTTTCATTTTAATATCAATTTTAGGTACTCTCTTTCAGGGGTTTTATGATTTTAATATTTCATTAGTTGTAGGGTATTTTTGTTTCAATTTTCTTAATTTTAGATATACATTATGTTAATCTCCTATCATAATTTATGAGGATTATAAACATCCCCTTTGAAATTTTATATTATTAATATCCTTAATATCATAATATTTAATGTTTCATTTTATTTTTGGTCATTAAAAGTATTTTTTATTGAAATGAAACCAATGTCAAAAATAGTTTATGTTACAATCTCATCGATTATCGATATTTGTTATGATTATGATCCTGAGAATTAAATATTATGATTTCAGATCTCAAGAAACTCATGAATTTTTATCTCCACTCCAAATCCATTTTTTATATTTTTAGAATACACTTTTATGTTCAGTGGTGTCCCCATAGTCATCAAATGATTCATTCCAACGAAAACAACTACAAATCCAAAAAATTCAAAACACTAAATTAACAAATTACGAATTAAAATATACACGGATGGGTTGGTAGGAATTGAGGACTCGAGATGATAGTATTTCATAAAAACATAGAAATCATCATTGAACATCCATCACATTTTATCCATAATGGAATCCAACATGTTGAAATAATAACTGATCACTATAAAGACCAAGAATATAAACTCCAACCACCATTCACCACTAGTGACCTAAAGAATAGTGACTTCCAATGCTGTAAATGGAATCATAGTCGTGGGATAATTTCATGGAACCATCACTAAATCAATCCTTACAAAAATAAAATAATTAATAGAACCTATTCAATATCATTGTTAAATACCCCTTACCAAAACCAATATTATCATTCGCCAAACGAAATTGACCTATGATGAATCATCATCACTGAACATTGAGTTTATATTCCATTAGATACTTGAAAACATCTCCATCTTCAAAGTATTAGTATAAAAATGAAAGATCCATATCCAAAATAGGGAATAAAACCGAAACACTATGAAATAATCTAGTCATTGTGGGGTCCCAACTCTAGGAACACCAATGAAAACTCAACCAACACTATGAAAAACTCCAATAAATACTACCAAATTAGATCACAATTGATCCTAGTACAATAGATCTATATGAATGAGAATAAGTTGTGATGAAAAACAAAATTGGTATTCAATCTCAATCATGTAGAGATCCTAATAATCTGAACATGAACATCCCCCAAAAATGAATAATGAAACTGACTAGAACTAGTATAATATCCCAAACCACCATGAAACAAGATTACTCGGAAACAATGTATATCCTAGCGCGGTAAATCCAGTATATTGCATAGAAATTTTTTTTAATTTATATCCCGATTAAAAACAGACAAAAATACAAATATATAAAGGTAATAAAGGGAGAAACCTATGAGAGAAGCAGTGGAATCAGGGATCAGGAGGCCTGGAATATAAGGGGGCCTCACTAATGAGGGGGTGTGCAGAAACCCTAGGAGAGGGAGACGTATAGAATAGGAGAAATCTTAGAGAGTTGAAATCCAACATTGTCTATAATAATATTATTTCATTCGAATAAATGTTTTCACTTCATTTTCCTCTCTTTATGTACCCAAGAGAACAAAATAATTTTTATAATAAAAATTATATTTATTTATCACTTCGGTCAAAAACCATTTTTCATACAAATTTTTGTTATTAATAATGTCATTGAATATATTTTTAGCATTTTATAAATAAATTTTAACATGTTTTCCCCATGTTTTACTTTTTTACAGATATTTTAAAAGAAATTTCCATGTCTTTTTTTCTAAAGAAGGATTATTTTCCTTATACCAAAAATGTGAATTTTATTTTTATTTTAACATGTTTG
This sequence comes from Viscum album, assembly GCA_963277665.1. Lineage (NCBI taxonomy): Eukaryota > Viridiplantae > Streptophyta > Magnoliopsida > Santalales > Viscaceae > Viscum > Viscum album. The sequence continues at coordinate 1,736,403,867 of OY728123.1, read as the reverse complement.
GAATGAATAGAATTTAAAAAGGTAGGAACCATTATTTTTTGGAATCATACATTATAACTTATCAAGGATATTTAGAATAAAATTACTTCTATAATATTTTTCTAGTTTTTAAATGATTTTCCTAGAATGTATATTTATCTCCAGAAATGTTCCAAGTGATTTTTATTTAAAAATTGTTTTCTATATAAGATGAAATTATTAATGTTACATAATCATTACAGGGGATATGAGCCAAATTTTCCACATTTATTATTTCTCTATATGATTTATTTTTATGATTAAAATATATTTATGAAAACTATTTTTATTCCATGTGATATACTACTAATAATTATTATGAACCCAACATATTTTTCTTGGGTTATACCATGATTAAATATAGATGAAACATTCTTTTCTTTCCATAGGTTATGGTGGGATAAAATTGAGCAATAATCATGGAAATTTTTTCATTTCCACTTGTTATGTTATGATGAAATTTTAATGAAACCCTTTCATTTCCATGGGTTCATATATGTTGAATTTTTTTTGATCATATGGAACACATATGTATGATTTTAATTATGTTATGAGTGACAAAAATATGTCCCTCCAATTCATGGGAAAATATTTATATCTCATGTGATAAAATTGGGAAATAATTCTATGGGATTGGTACACTATGGTTAATAGGTAAATCTTGATCCACCATGGGATATATGTCTAACCTGATCCATAAAGGGAAACATTTGATAGTTTATGATCCACCACGTTGATTTTCTTGGTATTTAATCCTGACATATGAATTTTTTTTTTATATTTTTAATTTGTCAAAAACATTTATTAAATGATGTTATATTTAATTATTCATTATAATGATTTCACTCTCTTATGGTCCATGTTTTTTGAAATGATAATGTTTTATTCTTTGTGTTGCATTTAGTATCAATGAGTCATTGAGTATGACCTTCATAATCTATGTTATTGATCATGAACCATTATTATTATATAATTATTTCATAAGATCATATATTCAGATCTTCTACTTGTACCCTTGTTGGGCATATGACCTCACCTTTATTGTGTTTCCTTCACATGGTTTTGATGAATGGTTTATATACGTTATGTATAAGAAGAGTAAAATGTGTGTAGACATTTGTGGGATATGTAAAATACACTACATTAAATACAAATATCGTGTTTCTATTCTCCAAGTAGACTTATCTATTATATTCTTCTTCTAGTGTTTATGAAATGTATTAATATTCCACTCTAAATATGTGATATTTATATAGAAATTCCTTCTTTTATATATTTTTTATCAGTGAAATGGTTTATTCAATATGTTTATATTTTTATTATAAAATATTTTATTTAGATTCTTATGGATATGGTTACATATATTTATAGTGATGTGATTTAGGATATATGTATGGATAATTATAAAAATGATTATATGTGCAAAAATATTTCATCTAATTTTAATAAAGGATAGGAAAAGGGGTTTATATGTGATTACAACCATATATGGGTACTACAAGTCTATGTATCTATAGAATAGAGATTCCTAGTGGTAATAAACCTGATAAGGGTGCATTGATCTAGACTTGATCATCACCTAGAGCACGAAAACGGGTTGTGCTACCAATAGGGATTGACAATCCATGGTAATATGCTTTGAAAATTTACAAACCCTTTGTGAACCATCATAATGGATTTAAATAATGACCGTTAATGACCTTGGTTAATCCTAAGGTGTAATTTATTGAAAACAATGTGTCATTATTTAGATATCTTATAAACTATTTTCCCTGATTATTTGGTTTTCCACATTAATTTGTTTTTAAAACACTATTTTTTCAAGTTTATTAAAAGGATAAAACCTAAAGGAACAATGTTAACGTTGAGTGTAATAAAATATTAAATGAATTTCCCCCGAGAAACCAAATTTTAATGGAGATGGTATAAGAAATATTATTTTTATAATAAACTATATTTCTCATGCTGTGAAGATTTCTAATAATATAAACAACAAAATGATTTACAACATTATATTGAGTCCTTCATACAGTAATGTCCACCTTTTTTAGTAGTTTCATAGGGAAAATATTTTCTGAGATAAATATTAGTACCAATAGAAATATATTTTATTTTTCACACATATGGGATCATGAAAAAATCCTTTTGAATGTTTCACATAAGGAGGATAAAACAGATCAATATGTGGAACCTAATAAGAGAACAAGAGAGAAAAAATAAAATTTAACATATGGAATAAGAAGATTTAAAGTGGATATTTAATAGTATGTAATTAACTTGTATTATATGATATCATATTGAGATGGAATTCCTAATTTTTCATCAAAATTATGACGGTCATATTAGTACCAATGATACAATTTTTATTGGATATTTTTTATACACTTATGGATTGACCATTATCCCTAAAATTAAAATTTGGCGATTCTTTGGTGTCCTAAAACCATGTCTTTTATAGGCCTTGTATTATAGATAAATTAGTTTCTATAAAGATTTTTTTGATGTGAACTAAATTTAGAAATGTAAAATTTATATTCCCATAGTTTATATGTTTTTTTAATTAAAACGGAGACTAAATATCATGAAAAATTAAATGGTGGAAAAATATTCCAACCATTTACATGCCAAAAAAATTTGGAAAATAATTATTGTAATTTTCGAAATGGAATTAAGAAGAGATTAAATGGAATTACATTCCATAAATCCTACGAATGTCAAATTTAAATAAATTGAGCTACAAATGAAATGGAAGAGAAGACAACACCAACTACTTCACCTCCAACACCTAAGGGTTTCATGTCTATGGTGTTTGGGAATTGTGTGAATCAATTCACCAATTTAAGGGATATTGAGTCTGATAGGAAACAAAAATCGAGGAACAAATTGTAAAATGGAAGGAAAATATAATCATAATATATTAACTCGATCAGGATAACTTGGGAACAATTATCCTTCCCTCTTTGGTTGGAAATTTCACGCTTTATTTTGTATGAATAGGCTCTATTAAAATATTATTTTTCATCCATTAGTGAAATTTATTGTGATAATATCCCTCAACAAGAATTATTGAATAAATGAATCACAATTTATATTATATCAATGCAACAATAAACCCATGATTCCAATTAAAATATTTTTTCTATTTGATAAGATCTTATGTAAGTAATAACGGTTGAATTATACTTTATATGTGTATATGTATCCTTATGTGATTAATTTAAATGTTATGGATATCATCATGGGTTTATGAGTTTATAGTTGACAACATTATCCAATTCATTTACAATACATTTACTGTTAAATATAGTGGTAATTTATCATGATTAATGATATGTTAAGAGATGTTTACAGTATCATACCCCTTTGGTTTTGTTTGTATTTTCTTTAAAATGTACTTATTGTCGAAATCCATTAATCTATCGGGACATATGATCAATGGTAATGTTATCCTTTAGGGATTATCTTATCTTTTATGTTGAGGTAATTACGGGTTTTAGTCGATCACATAGCAAAGTTATCACACATAGTTTCTATCAAATAATATTTCTTTATAGATTCACCTTCCAAAATATTAATTAATTAAGTGTTAAGGTTGAATAGAGTACCATATTCAATTATAAGTACTTAGAATTCTATTTTTACCCCATTTGTTTTTGAATCCTTCCGTAAGATCTTGATATAGAGTTCAGTCTCATTACAATGTATCATCCTCATCTGGATTTTGAGTCTGAGATAACAATTTAAACCCTATAGGATATGATGATTAATTGTTCTATGGATTTCACAGTGTGTTCAGATCAGCACCTTCATATATTTGACTTTTCGTGGGAAAATAGACTTAACTCATGAATTTAGAAGTCTCTTTACAAATAATTTTATATAAAGAAGTGTTGAACTTCAACATAATTAAATGAAGATGAATAAACAATGCTACCGGGACCTCAGAATGGTAATTATATGGGGGAGAAGGTTGAATATGTTCATCCACATGTAAAGATGGAACAAATTCTAAAAAAATATTATAATTATAGTCAACAAAGTGATCTAGAATTTGAAGTTATAGAAAAGGTATTTATATTATATTTTCCCTAGAAGAAATAAGGTAAAACTAATACATAGGTATATCAGATCCTTTAAAATACATGGTTATATATAGAAAATAGTTTATCATTTGGTTCATCCCTCAAACCTATCATAGGTTCATGATGAGTTCTATATACAAATGATAATGAACTATATACCTGATCATTCACATATACTAAACTCAATGGTCATACCACTGAATCATGAAATATTTTATCCGAAAAAATCATATTATATTTCAAATCATATATAGAAAGTGATACAAAACGAGACCTCTCACTTGGCCAATGTTCTATGAAAAAAACCACCAACTTGAGGAATCTATCTGAGAACTTAGTGATATAATGAATAAGACATATCCTATTAATTTTATACTAATGTGAATAATTTAGAGAGTGATATTAATTTTAAGGGGGGTAAAATGTTACACCCCATGATTATAAATAATAATACTTTTCAAATAAATTTTATCTTTTCAATATTTTTGGTAACACTAAACATCGAGTTAAGATATAATTATAAGAAGAACCATGACTATATTGTGGTACATGAAACACCATGTGTATCAGTCATTACATGTAACACAAATTTTATCTATCATTACATGTAACATTAAGTTTATTTTTTGTTACACGCATCAATTGGTTCGTCCTATATTATATAGAACACCAAGTTTAAAAGAAATGTGAAATAATATAAAAATATAACTATTAAATTTCATAATTATCACATATATGTTAGAATTATAGGTATAAATAAGATTAACAAAATTATGAAAATATTCTCTTTCAAATGTATACATAATCAATTCCTTGGTGATAAATTATTTAGATATGAAAATAAATACTATATGAAAATAAAGAAAATGTCTTTCTAAAAAGCTATTTCTATGTGCACTAACATGTTATATTTAAATAAAATATATGTATATAATTTGGTGAATTTTTTTAGTTAAATTTATATATTACATATTCAATATAATTTTTATGTATATCTTAAATAAGTTTGGTACTAAAGAGAAGAATAAATCCAATTTTAAGCTTAAAATTATATTTTTCTGAATGAAATTGGTTTCCCACATTTATGCACATATTTTAAAATTAATATTTTTCAATCTTTCAAAATATATTTCAAAAATTTAAAATTAATTTTTTTAATAATAATGAAATAATCATTTTTTGGTCAATTTTTTAAAATTTAAAAAAATGAAATTTTTTTAATGAATACAACAAAACACTTCTTTTTAAAAAAAATTCATTTCATTTAGAACATTAATAAGATTAAAATAAATTAATATTTTTTTATAGGTATAATTAGTTAAATTATATTAATATTAATATAATTTATGTTTTAGATTAAATTTCAACTATAATTTTTAAATAATAACCTCTTAATCTTTTGGACACTTTAACTTTGGAAAACCACTTTCATGTCATGTCTATAGGGTACAATTTAAATTTTATTTTCCACTTATATGAATTTATCTTTAAAAAAATTGATCCCATATTTTTAATAAGTAATGATTTAAATTAAATTATATATAAAACAAAAATTTTAACAATTTTTTTTATAAAAACAATAAAAATAATGTATTGTGGTTATCATAGAAATGGGATTATCTAGAGTTAAACTAAAATGATAAGGGTTAAAAAGGACCCAAAATGTGGACAATGAAAATAATTGGATGAATGTCAACATTATATCTTATTTTACTTGGAATGACCCATTTTGGAGACTTCTGACATTTGAAAAAATGAGGGTATAAATTTTTCTTTTCAAATATTACATGTGTGGAACTAACCTCACTTATAGAAGGACAACCTCTATCAGATCCAATTAGAGCATCCAAAATTAAATGTTTTTGAAAATACAAAGTAAAATCACCTCTTAAATTCCGTCCCCTCATCCAAGAATCCATAGATTGGTTAAAAATACAACCAAGGAATACTTTTGGTCTAATGCAAAGGAGGTTGTCCAAAGAAGAGGTAACATCCATAACCAAAAAAATTATTTACTTTTTCTACATCCAAATCCTTCAATTACTATTAAAAATGATTATATAATAAATTAAATATATTACATATAGCAAGACGTTATTATGGTAATTTCCTAACATATATATTTATCCTCATCCATTTCATGGTTTCTTCAATCTTTATCCATGTGTATGGAGAAAAACCACCTCATGAAGTTATGGTATTCATTTTCCATAAACATCTATCATTGATAGATGTAAGGATAGAGTAATTAATATATATATATACATATATATATATAATATTTATGATATTATTATTATTATGGACTATTAAATCACACTTTTTTATTTGCTTCCATTCCTTGGTATTATAATAAAATCATTCATGTGTATGGTGGACTACTGCAATGCGAAGGAAAGTGATTCGACCACAAATTTCATGGAAGGTAATGATGATGGGATTATGGAACATCTGTGAAATATATAAAATAAAAATTATACTTTAGTGGTAATATATTATTAACCATTATTTCTATCTTTCCATTGTAAAAATTGAAGAAATGTTCATGCGGATGTGCGGCCTACCAACTCTTTGAATTGTGTATTTCATTTTATATCCCTACATATAATGCATCACTATAAATATTTATATATACAAAATATTTCTAATATTTATACCATGTTTTACATTTTCGAGATGAAGGATCTATCATTACTACAATTTAAACTATTTTTAATGATGAATTTGGGATGGGTTAGTGCACCATAGCAGGTAGTCATTGGTAATTAACTATTTTTGATGTCTATGTTATTCGATCACAAATAGTGATTGTTTGTGATATGGTATTTAGTCCATGAAAACTAATTTTGATGGTATTTCCCAACACCTATTGCGAAATGTATTCATGGTGGGAATTTCTGATGGGATTCTACTACCCTCACAAAATCTCGTCAACAAAGGAGAATTTTTTATTGATATTAATACCTAATTAAAATTCCTTTTACAAAATTACTATTTGAGAAGGCATAATTTATTTTATAATAACCTTTTAGAATTATTTTATCTATTTAACATTGGGTTAACCCATTTATTATTCCTTCCTCTCCTCTCCTCTCCTCCCAATCTCCTAAATTGTCGTAACGCTCAACACCAGAGCACCCCTCTCCATACCGCTCAAATGCCCATTGTTGCAAGGGTTTTTAAAGATCCGGTCTTGTTTCACCTTTTTAAGGATTCCTCTTTTCTTTGTTTTCATTATTTTTCAGTTTCATTCAATTTATAAAATGAATGTTTTTTGGGTTCGTTCCACACCAAAGGACTTCACTACTAGTGATCTTTTACAGATCCATCTTTGAATTTCATTGGAGTGGATTTCTCGTGGATCATTTTCATTACTTTAGGCTTTTATTCGTTTTGTTACATTATTTATTTTTTTCAAACATATTGCTGACCAATTATTTTTATATTTTCATGCATTATTAGGTATTTAGGACTTTAGAAAATTTGTTATTCACTATTCGATATTTTTATTTGTGTGTATATATATATATATTAATATATTCCATCATTGATATATGTATGTGTGTGAAAAAACAATATTTATCAATTTGTTTTTTTTTTTCGTTATCGATTCCCCATGATTATTGTTCCCAATTTATTTTTGATATCTATTTTTGTATTTATATATATATTATAATAAATTACCAGAAAGGGAAAAATGAAATAGGTCATCAAATTTTACTTCAACAGAAATAAAAAAATTTGATTTCATTTTGATATGATTGAAATAAATTAATTATTATTGTGACATAAAAATTAGCAATTCTATTATTTCCTCATTTTTAGTAATATATAACATATTATATTATGTAAAGTTATGTTATAGAAATTTTAATTAATTCATAAAAAATATGTTTATTTACATTAATTAATGGTGAATTGAAACTAATATCGATGAAATGGTAAAAAACATTTAATGAAATATTACTTCAATAAGGTCGAATCCCAAATATTTAAAATTTTCATTTTTTTTAAATTTTTAAAATTATGTGATTTTATATTTACAGTTTTTAATGAATTTTATTTCTTTACAATTTTATATAATCTTGTAAATTTTTAATTTTTTTTTAATTTTTTTAATTAAATTACCATATTAATAAATTTTTTATATTTATTTCATTATTTTCTAATTATTTTATATATGTATAAATATTTTAAATTTCCTGAATTTTTTTATAATTGTTATTTATTTATTTTTTAAATATATTTAATGAGATTCAATTTTTTTAATTTTTTTTTCTTTGAATATATTTTTAATGATTACAAGTTTTTTAATTTTTTATAAATTTATAAAAATTTTATTTAATTATAAATTTTCCTATGTTTTTAGTTAGTTTCACTTTTATTAAATGAATTAGTTTTTTCTCAAATATTTTTAAAAATATATAAATATTTTATATTATATGTAATTTTTTTAATTTCTTAAATTTATTTCTAATAATAACTAGTTTTTTTTAATTTTAATGGTTTGGAAAAAAATTAAAAATAAAATTATTTGTAAAAATTGAAATTTTTATTAAATATCATGATTTTTTTAAAATTATCAATTGTTTTTTTCAATTTTTTTTTTAAATATTTAAAAAATATATGAAATTTTATAGAATTTTTTTAAAATTATTTTATTATTTAAATTTATTTTATTGTATTTCAAATTGTTATATATTTTTAAATAATTTTATTTATTTGTAATTATTTTAAATATATTTAATATTTTTATTATTCTTAATGATTTGTAATTTTAGAAATTTTTTATTTGTATATTTGGTAATTATTTTTAATTTTTAAGATACTTTTAAATATTTTCATTTTTATTAACTGTTTTAATATATTATTAATTTAAAATATTTTAAAATTTTTATAAATATGTGAAATTATAATTTTTTTAAATTATTTTAAATTTTTTAATATATTTAATGATTTTTAATTTTATGTATTTTTAGAAATTTTTATATATTTTTACTGATTTATAATTATTTTAAAAAAATTAATTTATTTGTAACTTTTAAAATTATTTGAAATTTTTAAATATTTTTAAATATTTGAAAATATTTTTAATTTAATTAATATTTTTATGTATTTGTTATTTTCAAATATTTTTAAATATGAATGTATATTTTAATTTTTTTGTAAATTTTTTTAACTATTTTCAATTGTTATGAATTGTTTTTAATTTATTTAGTTATTTTAAAATACGTAAATTTTTTATTATGTTTTTTAAATATATATATTTGTGACAAAAAATTCTCTTTGCTAATACTATAAATTGAGAATGTTTGTCGTAATTTTCATTTGATGGTCAAAAGGAAAACATTCTCTACAAGCATCTAGCTTTTCATAAATATTTTTTTTGACTGTGCATCATAAATGCGGTCATTTCCGGCGAGTATCTATCACAAATGTGATATCAAAAAATCCAAAATATCTTGTTTTGCGTGATCAAAGTAAAATGACCAACAATAAAAAATCAAAGCATACTTAAAAAACAAAGTAGTTTTTGCCAGAAACTTGGCCAAAACATTGAATTGTTAATTAACTGGTAATCAAATAATATAGGTAAATCAAATATGGAATAAAATATATATTTATGGTTCTGTAATATATTTATAAAAAAATTATATTTATTATATGAAATATTTTAACATGTAAGAAAGAGGAAGAGTCTTATGTAATGGATTTGGATCAAACTTTTTACTTCTTTGAGACACATTCCATATTCACAACCTTTTTCTTTTATGGGATGTATATACTTACAATGAATATATTTTATGATACATATCCTTAAAATTGTTGGGGTTTTTATATCAATTATATGATCTTAATTTAATGGTTTTTATAATTCAAATGCGTCCAAAGTGGTAAGTTTTTTGTGACTAAATTTTTCTTTCATTGAGACTTATGTTATGTTATACCCATATATATGATACTAGGTGTACATAGAACCTCTTTAACATGTTATAGAATAATTATCAATGATTTTCATGATATGTAATGTTTTATTTATTGTTACACTTTAATGGTACTTATAATTCAATGGATAACAATGTTGTAATGATATTATGTTATAATCTCATTAATTTTTAGGATTGTATATTATTATGATTCCAATGATAAAATTTTATGACCCATATATTAAAAAATTCATGAATTTTGTTCTCCGATATTTTTTTTCATTAGAATATAGGTTTTCCAATCATTTTCCCCTATTTGTGTACTTAAGACATAAAAATAAATGTTTTATAAAATGACATCTTTATTTCTCTATTCTGTCGAAAACCCATTTTCATCAAAAACCAAGCACTCTAAAAACATTATAATAAAAGTTCACAAATTTTTAAAAAATATTTATTAATGATACTTTTTCCCATTTTTAACTTTTAAAAAATATCGAAAGAAATCTCTTGTCATTTTCATATACAAGGCCCATTTGGCTTTTATCAAAAATACTAAAGGTATCGTTGTTTTAACATGTGTGAAATGAATGAAATTTCTAGAAATCAGGACCATTATTTTCATTGAATATTCGTTCATAAATTTTCAACAGTATCTCCAATGAGAGTGATTTCAACAAAAAGTTTTTAAAAAAATTATTTTTAAAATGGTTATTTTAAAAATAGTTATATATTCCTTAAGAAAATATCCATCTGATTTTTCATTCAAATTCATTTTCCATCTAAGATGATAACCATTAATGTTAGTTAATATTTAAAATGTATATTATCCAGTTTTTCCATCATTATTCTTTCTCTCGATGGTCTATTTTTATAAAGACGTTATTTTTAAAAAACCAATTTTTCTTACACATGTTATTCCATGATAAAATGATTATTAATCCCACTTATTTTACCATGAGTTACACAGTGATTAATTAATTATGAAAATATAATTTTTTATGTGAGATATGATTTAATTAATGATGAAATAAATATGATACAAAGTTTTTTTTTTCCAAATCTCATTTTGTGATAAAATGTTTGGAAACCGATTTATTTTCATGGGTTCAAATATGATGAATGTTTTATGGTCTTATGAAAAAAAATATTATTTTCACTATCTAATGTGAGGGACCTATATATACTAATAATTATTTAGTTAAATCTTTATATATCATGAGATAAAAACAAGAAGCATGTTTATGGGCCTGATCCACTATGTGAAATTGGTGTTTCTTGGTCATTTATGCGTAATAGGTGTGCTCTGATACAAAATGAGAACCAATAGATAGGTCATGATACTTTTTTTTCATTATAGATATCAATGATTTATTGATTGAGTTTTCAGTATTTATGATTATTCTAGTCTTTTTGATGTGATAATATGGGTAATGATTTATTTATGATGATTTCTAACTATTATGGTACACTTTTTTTAAAATGATAGAGTTTTATTCCATGAATCTGTCTTGTAATTTATGAAATGTTTCATATGAGCACTCTATGTTATGTTCATGAAATCATACCTTTATTCATATCTCATGATTTTATATAATCATAGTATAATATCTAATATGTTTACCCTTACCGAGAATCTGAGATCACCCTCTATAATTGTTTCTTCACTAGTTTTTTAAGAAAGATTTATTTATGGTATACCTATGGGGAGTACTATGTGAGAATATATATGGGGGAGTCATTGAATATCATTTATGAAATTAGAAGATTATATTTTTAATCTCTAAAGACACTAATCTATTACAAACCTCTGGTATATTTTTATGAGATGTATTGAATATTAATCTAAAAATATGTTACATTTATGTATAAAATCTTGGATCACAATATAATACATGTAAGTTTGAACATCACGAACAATAATTTCCTTAAAGAGGTCTTATTGAACATTAAATATTCAAATTTAAATCATTGTGATTGAATGGAATTCCAACTTCATCATACATGATCACAATATTAATTTTGTATATGATTTTTTAGTTCTGAAATTCCATCATATTATAGGATACTATCATCATCCTATGAAAACTATTGATTTCAAATTGAATTTGATGTTAATTTGTTTCCTGAAATTCAACTCCAAAAGATCTCCCATAGGAAGTCCAGGACCTAAGGGTTTTTGATCCGTCATCAGAGATCATAATGGTGACATTATGGTATTTTTATATAGACCCCATAAAATTGGTTCATCTATGGATGCTTGAATTCTCAGTATCATTGATTCGTTGGTCATGGGAAAATAAAAAATATTGAACTATTTATGTCTTGAATATGATTTCACATATATTTTTAATTATATCAGAACTGTTTATATTCACCACCCCTATCAGATGACTACTTGATGGATCAATTTGTTAGAGATACACTAATCCATGATCTATTTTATTACACATGCATATCGCGATGTCAACTACATTATTGATGGTCTCTCAAATAAATGGGTGAGCTACAATGATATCATATTTTCAAATCCCCTCTATAATGTGGTTTTTCCTCTCTAATATAAATATATATGTAAAATATCTTCCTTAAAACTTGAGTATCTTTGATTTTTCCTTAAAAAATTGGGTATTCCTCTGGAAAAGTTATCACCTTTCCAGTAGTTGTATAGAGAATATTTTTGGAGTAGTTTTATGGTTTTTTTTGAAGAATTCCGAAGGAGGTATTTAGGTTTAATTGTTATGTTACAATTATATTCTATCATTTCTTTATCAATAATTTGGTTAGTAAATGAGTCTCTCTTATGGTATATATGTATATATGTGTGTTGACAATGGGTATCATTTATTTAATAACTTGTTGATGTTTATATATTTTTTTTTGTTTTTCATGTTTCAATAATTTTTTTCATTTAATCTATTATTATCTCATACTACTATTATTTTTCTAATATTTAATGTCATGGTATTTAGACTATATTCTCCCCGTTTTACTTATATAATCTTTCTACTAGTTGCTTCCATTTCATATATTGGGAGGAATGATTGAGGTCTTGTGGATCTCTAACTAGGGTGTTATTCTATAAATTTCAGAACGGGGATCACATATTATTTTTTTATATAAAATATGAAAAAAAATTAGTTGTTGGGTTAAGTAAATGTTCAATATCATCAATCAAGGAAAATTTAAATGTCATATGAATCCAACAATTATAAAATGAGTATAAACATGACCATAATAATCATGAGGTCTTGATATTTGATGGTATTAAGAGATAATGGATTGATTAGTTCATATTGTAATCTGTTTTCATAACTTGATTCAAATACACAACCTCTTAGTGTATCTCTCATAAAATACCCATCTAATCCTAACAAAGACAAATAGGGTTTATGTTTATAACATTTAATTTTTTCCCTCAATTGATCAGATTTTTTTATTCAACTTCATAGCTCATGATTTTTTAAACTATAAATTCATTGATTTTCATGAAAAATGTTAATTAATCATGGAGAGATTATTCAAATACATTCCATATATTAAATTATTTTATGGTGATATTTCGATTTATAAAAAATATTTTATTATGTCCCAAATAAAATATATAACCTATTTTGATTATAAATCCGTAACAAAATTTAAGGATACTATAGTATTATCTTTATACCATGATTTTGAAGATAATTTTGGAACTAATTATTATTATTAGATATAAAAAATACCAAAGTTTTAATCTTTACAATTATCAAAGAAGCAAAATTTTACACTTAAATAAAAAATCATTATGTTTGTAATGTATAATGAGACATGTGAATAACAAATAGAAAGGATGAAAAGTTATGCAAAATAGTGTAAAATATATTTCCAAATACTGCAAGAGGGGGTAATTAATCATGTCTAGAATATTTATATTTGATCATTAGAATTATAGGATATTATATCAAAGATACAAAAACATAAAATTAGTTTTACTGAGAAGGAACTTCACCCAAAAGTGAATTATAACATTAATTCAATGAAAGTTGATTGCATTAAATAATTGTAGAATTTGTGGAGGAAAATAAAAGGATGAAATAGTATTCTCTAAGGAATAATTATTTTATTACTCATATATACACCATGATGAAGGAAAAAATTGACATGATGGATCAGCTTCCATAGAGTTAAGAAATGAAATTTCTATGGGAATGATGCTCGAAGACGTGAATTCTCAAAAAAAAATTTATATAAAAAGATCCAACAAAACATAAATTAAATTATCTTGGTCCAAAATCATTTATAATAACTAAAATAAAAAAGTAAATATATTCTCCAAGATATATTATATTTATTTTGTGATTATCTATGAATAAGAGCTCTTGATATTTTTCACTCAAAGGAGAAACAATCTTAAAGTTTGAATACACAAACTCCATAATCAATGTTAAGAAATAGACTTGGTTATGAAAGAGAATCACTGAAATATGATATTAATATGGATTTGGTGGTCCTAAAAAAGGGGATAAAATTTTTTCAATGAAGAAAAAAGAAATAAATGGGTGTAATATGGAGAAGATCATAGTATGATGTGTGCTAAATGAATAAAATTCATAATATAATAATATAAATAAATATGATTTTATTATAGAATAGATTAATTTATTACTTTTAATTTTAAAGAAGTATTGGAATATATTTCATATTTTTAATATTATTAAAAAAATTTAAACTATTACAATGAACTATTGATGTATAAGTATATATTTTATTAGAATATTTAATTCCATTCATATTATTCTTTTTACAATTATTTAAAATAAATTATTCAAATATCAAAAATAGAATCAGACTGTATATATTAGTTAATCTATTATTTTGAGAAATTGATTTTAAAAATATTTTTCAGGTCTTCCCCTCTATTATTGTGGTTAATTTTTCAATAGAACACATACCTTGTGTTATTTTGATATTAAAGACTCATTCATAATTTTTTTTATATTAATTGAGGTATTTGAAGAAAAACACTGAGAAAATATGGATAAGGGATTTATACATCCATTTTATTCACAATGGGATTCACGAGATCCATTTTGTATGTTGTATTATGGTTCAATTTTCTAATTATATTAATATCATATGCCCAATAGGATCATCATGATGATCAAGTGTCATCTACCCCATAGTGTTGTCTTCTTTGATCAACTAAAAAGGGAATCAATACTTCTCAAACATAGTCCTTAAATCATAATATCATCAATTAGTGTTTAAAATATTGTATATAAACAATATAAACATTTATAAAAGATATTTTCACTTGGAATTTAGAGTGAAACCTTTTTCAACTACAAATTATCTCACTATCATCATGAATTGTATTAAAAAATCCTTCAATTATTTCCCTGATCAATTTTTAGTAGATGTAATAGATGATATTTTAATATATTTCAAGATAAAGGTATATCTTGAATATCATCTAGGGATTTTAATAGATACAATGATAATGGGGAAAATCTAGGAAAATTTTCTAAAGTGAGAATTTTTCATATTAAAAGTTCATTCAAGGGATAATTAATCCCATGATAGGGTATATCTGTGGATCCTAAAATGAAATAGGTGTTTTTATAATTCCCCAAACCCACTACTATTATAGAGTTCAATAAATTTCTTATATTAAATAAATATAATGGACGTTTTCTAATAAATTCGTAATGATTATAAAAAAAACTAACAAATAAAGATCATAATAATGAAATGTTCTTTTGGATAAAATAAATTTTTCATTTGATTCAAGAAGAATACGAATTTTTTGGTCACTAGTATTATAATCACACTACCTTGTAGTTTAGATGGATTTTTGATGCCCAATGATCCACCAAATAATGTATTTGGATATATCGTTATGTAAAATTACCTGGTGGTAGATTATGGCTTACATCAATTAATAGTTCATGCAAAAAATACCCTCTGCGTAATCTATAGAAAAAATATAATATTTGAATTATATATACAATGTTTTTATCTATATGTTAATATATATATATATATATATATATATTAATCACAGTATCTTAATGTTTATATTCTAATAAACCTAGTTGGACATTTGTCTAAGGACACAATTATAGTTGATCGATGAATTTTTTTGCTCAATACATTACCACCATATGAAGGAAAAAATGGTAGTTTATTCATTCATTATGAAAGATAATCCCCCTTCTTTACAATGAGGATTAAAAGATAACTAGTACTCATGGATTTTCAATATATGGAAAACAAATCATTTTGGAAGGTTTTAAATCATATACTTCTGAAATAAATACTCATCCATTAGCCTATATAACGATCATGAAACTATAGAAGGAGTATATAGTGACCGAAAAGAATATAAGTATTAATACATAAATCAACATTGATAGTGATGTATATATTATATTAAGTAAATTAATACGAGTCCCTTTAGTAAAAAAACTGAAGAAATTGATTTTGGATAATGTAGATAGCACATCTATATTTGTCCATCAATTAAAAAAATGATGTATATGGATATCAATAATTAGTTATGTCTAGAAACAATATGATGGAGTTTTAATAGTATAAATATAAATTATTTTTCTAACCAAAAGTTATATATAAATTTTAGAAAACTTATGTGGTGATGAAATCATTACCAATACATGTATGTATATGAGAGAACAATATTTTTCATATTATTAATTTTTTCCAACATATTTTAACTATATGTAATTATATAACATCTTTTAATACTAAAAAAAACCATTTTTTATTTTAGTATTGACATTAATTTATGTGGATTTAGGGTTATTAATTTATGTTTTATTATGTTGTTCATATATGAGGTTATTGATCACATTTTATCATATTTGGATTTTTAGAAATATTTTTATTTGTAATGTAATATGCTTGAGAATTCATTTGGAAGAACAAGATAGAGTATAATTATTTTCTATAACTCATGTATCATACAAAATCTGGAATATGAAATAAAAAGAATATATATCTTCTGTTGAAAATATATCTTTTTGGTAAATATATCTTATATATATAATGAACCTTAAAAAATGAAATATATATTTTGAATTATTATATCATTGAAAGATCATAAAATATTATGATATTTCAAAATCTTATATTTATTAGAATATTTTATGAGATTTAAATATTAATTGAGAGAATTATTTCTTACAAGATTCGTATATCTTATGATATGATATCTTACAAATGTCTTAAGAAAATAGTGATCACATAAATGATCATATGTTGAGTTTATATATCATATGACGGTTGGATATATTGTATGATATATAAATATATTATGAATAATGAATTATCATACAAGAATGATTATTTCACTTGATGTAAGTACTTAAGAACTTTTTGAGCATTCGCACACCAAATATCATCAAGGATATTTGACCTTTGTTTTTTAATGAGAAATTATCTACTATGTTTATCTCACCAAAATCAAAGAATTTTTTTTAGTTTAATAGGGTTGTCAATTCATGGTAAATACTTATTTTTCTGACCTTCATATAATAATTCATATCTATGAAGAGCATTATGGATTTATTTGACATGAAATTATAATTGTACTACCAAATATACTCTTACAATATAGTATGATAGAGATAGAATATAGAAATAAAAAAAGGATATATATTTGGAAATAAATTTATTAACAATTAGAAATGTTGAACTAACACATTATCTTACTAATAAGATCTATTACCTTCAGTATTTATATATGTTCATGTTTTTTGTTCATTACGAAAATGAATACGAATATATGAACAATATTTTCTAACAAGATGGTCGCCAGTGTAGTCAAATAATTCTTAAGAGTGAAAATCAATGAATTTTTATTCATTATATTGAATTAATATATAAAATTTCAGTTACTAGAATATGCAATTTTTTACTATATTATATTCTATTAAATGTTATTTTATTCGATTTCAAATTTTGATCTCCTTATATTGAGAATGGTTCAAGGAATATAGATAATCCTTGTTATGTGTGAGCCTTGAAGAGCCATAAGGAATCGTTTTATCATGTGACGACTAACTTTAATTAGTTATGTGATCCTTGAAAAATATATAATCTTAAATCAACATTAATCATATATATAGTGTTGGTGGACTGGACTTATGGGGACATTTTCTCAAAAATCCCCTATCAAATTAATATAGTTAATACACTTTACATTAATTAATAATTGTTGACATAAATCAATTGAATTAAATGGTGGATTTAAAAAGATTAAAAGAGGGATTTTTTTACTTGGAGTAAATTTAGATAAATCTACCCCCTCCCCTCAAATGATACTATGAAATAGATATGGGACAACATTTTGTATCATTTATAATTTTTTCCTATCATATATTAATTAATGTCCAAATATCTATCTCTTATTGGAATAATAAATATTATGTGAGCAGGAATTTCTATGTTCAGATCAGCCAGTAATAGTAGAGAAAATAATGTATTTTAGACAGCAATAATGGTTATATACATGGGGAATTTGAGTTAAAAATTATATATGAATGTAGTCGAACTATACAAGATTCCATATTGATAAATTAATGTTCAGGGTTCTTAAATAATGGTGAATAGGATTTAAATTCTAAATCCGTGAATGCTATTATTTTTTTCTAGTTACTAATAAATTTAATAGTGTTTCTCAATATGCCACTCATTATGATATCTAGATCATTATTACAGTTTCATATATATATATATAAAGATAGATAACATAGTTATAATACATACAAACTAAATTTGATACATTCATGATATTCAGTGGTGATAGAACCACACAAATGAATGCGATGATCCCCGATGTTGTGAATATTGATTTCCCTTTGGGGCAATTTTATCATAATCAAATGAAGCTATAAAAGTTTTTATATATTTACCTTTATGTTGGAATGGGTTACTAGAGACTATTAAAAATTTCATTCCAGTATAGGATTTAAAAACAAAATATTTAATTAGAACTCTCATGGTATTTGAGGAAGAGATACAAGATATATATATATGTTTATCACTAGACAGTGAAGATAGATAATGCTATAATTAAAATTTCAA
Source organism: Viscum album (assembly GCA_963277665.1). Taxonomy (NCBI): domain Eukaryota; kingdom Viridiplantae; phylum Streptophyta; class Magnoliopsida; order Santalales; family Viscaceae; genus Viscum; species Viscum album. The sequence continues at coordinate 1,736,384,756 of OY728123.1, read as the reverse complement.
GTTAAAATTATGAGACTAATAAAGAAAATATGTTATTATTAGATTCATTTTAAGAAGGATAATAGAGAGGTTCTAATTAAATTTATGAAATTGAACATATTCCTAGAAATTTAAACAATATTAATAGAAAAACTATAGGATTTGGGATATATTATATGATGTTTCTGAATATGTATGATAATATAAAATAATTCGATGGTATGAGTGAAAATATACTAGATGTTCTGTAATTTATTTCCCACAGTGTAAAGAAATACAGATGTATGTTAAAATATATTCATATAAAATCTAATTTTGTAGAGGGGAAACTTTCTACGAATGTCAAAAATAGTATATAATAAATGTCAATTATGATTTAACCTTTTATTTGGATGATAATCTATCAAATAAAACCACTAAATTATGCATTATAGCTAAAAAATGGGTAAAATATTTTATATATTAGGATGACGAATTTGAATTTGAATTCGAATCTATAAACTATTAATTTGATGAAATAAATTAGTATTATAACATAATGGAATATAAATATTTTTCTATATAGAAAAATTATATTAACCTTGTAAAATATTCTGAATAATGTATCAATGTAAAATAATATTTATCTAAACAAATATCAGAGCACAAATATCAACTTTTAAAATCTATTTCTTCTTGAGTTGTGAATGGAAAAAAATAATTTAAAACTTCTAGATAAGGTTGAATCCCTAAAATAAACTACAATTGATTTTACTATGAGATGACTACCTTAATTAAAATCGTTAAAAAATAACATTAATAGAGGAAAAAATAAAATATATATTAATATTGAAATGTAATATATATATAAATTTCTATTTGTTTTTTTTTCTAACTAAAAAAAATCTTATCTACATTAAATTGTTTTAAATAATGAATTTTTGAACATTTTAAAAATGAATATTTCATTAAAATTATTCAATTATGTGAATATAAGGATGTTCATATTCCCAAATGATTATCTACAGAAAATGATAAATATTATTTTCATTATTGATATATTAGTATATTGACCTTTTTTTTAAGAAAATTAGTACTAAGTGTATATATATTCCAAAAATATTCATGATTAATTATTTTTATATGAGAAATCCATAATAACATCAATTCGAAATGGTACTCAGTAAATGTATATTCAAGGAAATTTAATGGAGGATTCTCAAATATTTACTCACTATCTAAAATAGATATATGATAATTTTTATTTTGATTTAATATAAAATGAATGATTATTAGAGTTATATGTATTAGATGTAAATAACCTAACCCAGTATCCCAGAGCTACTACCTTACATGATTACATTAGTACTGTGTACATGTGATCTCATCCCAAATAATCAAATTCATTAATAGTCGATGTCAACTAGATTCATAAAATGATATTAAATTAAAATTGAAAATATAAAACATAGAAATTAAATTGATAAATCCACTATTTATTCGATTATCCATGCATGTCAATCAAAATACCCATCTTGGAACCTTGGGAAAAAATAAAACATAAGAAATGGGTGAGCTAATATTCTCATTAACGGTAAGCATATATTAGAAAATATCATGCATAAATAATAATAAATAATAAGGAATGTAGAATAACATAAACACATTCCCTTTAACATAACATGATCATAATATGTCTAAAATAAATAATACCCAAAAATAACATAAGATAAAAAATGTAACCATGCATATTCAACTACTAGAATAATCACATGGAATATCAATAAATAATATCATAATGAGGAATTTTAAAATTTTATCATATAGTAATCATACATTAAAGGCTTCATCCATGAGATTATACATAAGCAGTTAAGGCCTTGACCAATACCCTAATTTGATTATATCATCAGACCTACCGATACATCAAGGTGTTATAGCAAGTCCCTCCAATCACCTAATAAGTTTTATTAATTCTTCAGATGAAAGTGGTGAAACATAATTTGAATATAAATTTTCATTGAATCTAGAAAACAAAATCTAAATAACATTCCCCATTAGGTAAACATAATAACAAACCATCCAATGTAATATGGGGAATGTTATTAAATAGTATATTCCAGTAAAACTTATCAATATCCATTTAAGAAAATATACAAGATGGAATCATAAGAGACAAACCATAATGATAAATATAATTTAAAAAAGGGTTTATATGTAGATAATAATAATTTCCTTTGAAATATTCATAGGAAAAATATTTTTAAAATATTCCAAAGTGTCCTAAACTACATTGAAACTTTTGAATTATAATCCCCATGAAGAAATAAAGTTAACTAAAACGTAAAATATCTTGTGGTCAAGGATAATGTTTATATAACATGTCAAAGGGTCGGTATATTCACCAAAAACCGAAATAACTGTTGAACATGAAAAATATATCACAGAAGTAACAGTGGGATGAGAAACCCATTACATTGTGCATTCCTTGGGATAATAATTATTAAAAATATTCTATACTAGTTTATATAACGTTATTAATTTATTATAGAAATGTATTTATATTTATCATATCATAGAAGATCCTCTAATATCGTATTATAAACTATTTATTAATAATATTTCATTATTACCCTTATTTTTTGTGTTAACTACATCATTTTACGATGTACTATTTTTTATGTCAGTCGTGTTTCTTATGAATATGAGATATTTACATCATCTCCCAAATGATATTATGTGAGCGATTGTATCATTACCTTAATGGGGAGAGTGTGTTTTGACCTGATTCACCTAGTGACCCTTTTTGGTGTGTGAGACGGTCGCATTGGGATTGGGCAGTCAGTCCTTCATGTATTATGAATTAAGTTCCATAGTTTAGTGCTCTCAATGAGTGGTTGTATGGGGTTCAATGTTTGTGCAACCAGCCCATGTCAGGTATGATCTCCTGGGATGGTCTCTAGTAAGTTTATTCACAAATCCATAAAACCCTCAACGTCCCTTTTATCCGTGATTCATGGACCTTCCTTCCAAAGGTAGGCACTCATTGAATGATTTAGCAAAAAAAATTAATGAATCCATTTGATGAGAGAATGGTAGGTCGGTCTCGTCACACCCTTTTGGGGGAAATTATTACTTATTTATGAACTCTATTATTTATTTAAACAATTTTTTTTTGTTCTTGAGTCCTTGGTTCATTACCAAGACAATGTCTCCGAATACCCTAGGTTGTAAGATCAATCCGAAATATGTATCAGTTCAGAATCACCAGAATGCATCCTTTATTCTCTACTGAAGAATAAATCTATGTTTATCAAAGGTTCTTCATTAATGACACACTTTTATGGACACATTACCTATTCGGTGGTTTTTTACTGAGACACCGATGATTTAATCCATGTGATAAGACGCTCTGGATTTTATCGTCATCTTTGTGGGGGGGGGGGACATAGATCATTTCGAGATCATCATAGAATCCCCATGATGGGATTCCGACATATCCTCATGAGAGGAATCGAATTCCACATAGTTTAGTGTCACTTTATTGGAAGAATTACATTTTATCGTTTTTTGGAAAGGACTCCAACATGAAGCTAAAAGTAGTGTGGCCAGGACATCGAGGCGGAATAATCCTTGTCAAGATTTTGTGTGGGACATATAGAAAAGAATCCCATGATGCCCAAAATTGATATGGACTCCTGGATCGATATTACTCCCACATGGATGTGTCCTAGAGATTATTATGATGATTTGGGTGTCGTTTTTGGTCCCCATATGGATTTCATAAATATCCCAATTAGATTGGAATCAAAGTCCTCGTAATTCAATTTATGTTGGGGATTAAACCGTTGAGGAGTCCCAATTTGAGAGAATTAAATATGGAATTATTCTTAAAGAGTATTCCCAAGTGAGTTGGGCGGGATTTTTACTAGGAAAAACATTCAGTGAGAATGTCCTTTGAGCTTGGGCCTTACATATGAATCATATATATCCTGATCATAATAAGAAGCAGAGTTCTCATTGTTCAATTTGAGGTTATATGCATTAAGGCTGCCTAATGAGGTTTGGGTTTGTATGTATGGGGATTAATCTTCATGAGAATTTATCACTGAGCTTGGGACCATAGTTCGGATTTCTATGTATCCTTGTTGGTGTAGGAATCATAGTAACCATATTTCATTACCAGAAATTAATATGTGGCTGATGTGATCATCAGTAGCCTCTATCCCATGAGAGTCATGCTCTGTGTGAGAAAAAAAAAGGATTTGAATGATTCAACAACCCAAACATGTTTTCTTCTCCACCTGTGGAAATAGATGAGTATTATGGAATAATAGTTTGGGGTGAGAGAACCTCATCTTATAATCAAAGGGGATTACATTATGAAAACTTTCCTAGAATTGGTTTTGAGAAAGGGAAGGAATGTTTCTTCCAATAAAAAAGAATTGAAAACGTGATTTTCCTTGTATTTAATTGACCATCATCAATGGAAATGGCCAGGGATTTTTGTAGATCCCTAGAACAAGTAGTTCCACATTAGTATTCTATGGTCGGAACCCATGTAACCATGGTAATGTAAACTTATAGACATTCTTTGGGTCCACACAATTATACGGTTTACCTATAGGACTTCAATTACCATGGATATATAAACTAAAAATGAAATGATGATTCCCATAATGGTTTTATCATATGGGTCATGTGGCTTGGAAAGTGTCTTTGGTTAGATGTCGAGAGACTGTTTCAATGAGGATATATAGTGGGTATGATGGAAATTGAAGGAGATGAACAATGTCAGAGAGTGGAACATTTTAGGGTACCCTATTTCATGTATTTTTTATTCATCTAGGAAGGGGTATCACCACGTACCATGTTACTAAGTCAGTGGGGGGACCATCTATGTGACATGATGGTTCACAGATCTGTAGGGGTATGCATACTATTTTTTATACATTGGACCAGGTTCATGTTGTCTAGCCTGATGCTACGCGGTGCCAAGTTTTGCCTGTGTTGTGTGGTGTAATGCAGCATAGGGTTCCACCCATGTAGCATTGTGCTTCCATGGTGCCAGAGTAAATAAGGGGAATTTTTTTAGCACCTAGCTGGAACTTCGTCCATAAAGGGGATATGGTTCGTGGTTTGAAAATAGTTGTGTCTCCTAAATTCCTTGTTTCTCTATGCGGTGAATTTCTACCTAAGGGAATTATTCTGAAGATGTTCTCTCCTCATCAATAAATATCTAAAGATATCCATCTCAATTGTCCATCTAATATTCTGAAATCAATTTTTTATCGGATCCCATTGGGATCCTTTTATATATTTTTGTGTAATTTAGATTTACGAAATGCACGAAATTTTTTTGGAAGCCCATAGAAAAACACTTGGCCTATAGAAGACCCAGTAAAAAAAGTCTTGTGGTTTGCAGTGATGAAAATCACCACCTAAATTTGAGGAATGTCCTCATCATATTCGTGGGACACCAGCAACTACACCTCAACCACAAATCATCTATTTCATGGGGAAAATATGTTGGGGAAAATTCTCTACATTATTTCTACAATGACGTTGTTCGCGAGGATGATGCATAAGCACATAATACTATTCCTATATTTCAATAATAAAGTGATTGATTTGGATGGTGAACATATGTTGAATTCATTGCATCTATTTCTCCAATGAAATTGTTCACAACGATGGTGACATTTCTTCTATACCACAAACCATTTGGTGTGTGGCAGTTTTGTGAAGCCATGAATAGCCATGTGAAGCTATGGTCGGCAATGGGATTTATGGTTGGTGGTACATTTTTTCTCTAGAAACGTTCACTCCTATGACATCATTCATCAAATATCCAGTTAAATATTATTTCAAACCTTTGGGAGTATTTTCTTTCCCCTTGTAAAGCATTCAAGAACCAAAAAATTCCCTCATTGGAATGAGATCCTATCCAGACGAATAAGATTCTATTTCGATGTAGAAAGATTTCGATACTTGTACTTGTTTTTAGTAGAATTGTGGAACCATATGGGGTTCCATTCCCACATATAGGGGGATCCCTATATTATTATTTTATTTTTTTTCTTATTGAACTCAGTGCTCTCTATTTTCTATTGCTCACTTGATTCCACAAGTGGTCTTGTTCGCGGTCGTTGTAAGAACCCGGATCATCTTTTCATGTATATTTTCTTCTTCTAGCCGTTTTTTGAGGAAAAGTGGAAGTTCTAGAAATTTTTGATGTACACGACGTGTACTTTATGAGTACACACCATGAACTGCTTTGCACAGGAGGTCGTGTTCTGGCCATGACATGGCCACACAGATGTTTTTGTGGGGTTGACAAAGAGGCTGCTTGAAGCGTACTACATAAAAGGAGAGTACTAGCCATTTACATAAAAAATAAACACTGTGTACTTCAAAAGTACACTCCGTGTATTTGTTTTATTAATTAAACGCATCGGGGTCACGTCTAATTTCCAGAACCTTCTTTTCTAGGTTTTCTTCGTCTGATAGAACCCGTACAGCCATGATCCTTCTCTAAGACCCCGAGCCTCCATCTTATCTGTGATTTGGCATCCATAAATTGTGTTGGGATTGCCTCGGTGAGCTCTCTCTTCTACTTGAGCATCGTTTCATCTTTCCTCTTCTTCATCATGTAATTCTCCATTGACTTGTTGAGATGTTTTTATATATCTTCGGCATTATAAGGTGATTCAAGCCTCAAGTATTACTTATAGTGACCTCCTAATGTCCATGTAGGTCACTTATGCCTTTTTGTTGAACTTGCATGTGTTTTATGTGCAAAACATCCCAATACCCATGAACGGGGTATTGCGTGTTTACTGTTTTCACCCTATTGTTTTCATGTTGTGCATTTATGCTTGATTTGATGATAATTGATTGTGAATAGGGTGAATTGTTGTGATTTGGCCATTTACTTTCCCATGCCTAGTATTATAGGATGGTTTGACTGTTTTTCAGTTATACTGTTATGTTTATAATTCTATCCAATAGTTCTTGAGGTTTACCTTGGTGGATACGCACTGCTACACTTGGTGACTTACACAAGACTGTGGGAACTTGATTTATAGACCATAGGGAGAATGGACGTTGAGGGCTTCTATGGAGTGTCTATTTTACTTACGATGTGATACCACAGGGGGAATTGACGTTGAGTTCTTCCTCGGAGTGTTTGTAGTTCCTCAAAATGGGCCATAGAGGGAGTGTGATGTAAGTGGTACCCTAGAGTACCTTTAGTTACGATACGATACTATAGGGGGAATTGACGGTGAGTTCTTCCTCGGAAATTCTATGATTAAGATAAACCAGATGGGTTAGACTAAGTGAAATAACCAGATGGTTACTTGTACTTGTAAGCTAGGACCAGAGGGGATACAGTGGGGGGCTTCCTAGAGTGTTACCTCTTTATGTTTATCTGCTTGTTAATGTTTCTTGATATTGAAACAGTGGATTGTTTTTTGTTGAGTACTTCATGTTTACTGTTTCGTACACTTTTACCTTCCATATACTTATTGACTAATAGGCACAATTATTGTGGTGGTTGCCTACTAGGATTAGTCTCACACCCTATTTGGGACATGATTTTGTGCCCAAACAAATTATATTGTTGTAGGTATAGACAAGGGAAAGTGCACTTCTACATCAGGTACATGACATGTTTTGGAGCTGGAGAGTACAAGACAATTCGTTGTCATGAGATTCTATGGAGATGATTATTATTTTTATTTTGTACTTGGTTTAGTTCTGTATTTCAGCATTGTGCTTTCTTTCGTTGTTTTCTTAGACATACGTATCATGCATCCTTATATATATGTTCTCCAGTATATTCTATCAGATTTCCACTGTTTATTTTTGGAATGACATTATTACTACTTCTGCTCTTGTGTGTATTATTTTACTTCCGTTGTGTACTCTACCAATGAGGGCATAGTTTCCAAACTATCACACCCAAGGCCCTTACTGCTAGTCGACAGGCTCTAGCATTCAGGGAAATTTGCTTGAGGCCATGTGACCAAACGGGTATGGGGAACCTCTAGGTGGAATCCAGAAGAGGGACGCTACAAAGTGGTATCAAAAGAATTATTTTCTCTTGACTTACTGTTTGGATCCTTTAGTCAGGGATAGGAAGGAATATTTACTTGTTAATAAGTTGTGCCCAGGAGTAGCTAACCCGTGTACATGGAAATGAAAACCTACCTCATTTATTGAATTTGTTTTGGTTTCGCATGTATACGGTTGATTTGATTTTCACCATTGGGGGACTCACAAATTTTGTGCTATTATTGTGGATGTTATTGAGGTTCTATTTCTATCACAACCCTACGAGATGAGGGTATGCCATCTCCTCCATCATATATACACTTTATAGAAATAACATGTCATGCATTATTTCCACTTCATTTAGGGAGCATTTTCAATTTCCTATTATTGTGATAGATGTTTTGTCGAATATGCATCTTGTTTTGATAGTTTCCTTGATAAATACCTGCATTTTGATAAGGTATCATTTGTATAATGTTTTGTTTGAATGAAGGAAAAAATTATGGTCATGAGGTGTTATGGGCCCTCATGGACTGGAAATTAGTGGATCATTACCAGGTTTAACTTGTTTATAACATGTATAAGATTCCAAGCCATGATTTGTGGGGAGTATGGGCCCTCATGGATTGGAATATAGCACTTTAATTTCCATTTCAGTGTTTTTCTGGGCTCTAGAGTAGTTTTTGATGCTTTCTGTCTGGAAAAACCTATAATATACGTCGTGTAGTTTTGACTACATGCCATGTGTTCTTATTCTTGGGAAGAAACTATTTTTCTGAAGTACACACCATGTACATTATTTTCACACTGTGTAGTATCTAACCTTGTAATAGGCCGTGTGGGCCATGACACAGGATTGGGAAACTCTTGTGGGAACACACAGTGTAATGGTTGTACATTCAATTTAGGGTCGACCATGTGTTTACATGTGTGTCAAAAAACACAGAAGAAGAATCCTTATGTGATACAAGTGCGAGAGGAGCGGGCATAGGAAGGAATATTTCCCGAGAGACCCAGTGTAGTGCTGATATTTTGGCAAGATGGGTCATCTTCAGCACTTCTGTCAGATCTACTCACCGGCATCTGCTGACAGGGGTTCTTCCATGACTCCTCCTTCATAAGCAGCACCACCAATTTCTCACCGGACTGGGAACATGAGTTCTTCTGGCCGTTTAGGCTGAGGTGGACGTTGTGGCTGTGGCAGCCAGATTCTAGTATTTCAGTGACATATGGGTGGATCAGCTCAGAGTGTTCAGGCAGGGTCACAGGGCCATGGAGCAGGCTAGACATTTTCAGTAGAGAATACCTAGCTGGAGTAGGATCCCGGTCCTTCTACCATTTGAATTATGGTCTCACTAGCCTCAGTTTTAGCTTCTACTCATTTCGATATAGGGGATTCCTATAGATTTATATATGTTGCTATTATGGTGATCCTTGGTCTCTTCATCTTTTCTTTTCTGATATTTTGATGCTAGAAACTTCATTGGGGACTAGAACAGCTAGTGTACGTTAGTGCAGGGAGTGTGATCTAGAGGTTGGTGGGTGTCACTTATTATGGGACCTCTATGTCCTAGAGATGACATGCTATGATTTCATTCTCAGAATAGACTGTTTAGTTCCTTTCCATGTAGTCATCAACTATTATCGTCATAGGGTGAGTTTCACATCACCATAGGGCACATCGTTTATTCATTAGGCGAATGGGATGTCCTGGAATGCAGAGCATGACCCGAGCATCATGGGTTGTGAGGAGTTATAGAAGAGATTGCTAGTCTATATCTGGATGACCAGGGGACTTCACAGTTAGACTTTCCTCCAGTGGCGGATCATTTCAGTGATTTCTTTCTAGAAGAATTTATAGGTTTTCCCTTGGAGCATGAGGTGGACTTTTCTATTGTGGCCATTCCAGGAGCATCATCGGTGTCCATTCCTCATTATAGGATGGCGACACTAGAGTTGCAGGAGATCAAGAAGTAGTTGGAGGAGTTGCAAGAAAAGGGTTTCATCCCACCCAGTACTTCACCTTGGGGTTTACATGTCCTGTTTGCGAAGAAGGCAGACGATACCCTTAGGATTTGTGTAGATTAACAGAAGTTGAACTAGTTTATGATCAAGAACTGATATCCCTTGCCTAGGATTGATGATCTCATTGATTAGCTTCTAGGAGCCTGGGTATTCTCGAAGATTGACTTGAGGGCCAGTTATCATTAGTTTCACGTTAGACCATCTGATATACCTCTCATAGACTTCCAATGCAAGAATGGCATGTCTGAATATATGGTTATTCCATTCGATCTCATGAACTTGCATGCAGTTTTCATGGCACTAATGAACCAAGGTTTCCATCCATACTTGGATTCCTTCATGGTGGTATTTGTGGATTATATCTTGGTGTACTATCACACAAGACATGACCATGCTACCCTTCTTGAGATCGTTTTCAGTAGACTAAGAGAGCATCAGCTATATGTTATGCCCTCAAAATGTCACTTTTGGATGGATCATATTCACTTATTGGGTCATGTTATCTTAGAGACAATAATTTCAATAGACTGAGATAAAGGGAGACCAGTAGTCTCCTAGGAGAAGTCAATAAACATATTTGAGGTGTAGAGTTTTCTGGGGCTAGCTGGATACTACATATGTTTCATACAAGACTTTTAATGATTAGGATCACCACTGAAAGGTCTGACTAAGTAGGGTGGAAAGTTATTGTGGTCAGATTCTTGCGAGTCATCCATTCATGAGCTAATGGAGAGGTTGACTTCAGCACCAATACTAGTCTTTCTAGATCCAGGAAAGATCTATACTATGTGTTGTGATTCTTCAGGTATCGGGATGGGAGTTGTTCTTATGCAGTGGTGGATGAGTCATTGTGTATGGGTCTCGATAGTTGTGACCACATGAGAGGAACTACCCGACGCAAGATCATGATTTGGTTGCGGTTATTCATGCCTTAGGCTGTTGGATAAATTAACTTCTGGGAGAGAATTTTTTCGTTTACACCGACTACAAGAGTCTCAAGTACATATTCAATCATCATGATCTGAATTTGAGACAGTGATGGTGGGTTGAGTACCTACAGTCCTTCGATTTTGAGATTTCTATTACGCTCGGGAAAGGCAATGCAGTGGATGAAGCGTTGAGCAGGAGGACTCAGATAAAGGTAGATCAAGAGGCCAACAGTGACTGGCAGCTTATGGATCTATTCTTTGAGATTCATTTCAAGGTGCACGACAGATAGGGGCATACATTCCTCTCTTTTGTATCTGTTACATCTACCTTTCTTGATCGAGTATGAATGAGTCAGCTATCAGATTCTGAAGGCCTAGTCTTGTGGGAAATTGGGTCAGGAGGAGACCCTATTCCAGGATGGAAAATATGTGAGGATGAAATCTTGTGTTTCTAGGAGTGCCTTTTTGTACCAATAGACATACATGAGGAGCTGATTCGGGACTTTCATTCCTCAGTTTTGGTAGTTCAACCTAGTCTCACTAAGATGTATTGTGACATACCCTATTAGTATTGGTAGCCAGGTATGAAGAGGGATGTTGCATGTTTCTTCATGATTTGTTCCAACTTTCTGTAAGTGAAGGCATAGCATCAGCGACCACCAGGTCTTTTGTAGCAGTTACCCATTCCTGAGTGGAAGTGGATTGATATCGCGATGGGTTTCAGGACCACTTTTCCAAGGTCGCCTCGAGGGAATGATGCAGTTTGGGATGTCATTGATAGACTCATGAAGGTTTCTCTATTCCTTCCAATCAAGGATTCTTTTAGTGTTGATGAGATGGGATGGTTGTATATCTGTGAGATTGTACATCTGCATGGATTTCCACACTCCATTGTTTCAAATAGGGATGCTCATTTTACTTCTCGGGTCTGACAGGGGCTTCAGAAGGTGTCTGGTAAACAGGTACTTTTTAGTACAACATACCATCCCCAGGCAGATGGCCAGTCCGATCATACGATTCAAGTGCATGAGGACATGGTCCGAGCATTAATTATAGATTTTGGAGGTTTGTGGGAGAAGCATATACCTCTTGTGGAGTTTTCCTAAAACAATAGTTTTCAAGAAACAATTCAGATGTCACCTTGTGAGGCTTTGTATGGTAGGAAATGTTGATCACCCTTATATTGGTTGGAGGAAGGAGAGGCAGCTTTGCAGGGACCTCATCTTGATCAGGAGACCACAATGCAGATATAGCTGATTCGGAAGAGGATGGATACTGCACAGTCTCGACAGAAGACTTATGCTGATCAGTGGAAATGGCCTCTGGAGTTCTAGGTCAGGGATCAGGTTTTCCTACATTTAACACTGAGGTTGGGAAAGAAGAGAATTGGGAGAGAAGGTATGCTTTCACCAAGGTTCGTCGGGCCATTTGAGGTGTTGGAGAGAGTTGGTCTAGTTTCTTATCGGCTGCAGTTACCTAAAAGGTACTAGGCTATACAGGGAATTTTCCTGGTTTCCCAGCTTCGACGTTACTTCTCAGACCCGTCTCATGTTTTCCAACATGAGGAGGTTGACTTGGAAGAGGATGCATCACTCGAGGAGCATCCTATCTAGATCATTGATCACAGTAAAAAGGTTCTCTGAGGCCAGTATATTATTCTGGTACAAGTTCTATGGCAGCACAGATGGGAACAAAATGATACATGGGAGAGGGAGTCCAATGTATGAGCCCAGTGTCCAGAGTTGTTCAATGTTTCTTCTTCTACGTCACGCTAGGAAAATTCGGGGACGAATTTTTTTAAGGGGGAAGTTTGTAAGAAATCATATCTTCTTGTCATGTATGTTGTAAATACCCATAAATTTCAAGGAATTTTTTTCTTAAATACATAGGAATTTTACGAGTCTGTGGCTTCTGAAGGTACTTGATTCTAAGGCCCGGTTTGCCCGAAATCAATTTCCGAAGTTTAGCCCGGGTACGTTCAGTGAACGAATGAGTGGGTTTTTCTATCTTTCGAACCGGTGATCGGAATTGAAATTTGAGAGCACTGATGAACTTACAATGCCGGTAATTGCTTAAATGGACATTTACCGCAGTTGCGTTTTATGTGGGTTTGAAGTTATGTATTGGGGTTTAATTAGGAAGTAAATAAAACTGTTTGTAAAATTATATTATTTATCTAAGGAGGTTAATTCCACCCATGGGTAGTAAAGGCTGGGACCCACAACCACCTAACTACCCAAGTGTGGATTTTAGAGATTTGGGGCCCACATGAGTCCCAACTATTCAATTTTTCCCCTAACTCCTTAAACACCCTTCATTAAATTGGAAACCCCCCTTTTATTTTCCAACACGTTTAATTAATGAGGATCTTTCATCTCCCTCTCCTCTCCCTCTCTTTAATTAAATGCCAACACATTTAATTAATGGGGATCTTTCCTATCTCTTTCCTCTCCCTCCCTTTAATTAATTGCTAACACTTTTAATTAATGAGGTGATTTGTATTTTGGAAGTTAATTTTCATGTGTTATAAAAAAATAGGAGGAGCCTATTATTTTTACCGAAGGAGGGCTTTCGTTGTGCTAAGGAGGAATGGGAGAGCTCTTGAGTTTTTGAAGAAACCCGCCCTACGATGAAGAATGGCTATTTCTTCGATGAAGAATGCCGGTTCCACAAAGAATGACAACGCACCTCCTTTCTCTTCCCCGCGACAAGAGAGGAGACGCCGCTTCCACCTCAGACGCACTCCGACGACGTCTACAAATCCTAACCCCGCGACGCTGACTTCTGTGATGCTGACGTTCAACATCATTTGTTGACGTAGGGGTTTATTCTTGAAAGTGAATGTTTTTGTACCCCGATCTTTGTTGGGAATCGTTGTTTAAATACAGCCAATTGCTATCACTTTACGCGGAGGGTGTGGGCCGAACGAACACGCCCTGAAGACCCTCCATTGATCTCGTTTATTATTATTTTTGAATCGGCAACTGAAGGAGGAGGAGGCATGACGTCGTCGCGCCGTCCCAGAAACAAGGTGAAGGAATCCGGCCTCTTTGTGCCGGCTATGCGGTAGAAATTGTGGCCTGCAATGTGGGCTGCTTCGGCAGAAGAACCCGCCGGCCGGCCGGGCGAAGTGAAGCCGCAGAGCCAGGAGGGGGCCATGCCGGAAAAACCAGCCGGTCGGGCAGAGCGAGACTGCGGTGCCCGGTGCGCACCGCGTTGAAGAAATATACGGCCCGTCGTGCAGGCCGCGTGCACTAGAAGTCTGGTCGGCCAAGCTGGCCGGTTCAAGAAGGGCGGCACTGCATGGCACAGCCGGTTCAGACAGTCGGGGGGGCGCGCCCCCATCAAAACTGCTCATCCTTCCGGAAGAGCCTATCGGGCCGTATGACCAGCCAGGCCATACTGGTTCGGGCCACGTCAGGTTGGGCCACCCCAAGCCGGACCGAGCCGGGCCGCTCTAGGACGGGTCACGCCGCATCGGGCTGGGCTGTGCCGGGCCGGACCGAGTCATGCCGTGCCAGGCCGGGTCGGCCTGCGCCCTACCGGGCCGGGCCGCGCCCTTTGGACCAAGCTGCGTTTCTCCTCCGGACCGGTCTGACACCCCTGCCGGGTCGGACCTGTCAAACTGGATTAACCCGACCCGTTGGCCACTAGGTTAAACATTTTGGGCCCTTTATTCACTTAAACATGAATAACATAAAGACCTCGCATCCGATCGACGCTCCTTCAGCGGCACTGGGACTCATTCGATGAGACGGTCCTTTTGCGATACTCTATGTGAGTTTTGGGCTTTTTGTAAAATGCCTTGGATTGGAATGATTATATTCCCAACCGGGCCCTTGGAACGGAAAAGCCAATATCTCTCAGACCGAGCGTCCGTTTGACGCGGCGTCTGTCGCGTTGAGTTCCTTTTGATGAGAAGGAACATCGGGATACATCAACTCTTGAATTTGTGATAGTTGATGTATCGACCCCCCTGGGCTCGAAGAGCGGACCCTCCCGGAATCGAGCGTGTCATGTATGGGAACCCTAGAGTTTGTTGCGACTGCGACGATAACAAATTCACCTGGATCCTCTGTGGGTTCGGCAGCGAGGATGGCTGTACTTCGATCCTTCATGGGTTCGTTAGTGATAAAGACTATACTGGGATCCTCTTTGGGTTCTACAACGATGACTAATGGTCTTTTATCCTATGTGGGTCCGGCAGTATTTACCTTTGTACTTGTATCCTCAGTGGATCTGGCAGAGTATCTGGTCTTGTATCCTAAGTGGGTCTGACAACATAGCTAGTCTTGTATCCTATGTGGGTCTGACAGCTTAGATAAATCGGTGGCTACATCTGATCTTCTCTATCGCTATACTAAGTTTTATACCTGTGTGATCTGATTCTTGACTTCAATCTTTATCATCGATGCGATTGGCATGCTTCCCTTTGTAGAATGGGTTGTGCTTTATTGTGTGGAATGGGTTGTGTTTTCCTACATTGACTGGGTTGTTCTTGGGATAGAGAGTTGGATCCGAATTGTAATTGATGAATTAGGTATATGTATGGTCATATACCTAAGAAGAGTCGGTTGATACTTTGTGATTGTATCTTTCCATTGTGGTTTATCCTTCGTGGAATATGAGAGTCCTTCGGGGGTCTCGGGGTCCCTACTGAGTATCGTTTACTCACCCCTGCACGGGCTACGCCTACAATACATCTAGTTGGATGTAGAAGACATACAGAACTAATCAATGTGGAGGCCTGTGGAGCTAGACGGTACCTGAAGGTGGACACATGGCGGGATGTACACGGAGCGGATGGCCGGACCCGAGGAGATGATGGAACTATCGATACCCACCCTTTAGGTGGGGATTCCCGGAGGACGACTCTATGTTGATATTTTAATTTTATGCTGCTGAAATTTCTTTTCAGTTGTATTGTACTTTCAGTTGGGTTTGTATACTGGCCCATTTACATTTCAGTACTTACTTTTGTACTCAGTTTAACTTAGTTCTTACTTCACTTGCATACCCTATTGTGTTTTTTTTACTTTATAAAAGAAAATTCCATCCCCTTTTTTGGGATTTACACATTTGGTTCTAGTCGCAACCACAGGCCTATGGAAGGCGGGATTGGGGTAGTCACAGCATGGGCCCTGAAGACGTGTCGTGACAAATTGGTATCAGACGAGTCGGTTCTACCGCAGAACTCAAGACTCTAGTAATTTCCTCTCTGTGAAGAAATAGTGTTAAATATATTGAGTGTGGTTTTCAGTCTAGGGAGTCCAGTGTTGGTGCGGCGGCCGACGTATCTATACATGATGTCCCTGAGTTCTGATTTCCGATTCAGTGCTCGAAAACACTTATTGCATGTGTGTTTCAAAAGATTTATTTGTGATAACATTGTTTCAGCTCACCAGGTATACTGTAATAACCCTAGCGCGCCTGTTTCTTCTCAGGATGGCCCCACAAAGGCAACCAGCTACGGTTCCTAGTTACGCGCAGGATGGCAGCCCACCGAGCGATGAGGCCTCGATGCAGGGCCCCATTACAGTGGAGGCACCAGCTGTACCACTACCCGCTGGGCCACCGATACCACCAGCCCCAACAGCAGAGAGTGCACACTGCCTAAGTGCATTGCATGAGTTTCAGCGATAGAGGCCGCCCAGTTTCCACGGAGAGACAGACCCCCAGGAAGCCGAGGATTGGATGGAGGCTATCTTCAGAGTCTTCAGATTGGTAGGAACAGCAGCAGACCTTATGGTGATCCTTGCCGCAAGTCTCCTGCACGCAGCAGAAGGTAGGGGGTAGAGCATGATGCTCTAGGTGCACGATGAGGCATCTCTTCTTTGGACGATCTTCGAGAGCTTCTACCACTCAATGTTTTTCCAGCCACCCTTTGTGTGGTGTGAATCTTGGAGTTACTTCATCAGCGGCTGGGCAGTATGATAGTGGCTTAGTACTCATCTAGATTTATTGATCTCTCATGATACTCCACAGATATGGTATGAGACCTGTTCTTCAGGGCCCTGACCTTCGAGTAGGGACTGAGGTATGAGATCAGAGCATCGAAGATTCCCCTCAGCATCCCGACGCAGGTAGGGGTGCTGGAGCAAGCCCTTTTATTGGAGATCTTTCTCGCTGAGAAGCCACCAGCAGCGAGACCCACCATAAGGTGACACGTAATGGAGTCTTTTGTAGCCAGTAGCAGACATGTGACACATGGGTCCAAGCGGACCAAGCCATCAGGTGGGTGACCTCAGGATACATTTTTGGTTGAGCGGGGCACACGAAACAGAGCCATCCTTATGAGGAGCATACAGTTCTATGCATGAGGCGGGCAGGGCCACATAGCTCGTGACTGCCCGACCCTCCATGCAGACGAGCAGCAGACAGTGGAGGTACCTCCCAGTCAGAGGTAGATGTTCGACCGTGGGGGTCTGTAGGGAGCAGGCGGACGAGGTAGAGGTGCTGGCCGATTAGTGGGTGGAGGAATTTTGTTGTGCCAAGGAGGATAGGGAGAGCTCTTGAGTTTTTGATGAACACTGCCCTCCGATGAAGAATGGTGATTTCTTCGATGAAGAACACTGGTTCCACAAAGAACGACAACGCACCTCCTTTCTCTTCTCCACGACAAGTGAAGAGACACACCTTACACCTCGGATGCACTCCGAGGACATCTACGAATCCTCACCCCACGACGCCATCTTCCGTGATGCCGACGTTCGACATCATTTGTTGAGGAAGGGGTTTATTCATGAAGGTGGATGTTTTTGTACCTCGTTCTTCATTGTTTAAATACGGCCAATTTATCTCGCTTTACACGGAGTGTGAGGGACGAACGAACACGACCCAATGATCCACCATTGATCTCATTTATTATTATTTTTGAATCGGAAACTGAAGGAGGAGGAGGCACGACACCATCGCGCCGTGTCGGAAATGTGGAGAAGTAATCTGGCACCATCGCGCCGGCTATGCAGGAGAAACCGCAGCCCACAACGTGGGCTGCTTAGGCAGAAGAACCCGCGGCCCGTCGGTCGGCCGGGCGGAGCTGGACTGCGGCTTCAGGAGGGTGCCACACTGAAGAAATATGTGGCCCGCCTTGCGGGTCACATGATCTGGAAGGTCGTCCGGCCTAGCCACCTGGTTTGGGAAGGGTGGGCCGCTGATTCAGACAACCGGTGAGGGGTGTGGGGTGGAACTCGGAACCACTCCGCCTTCGTGTCGATCCTGTCGGGCCGCGCCTCATCGGGCTGCACCGGGCCGGATCGAGCCGGGCCGCTCCAGGCCATGTCGCGCCTCGCCAGGATGGTCCATGCTCTTCGGGCTGAGCTGTGTTTCTCCTTCATACTAGTGTGACATCCCTGTCGGGTCGCACCCATGAAACTGGGTTAACCCGACCCGTCGGCCACTGGGCTAAACGTGTCGGCCCCGTTATTAACTTAAACGTGAATAACTTAAAGACCCCGCGTCCGATTGGTGCACTGTCTGAGGAACTGAGACTATTTAGACGAGACAGTCCTTTTGCAATACTCTAAGTGAGTTTCGGTCATCTTTTGAAAACATCCGCGTTTGGAACGAATTTATTTCCAACCGGGCCCCAGTAAGGGAAAACCCAATATCCCTTAGACCGGGCGTCTGTTTGATGCGCCGTCTGTCGCGTTGAGTTAGTTTTGACGAGAAGGAACATTAGGATACATAAACTCTGGAATTTGTGACAGTTGGTGTATTGACCCCCCTTGGCTCGAGGGTCGGACCCTCCCAGAATCGAGTGTGCTATGTGCGGGAACCCGAGAGTTGGCTGCGACTGCGACGATGATGACTGCACCTGGATCCTCCATGGGTTCGGCATCAAGGACGAATGTACTTGGATCCTCCGTGGTTTTGGAAGTGATGATGACTATACTGGGATCCTCTGTGGGTTCTAATGATATGACTACTGTTCTTGTATCCTACATGGGTCTGGCAGTATTGACCTATGTACTTGTATCTTGAGTTGGTTCGGCAGAGTAGCTGGTCTTGTATCTTATGTGGGTCCGACAGCATAGCTAGTCTTGTATCCTATGTGGGTATGATATCTTTGATGAATCAGTGGCTACATCCGATCATATATATAGCTATATGAAGTTGTATACCTGTGTGAGCTGAGTCTTGACTTCAATCTTTATCATGGATGTGATTGACTTGCTTTCCTATGTGGATTGGGTTGTGCATTCCAATGTGGACGGGGTTGTGTTTTCTTATGTGGACTGGGTTGTGCTCGAGATCGAGAGATGGATCCAAATTGTAATTGATGACTTAGGTATTTGTACGGACATATAACTAAGTAGAGTCAGTCGATACTTCGTGATTGTATCTTTCCTTTGTGGTTTATCCTTCGTGGATTCTGAGAGACCTTCGGTGGTCTCGGGGTCCATACTGAGTATTGTTTACTCACCCCTGCATGGGATATGCTTGAAATATATTGTGTTGGATGCATACTATAGACAAAACTAATCGAGGTGGGGGATTGTGGTGCTGTACGGTACACGGATGTGGACCACATGGAAGGACGTACAGGGAGAGGACAGCCGAACCCGAGGAGCTGAGGGAACTATCTGTACCCACCCTTCAGGTGGCGATTCCTGGAGGATGACTCAGTGTTGCTATTTTAATTTGCTGCTGCTTTAATTTATATTCAGTTTTACTGTACTTTTAGTTGGTTTTGTATACTGGCCCATTTACATTTCAGCACATAGTTTTGTACTCAGTTTTATATAGTGCTTACTTAACTTCCGTACTCTGTTGTGTGTGTTTACATTATAAAGGCAATGCCTTCCCCTTTTTTGGGGATTTACACCTTTGGTGCTAGTCTCCATCCCCTGACATATAGAAGTCTGGCTTGGGGTAGTCACGGCACAGGCCTCGAGGATGGGTCGTGACATATGTTTTGTTCTTCTAGCTATTTTTTGAAAAAAAGGGAAAGTTATGGAAATTTTTTAAGTACGCTCCGTGTACATTATGACTACACATTATTTTCTTCTTTCCCATAATAGGTCTTGTGATGTTCGTGTCATGGACACACACACGGTTATGTGGGGGTGACATGGAGGCTTCTTAAATAGCATTATGGAAAAGGAGTGTACATGTTGTGTACTTCAAAATTACACGTCATGTATGTATTTTTCATTAAACGCATCGGGGTCACATCTAATCGCCAGAACTATCTTCTTATATGTTTTCTTCATCTGAGATAACCCATATGGTTGTGATCCTTCTCCGAGCCCCCGATCCTCCATCCAATCTCCAATTCATCCAACGTCAATTTCATTGGGATCGCCTCGATGAGATCTCTCTTCTACATGATCTTTGTTTCATGCTTCCTTTTATTCATCAAGTTATCCTCTAGTGAACTTTTTAGATATTTTTGTAAATCTTCGGCGATATAAGGTGATTAAAGCCTCAATTTTCACATATAGTGGTCTTCTAATGTCGAGGTAGGTGGTTTGTGCCTTTCTGTTGAAATTCCTTGAGTTTTATGTGCAACATTTCCCAATACCCATGAACGGGTATTGCGAATTTACGGTTTTTTTCCCTATTTCTAGCCTTCTATGCTTGTATGCTTGAGTAGATGATAATTTATTGTGAATAGGGTGAATTGATGTGATTTGGTTGTTTACATTCCCATGCCTATTATTGTACTATGGTGTGACTATTGTTTTGTTATGTTTTTATGCTATATAATTCTTGCCAAGTAGTTCTTGAGGTTTAGCTTGGCAGATACCTGTTGGTACACTTTATTGACTTACACAGGACCCTGAGAACCTAATGTATTGACCATAGGGAGAAAGGACATTGTGGGATTCTCTAGAGTGTATGTTTTCCTTATGATGTGAGACCACATAGGGAATTGGTGTTGAGTTCTTTCTTAGAGTGTCTGTAGTTCCTCGACGTTTGCTACAGATTGAATACGATGTAAGTACATCCCTAGAGAACCTTCAGTTACAATACAAGACTACAGGGGGAATTGAAGGTGAGTGCTTCCTCAAAAAGTATATTCTTCAGCTGAACTAGATGGGTTAGACTAAGTGTACTGCCCAGAGGGTTACTTGTACTTGTTAGGTAGGACCAGAGGGGATAGGCAGTGGGGGGCTTCCCAGAGGGTTACCTGTTTATGTTTATCTGCTTGTTAGTTGTTACTTGATATTGAAACTGTTGATTGTTTTCTGTTGAGTACTCCTATTTTTCTGTTTCTTGCACTTTTACATTCCATATACTCATTGACTATTTGGAATAGATCTCATGGTGGTTTCCTACTGGGATTAGTCTCACACCCTATATGGGACATGATTTTATACCTAAACAGATTATATTATTGTATGTATAGACAAGGTAATGCACACTTCTACTTCAGGTACATGACATGATGTGGAGCTGGAGAGCATGGGACCTAACATAGTCTTGCGACGCTGAGGAGATGATAATTTTTTTCTTTTTTTTCTTGGATTTGTACTGTATTTTGGAATTTTTATTTGTTTCACTTTTTTTCTTAGACTTATGTATCATGCATCGTTATATATATGTTCTCTAGTTTATTCTATCTGTTTTCCTCTATTTATTTTTGGTATGAGATTATAACTACATCCGCTCTTGTGTGTATTTGTTTATTTCCGTTGTGTAATCTGTCAATAAAGGAATAGTTTCCCCACTATCACACCCACATACCTCACTGCTAGTCGGCAGTCTCCGGTGTCTGGGGAAATGCGCTTAAGGCCATGTGACCAAACAGGTATGGGGTGCCTCTCGGTGGCTTCCAGAACTGGGATGTTACAGTCATCTTCACCTGCAAATGACCCTTTACATTCTACAAACTGATCTTTGATCCTTCAAATCATAATTTCAATCTTCTTCGTAGCATGGGTCATAAGCATATCACCTCCATCTATCAACATAATTTGAATTTTCTAACATTACATCAAATTTCCAAAATGTGATTTTGGATTTCCATGTAGCGACACCTGGTGTGAGGATAGATTGTTTTGTGAACAATTAGGTTCGCTTCCCAACGCTCAACGGGCCAGTGCTTCATGTGTTTCTGGGAACTATCAATTAAACTATAATTCATTCTGCATATCATTTTTAGAATTTATTATGTGGAGCCTTTCTATATGTGGACTTCTCTTACTCCTTTTACATTTTTTTGATTCTATTCTAATTTTTAAAGGATAACTCGTTTTCTTACATGGACCTTGTTATACCATTATTGATCTTCAAGAATGTGATAATCAAGATTTCTGGTAATCCTTTGAATTATCTTGTTCCATTGTTTCAATTTTTTGACATGGGCGAGAGACTTTGGGTTGTGGATGTCCACCTTATCTTCATATAATGGAATGAGAATGTTTTTCTCTCCAGTGAATCTCCTTCATTTTATCCTACAATGCCTATCGATCATGATCAATTATATTTTAAAAATTAAGCTCAAATTTATATTAATAAGAGTCTCAATCTAACCTAAAGTAAATTATTAAATCATGTTCTAATGATTTCCTGTACTAAGGGGATCAATGAGTGTAGATTGATTTTTTCTTAGGTTTCATGGAAAACCCCACCAACATTATTTATTTTTTATAACAACCCTAGTTTTTTCCTAATCCCATTATGGTGTGAACAAAGCAGGAATTACATGAATTTTTCTTAGGATTCTATTATCATGTTTCCCCTAAAAAGATTTGTGCCTCTTGGTTTTTGATTTTTTTTCTCTATATTTCTACTAAACCATTCGATAAATTGGTTTAGCGAGATGGTACTCATCTTTCCCTAGGATCCCCATTGTGGGTTTTCATCATGACTAGTGTTATATATTTCTATGGGAACTTTTAAAGTCATTCCATATAAAATATCATTATTTATGTTTTAGGTTGAACAATTTTGACAATGATATGCAGGGTGAGGGCCCCAATTTAGGATTCATTAATCGATAATTTCCCAGAAAACATTAGACATGGATAATTAATTTTTCATGAACATGTCATTTGTTTTATGGAGAATGGGATATGACATGGGGAAAAAGGCCATGGGGTGTATGGATATAGTAAAAAACTTTCCTGAGGATGAATTTTACTTTGGCTGATAGACCTTTTTTATGGGTATACTTTTGAAGAGCCGTTGGGGCATTGTGTGCATTGTCAAACAATTTTGTTCACGAGAACCCAGACTTCTGTATATAATGGCTATAATGTTTTATGGAAATTTATCTTTTTTTATGTTTGTACGACCACATTGGGTGTCCTATTTGGGAAATGATGTCCAGAAGTTATTGTGGCATTTTTATTTTTTATTTTGTCTAGAAATAGGTTCCTCATCAATTTGACTTGTGTTATGGAGGGATAGATCATGATACAATTTAACATCGTACAAATAGTTCATTCGGCACATATGATATGAATTCCTTTTAATCTGAATAGGGGATAAATGATATTTCTTTCCAATGGAATTCTACCTAGAAATGTTTTATCACCTTCAGGCATGAGAGAGGAGATGAGATGTTAACTATATCTGTGGGGTTTTCGAAATCGTGGAATGAGGTGAGATGTAAATTCTATAAGGGCATACATATGTATAAAATAATCTCCTAATGACAGATTTTTCCTTGATTAACAGTCACATTGGTGGAAAACATATTCAAAGCTGCTGGGTAACTGTGTCATTTTCAAAAACGGTGTCCACATGACATTATCTGTCTATTTTCGATTTCCATTGATGGTTATGGGGATTCAAGACTTTCTGGAAATAGAGGGTGGTGTGTGATGATGGGTGACTAAACATGAAAAGGGGAATTTTGGGTTGATGTATAATGGGAATAGGTGAATACATTCTACCCATACAAGTTTGAGTATGTTCCCCATGTAGGTTTGTCCCTTGTATGGGAATGAAAAAGAAAATGTAGTTTGCTAGCTGGACCTGAAATGTGAGACTCAGATGTCACTACATATCATATCAAGATAGCAATCAACATGGATATAGTTATTTTAAGGTTTATCAGTATTCAAATCTAGTTTATTCCTATGAATGAAGAATTTTTTTCATGTGGGGTTACTAGTTAATTGGGACTCACACAGAACGTTCCTACACAGATTCATTTCAAACATAAGAACATGGGGGGATGGAATTCTTTGTCATGTTGGGTCACTGGAAAGAGAATTGATTATCGAGAATCATGCATTTTTAGTTTCATTCTATTAGAATATTGTGGTAGAATCCCTGATTAACTAAAGGATGGTCAGGAAATTGTGTTCTAACATATTCAAGTCATAGATAGAGAGGAAACAATAAACCATTGTTTAAAGGGATATTAGAGAAGGAGATATGATACCAGGCCTGGAACCCATTTAACATATGGGTAATTGGAAAATCCTCTCTAGATGATAGATTTTTCATTGGTTGAAAGGATATTTTATGGGAAATATATGCATAGCTGTTGGGGCATTACATTTGTATTCAATCAAAGGTGTCCATAGGACACTAGCCCCCCATATCTATTGGTTGGAGAGGCATAAGAGGATTCTAAATAACTCAAAGCATGGAGTTTGATGGATGGAAAATTTGTTTTAATATAGGTTCAAATTTTTCTTCCTATGATCACCCATATAGATTGTAACTCTCCTTCATAGATATATCTCACACGTAAAGTGAGGTATCCTAATTCACTTGTGGGAGCGGGGCCCAATTTTGAAGATCTAGGGGTCCTGAAATTTGGATCCCTATATAGTTTTATCCTATGAAAATGCATTACATAATGTTAGCTATATTTTGGGTACCTTTTAGATTAATGTCACATGACTAGTACTTTAGGATTCCCAACTTGGACGGGAAACTATAATATTCTTTTTAAAGTCGTTCCATCATGATCAGTCATTTTCAATAGATTTTATGTGACTATGTGGGACATCCTCTACAAAATTTTCTAATCCCAAGAGATCTATGATCAGTTTGATAAACTAGGTGCGGCATTGGGGACGAGAAAATCAAATAAGGGACCATTGTTGGGCCATGCAATTTAACTTCATGTAATGAGGTTGTTTACATCATCATTTAATGTTATGTAATAGGGAATATATATAAGGAATCATGCATAAATATGGGCCAATCAGGCCCATAAATCCATGTTATGCAATGGATGTGAGTGGGAAAAGAATGTGTAAACCATGATTCGAAGAGCCCTTGAATCAAGAGGGATGATGCGAGGTTTAGGCACCAATGGGCCGAATGAAGTAAGAAAGTATCTCCTAAGGATTAATTTACATTTGGATGAAAATACATTATTTGAGGAAAATATATATAGATCCACCGGGGTATTGTGAGAATAATCAAACAAAGGTGTCCATACGACACTGGCCTCCCATTTTCAATAACTGAGGGTGATTATGGGGATTCAAGATTTCCGAGGGCATGTATTTTGATGGATGAAAACAGGATATCTGGGTACATAAGAAATATATGTACTATTGTTAGTTATGATTTAAAATCTCCTCTATGTAGATCTTATTTGTATGTAAAGGTGTGGCAGGTTCTTTTAACTAATTATAATTTTGGGAATCAAGGATTGGAATCTTCTACACATATTTACATTCACATGCAGGAAATGGAATCATTTTGTTTTCCACATGGATGGAACCAAGAATACCCATGCATCACTACATATGTATTCATATTGAGAATCAAGCCACATGTAGTTCTGAGATACCTTACATTTCAATTTCGTGTGGTTATGACTTCATTTTCTATGCAATTTAACATCATGCGGTTAGGACTCATGAATTTCACTGTGCAATTCTGGCCTATACGTTGGGGGATGTATTTTATTCCATAATGGATGGAATAGGATATAAAATCTGCCCATCACTACATGTCCTGCAAATGAATGAATCATGCCACATATAGTTATAAAAACAAGTTCCATGTATTGGACTGATTAGTGTATAGGGGGAATTTTATTTTCAGATTGTGGTTGGACCAACATATTTAGTATAGTTTTCACTACATATCGTATGATGAAAGGAATAAATCCACATGTATTTTTTGTATTCCATGTAGATTAAAAATATTCAATAAGGAATAGAGTGAACCGATGTTAATATAATTAGGTGGGCGATGTTTCAGTCTTGAATCATAAAAAGTTTTTCGGTAAATCACAGTTAGTTGGAATTCAAAGTCCCAAGGGTTCTTAAAACACATTCCCTATACCAGTTTGACCCTTGATGATGAGGTCCTTATATTAATGGTAGTTAAACCATGATGAATGATCTAAGAATCCCTATGTATTCTACAAGGTCCTGAATAAAGACAAACATAGTTCTGGACCACATGTTCCATGTGCCGATTTGACCCACAAATAGGAAAGGGGCGGTTTATTTAATGATGGGTGGACCAGAATAAAGGATCCAAGTGTCACTAAATATCCTACAATATAAACGATAAATCAACACAAATTTCTTGAAAAATCATCATGAAATTCTCACTAGTGCATAGATCTGGGAGGATTTGTATTATATGGTGGTGGATTGACAAAGACTTTGGGTCAATATGTCTTTATGTATCCTACATGGATAAGAGTCAATCCATATGTTGTTTTTGAATTCCCCCTACATCATTCTGACCCATACACAGGGGGAATTTGTTTTTTAATAGAGGATGGATTAGGTTGAATGATTCGGGCATCACTACATATCATGGGAGGGTATGAATCAAGCCACATGAAGCTATGAAGAAAATGAAATCCCATGTGTATCTAATTCTCACATAGGATCAAGGGAATGTTTTCTTTCTCTTGAATAGATATGACCCATGTGCAACGAATCATTATTAAGGGAACAACGATGAACATGATGTTTAACATAAATCGGTAAGGGAGAAGATTTGAAAAAGGTTAATGTAGTAAATCATGGATGCATATCGCACTATACAGTTAAATGTTGTGAAGCTAACAAGGACATTATATGGTTACACAATGTACTTCTTTATGGACCTCTCATTGGTGGGAGCATTGTAATGCTATCTATCCCTTGAAATTAAAGAATATGATCCATTAAAGTATGCATTGGGTATACATATGGTCCTTCCAATTTTAGCTCTAATTGTTTAGGTTTCTTTCTGAGTTTCATTAGAGCTATGATGACCTGCACTGTTTTTCATTGAGGGTAGACCGAATGTGAACCATTTTATTAAAGTCTCACTCAATCTAATTATTGTAAACTTACAAATGTTTGAGAGTATATAATATTTTCTCATCCAATCACTCATGTTCATCAAAAAAAATTCTATCAGTCACCTATAGTCATTTCATCATATATGTCCTGGAAGAACAAAGGAAGTAGAACATTGATGAATACGAGCACCTCTGTCTCATACATTAGTGTGTATGGGGTTTTTTGTGTTATGGTGTGAGTTTTGGTCTGGCACTCCGACAGAACCTGAAGGAGCCTCTCTCTCAATTATTTATTGTCTATGTCTACCATCTTATGGATATTGTTTGATATGGTCTTATTAAAGTCTTTAATCTTACCGTATGTTGCTCTATGATAGCAGGATAAACGGTTGGATTTGGGTTTGTACTCATGATATAGGTTTTATAATACAGCAGAGTAAAAATTGGTGCCATTTCCATTAGCATCATATGTGGGACAGAAAATCTAGAGATGTGTTGGATTTTACAATGCCAACAATGCTTTGTAATCTGAATACTATGAGGGGTGCTACTTCTACCTATCTGGAAAAGAAGTTGGTCACTGTGAATATATACTTAAATATTTTTTCTCTAGCAGGAGGATTTGTTCCCATGATGTCCATTCCCCATATGGAAGTGGATAGGAGTAATTTCTTGTGTGAAGTAACTCTAGGGGTAGGTGGATGAAATCACCTTGAACATGAAAGGAATGGCACTATTTTGTGCATTCGGCCCAATAATAGATCATTATGGGCCAATAGTATCTGATCATCTGTATATGATGAGAGAGCTTCGATGCAGACTCGTGTGCTTTGAAATTTATATCATGCACTTCATTCGTGACGGCAGTGGTCTCTACCCAATCAATGCACCCGAGGAGTATCCCAACAATGCCTCTCTTATAAAGGATCATTTTCCCATTCTTGATATTGTATATCTAGATGATGATTGACCATCTATGGATTTGTTCCATCATAACCTATCTATTGGGATTTATCCCCTTAGAAGGTAAATTTAAATTAGAATCATCCAGCAATAAGTATGACTATAATGCTAAGTGATGGGACTAATCTCATTGATTTTATACATCTTGGATTGAAAAAATGGTATGACCATATGATGGTGGGTAATGACGATAACTGTATCATCTAGGTGGAGGTCATCCAAATATGTGGTTACATTTTCAAACACATCATCTTGTGCATATTGTGAGTGTGGAATTTGAGTTAAATTTAGCTCTGATGGGAATTCTACCATCAATTCTCAAATTTGTCCCGTCAATGATATTAGCTCCTATTTTTTGATAAAATAGAAACCATTGACCTACGTGATGACTAGTTCTAAGTCACCTTTTAGCATTAAATTATATTATTGTGCTTTAGGTGAAAACTTAAGGCCGAAAATGAGGGACTAGTAATCTGCTTCATTATTTCCACATCCTTCTAACCATAAGAAGGAGTAAGTCAATACAACATTCTATGGATATACAACAATGAATCCCAGAACACTTTGATGATCATGGGGTATTCCATCCCTTTACTTGTCAGACAACAAGACGTTCCATCAAAATACATCTTCCTTCTCTGAGAACCCTCTCTAACAATGATTAACTCTTCATCGAGAATATAACCATCCATAAAATTCATGTCTACCAAGGGATTCTATTCTAGAAAGTCTTTTAATGCCTATCCTTTGATGTATTTCAAAGGAATGAATCGTACGTAGAACTACTACAAAATGACCTCTCATCTTGACAAGCATCAAGTCATCGTTGGATGATAATTAATGCACTTGAGTGGGTTTTTAGGAGAGATTAAATGGACTCCAAGGTCATGGAGAAGATTCCACAACCTTTGGACCACAATGATTAGGGTCAAGAATCACTTCTCAATATTTCAATAATGAGTCCCAACATCAATAATGGTTCAGATAATATAATAGAGGCTATTCTCACTGATGTCATCATTCCTCTCTATAAGGAAGGTACCAAGGGATCTCTCTAATGTGGTAACATATAGATTAACTGGTATTCCTTTGATAAGGTGGCATTAGAACTGGTGGGATCTAGAGTTATTTCTTGAGTTTGTTTAATGAGTATTGGAAATCCTGTGTCCATTGATATGTGACCGATTATATCTTCAACCAAGTGAATGGAATGGACATCCCTATAAGGTAGGCTATGAAGTTCCAAATGTAGTCCAAATTTCCTTGATGTGCTCTTAACTCAGTGGGGTTTTTAGTAGGTGACATGCGAAGTATGACATGTGTCTTCTCAATGTATACATTAATGACGTGGTTATGTACGATGAAGTTGAAGAATTTTCCTGAGGTAACAATGAAAGTTCACATTGGGGGTTCATTTTCAGACTATTCTATAATATTTTATTGATGATAATTTCATGATCCCCTTGGTGGTCCAAGAATTGTTGTGATTTAACCACTAGATCATCAACATAGCACTCGACAATCGATCCCAGGATGGTTATAAAATGATATGAATGGCGCACTGATTTGTGTAACCATTGTTTTTCAATCCGAAAGGCATTAAATAGTAGAAATAAACCCCCTTGAGATCCCTAAAAGTGATGGATTCTTAATCTTCATGGTCCATTCAGGTTTTATTATATCTTGAAAATTAATCCATGAAAGAGAGAGCCTCATATCTGGTCGTTTCATCAATCATACATTTTGTGATTGAGACTGGGAAATCATCTTCCAAGAAATATTGATTGATATCATTGAAATTGATTCAAAATCTAATCTAGGAAATTTTTTTATCATGAAAAAATTTTCTAGCTATATGGGGTATTGGAATTCCCAAATGATGTTGGATCTGATGAGAAAATCAACATCAGTCACTATTTTTGTAGCATGTGTCAGGGGCGTCTTTCTAGTGACTTTATTTTAACTGTCATGGTATCCTGGCATGAATAGGTGGTGAGTGGCCAACTCTTTATTGAGCATTGTTATTTTTGTATATTTTATGAGAAAACATTGTGATTCATCTTTTGTAATGTTGTGTATAAGTTTTTCACTTCGGATGTCATTTTTGTACTAATCAAAGTGGGTCATAGAACTTATTATATACCCAAGTTGATTACCTTGAGTTAATCAAGGGAGGTAGATATTCTCTCTTAAAATTCTTCAGTAGAATCCCCTAGTTATTTTTATTCCTCCTCTTCATCCTCACCATATTCCTCTTCATCTTCTGACAGAGAAACGATTCTTGAGATGGTCGTTCCATAGTTGAGGGAAGAATTTTAATTTTTTGCGTCTAAGAGGTAAATCCACCTCTCCTTCCCCAGCTGTCAGCAAGGGATTCTTTAGAGAAGATGAAATCTGGGATAAAAGAGTCTCTACGTATTATTTGAGTTTCCAGACAGTTCCTCATTCCTCTATGCATACGAAATGGATTCTCTAGAGTTTTGATGATGGTTCGAGGAAATAATTATCCAAACCCCCACCATTATCTTGGGAGTTAGTTAGATTCTCAATGTTATAAGGCTCAATTCCATGATCGAAATCATGGGGACAATGGAATACATGTCTGAATATGGACTTTTGCACTCAATATGATTCATGGTAAGTTCATTTTTCCCCATTATTCTTCAAGGGATCAATGGGAACCATTTCTAAACCATTTTTTGGTGGAAATCCAATCAACACCATCAATCGTATGTGACTTCCCATTTGGATCATGGAATCCTTCATCAATATAGTGTGATTCGCATAGGTATAATGGGGCCTTATCGGTATGTAGTGTCCCACTCTATCGATTAATTCTATATTTGAGTCACTAATTGTAATAGGAGGGTATTGTTGCATGTTGATGTTGTCTGGGACATCATAATAGGGTGTTTAATGATGTATTATTTCAGACCACCAAAAATAATTGGTGAGTTATGAGGTCATAAAATTGAGTTTATAGATTAATTCTACCCAACAATTTATGTTTTCTATTTTCATATCCTAATTGAGTCCTAGTGAAGGGTGTCAGATCATCCCCATTATAGCCTAGCTGACAAATTGCTTCTTTTCGAAGGAGATAAATAGAAGATCCATTTTCAGTGAATGTTTTTTAGATATCGACACCATTTATCCTATCAAGAAACATATATGGGTTTGATATTTCCTTTCACGATGGAATATTCATCTTGATAAAACTACGTGGATTTATATGGGATTAGTCTATATCTGGTAGAATTTAGTGTCCACTATATCATCTTAAAACTCCTGGGGCATAACAATGCTTCAGTGAGTTTTTATCCTAAGATATTGTGATCGATTTAGTGCATCAATATTGATAGCTTGGTCGGTACAGATGATAACTGCTTTAAAAGATCATATTTTTTTGTAAAGGCATGTTCTTCTTATCTTGAGGATTCTCTTTCACTGTCCCTTTAGTGGATTGATCATTTGACGGTGACATGTTGGCCCTTTGGATTGTAGTTGGAGGAGGTTATGTCCATTGTTGGTTTGTATAGGAAGTACTTCTCACATACTAAGTGAAATTCGTCCCTTTTTATTCCTCATATGGATATTCTAGAAAGATAGGACCATTGTGGGTTCTTTTCAAGGAAGGATAATTTTCATGTCAATGTTGGATCCATTTGATGGTCCTTCCACAGGTTTTGGAAACACTGACTTTTTGAGTAGGGGTGCGGCCCAAAACATGATTTCATATATGGCTACATCTCCTTTGATATCCCCGGCTTCTAAAGATTCTTTCTCTTACATCCTCATTTGGTGTGGGGAATTATTCTTGATAACCATATTCATCTTCATAGAATTTATCAATAAAGTGGAAGGCATTGATGAAGCCAAAGAACATATCCTATTCTCATTACCACTCTAACTAATCATCTACCTCTAAAGGATCCATTTAGAAGTGTGGTGCATATATAATCAGTTTTTTAAATGAAATCATGTAGTTTCAAATCTACCATTAGATTTGGTTCCTTTTCATCTTCATGTAATTGATTTTTGCACTTTTTATTGAACTGATTTTGTGGTGGTCGACCATTAGAGGATTTTGGTGTCGAGGATGTCAGATGTGTTGTATCTAGAGCTTCTAAGGCACTTTAGATTACTTTGAATATGTTTAGAGGATAATGTGGGATCTTTTAGTTTTTTTCATTGTAAAGGAATAATCAATCCTTTCCTCTATTTTGTAAACAACTTTTTTCCACTCCCCACTTTCATTCGGGTTAGTGGTAGAAACATATACCTCTAGAGATTTTGGAGGCCGTTGATTGACTTGTTTGGAATCTATAATTCATTTTAGGAGGTCCTTGAAGATAAAGAACTAATATATTCTATTTTCCAATATCTACTGAAATAGATAATAATATGTCCATACATTGAGACCGGCTTCATCATCCCTTTTCAACATCGAAAGTTAAAGAACGTAATAATTCGTCACGGCTAAAATGTAGCCACTAAATTGGATGTCCTAGAACATGTAAAATTTATACATCCATTACTCAAATTAATTTTTTCTAGTTCCTCTTATATAATATTGATGAGATGGGGAAGGATGTTGACTTCCCATTGACCCTATATGATTTGGTGCAGGACTGTGAGTCAAAGCTAGAATAAGGGTGGCATAAGAATGAAATAAGATGCTTCAACCCATACTACTATTTTTTCTGTGGATGATGGGGCTTACCTGGACTTTGATAGGTCTGTTTCAAGGAATTTTATGTCCTTTGAGTGATATCAGAGAAATCCTAAAATCCACTTGTAATTTTCACCAGAAGAAGTGGTTTCTTAAGCTCAGCATAGATGTTGTCTATGAACATGGAAAACAATTATATTGGGGGAGTTTCAAGTTCACAGAATAAGTAAGACCCTTACATCTAGAAATAATGTTTTAAACCCTATAATTATCTTTCTGTTTACAATTCATGAGGTCAATGGCTATTGTTTTTGGAAACATCATGCTAAAATAAAACATGAACTACTACCAAAGATCCTCTCATATTTTTTTTGAGTTAGATATAAAACTAGTGTACCACACAAAGGATGAACCTTATAGGGTTTTCACAAATAAAACAAGAATTAAATATTCTTGTTTCTCTAGGATTCCCATCATGGTATCACATAAATATGAGTAGTGCATCATGTGTTGCTCTAGGTCACCTGATCCATTGAATACTAGGAACTTAGGGCTCCCAAAATTTGGTTCCAGTGAAATGTTCCTTACCCTGTCGGGGTATGGTTTCTTTTCTGGATGTATCAGAGCTCTCCGCCCTTACATCACTTCAATATGTGATGTTAATTACTTGATTGTAGTCATGATCCTCTGATTCCTATCATGTTAGACTTGATCACGAGTGGGTACTGTTGGGGGAATGATTGGGTGTTCTGAAACTGTTATTACCTAATGTTGAAACCTAGTTGAAAACATCCTTTAGGGGTTCTATTATATATGTTCTAGTTTCTTCTCCGATAGAGGGAAATCAAGGCATCCTTCTATTTATTTTTTAAAATATATTGATGTTTTTGGTTCCGTGTTGGTCCAGCATCCATTCCATTCTTCACCTGTCGAGATAATCCCTAGTGGTAGAAGAACATATGTTGTATGTGTGTTCTAATTCTATACATAAGGAAAATATATGGTAGGGTGGATCTCTTGTAGCAGCTCAGTGTTGATTTCCCTTAACTCTTCCATTTCCTCCTCCTGTCGAGCAAATCACTGCTCGAGCATCATGGACATGTTCACTATGGGAGGAGGTGGTAGTAGTAGTAGTTCATTTTTTATTCAAAAAGAAATAATGAAAGGAAACAAGACCCCTCAAGGGGCATGGAAATGGTGAAGACCGAGCGCATCCCCCAACACAAAGGAGGCACATTCTGAAGGGAGAGATTGGGGAGAGCTATAGAGAATGAGAGGGTCGTCTTGTCTACCCAAGCGGGCAAGGGAATCCGCTGCGAAATTAGCCTCCCTCCAATAGTGAGACAAACGATCCCCAAGTGAGGTTTCCATTATGAACCTTTTGATAATGTACGTGAGTTCCCATGGAATCCCACACCACCCTTTCATGATCTTCACAAGGATATCCGATTCTGTTTCTATTTTGGACACGACCAGCTTCTGTCTTCTGCACACCAACAAGCCCGAAACCAAAGCCTGAACTTCCGCACATAGGGAATTGCTAGGCCCATAAAATGCACTGAAGGCGATGAGAACCGATCCAGAGGAATCCCGTAGCATGACTCCCCCATCATTATCCCTCCCATGCATGAACCATCAACGTTAATCTTGATTCCCTCAATCGATGGATGCCACTTAACCCACTGACCAGTACCCTTTTTTCAAAATAGGGGCTATTAAGGAGGTTGTTAATCGCAGCAGACGTCACTCCACCTCTTATCTAAGAAGCCATCTCAAATATGAGGGACTTGAGGTTAACCTGGAGGAACAGTAACGTATGACTCTCACCTCTCCGAACCTGATTGTGTGCCTCCCAATGTACCCAACACAGAGCCACAAGGATGATCGATCTAACCAGCCGCTCCTGGTCAGAAGACCCCGCACCGGAAAAATAGCACTCCACATAATCCTGTAATGAGTACTCTCCAATGCCTCTGCATGGATTATACGTGAACAGGGATCAAAGATTAATTGCCCATTGACTTTGAAAGAACAGATTTTTCGCCGTTTCACACGTGTGATTGGTTCAACAGAAGCACCACGAGGCCAAAGCAACACCCCGGAGTTGAATGTTGTCCTCTATAGGTAACTCCCTGTTTCTGATCCTCCAGAGTAAGAAATTCATTCTAATGGGAATATCTTTGCACTAGGGCGCTGGAGCCCAAGCATTGGTGATGTTACCTGCCTGGACGATACTCCTGAAACCTTGTGAGGAAAACCTCCCTGAGCTAGAGGCCGAGAAGCAACATTTGTTAGGTTCATCACTCATGAAAATATTCTCGAACACAGACATATGATTAGCGTTCAAAGAGGTACTTTTCAAGTCGAAATCCTTGCATGCATTACTGAAGGTAATATCCAGAGAAGGGCAGTCGGGGTAACGCAAAGGCTCCCCCGACCAACTAGTATCCCAAAAATTGATATTTCCAACACAGATGATCCACCTCGCATGACCTGACAAAGTGTCAATGAGGGAAAACATACATCTTTCCAGCCTCGTGGAACTGTATAGACCCCTTGCTTCAAGCCCCGGGTAACGTGCTTTGAAGAATTTTTCCCACAATGAATCCCTGAAGATAATATCCCAAGCGAGATGAGCCTACAGACTTTGGAGTGTACCCTATATATCACGTAATCCAACACCTCCTTCCTCCACTGATCTGGATAGACGCCTCCAAGAGGCCCAGTGAAACCTTCCCTCCTCCTTAGCGCCCCACATGAAGGAGTTGAGGATGATTTCCATCCTCTCCACTGTACCCTTAAGAGGGTGGATCACCGAAAACACGTTCATGGGAATGGACATGAGTACACTGTTAATCAATGTAATCCTTCCACCAAAGGAGAGAAGTTATTTTTCCAATTGAAGATTCTTCCTAGTATACGGTCAAGGATTGTAGAGAAATGCATCTTCTTAACATGACCACAAGAGATCAGAATCCCAAGATATAATATGGGGAATGGCCGCCTACAACAACCCAGAGTTTTCTGGAACTCCTTTAATCTTGAAGCTGGGCATTTATCAGAGGTGAAGAAATGACTTTTAGCAGGTTTGATGCACTGCCCACTCCATCTTCCATAAGAAGATAAGGATTCCATGAGAAAATTCAACGACCTCTTCCTGCCATTGAAAAATATCAGAATATCATCCGCAAACATAAGATGAGAAATGACAACATTATTCCTCCCCCGGAAGGGAATCATGAGACCTGTGTCCATCCCATGCTTCATGTTTCTTGAGAGTGCATCCTGGTCGATAAAAAAAAATAGGGGACAAGGGATCCCCTTGACAAACACCGCGTAAAGTCTTGAAGAATCCAAAGGACTTTCCCATCAAAGCAATGGAAAGCCACGGGAAAGAGTAACATCTAAATCAAATATCATAAAAAACCTCACAGAACCCAAAGTTCTGCATGACCCGTATGATGAAGCTCCACTCCAGCGTGCCAAATGCCTTGTTCATATCAACTTGGAAGATGACAGTATGACCAACCGATTTATTGTTGATATCCTGAACCAATTCATTAGCAATGCCCACCGCACCCTGAATGTTCCATCCCTTGATGAATCCATGCTTCTCCATTGAGACTAGACGTGGGAGAATCTTATCCATCCTACTAACAATAACAGAGACAAGAATTTTATAAGAAACGTTGCAAAGACAAGTAGGCCTGTATTGGCTAATGAGAGTAGGGTCCCGGATTTTTGGAATAAGAACCAGTTTGGATGCAGAGATGCCCCTAATGAGTGGACCACCCTTGAAAAAGTCCTGGATCGACTCCACAAAAAGCTGGCCAACAGTCTCCCAGGCGAAGCTGGAGAAGCTAGCCGGGAAACAATCAGGACCAGGTGCGCTGCCTTGGGGAATTTTCCTGACAGCCATCCGGATCTCCTCAGCTGAAGGAATGGATGAGAGAGTAGAATTGTCCTCCTGGCTAACTGTTGGAGGAATAAGGCTGAAAAAGTCCTCCGAAGCATGAAACCCCCTCACGAAGGAAGAAGCAGGCTCCCCTGCCAAGATCTTCTCAAAGTAATCTAGAGCAATCATCCCCGTAGTGTTCACATATGATGTTTAGTCCCTGTTTTCCATTCTCAATTTAATCTTTGAACTTCTCCTCTCTTTAATGAAAGCATGGAAGAAAGCACTTTTTCGATCCCCTTCCTTAACCAATCAGATCTGAGACCTTTGTTTGAAGTCCCTCTCTAAAGAAATAAGCCTCTCACCCAAAAGATTATTTTTATCACATAGGACAATGAACACATTCTCATCCCAAAAGTTTTGAAGAGAATCTTCAAATCTGTCGACTTCTATCCTAAGATTATCAATACCTTGGGCAACATCA
The DNA here is from genome assembly GCA_963277665.1 of Viscum album. Classification (NCBI taxonomy): domain Eukaryota; kingdom Viridiplantae; phylum Streptophyta; class Magnoliopsida; order Santalales; family Viscaceae; genus Viscum; species Viscum album. The sequence continues at coordinate 1,736,347,598 of OY728123.1, read as the reverse complement.
GGTCTCGAGCTCACCCAACTTTGCAAGTCCAATCTAAGACATCTGAGGCGGTTCACCAGTCCACCCCACGATCTAGTATCATCACCTTTATCCCAAGACGTCCTAATAATATCTAAAAATGCATCGTCCCCATGCCATGCAGATGAGTAGGCGAAGAAAGCCCTCGCAGCCTCCTCCCTCTTTATGTTGATTAAAATTGGACTGTGATCAGAGAGCACCCACTGAAGATGAGAGACTAACGTCTTTGAAAATAAGTCTAACCCATGAAGGTTGGATAAACAACAGTCTAGCCGACACCAAATGCACTATGCTCCCTTACGGTGATTGCACCAGGTGAACTTATGCCCAGAGAAACCCAAGTCCAAGATCTCTGCGCTCCTCATGAAGTCATTGAATTCCATTAAGCCACTAAAGTTAAAACCAATGCCCCCCTTTTTCTCAGAGATGTCTGCAATGACATTGAAGTCACCACCAACCAACCAGGGGAGAGAGCCCATCTGTTGGTTTCCCAGGAGATGCCAAAGTTCCCTCCTCTTGGAAACCTCAGTGGCCGCATAGACAAAGGAAAACATTAAAACATGATTTGAAGTGGTGATCGTGGTGTTGATGCATTGAGACGAGAAACTCAAGATCTCAATAGAAACATGAATTTTCTAGCCAATCCAAATATGTGGGTTCTCAGAACCGCCCTGGAAGAAGTTGGTGAAGCCCATTTTCCTGAAAAGAGAAAGGCCTTTGCTGGATACCTGCATGGGTTCCAAAATAACAACAACTTGAACAAGATAAGACCTCGCCTCAGAAGCCAGCAAGGCATGCTTTACTGGAGCCCCCAAGCCCCGAGCATTCCAGATAAGAACAGGGATCATCACGATAGGCCCTTCTGGTCACAGGCATGTGAGGACAAGGAAAAGGGGGCCGGCTCAAAATGCCCATAGACTTTTGATCTAGAACGGGTGACAGGGCTAGAAACCACTGCTCCGAGGGACGCCGGTTTGGGAGTAAGGACCACCTTCTTGAAAGAGAAGACCTCCTCTTCCACTGGAGCTTTCCCTTTAACATTAGCATCACCAATAGAGAACAAGCCCGCCTCTCTCTGAATAGAGGGGTAGAGAAGACGAAGTTTAGGAGAAAGTCGCGGGAGCACCAGCTCTTTCTCCATCCCAGGGGAGGGGCGATATTCCTTGGCCAACCCCTCCACATCCAGAATGAGACTACTCGCAAGAGTCTTCCAGATGTTCTCTGGAGAAGGAAGGGAGGAGACCCGGAAGATAAGGGTGGAGGAGCGAGAAGCCTGGGCGGGCTCCCCAGAAGATCCAGCACAAAGCCACGATCAAACCCTGCCCTTCGATCCTGTCGGGGAGGGATCTCGGCCCCAGAACAGGGTGACTAGGCGATCAGATCCAGAGGCTCTGAGTGACCCGACAACCGATCTGACACCGGAGACCGCACCCCCATGAAAACCTCTTCTGGAGCACCATCATACAAGGGAGAATTCAAATTTGAAAATGAAGCGGGCCAAACCGGGGACCCCTCGGGTCTACAGACGGGAAAACCCTGACCCGGTCCCGCCAGAGGTACTTGCTGGGACGAGCTCGCACCACCCATCAACCTCCTATAGTCCGCAAACCAGTGCCCATGTAGTCCACAATGCATACAGAACTTCAAAGCGTGATGAAACCTGCCCCTTTTTCTCCAAGAGAAACCGTCGCTGGCCTGCAAGAAAATCGAGGAGGGAGAGCACATAGCCAGGTCGAGTTCCACACAGATGCAGGGGGAGCCCGTGGATAATAGGGACAGAGTTGACACATCCATACAGAGAAAGAATCCCAAAGAGTTTCCCAGAGCCTGTAGAATGGAAGGATTCTGGATAGGCAGCAGGAGGCATGGGTAGGAAACCCAAACCGCATCCGAGGAGGACACTCAGCCAAAATGACAATCCCAGGACCAAAGAGAAAGAGAGAAACGCCAGGCGCCACACTTTCTACTAGCACTGGACCATGCCCTCACAATGTCAGGTCTGGAACCAAAGTGAATGTTGAAGGCTGCTCTGGAAATCTTGGAGACCGCCGGAGGGCACGAGAGACCCCAAGAGTTCACCACACCCCGAAAAAACTTTAGAGAGGGTTTGTTGCGACCGAAGAGAGCCACTAAAGAGAGGTCAAGGAGGGAGGCCTCTTCTTGAAGTTCCTGAGCAGAAAGATCCACCACCGGGCAACCCTCCACCTGTCTGAGGGGCCGAGACTCCACTTGGATAGGAGCCAAGCGAGGACGGACCTCCGGCGCCGAAGAGGAAGGGCCAGAAGCAACCACCGCTGGGGAAGAGCCACACAAAACCGACTTGTAGGAAGCCTTCTCATAAGGTTGAATGGGAGCGGAAGCCAGGGCCATCACAGGGAAGGACGTCGGCGAAGGGATGGGAGCGGAAGCGGGAGAAGGAGGTAATGATGCATTACCTGAGGGAGGGCCAAAATTTATGGAGGCCCATTGGTTCTGTGTACGGACACCTTCATGCTCAATGTGGATCACCTCTGGAATGGACCAATATTCTCTTGCATCCCAATCACTTGTATCCTTCTTAGTGAGATATGTGGGATTGACATACAAGATGTTTTCCGATTCATACCACATTACATGTGGTGTACTTGGAATATAATGGTAAGAGGGTGTATTTTATCCCTTATCTTATCTTACACTTCGATTATTTGATCCTCTTAGTGTTTCTTAGTGAATAGTGACTCGAAGGGAACCTTGATATGGTGTGAAAGTAATCCTATACCCCTTGAAACATGAGTCATGTGATAGGATTGAATGAGTAAACTCTCTATTAGGTTTCTTCCTCAGGAATGAAAAGATTTACTTCCACGGGGTGATTGGTTTAGGAGAAAATTATTATGGCCCTATGGGTTGGGGTTGTCATCACCCATCCCTTATGGCCCATGTCGTGACAACCCCAAGCACACCTTCCATAGGTCAGGGGCTAGCGACTAGTACTGAATAGGCATATCCCACAAAATGGAGGAACTTTCCCAAGAACCAGTACACACACACCCATCTCCAAGAAAACTAATTAATCTAACAACACAGAGTAATCAAATATGCATCCCACTAAGACTACCACTACGGGTAACAATACAAAACTAAATGTAAATGGGCTAGAATACTGGCCCAACTGAAAAACAAATGTACAAGCTCATGTATCTCATCCGTAAAAAATAAAACCTAAGGTTATGTAAAGTAAGATAACCGAATGTCGCTAAAGTGTACCATGTCCATTAGGTAACCCAGAAGTAAAACCTTTGTCAGGCCCAAGATGGACTCCTTAAAAGCAATCAATTTCTGCACTAGAAAAAACATTTGCATATGAATCCTTTACAGGGGTGAGTAAAAAAATACTGAGTAGGGACCTAAACCACAATAGTAAACCACAAAGAAAGCAAAAGAAAGACAACCAAAGAGGTACATGAAGTCTAGCCTCTAAAAAGTAGAGTCAAGAGAGTCGCTAGATTTATCTCACACCTGGATAAAAATACTAAGAATTTCCATGAATATTCAAATCCATTTAGACATGTAGACTTAGCAGGATACCTACTCCACACCCATGCATGAAACCATGTCAGCCTCCTCATAGGAGACCAACATTGCATCCTCGTAGGATACAAACTCTGTTTCTTCATAGAAGACCAAATCTAAGCCCTACTTGGAGACCAAATTCATTCCCTTATAGGAGAAAAACTCATAACCATTATAGAAGACCAACATTGCTCCCTCATAAGAGACCAAATCTGCACCCTCCCAAGATACCAACTTCGTGTCTTTTCCATAGATTTTCACAAGATTCTGTCCTTAGCAAGCTCATTTTGGAAGCACCAACTCCATGAGCCAATAAGTCATACTCAAACCTCCATGAATGGTCGCACATAGTATCCCAAAAGGACTTCCACATCATGAGGGTCCCAAATCCATAAACATCTCATCAAATTAAGACATGGTTTGAGATTTATGGAATTTTAAGGAAAAAGGGTTCGGTTGGGTCCTGGTCTAGTACAACTCGTTCTGACCAACTCGTACCCCACATGATATGACCCACTAGGTCGAACCAGCCCTGCTGGGGATATCATACTATCGGCCTGGCCTGGCACACTAGATGGGGATGGCCCTTTCCAATCTGACGAGGGGGCTACCGCCTCCATGCTAGCTCCATGGGGCTGACCATCGAGATGGCTGCTTCTCCAGCACGCGGTCTGTGGGATGGAATGCATGCCAGTCCAACATAGTGCCATATTGCGCTACTATTCCACACTGATATGGCCCATCCTATCTACGTCTTCCCATCACAGCCCATGGTCGTGCTTTATCTGGCCCCTCCACCACAAACCAATGAGCCGGTGGCCACCTGCTACCAGGTGGTTTCTCCCCCACATGCTACCGCTGAAGGATCCCCTTTTGAGGCCACCAATATTTTGTGGTGGCCCGTTTTTTTAATTGGTAAGACCTTCACGATCATTGGAACATCTTCTTCACTACTGTGATCTATAAGCCTTCTTTTCCTCACTTTGGGGGTCTGACCATTTTTGTAACCACTCGGTAAAACAGGCAAAGACCACGAGGTTCCATTGACAAGGAACCCAAGAATATTAAAGAGAGATAATAAAAATAGAACCCTTAGAACGTATTTTTTTCCTTTTTTTGTGTGAGCCTTGTGTCATTCATTTCATCATGATTAAGGAGAAGGAAAATCATCAAATCTATTCGCTTTAATCTCATAGTTATTATATCCTGCAAGAATGATCAAAATGTGGATCAACCTATTCTTGGGTTGGTCTGCGTTCATTGTTGGGATAAATAATGGGGAATTAAATAATACAAAATTAAACCCTTACCTACAAAAAGGATCATATGGAGGAGAGAATCGTCAGTGAAGGTGATCCATCGATGAATGTCTGCAATCCCTCATTCGTCAATGTTCATCGTTCATCCTTGTTGGTGGGATAGAATTCTTCTCCTTTCCTCAAGGAAACATCATGGATCCAGGGAAAATTCTCTAGTGTTATGAATTCAAACAATTGTCTTCGTATTTGAATAATTGTGTAAATAGATTAATGAGTTTCATTATTTCAAACACATTTCAGTGTTTCCACGATGCTTCATTTTAGTGACTCTGAGTCGAGGAACTAGAGTACCGTTGAGTCTCTATGTAGCATTGAAAAAATAAAATAAAATAACTTATTAAGTGTATTTTATTTTTGACTTACAACATCCATAAATTGACTTTTGCACGCGACTCGCACCGGTCGATGTTGGGTCCCACCTAAGGTAAACTCTTTTTTCTGAACTTAATGGTACCCTCAAATTTATGATATGTGAACTCATATGGATGATACTAAAACCTCCCACACATTCTATTTCTAATAAGCATAAAAATATTTCCAACATTATTACGGGCACCCTGGTTCTCAGAATCGGGTTCCGTCTCAGAGCCTGGACTTGAAATAATCCAATATAATTTTCAAAAAAATTAGATAGAAATTATGAGACATTAAATTTTCCCCCACCTTTGGGATTTATGTCCTTAAAAAACAAAAGAATGGATAAACAAACAAAGGGGATATTGAGCCTCAATCTGCTCCCCTCGCTTCCATGGGATCACCTGGATATTTTTGTTATACCATCGAACGTGCAGAAGAAAAATTTCCCACATAAGTTTCACACCAATCGATCCTCGATCTCTATGGAGAACATTGTAAAAGTTACCCCACCATAAATATCCATATCTCCCTAGTCCATGACATGTGATGAGTATTGTAAATATCTCCTCAGTTGGGATACATAGAATACATTGTGCACCCACACTAACTTTGGAGGTAAGTCCAAGAGGTATGCCACCTCGCCCACACTACGCAGTATCCAAAAATGTATAATGAACCACAAAGAAAAATTATCTCCCAGACAAAATATATGTATCCCTCGTCGAGGAGAGACTAGAAGGAAAACATGGTCTCCCTCCTTGAACACCATGGGTCTATATCTTCTCTAAAATAATGACATATGACAGCTCTGTTAAGTCTTCATCCACTCCAAGATGACTTGAAGCTTCTCTGTAGTAGCCTATACCTACTCTGGACCCATGAGTGTTGACTATCAATGGCCAGTCTAGTAATGTTGTGATGGGTAGGGTCACCTGTACCAGTCCTCAAATTTTTCCATGCTGATGGTGGAGTGGTAGTTATTATTGTATGAAAACTCCACCAGGGGTAGGTGATCCTCCCAACTATGGACGAAATCTAGGATGCAAGCACATAGCATATCCTCTTGGACATGAATCGTCTTCTTTTTTCTGACTGTCTATCTATGAGTGGAAAGATGGGATGAAGAGCATCTGACTCGCAAATTCCTCCTACAAGCTCTTCTACAAAAGGTATGTAATGTGTGAGTCATGATTTGAGACTATAATATATGGGACTCCATGGAGTTGAACTATCTCCAACATGTAGAGGAATTCCAAGCTTTCTACTGAACCATGTTCCTGCATAGTTAGGAAGTTGGATGATTTACTGAGTCAGTCCAAGATCACCCATATGGTATCCTTCCCCAAAGATGTACTTGCTAATCCCGTCATAAAGTCCAATGGTATTCCATCCCACGTACACATTGGAACCTTAAGGGTTTGGGTCATACCTATTGGAACATGGTGCTCAAACATCACTAGCTAATATTTGAGGTATCAAGAGACCAGATATACCACTTCCTTCATCATCCACAACCATAAAAACTAATGTCATAAGTCTTGGTACACTGTTTCCACACCTAGATGTATTAACAAGGGGGATGTGTTGGACTGCCTAAACACCTCCTCCCATAGTCTCACCAGTAAAACAGTTCGTCTTCTAAAGATAATGATGTTATTTCCACTTTTTGAATATCCATCAAGGTCATAACCTATGGAAATCTGAGCACATGTAGTCTCATAGTTGGTATCTCCATGTTGTGCCTCCCTGACTTGCAGTAAGAGTGGAAGGGTAACTACCATCAAAGTGATGTAGGTCATTCAATCTCTATATACCAAGGATATACGAAGCGAGGTTAATGTCTTGGATACCTCATTCATTAGCTATGAACTCGATCGCCTTCTTAGAGCATCTGTCACCACATTCTCCTTCCTAGGATAATTGTAAAGACCTGTAAAATTCAAGGAAAATTTTTTCTTAATTTTCTTTAGAATTTTACAAGAGCGCGGTTTCAGACGGCACCTGATTCCGAGGCCCGGAGTGCCCGGAATTAATTTCCGAAGTTTGGCTCGGGTACGTTCAGTGAACGAACGAGCGGGAATTCCTAACTTTTGATCCGGTGCTCGGAATTGAAATCCGAGGGCACCGATGAACTCGCAGCGCCGATATTCGCTTAATGAGACCTTTTCGGGAGTTGCGTTTGTTGCGGGTTGAAAGTTACGTTTTGGGGTTTTTCAGTTAAGTTAAATAAAATTTGTGCAAAACAAATTTTATTTTAACTTATTTTAAAAACCTACCAAAGGAGGTTAGAAGTGGGACCCACACCCACTTAACCTCCCTTGGGAGGATTAAGTGTGGTGGGGCCCACACGAACCCCTTTTTCTTTTCAAATTCCTTAACCTCTCAAAACCCCCTCTTAATTATGTAACTCTCCCCTACTTTAACTCTTGCCAATTTATCTTTTCATTTAATTTTGTCAACTCTAGACTTAATTAGTGAATTGAATTCAACTTTGAATTTTGAAAGGTTGGCAAAGTGAGAATAAAATAAGATGTAGTCTTATTTTATTTTGGGTTGATCGTTTGTTCCCTTGGGAGCTTTTGAGAGCATTCCTCTTCATCTTCAACTCTGACGAAGAACGAAGAACGAAGAACGCTCAAACTCCGACGAAGAACGACGCCTCTCTTCTTCGTCCTCGGTGTCAACGAGAGGGAACGCCGCTTCCTCCTCGGACCATCTTCGTCGGCGTACAAGTTTCGCCAACGACGTGACTCTTCGAACGCATCCCTTCGTCATCGGATTTGACGAACGACGACCGCGACGCCCGACTTCCGCGACGCCGTCTTCCGCGGACATAGTCGAATCCTCGATCTTGTACCCAAGGTAGGGGTTTTTGTTTTCATTTTGGTTTTCTTACTCCTTTTCTTGATCGTGAATAGCAAGTCTAACGTGTGGCTTATTTATTTAAGTCTCATTATTATTTCTTTAACGTGAGGGGGGCCGGACCGCACGAACACGGCAGAATCCCCCCTCCATCGTTCATGTTTGTTTATGCTGGTGGAAACAAGTAGCGTGGTGCCGTCGCACCACGCGGATGAACGTTCATTTATTTTACGCAACGCCGTCGCGCGCACACCATGGAAGGAACATCAAGAACGCGACGCCGTCGCGCCGCGTTGAAAGAAATTAACGTGTGGCGAAAGGGGCGCGGTGCCGTCGCACCGCGCCGGACGACGAACGCCGCGGCCGGTTCCGGGCCGCGGCGGGACGAGAAGACCGCGGCCGGTTCCGGGCCGCGGCGGAAGGAAAGACCGGCGGCCGGGCCGCCGGCGTCGGAAGTCGAAGGCGGGACCGGAATTTCCGGTCCCGTTAGTAAAAAACCGGCCGGCCAGCTGGCCGGCCGGATGACTGAAAACCGGGGGAATAAATCCCCCGGACCGTTCAGCAAACCCCCCTCTTAATGAGGGGGGTGGTTCATTAAGGAGGGGGGGGGGGGCAGCAGCCCCCCCGGTTTTCCATTTAGCGGGCCCCCTGGAAGGGGGGGGCCGTTTGTCAAAAAAATCGGCGCGGCAAAGCCGCGCCGCCATCTCAAAAGCGGGGGCAATCAAGCCCCCCGCGTGCTGCCACCCCGTGCGGCGCCCGCCGCCGCCGGCGCGGCCCGCCGCCGCCGCCGCCGCGCCGCCCGCCGCCGCCGCCGGCCGCCGCGCCGCCGCCGCACCGCCCCGGGGGGGGGGTCGGGCCGGGTCGGCCCGGACCCGGACCCCCCCGTTTCGAACCTGATTTGGTTTTTGGCTCATAACTTGAGCCTCGGACCTCCGAATGACGAACCGTCTGCGGCAACGCGATCCTTGGATCGAGACGGTCGTTTCGGTATATCGCACTCAAGGTTTCGGGTTACTTTGAGTTCGGCCGGGTTGGTTCGTTCACAGAACCAACCGGGCCTTCGGAGCGGAAACGCTCATATCTCGAGCCACGAACGTCCGATTGACGCGCCGTCAGTCGCGTTGTGTTCCTCTTAGTGAATCGGATCTTTTGGCATACTCCGCCCGAGGTTTGGACGCAGGTGGAGTACGGTCGGGTTGGTTTTTACCCGAAATCCAACCGGGCCCCTAGAACGGGAAAGCTGATATCTTTCAGACAGGACGTCCGCTTGACGAGCCGTCAGCGGCGTTGGTGGTTACGTTGAGTAACGGTCCCTTTGAGTATACCCTATGGGAGTTCGGGGTGAAGTTGAGATACGGCCGGGATTGGTTTCGCTCACGAAACCAACCGGGCCCCTGGGACGAAAAGGCTAATAACTCACAGATCGGGCGTCCGATCGACGCGTCGTCTGTTGCGTTGAGACCCCTGTGACGAGACGGACCTTTGAGACACTTCTTCGCGGGACCTTGTGATACTTGGAGTATCGACCAGTAGCTCGTGGAGCGGACCCGTGGTACTTGACAGTGGTGGTGCGCTTGGATGCAGCAACAGACCCTTGGCGGTGGAGCGCTTGGTTGTAGCGGCAGACCCGCGATACTCTACGGAGTGTGTGCGCTTGGTTGTAGCGACAGACCTGCGACGGTGGAGACGAGCGTGCAGAGTACGGAGACCGTGTAGCCGGCTGAGACCTGACGACTGCTTGACCGACTCGACTTGGAGTGAGTCGACTAGCCCAGTGGACGGAGCGCCCGGTATTTGGCGGCAGACCCACGGCGGACGGAGCGCCTGGTAGTTGGCAGCAGACCCGCGGTACTCGACGGGAGGAGTACCTCAGCAGGCTATCTGGGTAGCGCCCGGTATTTGGCGACAGACCCTCAGCGGACGGAGCGCCCGGTAGTTGGCCGCAAACCCGCAGTACTCGACAGGAGGAGTACCTCAGCAGTCATAGGTTAGTGAGCAGTACCTCGGAGTCGTGATAGGACTACTACACACTTCAGAGATGGGGCTCTTCAGCAGTTACGGTTTCGATAATGAAAATCCTGGTTTGAGCTGAGACTTTTGACCTTTGTGTTTCCTCATGATTGAGATGGGTTACTTGATAACTTAGGTATATGTATGGGCATATACCTGGGTAGTGGTTATCCGTTGATCTCATGATCCTTGTGTTTCCTCATGACTGAGATGGGTTACTTGATAACTTAGGTATATGTATGGGCATATACCTAAGTAGAGTTTATCTGTTGAGATCTTCTTGTGTTTATCCTTGTTGGTTTTAGTGAGACCTTGAGGGTCTCGGGGTCCCTACTGAGTATCGTTATACTCACCCCTGCACGGGCTATGCCCGCACCTCGTTGTGTTGGTTGCAGACGACGGACAGAGCTGACAGAGGCCGAGTGTTCGAGGACTGGACGGTATCTGGAGGTGGACTATACGACGAGGCGGTACCCGGAGGTGGACCACTGGGCGGGATATACTCGGAGCAGACGGCGGGACCCGAGGAGCAGAGGAGCTATCTGTACCCACCCTTCAGGTGGGATTTCCAGTGGACAGCTCGGCGTAGCAGTTTTACTTTTCAGTTGCTGTTTTTCCTTTTTGAGTTGTACTTTACAGTTGGGCTTGTATTTCCGGCCCCTTTTACTTTTCAGCTCTTCTTTTTGTACTTAGTGTTTTACTTCCGCTTGTACTCTGTGGTGCTTGTTTTCTTTATAAAGGCAATGCCTTCCCAGTTATCGGGATTTTACGCCTTTGGTGCTAGTCGCCAACCCCTGGCCTATGGAAGGCGGGCTTGGGGTAGTCACGGCACGGGCCCCGAGGACGGGTCGTGACAAATTGGTATCAGAGGAGTTCGGTTCTACCGCAGAACTTATAACTCTGATGTTTCTTTCTGTGAAGCAATAGTGTTGAGAGTACCGAGTGTGGTTTTCAGTTCAGGGAGTCCAGTGTTGGTGCGGGCGGCCGACGTATCCATACACCAGGACCCTGACAACTGATTTCCGACTTTGTGCACGAAAACACTGATTGCGTGTGTGTTTTCAAAGGTTTTCCCCCTTAAAACAGCTCAAACCAGGTCAGCTCACCAGGTATAATCGTTTGATCGTGTTACGTTGTTTCTTTCTGGATGGCCCCACGACGACAGCCAGCTAGGGTTCCGAGAATCGAACGTGACGACAGCCCACCGAGCGACGAGGCCTCGGTGCAGGGCCCTTTGTCAGCAGTGGCACCGGCGGTAGCTCTACCCGCCGAGCCCCCGATGCTTCCAGCAGCAGCCGCTGACGATGCACGTCGCCTCAGTGCACTGCATGAGTTTCAGCGCCAGCGACCGCCCAGGTTTCGCGGGGAGACGGATCCCCAGGCTGCAGAGGACTGGCTGGAGGCAGTGGTACGAGTGTTTAGGCTAGTGAGGACACCAGCAGACCTCATGGTGATCCTCGCTGCGAGCCTACTACACGCAGCAGCAGGACGATGGTGGAGCTTGATGCTCCAGGTGCACGATGAGGCATCTCTACTTTGGACGGACTTTGAGAGCCTCTTCCGCTCGGAGTTCGTCCCGGCCACCCTCCGAGCGGTGCGCATCCAGGAGCTTCTTCAGTTGCGGCAGGGCAGCATGACGGTCGCTCAGTACTCGGCGAGATTTACCGATCTCTCGCGCTACTCGACCGACATGGTACGGGACCCATTCTTTCGGGCCCGGACCTTCGAGCAGGGTTTGAGACACGAGATCAGGGCATCGCTGATCTCCCTCAGCTTACCGACTCAGACTGGAGTACTGGAGCGGGCCCTTCTGATTGAAAGCTTCCTTGCTGAGTCTTCACCAGCGCAGCGACCCACCGCAGGGCGGCACGTAGCGGAGTCTTCGGTAGCAGGTAGCCGACAGATGACTCAGGGGTCCAGACAGACCAGACCTTCAGGCAGACGACCTCAGGGCACTGGCTCAGCAGTGCAGGGCACATAGCGCGAAGTCAGTCTTTTGAGTGGAAGACAGTGCTTTGCATGCGGCGGGCAAGGCCACATGGCTCGTGACTGCCCGACCCGCCATGCGGAGGAGCAGCAGACGGTTGAGGAACCACCTAGGCAGAGGCAGAGGTTCGACCGTGGCGGTCCGCAGGGAGGAGGCGGACGAGGCAGAGGAGCTGGCCGAGCAGCAGGTGGTGGACGACGCTTTGAGGCTCTGCCACCACCACCACCAGGAGGTCCACCCCGACCACAGGGAGTAGGTGGACATGCGAGAGCACAGCTTCAGGCAGCTGAAGCTTACGATCATGGAGCTCTGGGAGCAGGTGGACAGGAGCAGAACTAGTGGATACATCCTTGTACTTCTAGTTCCATGTTGATGTTGCTTTTGTGTAGCGTCTTGTATTATGAGCTGCAATAATAAAAGACGCATCCTTTGTGAAGTTTTCATTCCTGTCCTCTTTTGTGATGTTACTAAGAGGTTCCAGTTGACTGTTGACTTGACCCTCACTTGTGAGACATCTACTGGAGGAGACCAGTTACCACACACTGATGCCGACAGTGTGACTCAACCCTTGGAGGCGAGAGTAATGGTTGGATCTCTTAGTAGTAGCGTCGAGGCCTTACGACGTCATCCTTGGTATGGATTAGTATCATCCATGTTAGGATTGACTGTTTTAGGCAAAGAATGTGGTTCATCCAGGGGATGAGACCAGGTTTCTCTTTTCGGCAAAGAAGAAATCTTGCAGCTCTTGTGGGACCAGAGATGGTCCGGGCCACGTCGGAGGAGGTCCATGTCATCCAGGAGCGGATGAGGACAACACAGAGCCGGCAGAAGTCATACGCTGACAGGAGGCGGAGGCCACTAGAGTTCGAGGATGGTGACCACGTCTTCTTGCGGGTCTCACCTCGACGTGGTATTCGGAGATTTGGCCGAGGCAACAAGTTATCTCCGCGCTTCATCGGACCCTTTCAGGTCCTCAGCAGGGTTGGTGAGGTGGCTTATCGCCTGGCTCTACCACCTCAATTGCACCGGGTGCACGACGTCTTCCACGTGTCTCAGCTGAGGAGATGCGTGCTCGACGCGACGCACATCCTTGACGATGGGGCGACTTTTACGGAGGTCCCGGTGGAGATAGAGGATCGACAGGAGCGGGTCCTACATGGGCGATCGATTCCTCTTGTGCGCGACAGATGGCGGCACGGGAATCTCCAGGAGAGCACATGGGAGCGGGAGGCTCAGATGCGTGCTCAGTACCCTCTTTTGTTTCCCTAGTTTTTGATGTAGCTTTACGGGGACGTAAAGCCCTGAGGTGGGAGTAATGTAAACACCCGTAAAATTCAAGGAAAATTTTTTCTTAATTTTCTTTAGAATTTTACAAGAGCGCGGTTTCAGACGGCACCTGATTCCGAGGCCCGGAGTGCCCGGAATTAATTTCCGAAGTTTGGCTCGGGTACGTTCAGTGAACGAACGAGCGGGAATTCCTAACTTTTGATCCGGTGCTCGGAATTGAAATCCGAGGGCACCGATGAACTCGCAGCGCCGATATTCGCTTAATGAGACCTTTTCGGGAGTTGCGTTTGTTGCGGGTTGAAAGTTACGTTTTGGGGTTTTTCAGTTAAGTTAAATAAAATTTGTGCAAAACAAATTTTATTTTAACTTATTTTAAAAACCTACCAAAGGAGGTTAGAAGTGGGACCCACACCCACTTAACCTCCCTTGGGAGGATTAAGTGTGGTGGGGCCCACACGAACCCCTTTTTCTTTTCAAATTCCTTAACCTCTCAAAACCCCCTCTTAATTATGTAACTCTCCCCTACTTTAACTCTTGCCAATTTATCTTTTCATTTAATTTTGTCAACTCTAGACTTAATTAGTGAATTGAATTCAACTTTGAATTTTGAAAGGTTGGCAAAGTGAGAATAAAATAAGATGTAGTCTTATTTTATTTTGGGTTGATCGTTTGTTCCCTTGGGAGCTTTTGAGAGCATTCCTCTTCATCTTCAACTCTGACGAAGAACGAAGAACGAAGAACGCTCAAACTCTGACGAAGAACGACGCCTCTCTTCTTCGTCCTCGGTGTCAACGAGAGGGAACGCCGCTTCCTCCTCGGACCATCTTCGTCGGCGTACAAGTTTCGCCAACGACGTGACTCTTCGAACGCATCCCTTCGTCATCGGATTTGACGAACGACGACCGCGACGCCCGACTTCCGCGACGCCGTCTTCCGCGGACATAGTCGAATCCTCGATCTTGTACCCAAGGTAGGGGTTTTTGTTTTCATTTTGGTTTTCTTACTCCTTTTCTTGATCGTGAATAGCAAGTCTAACGTGTGGCTTATTTATTTAAGTCTCGTTATTATTTCTTTAACGTGAGGGGGGCCGGACCGCACGAACACGACCGAATCCCCCCTCCATCGTTCATGTTTGTTTATGCTGGTGGAAACAAGTAGCGTGGTGCCGTCGCACCACGCGGATGAACGTTCATTTATTTTACGCAACGCCGTCGCGCGCACACCATGGAAGGAACATCAAGAACGCGACGCCGTCGCGCCGCGTTGAAAGAAATTAACGTGTGGCGAAAGGGGCGCGGTGCCGTCGCACCGCGCCGGACGACGAACGCCGCGGCCGGTTCCGGGCCGCGGCGGGACGAGAAGACCGCGGCCGGTTCCGGGCCGCGGCGGGACGAGAAGACCGCGGCCGGTTCCGGGCCGCGGCGGAAGGAAAGACCGGCGGCCGGGCCGCCGGCGTCGGAAGTCGAAGGCGGAACCGGAATTTCCGGTCCCGTTAGTAAAAAACCGGCCGGCCAGCTGGCCGGCCGGATGACTGAAAACCGGGGGAATAAATCCCCCGGACCGTTCAGCAAACCCCCCTCTTAATGAGGGGGGTGGTTCATTAAGGAGGGGGGGGGGGGCAGCAGCCCCCCCGGTTTTCCATTTAGCGGGCCCCCTGGAAGGGGGGGGGGGCCGTTTGTCAAAAAAATCGGCGCGGCAAAGCCGCGCCGCCATCTCAAAAGCGGGGGCAATCAAGCCCCCCGCGTGCTGCCACCCCGTGCGGCGCCCGCCGCCGCCGGCGCGGCCCGCCGCCGCCGCCGCCGCGCCGCCCGCCGCCCGCCGCCGCCGCCGCCGGCCGCCGCGCCGCCGCCGCACCGCCCCGGGGGGGGGTCGGGCCGGGTCGGCCCGGACCCGGACCCCCCCGTTTCGAACCTGATTTGGTTTTTGGCTCATAACTTGAGCCTCGGACCTCCGAATGACGAACCGTCTGCGGCAACGCGATCCTTGGATCGAGACGGTCGTTTCGGTATATCGCACTCAAGGTTTCGGGTTACTTTGAGTTCGGCCGGGTTGGTTCGTTCACAGAACCAACCGGGCCTTCGGAGCGGAAACACTCATATCTCGAGCCACGAACGTCCGATTGACGCGCCGTCAATCGCGTTGTGTTCCTCTTAGTGAATTGAATCTTTTGGCATACTCCGCCCGAGGTTTGGACGCAGGTGGAGTACGGTCGGGTTGGTTTTTACCCGAAATCCAACCGGGCCCCTGGAACGGGAAAGCTGATATCTTTCAGACAGGACGTCCGCTTGACGAGCCGTCAGCGGCGTTGGTGGTTACGTTGAGTAACGGTCCCTTTGAGTATACCCTATGGGAGTTCGGGGTGCAGTTGAGATACGGCCGGGATTGGTTTCGCTCACGAAACCAACCGGGCCCCTGGGACGAAAAGGCTAATAACTCACAGATCGGGCGTCCGATCGACGCGTCGTCTGTTGCGTTGAGACCCCTGTGACGAGACGGACCTTTGAGACACTTCTTCGCGGGACCTTGTGATACTTGGAGTATCGACCAGTAGCTCGTGGAGCGGACCCATGGTACTTGACAGTGGTGGTGCGCTTGGATGCAGCAACAGACCCTTGGCGGTGGAGCGCTTGGTTGTAGCGGCAGACCCGCGATACTCTACGGAGTGTGTGCGCTTGGTTGTAGCGACAGACCTGCGACGGTGGAGACGAGCGTGCAGAGTACGGAGACCGTGTAGCCGGCTGAGACCTGACGACTGCTTGACCGACTCGACTTGGAGTGAGTCGACTAGCCCAGTGGACGGAGCGCCCGGTATTTGGCGGCAGACCCACGGCGGACGGAGCGCCTGGTAGTTGGCAGCAGACCCGCGGTACTCGACGGGAGGAGTACCTCAGCAGGCTATCTGGGTAGCGCCCGGTATTTGGCGACAGACCCTCAGCGGACGGAGCGCCCGGTAGTTGGCCGCAAACCCGCAGTACTCGACAGGAGGAGTACCTCAGCAGTCATAGGTTAGTGAGCAGTACCTCGGAGTCGTGATGGGACTACTACACACTTCAGAGACGGGGCTCTTCAGCAGTTACGGTTTCGATAATGAAAATCCTGGTTTGAGCTGAGACTTTTGACCTTTGTGTTTCCTCATGATTGAGATGGGTTACTTGATAACTTAGGTATATGTATGGGCATATACCTGGGTAGTGGTTATCCGTTGATCTCATGATCCTTGTGTTTCCTCATGACTGAGATGGGTTACTTGATAACTTAGGTATATGTATGGGCATATACCTAAGTAGAGTTTATCTGTTGAGATCTTCTTGTGTTTATCCTTGTTGGTTTTAGTGAGACCTTGAGGGTCTCGGGGTCCCTACTGAGTATCGTTATACTCACCCCTGCACGGGCTATGCCCGCACCTCGTTGTGTTGGTTGCAGACGACGGACAGAGCTGACAGAGGCCGAGTGTTCGAGGACTGGACGGTATCTGGAGGTGGACTATATGACGAGGCGGTACCCAGAGGTGGACCACTGGGCGGGATATACTCGGAGCAGACGGCGGGACCCGAGGAGCAGAGGAGCTATCTGTACCCACCCTTCAGGTGGGATTTCCAGTGGACAGCTCGGCGTAGCAGTTTTACTTTTCAGTTGCTGTTTTTCCTTTTTGAGTTGTACTTTACAGTTGGGCTTGTATTTCCGGCCCCTTTTACTTTTCAGCTCTTCTTTTTGTACTTAGTGTTTTACTTCCGCTTGTACTCTGTGGTGCTTGTTTTCTTTATAAAGGCAATGCCTTCCCAGTTATCGGGATTTTACGCCTTTGGTGCTAGTCGCCAACCCCTGGCCTATGGAAGGCGAGCTTGGGGTAGTCACGGCACGGGCCCCGAGGACGGGTCGTGACAATAATATACTATCTCAAAGGAATATTAATGGGGGAACTCCATCCAATGACTATGTCTCATGTTCATATACTTATGAGATAATATATACTTGAGACTTTTGTTGTCCAAGTAGACGATAAAGCGCTCACCCATAAGGTAGTGTCACCACATCTTCAATGTGAAGACTACTAACACCATCTCCAGATCATGGGTTGTGTAGCTCTACTCCTGTGGTCTCAACTGATGTTAATCACATGAAATCACAACATTCCTCTGCATCATGAAACAATTAAACGTGATCCCTGATGTATCATAGAACACCACATACTCGACACGCCCTATGGAAATACAAAGATGGTAGTGCTCGTAAAACTCTGCCTCAGATGTTGAAATCTCTCCTAGAACGTCTCCAACCACACAAATGGTTTCCCTTTTCATGTAAAGGATATCATGGATGAGGCTACTCAAGAAAATTCATGTATGAACCTTCAATTTTACCCTGCCAACCCAGTGAAATTAGACACCTTGGTAATGTTCTTGTTTGGATCCCAAGAATGTATTGTCTTAATATTTTCTAAATCTAATATAACTACAGCCTCGGAAATGAAGTTTCCCAAATAGTGGACATATCATATCTATAACTAAAATACCAATAGTTTCCTTCAAATCTGATTCTCATGGAGAAATTCATGGACCAGCCTCATGTGTATAGTGTTCTCTTCATCGGACACTGAGTACACTCGGATGTCATTAATAAATACCTCAAACTCCTAGTCTATGTAAGGCTCGAAAATCATGTTCATGAGTTCCATGAACACTAATATAGTATTTTTAGGCCAAATTGCATCACAATGCACTAGTAGTGGCTATAGATAATTTTGAAAGACGTCTTCAGAATTTCCTCATCCTGCCCCTGAAGCTAGTGATAGCCTGATCTGAGGTCTATCTTTGAGAATCATATCGCTCCCTTTAGTGGATCAAAGAGGTAATCAATCCTCACTAGTGGATAAATATTCCATAATGTTAACCAATTCATTCACCTTAAGTCGACACATAACCTCATTCTCCAATATTCTTTCTTGAAAAACAATACTGGGGTTGCCCACTATGAAATAGTGGGTCACCCAATGACCTCCCTCTATAATTCTTCCAACTATATCAAAAATTCTTGAAGCTCCGTGAGATCCATATGATTTTCTGGTGAATATATTGGTTTCGTAATGGGTACAGGTCAAAGTAAAATTCTACTTCCCTGCAAAGAGGTAGTCTTGGAACATCATCCGGAAATACATCCTCATACTTGTCCACCATTGAAAGAATATTATGACTCATCTCATAAAATTCACAGAGGGTTATTCTAGACAAATGATGTGTGATCCATTGCACCATCCTAAATTCGAGTCCATCCCGCACTTCTTGTGTTTTCAATTCACTAAAAAATGTAAACCTAGACCCATATCCACAGACACCCCATATTGTCTACCTAAAATATTCTATTTGAGAATGAACTATAGATAACCAGTCCTTGCCAAGAATGACATCATAAGGCCTCTACACTACCACCAAGATATTCCAACTGAATGTCACTCCCACAAGAGTATGTGAACACTATTATAACTAGTGTGTGATTATAGAATCATCTCCCTAAGAAGTTTTTAAGTGTATGGATTGAGTGAGAAATTCCATTGGAATCTTTGTGTCTCAAACAATGGTCATAGAGAGAAAATATTGACTGGAACATGTTTCTATCAAAACAGTAACTAGGGTGGAGAAGACACATATCATAACTCTAATAATGCTGAGAGTCTTTGGATTGTATTCCTCCATCACTTGGATCTTGAATCATCCATGTCCACTATCTCTTTGACTTGGAGGTGGACCATCTGGGGGTGGTAGTGGTAGTTCCTCGATCCTCCATCAACATCCTACTGCTCGTCCCACTCCTCCTATATGTCTGCTTCCTAGAAGACCACCATGTTCTTTCCTCCTCCAATGCCTCGGCAGTCCCTCAACCATCAATAGGTCAGTCATACGGCTGCCTGGGCTATCTCTCGTCAAATTACCCTAACTTCTGCAAATGTTTCACATACCTTATCTCAACTAAAATGATCCTTGGAAGCCCCTCATCACTGATTTCATGTCTTGGGGTCATCCCCTAGACGTTCTTGTCCACATGGACCCCAATGCTAGCTATCATCTACCTACTACGAAAGACTTATCCGCATGAAGCCTGATGTTATCTCCCACTATTGGTTCTAGATCTGATTGAAATATATCTAATAGTTGAGATTTCTACATCACCCCATCACGTGTTTGAATTCTAAGTTATATCATCGACACCCTGATCCCCAAAGAACAATCCTTGGTCGATTGTATGGGGCCCTAAAAATGGGAGTCTCCCCATGTTTGTAGAGTAGCAAAAAAGATCTGTGAATATTCTTATACACTCTACCACCGTATGGATTCCCAAATAAAAATGAATGAACTCATATATACAAAAATTACATAACAACAGTGGAAAATACTCTTCCCAAAAGAGACGGTCAACGTCTGCACCGGAGAGGGTCGCTTCCTCAAGCGCTTAGATCACCAAGATACACCATATACCCATTGATCCATGTAGAAGCCTCATGGATAAGGCTTCCATTTGTTCAAGATGTGTCCTCACTAGGTGGAAAAATCATGTAACTTCCTCTAACCAATCCTTAGACACCTGAGGATCTGTCTCACATCAGAACCAGAGAAGTCGTTATCTCTAAAAATGAAGCGATGCACAGAGGTTGTGGGCATCCTCTACAAATAAGTATGGTATGAACAAATTCTATACAAGTGGTGGTATCACTATTAAACCACTTGGATGTGTTATCTCCTGAAATGGTCCCTGAACCAATACCTCATTTCTCAATGAATCATCAACATGGTTTCACCCTCAAATCATGGTTGACAGTCTGTGTGGAAGCATCCTGAAACTAAATAAGATGTAACAAAGTCAATAGAGTAAACCTGGGGAGCTGAATTCGATTCAAGAATGACATGAGAACACACTAAATTCATACATGTGGAATGAACCATTGATTTCCCTTACAATTTCTGTTTCCATGTACCGATTCAGAATGTTGTGTATAGATATGTTAGTCGCTACACCAATATGGGGTTCCTGTGACTGAAATCCAGACCTAAAACACTTAACACTATTTCCCAAAAAAAAAGTAAAACTAAAATCCCTTATCTAAAAATATGTTTTCAACTGTCACCAAGGGCCCTTGTTGTGAGTACCCCAAACCCACCTCCCCTTGGCCAGGGGTGGGCGACTAGTGATGAGTAGTCATATAACACACTGGGGAGGCATTTCCATAAGAACCTTTACACATGAAACCTTCACCAAGAAAAAGTATTTATTATAAAAACACTGATTAAACCAACATACATCCCACTTAGACAGCCACTATGAGTAATGGTACTAAACTAAAAGGTAAAAAATCAAGAATATAAGCCCAAATTAAATAGAAATGTAAAGGATCTGAGATCTTGTCCATAGAAAACTCTTCCTGAAGCATAGGTACATTAAGCTATCTGAATATCTTTAAATCATACCACATCTATTAGGTCACCCTGAAGAACCACCAATCTTAGGGCCAAAAAAGACCCTGTCAAAGTTGTCGATTGTCTGTACAAGACACAACACGTCTGGGAAATGCACTTAAAGGTGTGAATAAAACAATATGCAGTAAGGACCCAAAATGAAAAATTTAAACCACTAAGAAATACACAAAGAAGACTACTAGAAGAGGTACCATGTAACAGCCCAAGATTTTATAAAAAAATATTCTTTTTAATTTTATTAATGTCTTGTGTTGTACGCTACACCAAAAGGAGCATGCACAACATGCATCCTTGTCTTGCCTTGCATTACACGCAATCGCGACCTTCCTCGATAGCGTGTGTAATACACAATACCGAGTTTCACTAAACAACGATGTGCTATTAAAATATTATTAAAACTAGCCGTTATGAATAGTAATAACCACTTTTTAAAATTCTGTAAATCTTATTTTACAAAATCAACTTCATTCTTGGATTCGGAGTATCGAATTTAGCCTAAGGTGAAATTTTGGTACTTTTCGGATAACTTTCATATTCTGATGAATAGTGAAAAATTACTAAATTATAATTAAAAACAACTTTTTTAATCGAAGTAATTAATAGTGATAAATCATTAATTTGAGTGGTTTTAAAGTATATTTAGAATATATTTTTACAATTTAATACAATGTTGGTCATTGGATGTAATTTCACATTTAAACTAGACATAAACAAGTGTCAATCTTTTGATAGATATTGTTTCTTAAAAACACGCTATTTGTTTTAACAGCGGGATTTAATTATAAAATTAATTAATGCAACTTCTATGTTATGAATTTGGTAAAATAGATTTCATTTTTGAATTCGGAATATGAAATATAGCTTAGGATGAAATTTTGGCATTGTTCTGAAAAACATCAATTTTTGATGAATAGTGAAACTACTAAGTGGGAGTTAAAAAAACTGAATTTTGCATAAAACTTAATTTTACCGCTTCTGTGAATGGAATTTCAAAAATCCGAGAGACACGGTTAATATCAAGGACTAAAATGTGGTTCAATGAGATGAAAATAATTTTTTGGTGAATAGTAACTTTTTACTATTTTTACCACGGTTAATAGTAAATAGGGTAACTAAGGGTAAATATGATATTAATATTACCCTAACACATGTCCTAATTCTATTGGACAAGTGTAATTCGACCAAAAACAAACTTAGGAATAAAATATGACCATTTAGGCCCACTTGGATTAGATTAGGACATTTATTATTAATTTATTTAAAGAAAGGTTAAAATAGTTAAAATCAAAGTTTAATAAGTAAATCATTTTTAATGAGGGGTTATACATAAGATAAATTCGACTATAAATATTCATTAGAAAGCTAAAAATATTTCCTACATGATGGTATTTTATTTGTAATTTTTAGACATCAAATAATTTAATTTATTTATGACACAATGATGATGCAGTAATTATCTTATTAATGAAATATTGATATAATTGATGTTATAAACACCAAAATAAATGTAATTTGAGACTTTTTATGAATTAAACTAATTATTTAGGTTAATATGATATATTAATGTTGATTTAATCAACTTGGTTCGAACATTTAATTCTGTTATGACTTTCACAAAAGTCATATATCAAATAGTGTCAAAATTGACACAAAATAGTTTTTAAATCAAATATTATATTATTAATTGTTATTTTGTTCCTAAAAATCTATGGTTCGGCCAAATGACTTAGATAAGGATATATATATTAATAATAAACAATTTGTGGTTCGTTTGGCATGTTATAGTAAGTGTATTAACCATATAGTGAAAGAAAACAAAAAGACATGGTAAAAGTTAAATTATTTAACTTAATGTTAAATCTAAATGATAAGGTTAACATAGGAACCTAAACTTGTCTAAATTCTATTGGATGAGAGGATTTCGACCCTTCCCCACCTTATCTTCAAAATAAGACCCTTTGGAACCATTATAAACCGATTTTGACTTTAATATAAAATAATATTTTGAGATATTCCTAAGGTGCCCCTCTCCTCCCCTATAAAAGGACACCTCCTCTCCCTCCTCCTCACACCAATTTGAGCACTCAAGCTCGGCCAACCCCTGCCAAAATCTCTTCTCCACTTCCCTAGCAACATCTTAGAGGTTCTGGTCTTCCTCAAAGACCAATTTTAGTGCCCTAAGAGGAGGTCTCAAAGAGGCGCTTCAAAGAAGAGGTAATTACCGTTACCAATTCTTTCATCTTTATTTCTTCTTCCACTTCTTCTTCTTAGGTTGTTTCATTATGAAGTAATAACATCAGTATCACTCATATACTGATATGTTATTATAAGTATGAAACAACCCTATTTCACCATCTATCCATCCTACGGAAAAAGAAATCACCGCGCGTGCGTACGTACGGAATACCGTCTCCACGCCGTGGTGTAATCTATTTTCCACCACCACCTTACATGGATGGGTATAATGGTGTAAAGAATAACTATACATAGTTATTACAACATCATATTTATTCTGATATATTGTATAATCCACTCCAATTCAATTCAATATTTATAGAAATGATATCATCGCTCGTGCGTACGTACGGAATACCGTCTCCACGACGCGATGAGATTCATTCTACATGTTAACCAATTAAGAATGATTATAATGTATATATAAGAAATAATAATGAAATATATGACATTATAAAGCTACTGGATTTATGTATATATATACATATGTATGTCATCTACTTACTTCCATTTCAAGACAACAAGGAAAGGAAAACAGCGTTCATGCGTACGTACGGACTACCGTCTCCATGAACGGTGTTTTTCATTTTATTTATCTACCTATTATATATATATATACTGAATATATATGATATATAAATCATATTTTATATTCTGGAAGTAAGTAAATCATGATATAAGTAATAATGATGTCAAGAACAACAAGTCAAAACACCTACGATAAATGAAACGATTTTACCCAAAACGCTTCTTTAACATGGAATTTACAAAAGAACGGGTAATATAATGTCATAAGTGAACCATATATGATATCATAACAATGAATATGATTCTGTAATAAGTCAATAACATTATTTAAACCATTATACAGGAGCTTCGGACACGAACAAAGCAAATCGGACCTAAGGTAAGGGAAATATCACAATCTCATTTTTATCCGAGATTGTTTATTCGTATGTATTTACTGGGGTGTATTTTATCATACACATCCATGTTCCCTCAATATGTAATATTATTTCCATCCACCTACAATTGTTTAAATCCAATTTTACCCTTCTACGAGTTTTTAGTAAAGGATATGAAAGGAATCTTTTTTCGTTTTTCGTACGAGGTACTTTTTGACTTTTCCGACAAAAGTACGAAGAATGTTTTTTTTACCTTATACGGCACGAACGGATTTATACTGTTTTATAAAGCCTTATTTTCATGAAGCTTCCTCTAAAAGATTTCATGACTATTTTCAATAAAATCTATTTCTTTTAAAATTGCATGATGTTTTGTGAAAAGAAATTGATTTTGAATAAGAAAGGATATTTTCCTCAAGAATTCAATTCAAGTGTTTTATCAAAATTATTTTCCATATAAGATAATAAAGGGTTCTGTTTCTATCCATATTTTTACATTGATTTGACTATGTTGTGATGGAATTATGTTTATGAATTCCTTTATCTTATATTAATGGTTTTATGATGTCATGTTGTTTAAGAATCCCATTTTTATTACATGGGTTATGCAATGATGTATGATTTATGATTTTGTGGCACACATAAGAAAGGATTCATTAAGAGATGGGTGGGACCTATATCTCCCTCCAATGCATTGGGTAAAGATTTTATATCTCATGAGATAGACATGGCTGGAATGGTAGGTTATACCGGTTCAGTGAAACAGGACTGGAACGAGGGTTACTCGATTCAGAAAGGGACTTTGTCCACTAAGATAGTCTTGGCAATGAGTCTTGACTAACAAGAATTGATTCTCTATGATTATGTGTGTATGCCACAAAGTTTAATGTTTTAAGTTATGATTATTGGGATTACATTTCACTTCTATGATTTATCCCATGTTATGATATTATGAGCTCTTTTTTTGCAGGTTAAGATTTCCAAAAGCTATGTTCTTATGTATATGATGTGATTGATATTTATTTTGTTTACCCTTACTGAGCATTTGAGCTCACCCTTTTATGTTTTCCTTTCCCCAGGATATAAAGAAAGGTTTTAGGTAAAAAAAAAGGGAAGATCTTTATGGGAGATATTGAAGATCTTTCACCAGGATTAGAAGATTACGTTCCGAGTTTCCAAAGACACTAAACTATTACGATCCTTGTGTGTGTGTTTTTGTTATGTACTAAGTATTCCGCAAAAGTAATGTAATGTTCATGTACGTCAAGATACGGGTCTCTACAGTTGGTATCAGAGGAAAGGTTTAGTCAACCTTTGGAAACTAGGATGCGAAAACGTTAGTGAGATCCCTAGAGATATTTCTAAGGTATGTCTAGGGATGTCCCTAGGGATAAGTATACGTATAGGTTATAGTAATAGAATTACGCTAACGATCATAGAATTAAACCTAAGATGTTGGATATTGAGGATACTCCCCCTTTACTATGTTGTTTTCCTTAGCATTATTTTTCCTCTCACACTATTCTTTTGGGTTTTAGAAAATGGCTGTAAACAAGATGATTCACGATAATGGAGGATATGATGGACAATGGAATGATATTCTTCATGAGCAACCAAATGAAATGGGATTTGGATGTCCAAAAATCATTATTATACCGAATCAGCAATCTCACAACATGATCAATAAAGTAAAATTTGGTAAGTTTCCTGACTCGACTAATAAGAGAAAGATGGAGTTCCATGATGATCATAGAGGAAAGAAAGTTCAATTCCCCCTATGTAAATCATGTGGGAAGAGGCATCAAGGAGAATGTTTCAAGGGAACTGGAAGATGCTTTGGGTGTGGAAAAGAAGGACACAAAGCAAGTAAGTGCAATGGAAAAGGTTCAGTTAACACCATGGATGAGGATAATGGTATTGCTACGACATCAAAAATGGTTAAGTGTTTTAAATGTGGAATGTATGGGCATTATGCAAACAAATTCCCTAAGGGAAAGACTCATGAAGAGAATCAGTATGGTCATATGGGTAGTATTTATGTGGATGATGATGAAGAGACTACAAATGATATGTGAGATGAAAGAATTGTTGAAGCTCGGTCAATGGTTTGAGAATATAGTGGCATGATTACATGTTTATCATGTGTAATTTTGGAATAAAGAGACATCTATGGATTGTTACACTGTTGTCTTTCCTTGTGTTTTGAAAGTATATGATTAATGTTACCAGTATCCATGAAAGGTTATTCAGATATTTTTGGAATGTAGATGATATGCGCATAATGAAGGGATAAAGAGAAAATTAAATGTTTGATAGTATTCATGAGCTCATGATTGATATAAGGACTAAGTGATATCATGGTTTGAGTATATAGAATTTTGAGGATTTTGGTATATGGAAAGTATTAACTTTTAACTGCACTCATGTTTTCACTAAGGTATTCAAGAGAATACATGATTAAGGACTTTGAATGTTTGGAATGTGACCAACAAGACATATCTTATGATATGTGGGGATCAACGACAGTATTAAATCTCTGGTAATCGATGTCACTATATTATGAGAGTGGACTGCAGTATTATGTATAAGCCTAAAGATTAGACTGGATTATGTTGGACATAAGTTAGTATTGTTTAAGGATAGAAGATTTTCGATATTATTTATGGGATGTTATAGTAACGTAGTTTTAGAAAAAGGACAACCTGCAGGACGGGCGACAGCCCATCGCTTCGGACAAGGCTGTAGGAATCGAACCCACAACCGAAGTGCGACTGGCCTTTATCGCCTACCACTGACCTACAGGAATTCCCTGTTTAGTAGAAACTAGTTTTATTATATTAAGCAGTATGATATATGAAGTATAAGCCCATTTTAGGAACTATATATGATTAATCCCACTATAGATCGACTTATGTATATAAATTTTGCTAACCTTTTGAGACAGATGGAATGACCTGTCATTCTATCACATGATCTGCTAACACTTCACGAATAACAAATTCAACTTCATTTATTTAAGAGATGAAGTGGAAATTGTTCAAGGCACGAACAACAGTGAGATTGTACCAAAATAAAGTAAGTATTTATTCTAATTCAAATTTTCAACTTTAGGGGAAATGATCTTGAAAACCAAAAATGTTGTCCTAGTGATCTTATACCTGATGAATCAGATGGTACCTTATATCATCACAAATCTATGGATTTGTGATTACTGGCTTTTCCATAGCCATGTTCTCTACCACTCTCCATCAGAACATGATGGTTAGATTTCTCTTCCATATCCATATTTTCACCTATGTGGAAACCCAATGATTAGTTTATTTGGGTAACCGTTACGTTTCATACTTTTGTTTTTAAAGATTGGTTTTGATATTCCTTTTTACGATGTGGGTTTCTATTAAAGAAACTTTCGAATAGTAAACCATTTATAACCCCGACGAATTTCGAGGGCGAAATTCATTTTAAGGGGGTTAGAATGTAACAGCCCAAGATTTTATAAAAAAATATTCTTTTTAATTTTATTAATGTCTTGTGTTGTACGCTACACCAAAAGGAGCTTGCACAACACGCATCCTTGTCTTGCCTTGCATTACACGCAATCGCGACCTTCCTCGATAGCGTGTGTAATACGCAATACCGAGTTTCACTAAACAACGATGTGCTATTAAAATATTATTAAAACTAGCCGTTATGAATAGTAATAACCACTTTTTAAAATTCTGTAAATCTTATTTTAGAAAATCAACTTCATTCTTGGATTCGGAGTATCGAATTTAGCCTAAGGTGAAATTTTGGTACTTTTCGGATAACTTTCATATTCTGATGAATAGTGAAAAATTACTAAATTATAATTAAAAACAACTTTTTTAATCGAAGTAATTAATAGTGATAAATCATTAATTTGAGTGGTTTTAAAGTATATTTAGAATATATTTTTACAATTTAATACAATGTTGGTCATTGGATGTAATTTCACATTTAAACTAGACATAAACAAGTGTCAATCTTTTGATAGATATTGTTTCTTAAAAACACGCTATTTGTTTTAACAGCGGGATTTAATTATAAAATTAATTAATGCACCTTCTATGTTATGAATTTGGTAAAATAGATTTCATTTTTGAATTCGGAATATGAAATATAGCTTAGGATGAAATTTTGGCATTGTTCTGAAAAACATCAATTTTTGATGAATAGTGAAACTACTAAGTGGGAGTTAAAAAAACTGAATTTTGCATAAAACTTAATTTTACCGCTTCTGTGAATGGAATTTCAAAAATCCGAGAGACACGGTTAATATCAAGGACTAAAATGTGGTTCAATGAGATGAAAATAATTTTTTGGTGAATAGTAACTTTTTACTATTTTTACCACGGTTAATAGTAAATAGGGTAACTAAGGGTAAATATGATATTAATATTACCCTAACACATGTCCTAATTCTATTGGACAAGTGTAATTCGACCACAAACAAACTTAGGAATAAAATATGACCATTTAGGCCCACTTGGATTAGATTAGGACATTTATTATTAATTTATTTAAAGAAAGGTTAAAATAGTTAAAATCAAAGTTTAATAAGTAAATCATTTTTAATGAGGGGTTATACATAAGATAAATTCGACTATAAATATTCATTAGAAAGCTAAAAATATTTCCTACATGATGGTATTTTATTTGTAATTTTTAGACATCAAATAATTTAATTTATTTATGACACAATGATGATGCAGTAATTATCTTATTAATGAAATATTGATATAATTGATGTTATAAACACCAAAATAAATGTAATTTGAGACTTTTTATGAATTAAACTAATTATTTAGGTTAATATGGTATATTAATGTTGATTTAATCAACTTGGTTCGAACATTTAATTCTGTTATGACTTTCACAAAAGTCATATATCAAATAGTGTCAAAATTGACACAAAATAGTTTTTAAATCAAATATTATATTATTAATTGTTATTTTATTCCTAAAAATCTAAGGTTCGGCCAAATGACTTAGATAAGGATATATATATTAATAATAAACAATTTGTGGTTCGTTTGGCATGTTATAGTAAGTGTATTAACCATATAGTGAAAGAAAACAAAAAGACATGGTAAAAGTTAAATTATTTAACTTAATGTTAAATCTAAATGATAAGGTTAACATAGGAACCTAAACTTGTCTAAATTCTATTGGATGAGAGGATTTCGACCCTTCCCCACCTTATCTTCAAAATAAGACCCTTTGGAACCATTATAAACCGATTTTGACTTTAATATAAAATAATATTTTGAGATATTCCTAAGGTGCCCCTCTCCTCCCCTATAAAAGCACACCTCCTCTCCCTCCTCCTCACACCAATTTGAGCACTCAAGCTCGGCCAACCCCTGCCAAAATCTCTTCTCCACTTCCCTAGCAACATCTTAGAGGTTCTGGTCTTCCTCAAAGACCAATTTTAGTGCCCTAAGAGGAGGTCTCAAAGAGGCGCTTCAAAGAAGAGGTAATTACCGTTACCAATTCTTTCATCTTTATTTCTTCTTCCACTTCTTCTTCTTAGGTTGTTTCATTATGAAGTAATAACATCAGTATCACTCATATACTGATATGTTATTATAAGTATGAAACAACCCTATTTCACCATCTATCCATCCTAAGGAAAAAGAAATCACCGCGCGTGCGTACGTACGGAATACCGTCTCCACGCCGTGGTGTAATCTATTTTCCACCACCACCTTACATGGATGGGTATAATGGTGTAAAGAATAACTATACATAGTTATTACAACATCATATTGATTCTGATATATTGTATAATCCACTCCAATTCAATTCAATATTTATAGAAATGATATCATCGCTCGTGCGTACGTACGGAATACCGTCTCCACGACGCGATGAGATTCATTCTACATGTTAACCAATTAAGAATGATTATAATGTATATATAAGAAATAATAATGAAATATATGACATTATAAAGCTACTGGATTTATGTATATATATACATATGTATGTCATCTACTTACTTCCATTTCAAGACAACAAGGAAAGGAAAACAGCGTTCATGCGTAGGTACGGACTACCGTCTCCATGAACGGTGTTTTTCATTTTATTTATCTACCTATTATATATATATATATATACTGAATATATATGATATATAAATCATATTTTATATTCTGGAAGTAAGTAAATCATGATATAAGTAATAATGATGTCAAGAACAACAAGTCAAAACTCCTACGATAAATGAAACGATTTTACCCAAAACGCTTCTTTAACATGGAATTTACAAAAGAACGGGTAATATAATGTCATAAGTGAACCATATATGATATCATAACAATGAATATGATTCTGTAATAAGTCAATAACATTATTTAAACCATTATACAGGAGCTTCGGACACGAACAAAGCAAATCGGACCTAAGGTAAGGGAAATATCACAATCTCATTTTTATCCGAGATTGTTTATTCGTATGTATTTACTGGGGTGTATTTTATCATCCACATCCATGTTCCCTCAATATGTAATATTATTTCCATCCACCTACAATTGTTTAAATCCAATTTTACCCTTCTATGAGTTTTTAGTAAAGGATATGAAAGGAATCTTTTTTCGTTTTTCGTACGAGGTACTTTTTGACTTTTCCGACAAAAGTACGAAGAATGTTTTTTTTTACCTTATACGGCACGAACAGATTTATACTGTTTTATAAAGCCTTATTTTCATGAAGCTTCCTCTAAAAGATTTCATGACTATTTTCAATAAAATATATTTCTTTTAAAATTGCATGATGTTTTGTGAAAAGAAATTGATTTTGAATAAGAAAGGATATTTTCCTCAAGAATTCAATTCAAGTGTTTTATCAAAATTATTTTCCATATAAGATAATAAAGGGTTCTGTTTCTATCCATATTTTTACATTGATTTGACTATGTTGTGATGGAATTATGTTTATGAATTCCTTTATCTTATATTAATGGTTTTATGATGTCATGTTGTTTAAGAATCCCATTTTTATTACATGGGTTATGCAATGATGTATGATTTATGATTTTGTGGCACACATAAGAAAGGATTCATTAAGAGATGGGTGGGACCTATATCTCCCTCCAATGCATTGGGTAAAGATTTTATATCTCATGAGATAGACATGGCTGGAATGGTAGGTTATACCGGTTCAGTGAAACAGGACTG
Organism: Viscum album; assembly: GCA_963277665.1. NCBI lineage: Eukaryota > Viridiplantae > Streptophyta > Magnoliopsida > Santalales > Viscaceae > Viscum > Viscum album. Next base: position 1,736,316,401 of record OY728123.1, on the reverse strand, counting down.
GAACGAGGGTTACTCGATTCAGAAAGGGACTTTGTCCACTAAGATAGTCTTGGCAATGAGTCTTGACTAACAAGAAATGATTCTCTATGATTATGTGTGTATGCCACAAAGTTTAATGTTTTAAGTTATGATTATTGGGATTACATTTCACTTCTATGATTTATCCCATGTTATGATATTATGAGCTCTTTTTTTGCAGGTTAAGATTTCCAAAAGCTATGTTCTTATGTATATGATGTGATTGATATTTATTTTGTTTACCCTTACTGAGCATTTGAGCTCACCCTTTTATGTTTTCCTTTCCCCAGGATATAAAGAAAGGTTTTAGGTAAAAAAAAGGGAAGATCTTTATGGGAGATATTGAAGATCTTTCACCAGGATTAGAAGATTACGTTCCGAGTTTCCAAAGACACTAAACTATTACGATCCTTGTGTGTGTGTTTTTGTTATGTACTAAGTATTCCGCAAAAGTAATGTAATGTTCATGTACGTCAAGATACGGGTCTCTACATACCAGAAGTGTATACTCTATGATGTATAGTTAAGAGAGTCACTGGAGTCATATAACACCATGATACATTTACTAAGGCTATTTGGGAATATCCATATACATAATGATATGTATTCTCGGCAGAAGACCTACTTTGTTACCTCGAAGGAGACTAGCTCTGAATTTTTGTTGGATACCAACTCCACGCCCTCACTAAGGACCATCTAGAAGTCTTATTATGAGACTCTTATTTCACCATCATAGGTGAACAACTCTATTCCCTCGCAAGAGACCAACTATGTACCCTCGTTGGGGACCTAATTCATTACCTCGCAAGATACCAACTCTGTGTCCTCACAGAAGACTAACACCGCACCCTCATAGGTGACCAAATCTATATCATTTCAAGAGACTACCCCCAAAATATTCTAGTATACCAACTGTTTGTTTTTTCTGTAGCCTTTCACAGAATTACATTCATATAATTCTCATTCCAGAAGCACATTCACCTTGATCCAATTGATTATATGAAAACCTCCATAAAGGCCACTTAGATTATCTTTAAAGGGAGGCCTCATTGATAGGGTCCCATCCCTATAAACGGTTCATCAAACATACACACAGTTTGAAGGTTATGGGAATTAAAGTAAATAGGAGTTGGTTGGGTTTGGGTCCTGCCTAACCAGACCCACTGGTTCTATCCCAACCTACTTCCTTTAGCCTGGCCCACTTAACTAGGCTAGTTTGTAGCACCCAGACTAGGTTGTGGCGACATCTCCGCCAGCTTCATGGGGATGACTATCATGTTGTCTGCTTTTACCGCATGCATTCCATTGGACCACGTGCCCGCTAATCCAACGCGAGCCCCGACCGCACTTTCGCTCAACACTTCCATATTCCACCTAGGAAATGGCTTCATGCTTACTCCCATGACCGCACCACCATGAGACCCTCCACCACCGACCATCCTGCCTATGGCGGCCTACTGTCGGGGCCGCCACTTGTGCTAGAGGCTCCCCTTATGCAGGCCTCCACTATCACTCTAGTGGACCGGTTTTTTAATTGGGAATACCTTCATGGTCCTTGGGTCATGGTCTTCAACATTGTGATCTCCATATATTCTTACCATCACTCTGGGTGGCCGGACACAGTTCAATCCTCCTTAAAAAACATGCCACAACCTCATTGGTTTTTCGGCGAAGAATGAAATAACGGGGAAGATAGATAAGTAAAAGAATACACTTAGGATTGACCATGGCCTTATGCATGTCGGATTTTGAACGTTAATGTCTGCATGATTACAAAGAAGTAAAATCATCAAATATATTCCCATTAATCATTCTGTTTATTCATCTAACTAGAATGATCAAACCACATATCAACATGTTGGTCTTTTGGTATGAATCTGTTGCTCGAATCAAAAACGATGATAGAAAAAATATGAAATAAAACCCATACCTAGAAAAGGGATCAGTTGAAGGATATAATCATTATAGATAGTGATCCATCCACAAACGTCCTTGATTTGTCGTTCATCATTGTTCTCTGTTCTTCGTCATCAGTAGGAGAGCTTCATTTTCCTCACCATAGGGAAACATCATTTCTCGTGGGAATATAATATAGTTTTATGAATTATAATGCTAGTCTCTACCTTACATTAATGAATGAATCATGTTAAGATATTTCAGCATTTTATATGCATTTCTATGTTTCCACGATGTTGCATTTCAGCATCAATGAGTCACCGTATCACAATGTTTCTAATTCAATACATAATGTTTACAAAATAAAATAAATTAACTTTTTAATTATATGTTAATTTTCTCTTAAAACGTCCATAAATTAAATTTTGTAACTGACCCACACCGGATGATGTTAGGCCTTGCTTACAGTAAACTATTTGTTCTGAGATCAACAACGCCCTCAAATTTCTGATTGGGAAACCATTTATAAGATACTAAAACCGCACACATGCGATATTTTAAATAAATTTAAAAATATATTGAACATCTATTTTGGGAACCCCGAACCTTGGAATCATGTGTGATCTCATAACATGGTCTCAAAATAATCCCATATAATTTTCAATAAATTTAAATGGAAAACTCGGTGCATTACAAAAATTTCTCCAATTCTCCCATTGATGTGTCTCATCCTATATTTCTTCATTTCATGGGGGGCACCTTGTCTTAAAAATTCCTCTAGCCCTTCGGGATGGGGTTTAACCTATACTGCATCAGTTGATACTTCTATCACCGACTTCTTGATCTTGTGCATTCCAATGTTGGCAGGAGGCAGATATGGTGTCATATCTAAAAATGAATTATTTTCTCAGGATGACATGATTAGTGTTCATTGGTTTGTTTCCCTTTGGTGATATTCCTGATGAATAATCTCAATGTCCTAGTTCATGTGTTTTTCAATGGATATTTCTTATCGAGTCTAATTATTTTGAGACATACTCACAGCTAGTTCATGTCGCGTAGTCCACCATTCCTCAACATGTATTTCATTTTTCTTCTATCTTAGGATGATGAAATTACTCGATACAATTTACCATGGGTTCAAGTGGATGTGATGTGGGGTGAATTGTAGAGCTCCATGTTTTACTTTACCTCATATGCAAATATTAGATGGGGCATCACTAATGAGGCAATGAAATTTATACAACACGTGGAGGAAAGACAATTCCAGGTTTTTCTGTTTCCTTTCTGATTACAGTCTCCATGAAAATAGAATGACATCTATGTCAATTTGTAGATGAAGACCCCTCAACATACATACATGGTATTCATATCAGTCATATGGTAGATATTTCATTTTCAACTGGTGGAGAGATTTCTTGTCATTAGGGAGAATGTTTTTCATATGTTCATCTAATAACACTTTTGGAATAATGAACAGAGAATTGGTTGTGGAAGAGATCATAACTAGTATGTAATCCTTGGATTGATGTATTCTCAGTAGAAAAATATTATGTTGTTCCCTTTCTAGAGTATCCTCTACTTGTTGTGCCCAACTTGGATTTTTTATGATGATTTCATCCTATGTAGCAGTGCTAGTAGGGATTCCATTACGGCATGAATGGTGTGGGGGTGGTATAGAGAATGAGTATGGACCCAGACCATCTCATAGGTGATAAAGGATGTCACTTGTCCTTGGTATTGTATAAATATTATATGACCATGTAATTCCAAGAACATTAGAATATGAGGCCTTTCTCATATTCGGAAAGGCAGGGGGAGGACCTTCATGCTAGTGAAATTTTTTGTTGTGGGATGGATATTCACAATAGAGGATGAGGCGGGGAAGAATACCATCTTGGATTGGTATCTGACCGTAGGGATTTTTCCCATGGATTTTACACTATGAAGGACCTTCATGGAGGACCACAACATGGGGAGGTCCTTCTTGCATATTTTTTTCATTGTGTGGAGGGAATTTTCAATGAGTGTAATCATGGTCAGGGATACTATTATGGATTGATGTCTGAATGAAAGGAGATTTTATAGAGTTTAAATTATGATTAGGACCATCAAGATGTACTACAATGAGGGGAGGACCTTCTCATTTCTTGATGTCACTATGGGGAGGGCCTTCACAGTGACTACCATCATAGTGAGGACTACCATCATCGATTGATGTCTGACTACGGGAGTTTTATATCTACAACATATAACACGGGGGGAGGGACCATTTGTATGGATGACATCAATGGGTAGATCTTCTTGATTTTCGATCTTTTGGTACAGGGGAGGGCTAACTTGACAAGAATCCAAAGATAATCTCTCACGATCGATCCGTTCCGGCCTATAGTGTAAGCCCTCATGGGTGCTACAAGGAGGACCTCTAGAGCTGCTTGTAGAAACAATGTGGGGAGGACCTTCAGAATAACTACTACCACTTCGATAATTTTTTAATGGATCAATCGGATCTAGAGAACTATATTTCGAGAAACTCGGGCCACTTAAGTTTGGTAATGGCCTTCATATATAGTTCCCTATTTGGATGGTTCTGGATATATTATTGTGATACCCTAAAGAGTGTATTTTGTTTTGGTAGGGATAAATGCCAACCCTGGAGTGGCCACCGTGTTGGACTTTTGTCCCCCTGTTGGAATATGTTTTTGGTCCCGATCTGGTTGTCCTTATATCGCAAAACATATTTTTTGACCCTCTTGTAATGGAGTAGGGATTATTGACTTCTTTTGAGAAACCATAATAAAATTCAGGATGAATCACCCTAATTAGGGAAACGGGATCGGGGGCACGACTACTTTATATTTCCACAGATGTGATGATGACTTGAAATGTTTTCAAGATATGTTCTAGAATTTATGTTTGAGCCTCCATCATTTCTAGGATGTGATGAGATTATTCTTTTGAAGGAATGTTTATATTTTCCCATTCTGATGTCATATCAAGAGTTCGTACCTTCTCTGGTCCTCCATGTGTTGCAATTATGTATTGGACATACTCTTGTGCAAGGGAAGGTGAATGAGTATGCCCCCGACTTGTAGTCCTCATATACTAGAAAAATTCTCCAATTGCCACATTATTTTTGCAGATGGGATCTATATTTGAGAGAATGAATTTTCATCTATGAAATTTCCTCTATATTTTCCTCACAGTCTTGATTCCATATTATATAATTGTTCTTTTCATATATTTTATTACCATATTTTACTTTTGGGCTTGATATTGGTATTAAGGAATTTACATGTTCCTATTGATTGCCAACGTATTTTACTGGTTGACTTATTATGCATTGGTATTGTTGTATGACTGTCCATTGTTTTTAACCTTGTTTATGGGGATGAATTGGTTTGTTTCAATATATATTTTCACCTTATTTTAAATGTTTGACGCCCTATTTTGGTGTATCCTTTCTTATAATATGATATATATTTTTATTAGCTAAAAATATTCTGCCTCAATTGCATCATGGTACTGGACAGTGTTAGAAGAAATATTAGTTTTATCGTAATGTTCCATCATGTTTCATGGTGGGATTAATAAGAGGGACTGTGGATATGCATTCCCTCATAGGTTTCTGATATATTTCTATGGTGGGATTTATAAAAAGGGATAAGTATATATACCTACCCATGGCCTACCACCATGTTTATTCAGCAGATCTCCTCCTAAATATCATGAGTGTCAACCTATTCCTGGTGAAAAGATATTCACCCTCGGTGGGTTGTCTGTGGGTCCTGTGTCTGTTGGACTTCAATAGGAGGCCTTGGAATGACATACTCTTCGGAGCGAGGATATTGGGTCGCATAGTAGTGGTAGTGACGTTATTTGGTTGGGGCCCTAGAGGGGGGTTCTTATACTTCATGGAAGATGTTATTGGAGTTTTCCTTGTTATCCTCCCTATGTTAAGGGAGGTACTCAATATCACACTCTGAGAACATGCTCCATAAGTGATTGGGGGAGGATAGTGGGGATACTGTATGCTGGGACACCGACCGCAACTGAAGAGGTGGTTGTCAATATTTTACTGATTGGAGGGCCTGTCTTGAAGCCTCCATTTTTGGTAGAGCACATGTATGGATGTATTATAAAATAATCAGAATTGAATCCTAGGGTTGAAGACACTGGGTAGGTGATAGAGTCCTATACCATGTAGATAACCCATCTGGTGTGTTAATTGTCATGCATGTTTGTTAGAATGTTGAAGATTCTGTTTTATTAAAGGTTACTCGGGAGGCCTTAAATTTATGAAACAAGCACATAAAACAAAAACCCAATCATTGCAGAATCTATTGATGACCTAAATAATAGTTAATCTCTCATGGCCTCTTCCTTTTTCATGTCAAAGTGGATTGAGGTGGGGTAACCCACCACCTTGGTTAAGGATTCATATCGGGTTCCCCATTTTTGTTTCAAGATTATACATGTTAGGACCATTTTTTGTCAAATAGATGGTCTCACTAGGACTGGGAAGTATATATTTCTTGTATAATGAAAAAGGTGGTAGAGTTGAGTGGTCCCGGTGGGTGATTTCAAGGGGTTAAATGTTTTTCCAATTAGTCCATGTCAGGTATGATGTCCTTGGATTTTCTCCAGTGGGATTATTGACGAATCCAGAAACACCCAACGACCAATTTATCCATGATTCATGGAACTTCTTTCCAATGGAAGGTGATTGTTGAATAATTTTTCAAATAAAACATAATAACTCCATTGGATGAGAGGATGGGAATTCTGGCTCATCCCACCCTTTTTTGGGAAATTATTTCCTATTCTGGGACTCTCCTATAGATTTAATCAATGTTCAGGTGTTCCTAAATCCTTGGTTCATTCCCATGCTTGTGTATTGGGATTACCCCTAGGTAAAATGATCAATCATAAATATTCATGGGTTCATAATCATCTATATTAATCCATGATTCTATACTGATGAATACATCTCTGTGTAGTTGAGGTTCTTCATCAATGTTACCCTTTTACAGAGACATTAATAATTCTATGGTCTTTTTCTGAGAGAATGATGATTTAATTCATGTTATATAGTGCTCTTGAGTGTATTGTCATCTATGGGACATAGATAATTTTGATATTGAGATTAAACTGACAAGATGGGATTCTTTTGTACCCTGGTGAGAAAAATTATATTTCACGTAGTTTGGTGTCTCTTTAAAAGAAACATCCCCTTTTAATTTCATGTGACAAGGACTCATCCATGAAGTTTAATGTCATGTAGCAAGTATGTCCAGATGGAAGATTCCTAGTCAATTTTTTGTGTGGGATTTATATCGAAGTAGGCCATGATGCCCAGAAGACAGTTGGTCGCTTGGGTGGATATGAACCAACCAGTGATATGGCAAGAGAACATTAAAGTTATTTGTGTGTTGGGGTTGTACTTCATAGATGATTCCTATTTATCTCAATTTGTTGGGAATAATATCACTCATAGTTCAGTTTAGTTTGGGGATTATACAATAGAAAATAACCTATTTGAGAGAATTAAATTGGGGATTCATTCGAAAGAGGATTCCCTAATGAGTTGGGGGGAATTTTTGTGAGGACTAAATTTCATGTAGATTGTCCATTGAGCTTGAGACTCTGTTAGGAATCCAACATATCCTGATCAGTGCAGAAATCAAGGTTCTCATAGTTAATTTTTAGGTATAATGTATTAAGGATTCTTCATGTGGTTTGGGATAGTGCATTTGGGGCTTACTCAAGAGGAGAATTCCCAGTGAGCTTGGGCCATTAGATAAGCATCCTCTGTATCCAGGTTAGAAAATGAATCAAAAGTCTTGTAGTTCATTATAGAAAGGGGTTGAGTGGGTGTTTTTAACATCACTAGCCTCTATTCCCACATTAGTCATGCTATGTGTGAGAAACAAGTGGATTTGAACAAATCAACAATCCACATACATTATGTTCTCCACTGGTGGAAAAGGAAAAGAATGATGGAGGAAGAGGTATGGGAGAGAACACAAAATCCTATGATCAATGGGGATTCCTCCAAGAGGAATACATTGATATTAGTTTTTGGAAACCAGAGGAAAGTTTATTCTCAAAAAAAGGAAAAAAATCATGATTTTTCGTGTATATTACTAAACCTCATTGAAGGGAATGTCCAGTCATTACCCTTGATCCCAAGAATAAGTAGGTTCATGTTAGTATCCCATAGATGGACCTTGGGATACCATGGGTATGTAAACATATGGACATATTGGGGGTACGTACCATTGCGGGTATTACCTAAGAAGCTCCACAAACCATGTGTATGTAAACTCAGAATGAAAATATGATGTGCCTGATGGTTTTATCATACGGGGGTTATGTCTTTATAAGAGGATTTAGCCTGATGTCATTGAAATGGTTCATGGAGGGGATATGGGGCATATGATTGTATTGTAAGGAGATATTCGAGGTCTGACAGTGGGGCATTCAAGGGGGCCCCATTCTGTGTATTATTTTCATCATGTGAGATTGTGGCCTCCCCACATAGCATATTGCAATGCAGGTGGAGGGATGATCGACATACCATGATTGTACACAGAATTGTATGCGGTCTATGTAGTGTTTTTCAATATGGGACCAGGTTCGACCCATGTAGCATTATTCTATGTGGCACCATGTCTTATCTATATAGTGTGGTTATACAAGGCATAGGGTTCCACCAATGTATCCCTATGATACATGGGGCACTAGAGTGAAGAATGGTAATTGGTTCATCACCTTGTGGAAATTTCATTTATGAAGGATATGTAGTTCAACATCTTCCTATTATTATGTTTCCTTCTTTATTTTACCCCCATGAGGTGAGTTTACAACTATAGGAATTTGTCGAAATAGGTATGTGCCTCAATGATTAATCTCATTAGAAATCCTTTTTAAATATATATACAATCCTATGAAATATGGTTTTTTTCATAGCTACCCTTAGTGTCCTTTTATAGACTGTCGGAGAGGATAGATATATGGATCACAAAAAACATTTCTAGAATCCAATTTGAAATCACACAACCCATTGTGATTTGGTCAAAAAGACCTATACTTCACAATGCTAAAAATTGCAGATTCAATCTCATGAACGACTTTTTCTCGCTCGTAGGATGCCTCCAGCTTCACCTCACCCATAAAGCATGTAGTTCGTGGGGATGGTACACGGTAGTGATATTATATTAATCTATTTCGCTAATTATGGGTTCCTGGGGATGATGTGTGTAAGAATAATTATCTACCTCAATTTACCCAATGACATTGTTTTTGGGGATGGTGCACATAGGTGGAATTCTTCACCTTTATTTCTCCAATAATGTGGTTCACGAAGATGGTGATGTTGCCTTTATTCCATGAACTACCATGAAAAGAAGCTATAATGACCCAAACTTTACATACATTGTTATTACTTAAAAATTGAAGCACAATTATTACAACATATAACAAAACCATGAAAGGACCATATAGGTATAGTGTCTTTAGAAACTGGGAAACATAAACAACTCGTTCATAAAGCGTCTACACTGTCTCCCATTTATTTCATCATATCTATAGTCCCTTTTATCATATCTTACTTAATAAGCTTCTTCCTGACATGGGGAAAGAAAACATACAAAAGGGTGAGCTCAAATGCTCAGTAAGGGTAAACAAACGAAATATCAATCAAATCATATTCATAAGAACATAACATTTTGGAAATCTAAACCTGCAAAAGAGTGCATAATTTCATAACATGGGATAAATCATAGTAGTGAAATGAAATCCCAATAATCATAACATAAAACATGAATCTTTGTTGCATACACACATAATCATAGTGAATCTTTTCTTATTATTCAAGACTCATTTCCAATACTATCTTAGTAAACAGAGTCCATTTCTGAACCGAGTTCACTCCTCGTTTCAGTCCTGTTTCACAGAACCGGTTTAACCTACCGTTCCAGCCATGTCTATCTCATGAGATATAAAATCTTTACCCAATGTATTGGAGGGAGATATTGGTCCCACCCATCTCATAATGATACCATTCTTATGTGTGCCAAAAAATCATAAATCATACATCATTGCATAATCTATGTAATAAAAATGGGATTCTTAAAAAACATGAAATCATAAAATAATTCCTATAAGATAAAGGAATTCATAAAAATAATTCCATCACAACATAATCAAATCAATGTAATAATAGGGATAGAAACAGAACCATATATTATCTAAGATGGAAAATAATTTTGATAAAACACCTGAACTCCATTCCTGGGGAAAATATCCTTTTTACATCAAAAACATTTTTCCTTTCTTAACATGTCATACAATTTTAAACTAAAAGAATTTGATTAAAAATAAACTATAAAACTTGTAAAGGAAGCTTCTTGGAAATAATGTTTTAAAAATCCATTCATGCCGTATAAGTTAAAAAAACATTCTTCCCGTACTTTTGTCGGAAAAGTAAAAAAGTACCTCATACGAAAAACGACAAAATATTCCTTTCATATATTTTACTAAAATCTCACCGAAGGGTAAAATTGGATTTAAACAAATTTAGGTGGATGTAAACAATATTACATATTTAGGAAACATAGATGTGGATGATAAAATTCACCCTAGTAAATACCAAAGTTTAAACAATCTCGGATAAAATGAGATTGTGATATTTTCCCTTACCTTAGGTCTGATTTGCTTCGTAAGTGTCCGAACCTCCTGTATAATGATTTAAATAATGTTATTGACTTATTAAAGAATCATACGTATTGTTATGATATCATATATTTTCACATTCTTAGCTTCTTATTAGTAATATTTCATTACTACTTGTTATTTGGGTGTTTATTACTTTTTCTTCTTATGCGTGTTTGTCGAATAAATTCTTATTCTTCTCTTTAGGTTATAGATACCTCATTTCCAGAATGTTATTAGTGTAATATATATCATATTAATTCATTAAATTCATTTATATAATCATTATGCAATGAAGATCATGTAGAACGAATCACATCACATCGTGGAGACGGTATTCCGTACGTATGCACGAGCGATGATATCATTCCCATGATCGTGGAATTGTATTGGAGTGTATGTATACTATTTCAGAATCAATAACACTTTACAATAATCATATATATTCATTACATTCACCCTTATACCTATCCAAGTAAGGTGGTGGTGGAAAATAGATTACACCACGGCGTGGAGACGGTATTCCGTACGTACGCACGCGCGATGATTTCGGTTTCTGTAGGATGGATAAGAGGTGAAATAGGGTTGTTTCATATTTATAATAACATGTCATTATATAATTGATACTACTGTTATTAACTCATAATGAAACAACTAAAGAAGAGGTAGTAGAAGAAGAATGGAACTTGAAGAAAACAGTAGAAGGTATTACCTCTTTCTCGAAGTGCCTCCTTTAAACTTTCTCTTAAGGCACTAGAGTTGGTCTTTTGATAAGACCAGTACCTCTAGTAGGTTTCTAAGGAAGTGGGGAAGTGAAATGGGCAGGGTTTGTCCGAGCTTGAAGGCTCAAATTGGTGTGAGGAAGAGAGGGAGGAGGTGCCCTTTTATAAGGGAGGAGAGGGGCACCTTTGGAAATATAAGAAATATTAGTTTATATTAAATTCCAACCCCACATAAAAACTTCCACAATGATTCATATCCGAAGCTTAGATGAGATAGGGTTGTAATATCATCAAACAATAAAATTTAGACATGTTAGGAATTTATTGTAAACATTATCAACTTGATTTATACTTATTTATCAATTTAATTTTATTTGTGGTAATAATATTCTAAATTTTAAATTATTATAAATAATTACATATGTGTTGTAAATTTTCCATAATTTGACACTTTATGACATTTTCGACCATATAAAATTTAATTTATAATTTTTAAATTTTTTTGTGATTTTTAAACAATTTTATATTATGTTATTTTTATAAAATAACAATAGTGTCAATTTTGACACTATTCATTTATTTGAATTTAAATAAAATATATATAGAAGATATGTTCGAGCTAAAAGATTTAATAGATTCATAAAATGTCATATGTATCTAGAAAAGTAGTGGAGAACATTAAATAGTTTATATAATATTTATTTTATTATTTTTAAAACCATTTATTTGATATTTTAATTAATAAAATAATTTCAACATCACTATTGTGTCATAATTAATGATACTTATTTAATCCCTAAAAATTCTAAATAAATTCCTATGATGTAGATAATTGTATTAGATTTTTGTAGACGTTTAATGTTCAAAGTTTTGTGATGTTTATCACTAAATTAAAATTATTATACTTATAAGATTTAAGAGAGTGACATGTTGTCACTTTCTTTGGTTTTAATAATAATAAATTTATTTTCATGGTTAAAAGTGAAAAAAATGAATCTAATCCGACCCTTAGGTTATATGGGTCTACCTTTAGCCATCCAATAGAATTTTTTCATGTGTTAGGGTAATTTTATGATATTATATTTACCCTTAATTACCGGATTTACCTTTAACTATGGTAAATAAAATTTACCGTAGTTACTATTAATAATTCTCAAAAATAAAAAGTAGCTTCTTAACATAATTTGGACCCACTGATTCAAAATATGGAATCCATTTTTCTAAATTCAATACACAAAAGTTTCATGAATTAAATCAAAATTAATCATGTTGTCGAAGGAAAACGGGTTTTTCGTTAAAACATTGCAAAAGATTGAATTGATTTAACCTACGAATTTAATGTAAAAACAATGCTAATGACATAGATTATATTAAATGGTAAAAATATATTCTATTTATACTTTAAAACCATTCAATATTATAATTTAACCATATAAATTATTGCAATGAAAAAAGTTGTTTTTAATTAAAATATAACGTGTTTTTACTATTCATCAAAATATGAAAGTTACCAGAATAATATGAAATGTTTATACAAAGTAAATTTTTATTTCTTGATTCCAAAGAAGAATTTTATTTTCTAAAATTGTACTTATAAACCTGTCAAAAACTAGATTTAATGTGGGTGCTCCATCAAAAGGCGGCAAAACTGTATTTTTTTAAAAATACTTATTTTACCCGAAAAATTTATTTTGTTATTATACCATGTTCTAGAAAATGTGTTAGAGGAATAATAATGTTATAAAATTAAAAATTTAGTTAATACTATTCATAACGGCTAGTTCATAATAATATTATAATAATATATCATTGTTTAGTAAAACCCGGTATTCCATACAACACACGCTATCGAGGAAGGTCGCGATTGTGTGTAAAGCAAGCCAAGTCAGGGTTGCATGTTGTGAAAGAATCCTTCGTTGTTTCATATAACAGAATCCAAACATATTTCATTTATACATTTAATATATATATATATACTCAATGTTGCGTAGAATAACTATTATAAAAATTGTGTGTAACACGATCCAAGAATAGTGTTGTGTATACTGAAAGCTCATACGGTGTGGCGTGTAGCGCAAGTTAATCTTGTTATAGCATAAAACACAAGACAACAATGATATTAAAAGAATATTTTTCATAAAATCTCAGGGTGTTACAAAAGCGGTCCACAATAAGATTTATGGTTTATAGAACCTATTTTTTCCTTTACAAAATTGACTCCACTGACATCAAACTTTAAATCTTTAGTCGAATCCTTTTTCAAAACACGAGGGAGTATTTTCATTCCCCTTGAAACTTTTTCAAGACCCAAAAAAGTGTTAGGAATTTGATGCTATATTATTAATTCAAGAATACATATCCTGTCATTATTATCATACATATATATATCCATTATTTTTACCATTATACAAATCCTTTTAATGGGGGATGAATAACATGTTATACGACAGCTTGGAGATGTTAAATCATTGGTACACAAAATTATTGATTTCATTTTTTGTAGGATATTTAAAAGGTGGAATATGGTTATCCCATATTCCTAACAACATCTCATAATATATGTTACACAAGAGTTATTAAATTAGATTTTAAACTGCACATGGATCATAAGTAGATGAAGAAACAAACATAAAAGAGTCTATAATGACAATTATATCTTTTTTAACGTACAACCATTAATGCCTTATTATGTGATATATGGCTGGCCTTTTAAAAGGAATTGATCCTAGAGAACACTAATAATTATTTTTATAAGATAAGTTTTTTAGGGATTCTTCTAGGTGTATTTCTCAAATTTTATTGACGAATAATGGGAGGAGGTTCCCTTTTATAATTGAGGTGGGGGTAATTTTGGAACCACCCAATATTATAAGTTAATTTAATTTAATTTTTAATTTTTAATTAGTCCAAATATATTTTTATTTATGATAGGAGGTTTTTTATAGAAATATTATCCCCAAATAATTTTTATACGTGTTTAGGTCTCATTCATAACCTTATCGTTTTATCTTCACCCTTATTTAATCGCATTGCATGTTTCAATGACATGTATTTTTACAGTTTAAAGGTTAATATAAAAAATATAAATATCCAAACAAACCATAAATGAATAAATGATATAATTTTAAATTTTATCCCAATCATATAATTTATTGTTATATTTTTTCTGAATTTTATATCACTTAATAAAATATTATTTATTTTAAAATTTCATTAGTGTTAATTTTGAAACTATTCATTAGTGGACTTTTTGAAAATATCATATCAACAAGATAACAACAAAACCATTAATACACACTTATTCAATCAAAGTATTTTAGAAAATTCATGGGTGAAATTAATTGTCTAAAATTATATTACTTTTAATATTTTTAATATCATTTATTTGATATTTCTATTAATTAAATAATTAATGCATCATCATTTTACTAGCCTTTAAGGTAATTATTTACTTCATAAAAATTAAAAATATATTACCCTATATAAATTATACATTTAAGAGTAAAATGTACTATTTATTGTCAAATATATCTTTTAAATAGACATATAAAAAATATAAAATACCTATTAAAAATATAAGATTTATATATTCGACTTTCCTTAGAAAAAAATACTATATATACATTAATGTCATCCAAGTGGCTCTAAGAAAACATAAAATTAGAAAAATGATAATTTTTTCAAACTAACTCATATAATAATATCAGGACACGTTTTAAAGAAGTTTTCTAATATTTATGATATTGTTTTTAACTTTTATTACCGGATTTACTATTAATCGTTGTAATAATAATAACCAATGTTACTATTCATATTTTCCTAAACTAAAAGGGGAATATTTAAAAAATATGGACATTATGATTCCAAATATGGAATAAATTTTTCATAATTCAATTCAACTAATATGTAGAAATAAATTATATTTATCCTAAAGACATGATGAAACTACATGTCATTAAAATTAAAGTGTTCAAAATAATGATATGTTTTTATATCCAATCACAATGTGAAATTTATTCAAATGAAATAAATTTGATTAAATTATATAAAATTTATCTAATTATAATTTGAAACTATTAAAAATATAACTTTACATTATAAATTTTTTATATAATGTTTTTTCCATTAAAAACCAATAGTTTTCATTACTCATCATAACAAGAAACTTATATGAAGAATACCGAAAAAAAATTGATATTACTATATAAAATAATATGTTTATTTTGGAAAATATAATTTTTTAGTGTTTTAAAGACTAAACATCAAACAAATTCTCCATTAAAATTGAAAAAAGGACCATTAGAAAAATATAACTTTTTATACATACAATTTTTTTTATTCCTAGAATAAACATATAAATATTAAATGATTAATTTAAAAACATGTTTATGTATATAAAATATATATATTTCACTAATCGGGATTAATTTAATTTATTATTATAAAATTCCATTTTTTGAATAAATATATTTTCATTAATAAAAACACATCATTTTTATTCAATTAGTTTATATTTTTAATTATAATTATTTGGTAATCAAGGAATTAATTTTATAAACTTGTGTATGCTTGATTTTTATAATTAATTTAATATTATTCACAATTGGAAATTTAATGACTAGTGTTAAAAAATAAAATAAAATATTATATCTTTTATTTTATAATCCTGGTGTTGCAAGCAACAAATAATATTGATGAAATTGAATTTATTTTTGAAGATACAAACCATAAAATAGTGGGGTGTTACATTCTCAAATTCTTCAATTAATTATGTCGTCACAAATTAAAAATTGTATTTCCAAAATCAATGTTTGATACCTAAAAATTTCATTATTATAATCCCACATTGTAAATTGTAACACCACAATATTTCATAGTATATTTCTATTTAATATAATTTAATTGCTTATATTGCACAAAACACCAACTTGGCTTGTGTTATACGCAAGACTGAGTTTCTATAAAACAACACATTTGTATTATAATTATTTCAAGAATATATTTATTTATTAATCATATGTTTTTATATTAATATTATAAAAAATATTAAATTTTATTTATAGTGTTTATAATGAAATGTTAATGTTTTGTTAAAATAGTTATATATTTTGAAAAACAATTTTCATAAAATAACAACTTTTTATGTCTATTTATAAACACTAATAAATTTAATTTTTGAAACTCTTAATTATTTAATTTGGTAAAATATATTTCATTTTTTAATTCATAATTTCAAAATTATCTTAGGCTGAATTTTGGGAATTTTTCTAAACACATTCAATTTTTGATGAATAGTGTAAAATACAGCATAATACATAAAAATCAACTTTTTTATTTAATCAGATATTTATAATTTAAATTTATTTCAAAGTAAAAAAATACATACTTAAAACCTATATTAGTCCAATGTAATTCATTGGAGTAATTTTATTATAAGACTAGATATATAAATTTTTATTGAACTTTTTTACGTATTTTACCCACCTTCTAGGCACATTTTAAATTTTTAATAAAATAAAATTTTACATATTTTGTGAATTAAATTTATACAATCCATGAGACACACTTGAAATCATTATGTAAAATGTGGTTTAATAAGATGAAAATCATTTTTGGTGAATAGAAACATTTGAATTTTATTTTCCACGGTTAAAAGTGAATATGGTAATTAAAGGTAAAAAATTATTTTAATAATATTAAATTAGCCCAAAACATGTCTTAATCCTATTGGATAAGTGTTTTTCTACAAAAAATAAACTCTAGGTCAAAAATTTGATCCTTTTTAATTGACATGGGTTAGATTAAAAAATTTATTATATTTTATTTATAAAAGAGTTAAAAGTGTTAAATTCAAATATTAATTTATAATTCATTTTAAATAAAAGGTTACACATAACATAGATTATACTATAAATGTTAATTATAAATCTAAAATGATTTCTTAAATCATAGTATTTTATTTATAATATTTATACATTTTATAATTAAATTTATTTATGACACAATGATGATGGAATAATTACCTTATTAATGAAAGAACAAAATAATTGACATTATAAATATTACAATAATTGTAAATTGTAACTTATGATAACATCCTTAGATTTTATAGTTGAATAGGAAATATTAGGCTTGATTCAATGTTTTTTTCAAAGTAATCAAGTTGTTATGACTTTCACAAATAACTACATACTAAACAGTGTCAAAATTTTCCAAAATGTGTTTTTAAAACAACTACTATTTTATTAAATGATATAATGTTACTAAAACACAAAAATTGGGTAAAAGGAAATTAATAATGTTATATATGTCATTAATTAACCACTTCATTTTATTTTGGGATTTTATAATATGTTTGGTTACCATATATTGTAAGAATAAAAGAAGACATGGTAAGAGTTAAACTATTTAACAAAGTGTTAAATCTAAAAGATAAGTTTAATATGGTGACCTCAACATTTCTAAAACAAATTTTATGAGAGTATTGAGACCCATCTTCAACAAATCCTTTCAATAATTTCATTTGGATCCATTAGAAACTAAAAATTATTTACTAACAAAATATTTCAATCTCTTCCTAAATTTCCCCTCACCTGTTTAATAAAAAGGTACTTACCCTTCTCTCTAATTCAAACCTCCAAATCCATTTTTCTAGAAAAAACCAACTCAAATATCATATCACATACCATAAATTAAAAATAGTGGCCTTAAATTGATCATAAATTCAACCTATGGAGCGTTTTTGTTAAAATCAAAAGAAAGCACCCGAAGAAGAGGTAATTAATTTATGACCTCATTCAATGATTGTTTCTTCTTCTACATACTCTTTCTTTTTTATTTCCATACTTAGTTGAAAAATATATCACACTATACATATAGAGATGATATTATAAATATTATATAATCATATTCATTATTATATCCATCCTATGAATGACAAAGTCACTATACGTGCGTGGGTACGACTTACTGTCTCCACATCGTGGTGTACTTTGTTATTCAACACTTAATTATTTGGATGGGTATAATAATGAGTATAAATGATTTATATAATAGATATAACAAGTTATTGAATTTTTATATATAATATAACAACCATTTAAACATTGTTTCACCATCAATGGAATGATATTGTCGCTCGTTCATACGTACGGCTTACCATCACCATGACATGATGAGATTCATCTACAATGATCACCCATAATGAATTATTATAAATATATATATTGATTAATAGTAAGGTATATTAAATAATATTGATACTGTATTAATATATATATATTTAGAAAAATTTATTCTGATTACTTACATTCATATTATATGATAAGAAAACAGAAACAAAGTTCATGCATATGTGGGGACTACCGTCACCATGAACGGTGATTCCATTTAATATATATATATACTATACATATTTATATTCTCAATATATATTATATATAAATCATGATTTATATTATGTAAGTTTTTAATTAATGATCTAGGTGATACGATCAATATGACCAAGTTAAAACATGTATGATAAGTAAAGAGATTATTACCCCAAATGCTACTTTAACATGGTAATTATTATTAAATTGGTTGTATAAAGTAATAAATGAATCATATATGACATATAAAATATTAATGCGGTTCTCGTATAATTTAATAACATACTATGGTGGTTTCTTCCGGAATTGGGGATGGCCTCGTTGATTGAAGGTTCAAACATTCCAATCAGTTTCTAACGGGTTTCTTCATAGAACCAGAAACATCCAATGATTCCGTATCCATTTGAACCTACTTTCCAAAGGTAGGCGCTCATTAGTTGTGGACTGATGAGGCTTATGTATTTTCATTGGTCGAGAGGATGGGAGATCAGACTCATCATAGCTTTTTGAGGGGAATTATTGTCTACTCTGGGACTCTTGTTATTGATTTAAGTTCTGTTCGTGAATCCTTATTACATTACCAAGTATAAAAGGAGCTTTCATTTAGATCTGACTATCAATGATTGATATGTAAGAAATTTAGAGAATCTTTTATATGTATTTGACATTCTTCATCGATAGAGAATCATCTGTATTTGTCAGAGATTCTTAGTCAATGGTATCCTTCAACACATAAAAATTCTCTTGGTCATTATGATGACCATACTAGTTTTAAATCCACTCAGTGGGGAACATGAAGTTTATTGTCATTCAGAAGGACATGGATTATTTTAGTGTTGGGATCATACCTGTAGATGGGAAACCTACATATCCTTTTTTTAAAGGAATCAGAACCCACGTAGTTCGAATAAGGGAGTATGATGTTTTTGACTGATGGCTCAAAGAAATATGTCATAATTACTTTTACACTCTAAGCTCACGTGAGTCATGATCAGTGTGTGAAACAGGAGGTATTTGTAAAACAAGACAATTGTGCCATCAAAGATGCAATCATAAGATATGATGTGGGGCTTATGTATGTATGACTGCCCACATAGATGAAGGTTAAGATTTACTTAAGGGAAGAAATCTAGGAACAGGGTCCATAAAGGTATATGTGCTTTATGGAGATTTGGATACTCTAATATTGTGGATTACTCCTAATAAAAATACCCAAGTTGGTAGGGGACTTATGATTGGGTTTTACTCCTGAGAAGGAATCCCAAATCAAAAAGAAATTTTGGTTGGTCAAGAGAAATTAAGATTGGGGCTTACTCTTGAAAAGGAGGCCCATGTTAAATGGATTTTAAAATAAAGGGACTTGGGGCTTACTCATAAGGAGGATTCCCATATTTTAGACAGGGGCTTACTCCTGAAAAGGGGGCCCAGGTTAAGAGAATTAATGGTTGGGGATTACTCCTGAGGAGGATGCCCATATTTGGGAGCTTTAAGACTGGGGCTTACCCCTAAAGAGGATGCCTAGATTATGGGACTTGAAGACTGGGGATTACTCTTAAGGAGGATGCCTAGATTAGAGGACTTGGGGCTTACTCCTGAAAAGGATGCCAAAATTAATGAGGACTTGGAGATTACTCCTAAGGAAGATTCCCAAAATTAATGGGAATTAAGACAGGGGCTTACTTCTGAAAAAGAGGCCCAGGTTAAGGGGTTCTCTCATCTTAAAGGAAGAGGTTGAATAAATGAAATCTCAATATTTAGTGACATATAGATGTGAAAATAACTAGGTTTTGAGTGATGTTCCATGGAATTCCTTTCAGATAAGGAAGTCAATCAAGAAAACATTCCATAATGAGATGAAATGGGTAGGAAGGGCTCCCAAAAATTAGAAGGGTGCGCAAGTACTGGAAGGCGCGAAGGTACTGCATGGGCGCACAAGTCCTGGTCGCGCATGTATACCTGCGCAGAACATGGTTACATGCACGATTTGTTAACTAGTAGGGCAATACTTAGGCAATCCTTGATCAAATCCTTTATAATTATCCCGAGGTACTTCCAGAAGAGGGGCGCACAAGTTTCAATGAGTAGGTAAGGAGGCGCGCAATTGTATCCATTTCCCTCAAATGGTAAAACACTTAGGCGCACATGTGTTAGTAAATTCTAACACCGAGACCATTTTCTTCTTGTTTATACATTCCATTCTAGGTAAATAATTACCTTAGAAGCGTTCGGATGACTTGAAGAAGAGACTTGGGCGTTCAAAGCTCTGTATGTGAATTCTGGAAAAATTCCCCTTGTAAAGGGGGGGTGCACCGGGGGTATTTATAGGCTGGAAGAAGACCCTGGGAAGTTTTCAAAGAGGGTGCACAAGTCAAGTGCGCGACCATATGGGCGGCACGCAAGTATACATGCATGACCATGCTGGAACTTGCACGTACCAAGTGGGAAGAAATCCCACTTCATGACTTTGTCGATTTTTGATGTTTTTCAAAGGATGAATCAATTTGGACTAAGGTATTTCCCTTTTTCAGTTGTTAGACATTGTGACGGAAAGGAGTGTCAACAAAAGTACCCCCTCTGAGTTGGATCCGGTGAGAAAAGAGGATTTAACTTTGAGGAAAAAGAGAAACCATGGGTTTTTGTGGTTATTGGAAGTTTAATTTAATGCATGCCGGACATAAAGAGGCTAATGTTTAAGGTCGAAATAGCTTTGACCGAATGAATTATAATTGACTCAATTCTTTGAAAATTTATCTGAAAACATATTACCATACTCAAGTATGAGGGAAAATATGTAAACTATGACTTAAGAAAGTTGGAATCTGAGGAATGATATGAAAAGGAGCTAAAAGGCATTAGAATAAGTAGTTCCCAAGAATGAAGTTACCATTATTTAACAAACCCGTTAGGGGATTGAATTATGCAGGGCCACCTAAGGGAATTGGCTGCATAGTCAAATAAATAGCATCTTTTGGATGACATGTCCGTTATGTAGACTACTTATGCAAGGCCACCTAAGGGCACGTGCTGCATAGTCAGGAAAATGAACTCTCAGAAATTTACTTTTCTACTGCTAAGAAGACAATGAATGTTTATGGGGATTCATCTTTTCCAATTTATAGAGTTTTTTGTATGGAAATAGGTACTTGAATATGAAGAGGATATTTTCAATCATGATTGTCTAAAAATTGGATAAATGGTACTCCTATGAAGGTCTGATCCAAGCGTAGGGAAGGAAAATATAAACCATAGACTTGAATAATTTAAGATCATGAAAAGGAATATGGGACAAATGTGTTAAGGATGCCTAATTTTGCGGATCCCTACATATCAACATTAAGACAAATAAGGACAAAAGAGGGTTTTCTCACAATAATGAAGTTGACACTATTTTACAAACCTATTAGGGGTTGAATTATATAGGGCCGCCTAAGGAGATTGGATACATAGTCAAATAATAGCATCTTTTGGCTGACAGGTCCGTTATGTAGAATACTTATGCAAGGCCGCCTAAGGGCACGTGCTGCATAGTCAGGCAAAAGAATTATCATAATTTGGACATTTTGTGATTAGAAGTCAAGAAAAGGGTTATGAATATCTGAAAATATTTAAGGATATGATTATTACAAACAAAGATGGGTGTTTTCCAATGTGTGCAGGGATGCACAGATCATTGCTAACCATAAATATGTTGTGGTTGTGTCCGGAATTGAAATATTGGACTCTACTATGTATCTCATAAGGATGGAAATCAAGCCATACATAGTTCTTGAAATACAGTTTAACATCGTGCGAGACAAAAGTATTGGAGATCTTAGTTTAGGGTCATAGGGCTCAGACCATTATAAGAAATAGAAAGTGTGTGTTTTCATGGGGACTTTTCAGCCAAGGGACTGAAAGTGGAATTTGGGGTTAGGCCCAAAAGACCTGGGGCTGGATTCAAGGGACACTCGAATGTTCCTACGTATCCCATAAGGATGGGAATCAAGCCCACGTAGTTATAGAAATATCCTCTCTACAAATTTGGTTCGTACAAGTTAAGGGTGATAAGGGACTATAGTGCAATGATGGTTTAACCCATGATAAAAGGCTCACGTATTTCCATGTATGCACATAAATTTTTTTTGTTTGAATATAACATGATTGAAAATCAATGTAAATAATTCTTTCCTCTCAGGTGAGGGTATCAAAGAATATTATAGTTTATTGTCCTACAGGACAGATATTTATATAGTTTAACGTCATATAGCAAAGACGAAAGTGAACCAATATAAAGATATTGATTCTGGGGGCGGTTTCCCGAATCAACATCGTACAAGATAGAGGTGAACTGATGTGAAGAGATTGGTTTTGGGCTTGAAACTCAGGAGGTTGCCTACGTACCCAGCCTAGATGGAAAGGGTCAAAGTCTGTGTAGTTCAATTAAAGAATGAATTAGTGATGAAGATGTTCTTGGGGACAACGTCACAAAAAATAGTGTTTGGACTTACACATGGTTAATAGCCCAGAGAGAGTGTTATGGTTGAGGTTTTCTCTAAGCTCACGTGAGTCATACTCGGTGTGAGAAACAAGAGTTAGCAACAACACTAATGATGCAGATTTCAATGTCATGTAGAACATAAGAAGGGGACTATGTAGTTTAATGTCTGGGAGTTAGGACTATTGGTTCTGCATAGTTTAATGTCATATAGCAGGGATGAATTACAGTTTAATGTCATGTAGGACGTATTAAAAGACTTTCTGTACAGTTTAGCATCATATATTTAGGACGATGGGGAAAATATAGTTTAACATCATGTTGGACGAAAGAGAACTGTGCAGTTTAATTTCATGCATTAAGGACAAAAAAGAACACATTTTAACGTCGTGTTGGAGTTTATTAGGGACTTTTTCACAGTTTAACGTCATGTTGGATGAAATAGGGATGATACAGTTTAGCGTCATGTTGGAAGAAAAATTAAAATTGTTTAAAGTCATATGCATCGACTGTAGATGGTGCAGTTTAACGTCGTGCTGGACGTAAGGGACATGAAAATAGTTTAAGGGCATATGCATGTACCTTAGATGGTTCAATTTAACGTCTTTATGGACATAAGATACTTTTGAACAGTTTAGCGTCATGTAGTTAGGACGTCACAGTTTAACGTCGTGTGGGACGAAAGAAATGGAAATAGATTAAGGTCATATGCATGGACTATGGATGATGCAGTTTAACATCTAGCTAGGAATAAGAGACTTCTGTATAGTTTAGCGTCATGTAGTTAGGACGTCACAGTTTAACGTCGCGTGGGACGAAAGAAATGCAAATAGTTTAAAGTCATATGCATGGACTGTGGATGATGCAGTTTAACATTTTTTAGGATGTAAGGGACTTGAAAATAGTTTAGGGTCATATGGATGGACTGTGGATGAATATGATATTTAATATCATGATGGACGTAAAGTACATCTGTACAGTTTAGCGTCATATAGTTAGGGCGTCGTAGTTTAACATCGTTTGGGAAGAATGTAATAAAAATAGTTTAAGGTCATATGTATAGACCGTAGATGGTGCAGTTCAACGTAATGCTGGACATAAGGGACATGAAAATAGTTTAAGGTTGTATACATGGACTGTAGATGGTGCCGTTAATGTCTTTATGGACATAAGAGACTTCTATATAGTTTAGCGTCATGTAGTTATGACGTCGCAGTTTAACATCGTCCGGGACGAAAGTAATACAAATAGTATAAGGTCATATGTATGGACTGTAGATGGTGCAGTTTAACATCATGATGGACGTTAGGGACCTGAAAATAGTTTAAGGTCGTATGCATGGACCGTAGATGGTGTAGTTTAATGTCTTGCTGGACATAAGAAACTTCTGTACAGTTTAGCGTCTTATAGTTAGGATGCCGCAGCTTAACGTCGTGTGGGACGAAAGTAATAAAAATAGTTTAAGGTCGTATGTATGGACCGTTACAATGTATTTTGTGTTTATACAAAATACTTCTTAAGAAAATTTGGCATTGGTTGGAGTAGTGATGAGTTATCCATCCATTGAGATTGATGAATATGCTCTATTGGAGTAGACCTTATGTATTGAATAAGGTCCTTCCCATTTTGGTTCATGCTTGGGAGGTTTCTTTCCTGGTATCATTGGAGTTATGAGAATCAATACCAATTCTCTCTGAATGAATGAACAAAGACGAACTTTTTTGTTGAAAGCTCGTGCTATTAGATTCTGATAGACTTCCAAGTGGTGCAAAGTGCACAATCATTTCTCATCTAACTGTTCCAATTCATTCAATCACTTTGGGATTTCTCATCTACAGATGAATGATCACGAATCAATACTCTGAGCGAAGGCAATTGAATTTCAATAGGCAAGACTGCTTCCATTCCATATACCAGTGAATATGGAGTTGACCGCGTTGAATTGCGGGTGGTAGTTCGATAATCACATAAAGCATGAAAGAGTTTATCATCCCATGGACTCTTATCTTTATTCACCATCTTTTGCAGTATATTTGACAGAGTCTTGTTGAAGGCTTCTATCTGGCCATTGGCCGCTACATGATACCGAGATGAATGATTAGATTTGATGTTGCATTCTTGATACAACTTCTTTACCTCGGATGAATAGATGTTGGTGCCATTGTCCATCAATATGGTATGAGGGACACCAAAGCTGGTAATAATGTTAGACTTGATGAAGCTAACAATGATTTTATAACTAACTTCATTGAGAGGTATTGCCTCTACCCATTTGGAAAAGAAGTCAGTAGCAGCAAGAATATACTTACACTACGTGGTCGTAGCTGAAGGGTAAGGTCCCACCACATCCATTCCCCATGTGTCAAATGGCCACGTGTATTTAGCTGTATGAAGCAACTCTGGAGGTTGATGAATGAAGTTGGCATGTACATGGAATGAATGACACTTCATTGTGAAATCAACACAATCTAGTATCATTGAAGACCAAAAGTATCCAAGCCTTTGAATCTGATCAGACAGTCTATGTCCAGACTAGTGGGCACCACAGACTCCTGCATGCACTTCTTTCATGACAGCCATTGTCTCTTCATCATCAATTCATCTGAGGAGAACTCCATAAAAACCACACATGTAGAGAATTTTCACTAGGTGATATGGGACATCATAAATAGTAAAATTGACTACACGTCTCCGGATTTGTTCTTTACCGGCTCTATCGGGTGGAAGTGTTCCATTTTGAAGGTATTCCCTGATAGGTGTCATCCATCCTGTAGTATGACCATACGATTCCGAAATGGGACTAATTTAATTGATATCCTCTTTTATTGTTTGAACATATGGTGAAATTGTCTGATGGTGGGCAATACTGATGGTTGTTTTGTCCCGATTTGGATCTACCAGAGATGTGGCTATATTAGCCAATGAATCAGCTTGAGAATTTTGTGATCTTGGGACATAAGAAAATGTCAGTTCCGAAGGGAATTCTGCCATTAACTCTCTGAAGTAACCATACAAAGGGATTAGTTCTTCTTTTTTGATTGCATAATCCCCATTGACTGTTTGATTACCAGTTCTGAATCACCTTTCACCTTTAAGTGATTCACTTGAACTCAAAGCACCAACTCCAATCCTACAATAAGAGCTTGGAATTCCGCTTCATTATTTGTACCGTCTCCCAATAATGAGAAGGTATAAGGTAACAATTCCTTTTCTGGGGAAATGAGTACAATTCCTAACCCAACTTTCTTGAACTTAGAATTTTCCATTTTCCTCCCTGTTGGACTTCTAGAAGCACCATAAAAGTACATTTCCCATGTTTGAAGACATTCATGAATAGAGAAGACTTCCTCATCCGGGAGTTCAATATCTGAAGATGTGTCCTCCACTGAAGGATGTTCAACCAGGAAATTTGTCATAGCTTGGCCCTTTATTGCCTTTTGAGACACATACTAAATATCAAATTGCTGCAAGATAACTGCCCACCTTGCTAGACATCCTGTAAGCTTTGGATGACTAAGGATGAATTTGAGCGGGTTATTGCGCGATACCAATTGGATCTCGTGATGTTGTAGGTAGTGTCTTAACTTCTAAATTGCAAATATTAATGCCAGACATCCCTTCTCAATACATGAATATCAGTTTTCTGCTTCAAGCATAGTCCGACTAAGATAGTAGAGGCTGTTTTAATTCCCAGCATTATTTTTCTGAGCAAGAAAGGCACCCAATGATCGCTCTGGAGCTATCATGTAGAGGATAAGTGTCCTTCCTTAAAAAGGTGGCATAAGTACGGATGGAATCAAGATGTATTTATTGAGAATATTGAATGCTTCTTTTCATTATTCAGTCCACTGTTAAGTGAATCCATTCTTCATCAATTTGGTGAAGGGTAAACATTTCCCTGGAAAATTGGCGATGAAACGCCAAATATAGGCTATGTTTCCTTGAATTCCTCTTAATTATTTCAAATTTTGAGGATGTGACATACCAAGGATTGACTTGGCCTTCTCAGGATCGACTTCAATACCTCGATGGAATACAACAAAGCCAAGAAATTTCACTGAGGTTACCCCAAAAGCACATTTTAAGGGGTTCACCTTCAAATTATGTTGCTGAAGTTTGTGAAATATGATTTCCAAATCAACTAAGTGATTAGAATTTTGTTTGGATTTAACCACCAAATCGTCCACATAACATTCAACAAACTTCCCAAAAAAGGGTTTTAAGATATGATGCATGGCATGATGATATGTTGCGCCTGAAAGCATTAGGCCAAAGGGTATTACCCGGAAGTAAAACACACCCTAAGGGGCTCTGAAAGTTGTAGATTCCTCATCTTCTGGAGCCATTAGGATTTGATTATATCTAGAATGCCCATCATAAATGAGAGTGATTCATAGCCAGCTATTGCATCAATTAATAATTCTGTAATCGGAACTGGAAAATCATCCTTACGACAATTCTTATTAAGATCTCTGAAATCAATGCAAAATCTAATTTTCCAATTCTTCTTTTTCACTGGGAATATATTATCCAACCACTTGGGATATTGAACTTCTCTAACGATGTTAGATTTGATGATCTTATCCACTTCAGCTTCAATTTTGGAAGCATAGTTTGGGTGTGTTCTTCTCGTAGCTTTCTTAAATCCTTGATGTTCTTATGGTAAACACAAATGATTCGTAGAAACATCAGGATCAAGACCAGGAATTTTGGTATAGTTCCAAGAAAATATGTCTCGATTTGGCTTTAAAAAGGAAAGATACATCTCTTGTTCTTCAAGAGTCATGGCCACACTAATTAAAGGGGGGTGTGGATCTTCTTTTGTACCCAGATTTATTTCTCTAAGTTCATACATGGTGGTAGAGATACCCTCTTCAAATGCTGGAGGAGCATCCATGAGATCCTCCTCATCTTCTTTAACATGCATTACTACTTCTATTTCTACATTCATAGAATATGATGAAGCAGAATTTCCATGATCAGAAGAGATGTTAAAAGTTGAACCTCTTGAAGAAGAGGCTTCCATATATGACCCAACTGATGATGAAGGGTCTTCCATGGGTAATAAAGAGGAGATGAAGGATTGAAAATTGACATCATTGTTCACCTCTAACGTTGCTATAACTTCTTCTGTCCTAGTTGGTGAAGTATTGAATTTCTGGATTTCAGTAGATGAAATGAAGACATCTCCATTTGAGTTTTCATCATTGCTTGGTGGCTCACCAATTCCTCCCATGTTGTCTGACTCAATTGACGTAATTGACATTATGGATCTTTCCATAGGAGTATTTTAATTTGGGTCTATCTTGTCAATTTGACTGATAGGCAACACATAATCTGTACTCACATGTGCAAATGGATTTAATGGAATCTTTTCCAAACCCTATGGAGCTTTAAATTTGGTAATCTCCCTTGTTGTGGATTTCTCATTTCCCTTCATATGATAAAATTCCGCCTCAATGTATTGAGATTCACATGTCTTGAATGGGGATTTATCACCATACAATGTCCCAACTTGACCATCGAAACAATATTTCAGACATTGATTGTATGATGAATGGATATTCGTATATTGATGTAGCCATAGTCTTCCAAGAAAGATGTTGAAGGCTGAGTCTTGGTCAACAACCATGAAATCTGAATTAGATACATCTTCTCCAAACTGGGTTCTAAGTGTAATCTCGCCCAGTGGTTCATGTTCATTTTTATCATATCCTTGTAACATCATAGTTGAAGGAGATAAATCAGATTCCGTGAGGCTCAATCGACGAAGTGTACGAATGGTCATGAGGATGACTCATGAACCATTATCAATGAATTCTCTTCGAATGTCTACACCATTGACCTTTCTAGATAAGTACAATGGTCTAATATGCCCATGTATGACATCATCCTCATCTTCATCTGTGAAAGATATCACTCCATGGCATTTCACAGGATTATTCTCTATGTGATAGACTTCAGCTGCAACAATTTCAGTTTCAAACTCCTGAGGACTTGACAAAGCCTCGATGAGTGCCTCCCAAAGATATTTTGTCAGATTCAAAGCATCCAGAATTGATAACATGGCCGGTACTTGGGCTAGGTGTTTCAATACATCATAATTTTGATCCAGAGATCTGTGTTTCCCAACAAGAACATGTGGTTTAGTAGGTTCCTCAGAATTTGATGCTTTGGAAGTTGATGCATCTTGTATCGGGATTGGAGTTGGCAATATTCCTGGCTTTAAATATTAGACAGATTAGATCCATTTACTTTTTGAGAGGATGAAGATGGAACCCCGAACCGATCCTCCAGAATAACTATTCCATGATTGAATTTGATATTGGTGGAAGAACTTTCTTGTTCTTGTTGAGCTCGCTGAAGGGATATGCCACGAGTTTCTGCTGCATACACAGTTCTAGCAGGGGTAGAATTGAAATAGTGGCCTCTGAAAGATCCACATCATCCCCTGTACCCAAAGCCTCTGGAACTTCCTCTGATTCCTCTATTTGTTATAGGGAATTTGGGCTCATCAAAATCAAAACTGTGACTGGCATATGGATCAATTAATTGAATCATATTATCATTACCAAAAATCAAGTCTTCATCTGATGATGGCTCTACCTGATTAGCTTGTTTAGGCGGTGCCTTTTGGTGGGGCAGTGCCCATTGCTTTGAAGTAGATGGCATAAAATCTGCTAGAGTCAAAGACACCATAGGCTTTGACACATACTAATCTTCTTCTGATTTTCCCTCTTTCATGGAATTATGTCGTTTCTTTGAGGATTTTCCCTATAATGAAGATGGTTTTGTTACGGCATTCAGGGCAGAAGGCACAATTGGTTTCTTCAATTGTGTTCTCAAAATATCATGAGTTCTGATTATCGTCTTTCTAACCATCCAATCATCATTTTTTTCATTTTTTTTCTTCACTTCTTTCCACTCACCTTTCTCCACTGAAACTGTAGCAGTAACACAAGCTACATGAGCTGAAGAACCATTCATTTTAACTTGAACCAAATTGACCATTTTTTGGAGGAGGTCCTTGAAAAAAAACACTCTTGAATGGGATGCCCCAACATTTGATGAAACAGGCAATAGTTGGGACAGTCTTTATCTCCTTCCTTGTTTGGCCTCTTGGGCCTTATAAATTGAACCAAATTATTTTCCAGAGCTGAAATGAAATAACCCAGAACTTTTTCATTTCGGAAAGAGTAAACGTTCTTTTTAAAACCCTCAAATTGTTTTCGACTTTGATCTCTTTGATCATCTTGACGAAACGGCCTCTCTTGTTAGCGTTCAGGAGGTGTATCCCTTTGAGAAGATGATGGTTTTGAAGTAGAAGCATGTACAGGTTCTTGTTTAAGCATAACTCTAGCAATCGTTGCTTTACCCATTAACCTTCCTAGAGGTGATGGAATTACACGAGCTTTATCCTTAGTCTTTATAAGAGAATATCAAATCTGTTGAGCTATTGAAGTAAGGTCTCGAAACCCTCCTGTGTATTTCACCGGGATTAATGGTTTGCATAATTCTTCACACAAATTTTCAAAATAGATTGGAAACAATTCCTCTTGAGGGAGTGCTAAGCTTAGGGAATATGTGAATCCCTTCCAGCGAGCAATGAAATCTGAAACCCTTTCATTCTCCTTTTGCTTACAGTTTTTAAGATCAAAAACTATTTTCTTTGGCAAAGTTGAGCTGAACTAAAGAAGGAATTGTTGACGATGATCCTCCCACCTAGTAATTGACCGAGTTTGAAAGCTTGTGTTCCAGAAAAAAGATGGTCCTTACAAGGTTCACACAAAGCATCTGATTATTATTTCTTCTTGCTATTCTGGAGTTCCCATCATAGGATCGCAACAAGACACGTACCCGATCCATTGAAAATGGGGAATACAGGGTTCCCAATACTTGATGGGGGAAGGATTAAATCTACCCATTCATGGTAAGCTCTCTTTTCTGGTTGAACCTGCACACATTTTCCATCTATAGACTCTAACTGAGCTGTTAATGACTCAATGTTAGTTATTAACTTTTGAGAAACATCCGGTTGAACTTGGACTTGGGCAGGAGCAATTACTAGAGCTTGGACAAGTGTGGTGGCCGGTACTACAACTGATGGTAGAACCACCGATTTTTGTTGCACTTGACCCATAGGATTAGACCTGTGAGGGTGTTCTGATAGAGGATGATATTCTTGATCCATCTCAGTTGCTGCAAGAAACTCCCTTGGCTGACTGACTCTAGCACGCTTTGGAGGAAGACTACCTTGAAGTAGTTCTGCGTTCAACCTCCTCAATTCCTTCATTTCTTCCTATTTTTGCCCAAATCTTTGATCTAGTGAGAGAGATTGGCCTTCTCCAGAGGAAGGATATGTAACCTGGTTCTTTCCCTTCCCCTTGTGTGATCCCTTTTAGAGAGGGTGGAGTGGGTTATTTGAAGGGACACCCAGATTTTGGGTAAGATTTTGATTTCGTGTACGCACACCTTCTTCATTTGTGTCTGTGTGTACAACTTCTAGAGTAGGAACCTCTTAATCTGATCCCTCTGAGTGAGATTTATCTCTTGGATTAGCAACAACAAAATTGATGACATTTATTGATGCATAATGCATTACATCCCTTCTATCATCATTTCTGTGATATTGTCTTCTGCCATGCCCCTGACGAGACATTTTATTTTGTCGATTTTATCCCTCATGAACTTATTGGTGAACCATAATTTGAAGAGATTATCCTGATAACTTGGATCTTCGTTCCTCTTGAGGCTTCTTCCCCAATCGAGAAGAACCCGAATTTCTTTAAGGAATGAATTGAGGATTTGAAAAACTCCCCAGTCCGGTGGACTGGGGTTGTTCCTGTTGTTCTTTCTCAACTCCTCGAATCCTATTTGTTGATTCTGAGGGTTGGTGTAAAAAATTCCCCAGTCTGGAAAGATGGGGTGGCTCTTGACATACTATGTCTGAGACTTTCTTGAAAGATATCTTGATATTGTGGACCTTAGTCAAGAAATTAGCTGAATTCATCAATCGACATCCGCTTTTATCACCTGGTTCAAAAGACTATTGGATGATTTCTGACACTTATGTCAGTTGATAATGTGATTGCTCCATACGAGAGGCATGTTCAATATTCATGTTTTTTTGATGCAGGAGTAATTCTACAACTAGTTCTCTGTATTCTTGATTTTGAGAAGAACTAGTTGAGGACTGTTCTTAGGAAAACTTTTGATTACAAACAAAACCCATTGACCGTGGTCGGCCACGAGCAATAACATTGCATGAGAACATTTTTGTCGGGATTTGCTGACTGGATAGCACAGTGAAATGTAGTGCTCCATGAACACCCAATCCTCTGACATGAATACCAGATGTAGGATTGGAAATTAACTGGCGCAATTTTCATAGTGCGCTAAGTCATGAACGTTGAAGGGCTCTCTACTGCTTTTCAGCCTTCAGATATCGAGAGACTGATAGAGATGCCAAATCAATCTGACGTTGTAACCCTTATATTATCCTAACATTATTTTCATATTCGTCACAATATAATACTTTATTTTTCAACTGAAAAAGAATTTTCCATATGTTGAGACAAATATCATGAATTCCATCTTCCGTCAACATCTTCGGAATGTCATATTGAGAGTCATCCAAAGGCCAAAATATGACTGGCACATCACCTTTTTCCAATTGATTTCTTAGGTTCAGCATTTCCTCTTTATCATTCAGTGAAGATTCTTCTACTTTATTTGACCAGAGCTGGTGCTTCCATGTTGCTTCATCGGATTCAACAATATTGGTAGAGAAATCACTGATTAAACTAGAAGATGCATGACTTAGGGGTGGTTCGGAGAATGACCTACACCCTGGGCTATCTTCTGGTTGAGAAAGTATTTCACCTTCTAATTGTAAATCATTTGACATGACTAGCTTTATATTTGCATGTGACTCAAGATAAGGGGGCTTTCTCGACACTACATTGTCCACTGGATCATTTTCCGGGCAATGTACATCACTACTGTGGATAGGACTTTCGTAGTGAAATTCTTTATCATGGGGAGGACCATCTTGGTGGGTTACAACAAAAGATGAGATATCTTGATCCTTGGTCTTCGGACCACACAGAGGGTTCCTATGGCTCTCATCTGAAGATGAAACTTTGAGATCAACCGAACTGTCATGAAGCAATCCTTTATGATGAAGTGTTTATTGAAGTCCTTCGGAAATAGTGTTCCTAATATTGGGAAATGAGGGAATAAAATCTTGGATTCCAACAGATAACTGTCTAAGGGCTTCAAGAACTACAACATCGAGCAAGGCCTTGTTAAAGATTGGATCTTGATTTCTTGACTATGTTGGGGGGGGGGGGGTCTTTTTCTTAGATGCACTTTTTTATGAAATTGGCTACTCAAAGAAGATGTATGTGCCTGATCAGGAGAGTTGGCCAGGTTAGGCTGACGATCTCCACTCAAATCAGGTGTATTTTCCTGACTTGTTTGTCTATATGATATGTGGGAGTACGCCCCACAACCCTCTTGGACTGGAATAGATGTGTGTGTCTCTTCCGGAGTGAACTGTGGATGTGTCACTCCACTAGTAGGGATAGATTTATGTGTCTTTCTCTGAGATGTTGTTGAAGTTGTTATAATATCCTGGAAGGCGTCCAGAATATGAGCATGAATTTTCTCTTGCTCTTTCAACATTGATAGAATATTCTTGGTGAATTTAGCTGCCGGAATGGGGATATACGTCCATTCCATACTTGGAGTAGGTGTGTGTTTCTTCTCCTTTCCTCCTTTTCTTGTCAATCAATCCTGACAGTACTCAAGTGTGGGGTAGAGAGTTGAGTCTGCCTCTTGTTTGTCATCAGAGCTTTCCGACAGACTTCCCCTAGTGCTACCAAACAAGACTTTTGGTAGGCTTGATCAATATTAGTAGGTGTATGTGCCTGCTAATTTTACTTCACCGAACATGGTTGACGAGATCCATCATATGTCGTCAGACGAGCCTGCTGACTAGCTGATGACATATAAACTTGTGTATGTTCCTACCTACAAAACTCCGCCAAAATTTCCTATAGGGGTTGGTGTGATGCTTCCAGACGAGTATGTTGGACAGTGGAATTAAAACAGACAGGTGTGTGTGCCCGCTCGTTGCTTGCCACCAAGTTAAGTTGGTGGACTTCTCCAGAGATTACAGAGATGAGAACCTGCTCACTGTTAACCAGATTTCACCTCTGGAGATTCATCTTTCCTGCTCAGGTTCAAGGAACCTGAGCCGAAAGCCTGGAGTTGATACCCTCATCATGTTGAGGGCACACTGCCACACGAGTCTGGCGGGGATTATTTATGGGATCCGTCGGTAAATACTCCTCTCTCCTTCAATTATGGCCCTGAGGGGCCTGCTCATTCACCTCCTCAGAATATGGGAGTGAATAGTGATTGTGTTCTAGGGATAACGACCCAAAACGATTGGAGATGGTGGTTTGAACAACCTTATTCATGATCACTGGTCGTCGCTATCTAGACGACCAGGGTGAATTGTTCACTTGGAGGGTTTGTCGAGCAGCCTCCAGAGTTAGAATAGTAATGTTTTTATGGTACTCTTTAACCAGTGCATTTGATACCCGACGTTGAAGAAACTAAGTAGGTGATGTCATCCTCAGAGTGGACGATGATCCAGCGGGAGTAGCAGTAGTGGCATTCGTAGAAAAGTTTTTCACAGCAGTGGTATTCATAGATGTGAACTTAAGAGAATCCATTCTGGAAATGAAGAAGATCTTGGAAAAGAGTGCATGTTTGATATAACAGACATAATCACGATAAGTCCGGCCACTACATCTTTTGGATGAGAAAATATGTTATTGATTGTGTTGTTGGCCCTCTCATTGAGTTTTAAATAGGGGCCTAACAAATAAGATAAACATCATTTTAACTTGGTTAAGGATTCACGTCGGGTTCACCATTTATTGTTTCCTCAGGAATTGGGGATGGCCTCGTTGATTGAAGGTTCAAACATTCCAATCAGTTTCTAATGGGTTTCTTTGTAGAACCAGAAACATCCAATGATTCCGTATCCATATGAACCTACTTTACAAAGGTAGGCACTCATTAGTTGTGGACTGATAAGGATTAGGAATTTTGATTGGTCGAGAGGATGGGAGGGTGGAATCATCACACCTTTTCTAGGGGAATTATTGTCCACTTCAGGACTCTCTTTATAGATTTAATTTATGTTCATGAATCGTTATTACATTACCAAGTATAAAACGAGATTTTTTTTAGATCTGACAATCAATGATTGATATGTAGAAAATTTAGAGAATATTTTATATGTATTCGAGGTTCTTCATCGATAGAGAATCATCTTTATTTGTTAGAGATTCTTAGTCAATCGTATCCTTCAATACATAAAAAGTCTCTTGGTCATTATGATAACCATACTGGTTTTAAAGCCACTCAGTGGGGCACTTGATGTTTATTCTCATTCAGAAGGACATGGATTATTTCAGTCTTGGGATTGTACCCCAGATGGGCTACCTACGTATCCTTTGTTTAGAAAAGGAATCCGAACCCACATAGTTCGAATAAGGGAGTATGATGTTTATGAATGATGGATCAAAGAAAGATGTCATAATTACTCTTACACTCTAAGCTCATGTGAGTCATTCTCGGTGTGAGAAACAAGAGGTATTGGTAAAACCAGACAATTATTCCATGAAAGATGCAATCATAAAAATAATGTGGGGCTTATGTATGTATGACCACCCAAATAGATGAAAGTTAAGATTTACTTTAGGGAAGAGATCCAGGAATAGGGTCCATAAAGGTATATGTGCTTTATAGAGATATGGATACTCTAATATTGTGGCTTACTCCAAAGAAAAATGACCAAGTTAGTAGAGGACTTATGATTGGGTTTTACTCCTGATAAGGAAGCCCAAATCAAAAAGGAATTATGACTGGTCAAGAGAAATTAAGACTGGGGCTTACTCCTAAAAAGGAGGCCCAGGTTAGAGGGATTTGAAAATTAAGGGACTTGGGGCTTACTCCTAAGGAGGATGTACATATTTGAGACCGGGGCTTACTCCTGAAAAGGAGGCCCAGGTTAAGAGAATTATGGTTGGGGCTTACTCCTGAGGAGGATTCCCATATTTGGGAACTTTAAGACTGGGGCTTACTTCACAGGAGGATTCCTAGATTAAGGGACTAGAAGACTGGGGCTTACTCTTAAGGAGTATGCCCAGATTAGGGGACTTGGGGCTTAGTCTTGAAAATGATGCCCAAATTAATGAGGGTTTGGGTCTTACTCCTAAGGAATATGCCCAAAATTAATTGGAATTATGACTGGGGCTTACTCCTGAAAAGGAGGCCCATGTTAAGGGGTTGCCTCATATTAAATGATGAGGTTGAATGAATGTACTATCAATCTTTAGTGACATAAAGATGTGTAAATCACTAGGTTTTGAGAGATGTTCCATATAATTCCTTTTAGATAAGGAAGTCAATCAAGAAAACAGGCCATAAAGAGATGAAATGTGCAGGAAGGGAACCCAAAAAATAGAAGGGCACGCAAGTCTTGGCTGGCGCACAGGTACTGCATGGGCGTGCATGTCCTGGTAGCATAGGTATACCTTCATGGTACATGGGTACATGCACGGTTTGTTAACCAGTAGGGTAATACTTGGTCGATCCTTGATCAAAGCCTTTAGAATTATCCTGAGGTACTTCCTGAAGAGTGTCACACAAGTTTCAATGAGTAGGTAAGGAGGCGGGCAAGTGTATCCATTTCCCTTAAAGGGTAAAACACTCAGGCGCACATGTGTTAGTGAATTCTAACACCTAGACCTTATTCCTATTTTTTAGACCTTCCATTCTAGGTAAAGAATTACCTTATAAGTGTTCAGAAGACTTGAAGAAGAGACTTGGGCGTTCAGAGCTCTGTATCTGAATTCTGGAAAAATTCCCCCTGAAATGGGGGGCCCACCTGGGGTATTTATAGGCTGGAAAAGACCCTGGGCGGTTTTCAATGAGGGCGCGCAAGTCACCTATGTGACCATTTGGGTGGCGCGCAAGTATACTTGCGCAACCATGATGGATCTTGCGCGACCAAAGTGGGAAGAAATCCATCATCATGACTTTGTCGATTTTTATTCTTTCTTCAAAGTATGAATCAGTTTGGACTAAGGTATTTCCCTTTTTCAGTTTTTAGACTTTGTGATGGAATGGAGTGTCAACAATGGTCATTATACAACTAGTTAAACATACCCGTGACTAATGTAAAGTACAAGGTAAGGGTTAATTCCTCAATATAGTTATTATCCGATATTGTTTATGTGTTAGTATTTATTGAGACATATTTAACATCCATGTCCATGTTTCATAAAAATGATTTCAAAAGGAATCTTTTAAGGTTTTATGGAAGTTTTTATTTAATTAGATCTTCATTTTAAATGTTTTAAAGATTAATTTTTCTAAATCTAATTAATTAATGTTCATACTTTCCAAATGATTTTAATGATTTATTTATAGGAACACAATTGTTTAAAATTTTTAATTAGTTTCAAAAGTTTCAATTTGGTATTGGACACTTTGATTCAAAAATACCTTTTAAATGACTTCCTATATAAATGTGTTACTTTTAAATGATTTCAGAAAATCGATATTTC
This sequence comes from Viscum album, assembly GCA_963277665.1. Taxonomy (NCBI): domain Eukaryota; kingdom Viridiplantae; phylum Streptophyta; class Magnoliopsida; order Santalales; family Viscaceae; genus Viscum; species Viscum album. The sequence goes on along the minus strand of OY728123.1, from coordinate 1,736,278,555 downwards.
TCTCCAAGAGTTTTAATAATCATTTTCAACTTCGTCGACATCCTTTACTGGATATTATTATTGATTAATGATGATTTATAAAATACCATCTTCCAAATCGTTTTGAATGAGCTATGATATGTTGTTCTATGGATGTTCTATTTTCATACCATCCATGTTTTATAATTAATTTATTGACATTTCATATGCGAGTTTCAATAAAAATGTATATGTTATGATTCATCATTTTCATATGAGGAATGCACTGGACTTGGTAAGTGACAGGTGTGGCCCTCTATAGCCCATAGATACATTAGTAGGTTTCATGAGACAAAGTAGTGTCTTTTCACAAGGAATTGACCAATGTTATATTTAGGGCCTGGGCATGAGGCCATGACATTGTTTTTATGATGTCTGACATTATGCATTCTATCATTATGAGATTAGTTATTAATGATACATGTGATTATTCGACTAGTTGAATTATAAGGTGAATATGTAAATGGAATTATTTGATTTATATTTTCTATATTTTTTTGAAATGTATGTTTAAAGGTCTTGTGTTTCAATTTTATACCTTACAATAAATCTTTATGATTATTTATGATAGCTTCTACTATATTATTTATTTTTACTGAGAATTTGAGATCACCCCTTTCTAATGTTTTATTTTCCCAAGATTCTATGAAGTGTATTGTGATTTATATGAAGGTTTAAGATAAGGTAATAATGGTCTCATCAAATGATTATTTATCCTATGATTTATGTTATAAAATTATTAATTAATGTTCATGTTTGTAATATAATTTCGAAGACTGCTAATCTGATGGATCTTTCCGGAATTGATTCATTATAATCATTCCAGTTTATTAAAATAATGCACTGACTCCGCCCTTTTAGGTTCGATGTATTACAGTTTGTATCAGAGGATGTTTTGTACAATCCACGAAAACTAGATTTAGAGAAACTTTGATTAGAGAACATTATCCTATGATAGGCTTTGAGGATTAGTGTAGACAAACATCCAAAAAATTTGGTACTGTAAATATTATGTTGGTTTACCAAGAAATAAATCATTGTCTGAATACTACAAGTAGACATGGTTCTGGCACAAATGTACTTAGGAATGAAAAAATCGATAAAGAGTTTCGCTATTATCCCTGGGTATCCTGGTATATGACAATGAGCCTAACTGGGCACCTAGTTTAACACTCCTAGGGGATATGCTTAAAATAATTCAAATGTTACTTAAAAATCATTAGAAATGATTTATGAGTAAATATGTCAGAAAAGAACCCATTTTTATGATTACGAGACTAGATGTATGAAAATAGTCAATTAATATTGAGAATTTCTCTAGTTTTTGGATTATACATTATGATATGATCTAACCTACGGTTTTTCATCATTTAAAATTAGCATCCAAGAGAAGGAATGATAACTCCAACAATACTTATGACACAAAGTGTATGAAGGATCCTATATTTCATGTTCTTAAACCAATATTTCAATGGAAAATAGCCTCCCATACATTCTCTTCATATAAGGAAATAGTGTTATTTTTTAATAAGATAAGTAAATAATGATGTCTGTCCAATGGATTTTAAGGGGATATATAGAAAATGATAATGGAATAGAAAATGATGGATAAAGGGAAGTAGGGAAAGATGGACTTTCCCATATGTGATAACATTGGAAAAAATCACCCCAAGAAGTGCATGAAATGGATAAGTGTTTGTTATAAGTGCGTTGAAATGGTCATTAAGAAACATAATGCAAAGGGAACAAAGAAAATACTAATATTCAATGTTTCTATGGTAGTGAAATGGGGAAATACGTAAATAAATTTCCTAGGAGTCATGGAAATATAGCTTAGAAGAATCAAAGGGATCATGGTTAATCGTAAGATGTTACTATATCCAATGTGGAATAATTAATGTATTTATGTATATCGATTGAAGAATAATGTCATTTGATTGTTTTATCAATGATGTACTGGTTATATGATTTATGTAAATAAATAAGGATTGTACTATAGTACATTTTCATTGAGGATGTGAGATTGAATGGTACTAATAAAAGCGACTCAATAACAAGTTAAATTTTTAGAAAATACATGGTTGATGGCATGATAAAGCTTAATATGGTCCAGATATTGAGTTCATGGTTTCAAAAAAATGATGATTAATTTGGATAAATTAATTTGGATATTCTTGAGTACCCTGGAACTAATTAATTTTTTGTTTATTCCATAATTGTTGGAGTTTACAACATTTTGGTATTTAATGGGTATATCAAGTATTATTTATGGAATAAGAGAGCATGAATGTATTCAAATAAGGTTTTATGTTAATTCAAGTTGTTACAATGTTTTAATAGAATACATGGTAATGTTATTCAAATGTTTTTATGTGATAAAAGAGTTATTCATTTGTTTATGTTGACCTTCCTTATAAATTTTTCCAGAGTGAGTTTGGAAAGAATAATTTTGGATCAGTCTAATGGTTAGAAAAGATTAAGTTGTACATTGGATACAATTGTTTATGGTAAAAAACATTCATAACATTATTTTGTAATGCTATGAATAGGACAACCCAGAGGTTGGGAGACAACTCGTCATGTCGAGAAAGGCTACGTGACTTGAAATCATAACTGAAGGGTATCAAGGGTGCATCACCATCCATTGGCCTACGTGATGCCCTCGTTTTTATAATGTAGTTTTTTTAAATTGTCTGACAGAAGAATTATAAATTCATTTTTTTTAGAATCCTATACGATTTGATGAAATATAATATTTTTGAATTCTATTATCATTTGGAGTGAAAGATGATATTGTGGTAGAAATTAGTTAAAAGATGTGACTAAAATTTTCAATAAGTATTTTTTTCTTATTATTGGAAGAAATTAATTATTAAATATTATGTAGTAGATATAAAAAAATGTGTTATTTTAATACCTTATGTTTTGTTGAACCAATGATATTTTAAATCATCATAGATTTATTGATTTGAGGCCCTCAATTTTCCATTTATTTTTCACATGTTTGTGATAGATAACCTCAATCACACCTTAAAAATATTTATGTTTTTCCTCAAATTTTCTGACTATTTTTTCCACCAATTTTGACCTATTAGAAATCATAATTTGGTGGTGAATTTTTCATTTTACTTTCCCTCTTATTAAGAATAAATTTTATTATCCCTATTTCCGATGTGGGTTTTCCACAAAGGTATTTTCAATTTTTAAACTATTATTTTCAAAGAAAAATTTCTAATTTTAAGGACATAATTAATTGAAGTATGGGAGAATATAACACCCCAATATTCCATATTACGTTATGTATTCAATTTAATTTAATATCTTATATTTCACACAACACCGTCATGGCTGTGTTATACACAAGATTGAGTTTCTATGAAACAACACATCATTATTATTTTTATTTAAAGGATATAATTATTTATCAATTAAATACTATGTTATGAATTGTAACGTATAAATTTTTAATTTTATTTATATTTTTTATAAATAAATATATATGTTTTTTGAATATAGTGATATATTTTATAAAACTAGTTTCTTAATATAACTACTTTTTAAGTCCATTGGTGAATAAAAAAAATTTTATTTTAGACACTCCAAAGAATTGAATTTGATAAAGTAGAATAAAATTTTGATTCCAAAATATCAAAATTATCCTAGGATAAATGTCTGGTATGTTTTTTGGAAGCATTCAATTTTTGATGAATAGTAAAAAATACTGCATAGTACATAAAAACCGACTTTTTTATTTAAATTTATTTTAAACTAAAAAATGGATATATAATACCAATATTAGTCCAATTAAATTAATTGGAGTCATTTTATAGAAAATATTATATATATAAATTTTTATTTATCTTTTTAACATCTTTTACCCCACCTTCTAGGCACATTTGTAAATTTTCATCAAATGAAATTTTACCACTTCAGTTAATTGAATTTCAAAAATTCAAGAGACATGGTTGAAATTAGTAAGTATAATGTGATTTAATAGGTCGAAAATAGTTTTAGTGAATACTAACTTTTAATTTATATTTTCCACAGTTTAAAGGATATATGGTAATTAAATGGAAAAAAATAATATTAAATAATATTAAATAAGACCAACATAAGTCCAAATTATATTGGATAAGTGTTTTTCAACCAAAATAAACCATATTAAGAAATGTGATCCTTTTTAATTCACTTCGGTTATATTAGGACATTTATTATATTTAATTTAAAGATGAGTTAAAAGTGTAAAATTCCAATATTAATAATTAATAATTTTTAATATAGTGTTATACATAAGATAAATTCAACTATAAAAATTAATTAGAAATATAAAACACTTTTATAGATCATCGTATTTTATTTATAATTTATAGACATTATATAATTAAATTTATTTATGATACAGTGGTGATCCAGTAAATACATTATTAATGAATGATTAAAATATTTGATATTATCAATATTAAAATAAATTTAAATTGAACCATCTGGTTCCATTCACAAATTTTCTAGTCTAATATGACATGTTAGAGTTGATTCTATATATTTTTTTCGATGTAATCAAGTTGATATGACTTTCATAAAAACCCAAATACTAAATAGTGTCAAAATTAACATAAATGAGTTTTTAAAACAATTTTTTTATAAAATGATATATTTTTTTAAAAAATATAATATTTATCAAAAGGACTTAAAGATTGTTAGATATGTAATTAATGAATCAATTTAGGTTCACTTGGAATTTTATAATAAATTTTATTACCCATATAGTGTAAGAATAAAAGAAGACATCGTAAGAGTTAAACTATTTAACAAAGTTTAAATATGAAGGATAAGGTTAATATGGTGATCTAAATTTGTCTAAAACGTATTTGTTAAGATTATTTAACCCCATAACCACCTTATACTGGAAATAAATACATTTTTATCCATTAGAAACTGAAAATGATTTTATAATAAAATAATATTTCATGTTCTTCTTGATGTGCCCCTCACCTCTATTATAAAAGGGTATATACCCTTCACTAAACTTAACACTGATAAATCCATTTGGCTTTGCTAACCCCTGATCAAATATCATCCCAACTACCCTCACTTAATCATAGAGGCAATAATTTGATCAGAAATCCATCCTAAGGAGCCCTAATGTTAAAATCAAAAGGATGCACCCGAAGAAGAGGTATTATTTTATCACATCATTCAATGTTATTTTTTTATTCTACATCCTCATTATTTGTTATTTCCATACTAAAATAAGAAATCAAGTACCTTAATTATTCTATCGATCCTATGAATGAAAATTTCACCATACTTACCTATGTATGACTTACCGTCTCCACGTCGTGGTGTAGTTTTTTATTCAACACTTCTTTATTTTGACGTGTATAATAATGAGTATAATTGTTGTAAATAAAATATATATCAGGATAATTATTATGTAGATATAATATAACATCCAATTAAACACCGCTTCAACATCAATAGAATGATATTGTCGCTCATGTATAGGTACGACCTACCCTCTCTACGACGCGATGAGATACATCTTCAAAGGTCACCCTTCATGAATTTTTATAAATATATATATATATATATATATATATGTTGATTAATTATGAGGTATATTAAATAAAACTATTCTTAGAATAATAAATATTTATGTAGATAAATATACGTTGATTACTTACATCTATACTATAGGATATGTAAACAGAAACAATGTTCCTACATATGTAAGGATTATCGTCTCCATGAATAGTTTTTCCATTTCATATATCTATCTATTATAGATTTTTTTTATGAATATATATGATATATAAATCATGTTTTATAATCTGTAAGTATTTAAATCATGATCTATGTTATACAATCAAGAATAACAAGTTAAAATGTCAACGATAAAGAAATCAATTATTACCCAAAATGTTACTTTAACTTGGGAATTATTATTAAATGGGTAGTATAAAGTAATAACAGAATCATATGTGATATCATAAATATTCATATGGTTCTTATATAATTTAATAACATAATATCCTCATTATACAAGAAGTTAAATGTACACTCAACTAGAAGAAAGTACAAGGTAAGGGTTAATTCCTTAATAAAATTATTATCCGAGAATGTTTATGTGTTAGAATTTAATGGTACATATTTATCATCTATTTCCATGTCTGATAAAAAAAATTCAAAAGGGATATTTTATGGTTTTATTAAATGGATTCTCTCACTAGATCATCATTTTGAATGTTTTCAAGAATCATTTTTTCTAAATATATTTAATTAATGTTCATACTTTCAAAATGAATTTAAGGATTTATTTATATGAACATGATTATTTCAAAATGTTAACTCCATTTAAAAAGATTTAATGTAATATAAGACACATTGATTCAAAAATATCTATTAAATGACATCCTTTATAAGTTTGTAACTTTTAAATGATTTCAAAAAAAGTGATATTTCTCTAAAAGAGTTTTACTACTCATTTTAAACTATGACAACATCCTTTACTGGACATTATAATTGATTGAGGTTGATTTATTATAATACTATCTTTTATATTAATGATCTATGATATGTTTGACAGTGGATGTTCTATTTTTATACCATTCTTTTTTTTATGGTTAATGTATTGCCATTTTGTATTCATGTTTTAATAAAAATGATTATGTTATCTTTCAATATTTTCAGATGAGGAATGCATTGGATAGAGTAAGTGAGGGGAGGGACCCACTATATACCCTCGATGTATTAGTAGGTATCATGAGACAAACTACAGTCCTGAAAAAAGGCCTTGAAAAAATTTATATTTATATTCTCGCTATGAGACCTTGACATTGTAGTTAAAATTTACGGCATTATGCATTCCATCATTATGAGATTAGTTATTAATGTTACATGTGATTATTAGAATTGTAGAATATCCATGTGAATAAGTAAATTGATTTATTGGAATTATATTTTCCATATTATTCAGATTTTTATGTTTAAATGGCTTGTGTTTCCATTTTATACCTTACCGTAATTGTTTATCATTATTTATGATAGCTTCTGCAATACTGTTTATCCTTAATAACCATCTGAACTCACCCCTTTCTGATTTTTTTATTTGAAAATGATGCCAATATGTGTATAATGATTTATATGTAGGTTAAATATAGTGGAATAATTTCATCCTCAATAGATTATTTATGTTGTGTTTTTTGTTATAAATTACAATGTACAGTTCATGTATGTAATCTATATTCCAAGACTGGAAAACTGATTGATCCTTCGGGAATTGATTCCTTGTAATCATTCCAATGTATAAAAATAATGCACCAACTCTGGGCTTTTGGGGTTGTGTAATTACATAAATAAGGTTAATAAAACATCCCTTTAACAAGAGGGAAATTGAAATTGATAGGACACCACAAAATTAGTATTTTTAAACAATATAAAAATAATGGTAATTGAACCCAGATACATAGAGTAGAAATCAATCTATCATGTTCTCATTGACATTGATAGAGAAATTAGTCATCAGAATTTCTACCATCACATAAACCTAAATCTGTGATGGGTTAAAGACACTGTTAATTGGTATTAAAATTAATCAAATATTATTTTTCTGTCCAATTTTATTTCCTAGAGTTATGGTATTATTATACTTCGTAGATAAATAGTTCAGAAAATAGTCCTACCTTGTTTCCTTCCATGTCATTAGAATAATATTAACCTTTGGCTATGCTTAGATCTATTTCTACATCATCTCCTATGCCAGGAATTAGATATTTGAGATGAATTTTAATTCCTGATGAAATTTTAATTAATTAAATGGTCCAAAAGTGATTCCTTCATCCTCAAAAGATTTACTAAAACCAAAAAAAATCACATATTATATAGTAAATCATACGTTAACCTCAAATAAAAATATAAAATTTTATCTTATTCTATTCAAACCATAAGAGTCACCCGAAATACTTTGTGGTCCAAATTCACATTCCAAAAAGGCCTCTAAATTTCCCAAATAAATCATAACTCTATATTCCTTAGTCAATTTAATGTATCTCATATTGTCACAAACCAAATATTTTATTATATTAAAAACATTAACAATAATTTTAATGCTTCAAAATCCTTAAATAATAAGTAATTTATTGAAATCCTTATATATATCATTATTCCTATAACAATAGCACCATTTATGAAATAATTCATGAATCTAAAAACATTATAACAAAAATCTTTCAATTTTGTTCTTAAAACAATAACTATATATCTTCATATTATTCATTAATACATCCTTCCATTTGTTTTTATTTTTTATTATATTCATCATTAGTAGTTTAACCATTACATGTATATTCTTACTGATTCTAGCCATTGACCAGAACCCGAAGTAAAAAGCGTGAAACACTCACCCTTGTGATATATTCATGAAGATTAATCATGTATAGGATATCAAAATCATAACATCTATTTCTTACTCTATGAGTTCATTGGTTTAACCTTGTTTTTCCTCGGGATTAATAAATCTATAGGATGATATTCTATGCATAGACTTATCCTCAAATTCATTCATAGGTTTATGTTTTTTAATACAAGATTTTAAAAATTTATATCCCATGGTTTCTAAAAAACATTCACTGATTCCAACTATAATTACCCTAGACATAGTTTTATGAAGCCATCACCTTACTTGATTACATTGGTAATATGTACAAGTGGTCATTTCCCAAAGGACCAAATACATTACTACTCTGGTTAAACTAGATACAAACTTGGATCATTCATTATAATTTAAAATATAAAAAAATTGTAAATCCATTGAAAAAAACATAATTCTATTAACTTATCCCTACATGTAAATCATAATTCACATCATCAAATCATGGATAAAAATATAACATAATAAAGGTGAAACCTCAGCTTCTTAGTAAAGGAGTGCATACAATATAAGATTTCATGGATAAATAGTAATAAACAATAAGGAATGTCGAAAAACTAAAACACATATCATTTAACAAAACTTGAGTATAACATGGCCATAATAAATAATACCACATAAATAATCGCATGATCCTGAAAAAATAATAATTGATATTCTATTAGTCAAGTAATCACATTTAATATAATTAATTAATCTCATAATAAAAGAACTCATAATTTCAAGAATCATAAACATAACATCAAGGATTCATCCAAGACGCCATACATAAAGGAGTATGGAATTTGAGAATACCCAAAATAGTTTCTCTCATTAGACCTATTGATGTATAGAGGGGATACAGTGGGCCCTAACCATCGCTTACTAGGTCCAATATATTCCTCATATGAAATTGGTGAAACGTAATAACCTTATACGTTTGTATTGAAACTAGAATACAAGAAATTCCCCATCAAATAAACATAATGACAAACCATCCAATGTAATATGGTGAGTTATATAAAATAGTACATCCACAGTCAAACTAATCAATAACCAATTAAGAAAATATGGAAAATGGTATCATATCAATTAAACCTAAGTGGATCATATGATCCTTCAAAGGATTTTGACATAGATCAAAATAATTTAAAAGAGATATCTGATCTTATATTATTATTTTAAACTTATAATACCATGAGAATATAGTATTAATTATATAACATGTCATATGAGTAGTATATACACTACACAACCAAAATAAGTGGTGGATAATGCATATACCTTACATAATAAATAGTGAGAAGATAATCCCCTTAACTTGTACATTCCTTTAGTTGAAAATTGATTAAACTCATGTATAATGTTTTAAATGATGTCATTAATTTATAATAGACACACATTAATATTTAATATATATTATATGACCCTTAGATGTCATCTTAACCTCCTCTTATTAACAATATTTCATTAGTATCCTTGTTTCAGGTGTCAAATGCTTCATTTTCCCATGCATGATTTATTGTCTATGTCATATTTTTTATGCACGGGATATATTTAATTCATCTTGATAAAGATATTATTTTGAAATATATTTTATATTTATTCATCTTATAAATTATTATAACTATTCATTAATGGTTATTATTGAAAATGAAGCACACCACATTGTGGAGATGGTAGGTCGTATGTATGCACGAGCAACGATATCAATCCCTTAATGGTGACGTGGATGGGAAGCATATGGTATATTAATTTTTAAGAAATAAATATCATTTCATAATTATAATATATATTCATTATTTACATACTTTTTCCCATCCATGTAAACTGGTGATGCAAAATAGATTACAGTTCGATGTGGAGACAGTAACACGTACGTGCACACGTGTGGTGCTTTCTTTTTTCTATAAGATAGATTAATGGTGCAATATCAGGGTACCATATTCATAAAAAAAATATTAGACTGAATGTTATAATATATATATATATATATATTAATTTATCTTAGAAACAACACATGCATAGGAAGAAGAAGAAGAAACAATCTTCAAAGAGCTGATAAAGATGAGTACCTCTTCTCAAGTAGACATCCATTAACATCTTCTAATGTGATATAGGATTGGTATTTTGGAAGGATAAGATACTATGGAAATTAAATAAGTGTTTTTAGGAGAAATGTCCATGGTTCGGCCGAGATAACGGTGTCAAATTGATGTGATTAAGAAAGGTAGAGGATCCCTTTTATAAATGAGGTGACTGATTCTTATGGAAACTCTCAAAATATTTAATTAATATAAATTAATTGTCAAATTTACATAGATCCAAAGACATTAATTTAGATTATAATATTATTTTGTGTTTAAATAATCTCATAAAGTAATTTTTATATATGTTTATGCTTCATTAAACCCCTTATCATTTTGTTTTAACCATTATTTAAACCATTTAACTCATTTTGTGACAACATGGGTTTTTACTATTTAAAGGTTAATATAGTTAATAAAAAAATGACAAAAAGACCATAAATGATCCAGGGATAAAACATCAAAAAAATTTAACAATATGTTAGATTAATTATATATATTTATAAATTTTATAACATTTTAAAAAATATTATTTATTTAATAATATAATTAATGTAATTTTTTGACACTATTTATTACATGACTTTTTAAAAATATAATAAACAATTATAAAAAAAAATACAATTCATACACCCCAAATATGTCTATTATATCTAGAAAATTTGTGAATGATATTAATTATATAAAATTAGATTTATTTATATATTTTTAATACAATTACATTTATAATTCAATTAATTAAACAATTACTTCATAATCATTATTTATGCTCTTAAGGTAATTATTTATTTCCAAATTATTAGAAATAAATTAATATTATAAAACTAAAAATTTAATATTCATAATGGATATTTATTGTCTAATATATCATCAAAATTACCATATACTAAAATTATAATACTTATTAAAAACATGAGAATGAAAATTTTGACTTTCCTTAGAAAAAAATACAAACATATTCTTAAATTCATCCAAGTGACTCCATGAATATGTAAAATCATCCCATAGATACATATGATTGAAACTAACTTATTAAAAAAAATAATGACATGTTTTAGGATATTTTTAAATTTTAATAATATTTTTTACCCTTATTTACCCAATTTAACCTTAACCATGGTAATAAATATAACCAATGTAAGTATTCATATTTAAAAAAATAAAAGAGAAATATTTAATAAATTTAGACCATAATGTTCTATAAATGAAATCCAATTTTTATTATTTTATTCAAATAAACATATGAAATTCATTTTTAGTTTATCATGCAGAAGGAATAATCAAATATGTGTTTAAACTACAAATGTTCAAAAGATTGAGATGTTGTTATATTATATTTGAAGGTTTAATTTTTCCCATGACCCAAATAGGATTAAATTATATAAAATGTATCTTATTATACATTAAAACCAATCACAAATATAATTTAACACTATAAATTATTTTGATTAAATAGTTGTTTTCATTCATAATCTAGTACTTTTTAATATTCATCAAAACATTAAACATATCATAAAAATAACAACAATTATTCCAAAGTAAATTTTTATATTAAAAATTAAAATAAAAATAATATTTTTTTAAAATATAATTTATAAAAATTTCAAAAACTACATTTAAAATATGCGCACCATTGATGGTCGACAAAACTACATTTAAAAAAATATAACCATTCAGGCTTAAAATTTGAATTATTATTATCTTAAGAATATAAAACTTATTGGATGAATTTATAATCATATTTTGAATATATTAAATATATATTAAGTTTTTATATTATAAAAATAGTGATTATTTTAATTTATTATTATAAAATTCCCTTATGGGAATAAAAATAAGTTTTTTACAAAAGCACGTCCATTATATTCAATTGATTTTCATTTTCATTTCAAATTAATTGGTAACGAATGAATTCATTTTATAAAGATCTGTAAAATATATTTGAAAATTTTATGTATTTCATTTCTTAACCCTTAACTTAACAAATAGTGTTAAATTAAAAATATTTAATAGTGTATCATAGTTCATTTAAGCTCAGTGTTGTGTACATCTTATATTATCGATGGAATTAAATTTATTTAAGGAGAGACATACTAAACAATATTATTGCGTCACATTGGAGATCGAGAAACTTTTATCATTAAAAAATATTTATATATTGGGTTTGAATCATAATATTTCAATTACCAATTTAAATTATTATGGTGTTTATTTTCCTTATTTCTCATATAATATATTATTTTTTCCAAATAAGTATCACATAAATTTTAGGAACATATAATTTAAAAAATATATAATATATTTCTTAAATTAATTTTTAGAAATAATTTAAACTATATGAAATATGAAATCATTGAATTGTATTTTTTTATAAAAAAAATGTTATTGTAATATTTATCCTTTGAGAATATTACCTATGAATAATTTCATTTTAGATTACCCTCAAAATAATCTTTATAAAATAAATATTTTGATGACTATAAAATGGGTAGGAAAGAAAGATATTATATTTAATCTTTCAATGTTTTTCCCCATCATGACCCTAGGAACTTATTGAAATTGATGTAATTAAAATATCAATTACAAAATGTTAGAGAGAAAATCTTTTTTTGTTGTATAGAGTTTTAATTTATTTCCAGGGGTTTAAATTTTAATGAATGTGATTAATACTTAGTGAACAATTCCCAAAAATCATCATGAAATAACCATGAATGATTATTTGAGAATAATTAATTTAGTTCAATTTATTTAAAATATATTAATGCACAGACATTATCATCTCATTGGACACCACAATATAATGGTGTTGTTGAAATGAGGAATAAGATTTTGAAAGAAATTTGTAGAATAAATGTATTTCAATATTGAATTTTGACTCCTGTTTATATCAAGAAAGAAATATAGTTTTTAATGTCATTAAGAGAGTTATAATAGCATATATCTTGAATGAAACAACCTATGATTTGTGGAACAATAGAATATCAAATCATGGAATCTTTAATTTTTTTGGAAGTATAATTGTATCTGGAATGCCAAGGATTGTTTTTAAATGTTTAGTCCAAATAATACTGAAGGAATATTTAGTAGTCAGTCAAATATTTCTAACGATTATATATTATTAGATCAAAGTTAATGAATTAGTGGATATTCAACTCATTAAAAATTTAATTAATGTTATCCTTTTGATCACAAAAGAAGTCAAATTGATGTTCTCAGTTATTCATTGGATAAAATTATACTTCACCCACTTTTTATCACTAACATGGATGATAATTTGTAATATGATAAAACATAATCCTAAAATGATGGATAATTATTAATTTTCATTTTCATTTTCTAGAAATCTATTATCTATGATGAACCTCCCTTTAAAAACAATCATATAATTCCCAGATAGGGGATTAAGAAATAAAAAGAGTTTGGTAAAACCAATAAAATTTTCTTCCTTCTTATATAAATATGTACTAAAAACCTCAAAATTATACTTGAGTGATGAGAATTATGTATTATATATATAATAATAATTAAAATTATTCACAAGAAATTGGGTTTCAGAATTAGAGGATAAGCCCTCGTGAAATCTAGTTATAAGATTGAAATGGATCTTTAAGAACAATAACAATGATAATGGTTTGATAATTTGAAATAAAAAGAGATTACTAGTTATACGTTATATTCCATTTTATGGAATAGACTATAAAGAAGCTTCTTTCTATATAGCTATCTTAGAGTTTATTATAATTATTTAAGTAATGTATATGGTATGAAAATTAATATTCTCTATACTAGTATTTAATATATTTTTGGAAGTTGAGTTCTTATGTAGTAATAATACATTGAAAATCACTTTTTACATGAACAAGGAAGGTCTCCCATATTACTGGAAACCATACCTAGACCTAGATAAGGCCAAACATGAATTCTTGATACTCTTCGGATGGTAACTAGTGTCAGGCATCAAAAATAATCAAATGGGGATCACTATTCCCAATTAAAAAAATATATAAATACCCTAAATATAGTTTTCATCAAGAAACTATAAACCACAGTACCAAAATGAATACATAATCCAATATGAATAAAATAATATATGGAAAAACTAAAAAAATAATTCGAACCAAACCAAAAAATGACCAAATATCCATGTGAACAATTGGTGACTAGAATCCATATAAACCATACTTCTATATAAGAAGAACTAATCAAACCCTGATCCTACAACATATATTGGGTATACTGTTCCCAATAGATCATGTAGGGTGTGAGAATAAATAGTTTAGTTGGTAAGAACCACAAAATACATTCATTTTCATTCCTAAAATAGTTTATAAAAACAAGTATGAAATAAATTTAAAGAAAATTGGGTCTTTTCATTTAATGAAGGTATCATTTTTTCCAGGATCCAATTTTCAGAATAAAACATGTTTTTCCACATTAAAAAAAGTCATTTCCAAACATCATTTCAATTAGAAAGTCCAATTAAGAACATACCCCAAAAATGGAATAAATGGTTACATATACAAACTATAAAAAAACAGTAATTCATACCAAATAAATCCTAGAAATAAATGAAACAATACTGTGGTAGGTAGAAAAATATAAAATAATCAATCAAACAATGTGTTCTAAAAACATTATGTTCATAATTATATGTAATGAAGGGAATTTCCAAAACAAATAAAGAATAAATACTTCTATGTACTTTGTTTTGACATAACTATTGAAATATGGTGCATGTATATAAAAAATAAACAATTTTATTGTTTAAAGAAGCCTTACTTATGGGAAAAACCTCTATCCTCTTTAAAAATCCACGAGTACTAAACCATTTAATTGGGAATTGTAATAAAATATCACTCGACCCTCTAGTTGACTCCTAGGAATCCCATTGTAATATTATAGAGGATAATTTGTAGTCTATAACACACATGGAATTAACTATAACCCACTTATGTCATTATCAATGCCTTGGCCAAACCCTAAAACCAACTTTGTGAAGGTTATCTCATCGGATGGAAGAATATATGGGGTCCCCTAATCGATATAACCATAAAAATTTATAAAAAAGAATACATGACACACCAACTTAAAAAGGAATTTCTAAAAATCCTTAATATACCTATTGGATCTTTAAAATTTCCAATCCATGTTTTTTTCCATTTTTTTTATAAAACTATGCTGAATATATAGAAAATTCTCAAAATGTTGCAGATTTGACTGTATAAAATTTGGTTACCAATTCACATTATAATGTGAAAAATGGAACAAAAAATAAAAGCATTTCGAAAACATAGTTGAGATCATTTGGAAACAAAATATCATTTATGAATAGTTGGGGTTTTAAAATAACTATTTAAAGGGAGGATATATGAAGTGGAAGACAATGTAATGGGAAAGGTGTTTTGAAATCAATGGTTTAAAATTAGCATTTAATTAGAAATCCATTATTTCTGAATATCCATAAGTGAAGAACACGAACTCAGGAATGCTTCCACTTCCAATGATGTGATTATACAAAATCATAAAACAAAAATGGTTTAAAATAAATAATTCAATTTATAAAATAAACTAATCAAAATAACCCATACTTCACTACCAAACCACAAATTTGCTCTAAAATTTACTCACATGCCTTAATTTACAAACATACAAATTTTGAAAAAAAACATAACCAGGGTCCAAACCCACCGAAAATATCAAATTTCATTTTAAATTACTAAATGGCATTTCATCGAACAATTCACAAGCATAAAAATGTATAAATAATTATTTAAATAATTTGAAACTCTATTTTTAATTATTTTTCAACATAAAAAATCCATATAATTCCTAGAAACACACCACAATCATGAATAAAAAATATTAAAGTAAAATAGGAATACTCTAGCATCAATTAAAATGAATTAGAATGAAAATTGATGGAGACACAAACCTCAATATTTGTTTAAGGAAACAAAATTACATAGAGGGAATAACTATACCTAAGAGATGATGTTCACACCCTAAAATAAAATGAACACAATCCAAAAATCACCACACAAATTTAGGGGTTGGAAAAAAGATAACCAAGCTAATACACACCATTAAACCCTATGTGAAAAGGGAATATTATTAGAAACTTTTCCAAACTCCAGGACAATCAAACCATTTATGATTTTATGATCATCAACCAGTGAGGAAGATCTAAGTAGGGGGTGTTTCAGAAGCCTCTTGGTTCATCTAAGTTGAGTAAGGGGGAGAAACCCAAAAGGGTTTAAAACTAAAGAGAGGAAAATTTGGAAAATCAACATTTTAATAAAAATGGTTACTCGATTAGTTTGGACACATGACATTTCAAATAGTTCCCCAAACATGAGAAATCTATTGGAAGGATAGTATTCCCACACAAGATAGCTGCAAAATTTGGTGCTAGCTATGAAAATCGTCTCTGTTAAAATTGCAGAGGGTCACACATGATTTCAACATGGTTTCTCCTAACTGTTTGGAGGTCATGCACTTGGTCCCATACTCCACCCAAGAGGCATAGTATTCACCCCATACCTCGCATGGTTTGGGACAATCCATACGCAGTTCATTCAATGAAAATAATGAAAAAACAAAACAAAACCATTCATAACGCCAAAAATCACCGGAAAAGTACAGAAAACAAAAAATCTCAATGATAAAAGGAACCACCCAATAAAAATAATATCCAATATTATTAAGAGAATATTATAAATGTGAAATAAATTTAAAGGTGTGACCATTATTCCAACCACAAAAACAATCTACCCCATTAATTTCACCTAACCAATTGAGGAATAAAACTTGAGCACAAAACTGAATGAATCCATATGGAACAACGAACATTTGGGTGACCCTTTTAACCTACCAAGTCTCACCCAACCTACTCTAGGAAAAAAACAAATAGATCTAATGGGGAAGAAAATAGGAGGGGTCTCCACACCAAAAGAACGTCTCAGTATGAGGATATTAACATGTGTAATCCTAAATCATGCCAATATTGGTACCGCCAACATGATCCAAACCCCCAAAACAAGGGGACCCATTTTTAAGGAACTCAAAAAAAACACTGATTCAACCCACAATTCATCTTTCCACAAGACACAAAAATCTCTAAAATAAGAAAATACCCAGACTAATCCACATGGATAAGCTACCAAATTCCTCAACAAAATGAAACATTATTGAACTATAATAAAACTAGTTCATCATGATTTTAAAGAAAAATAAATATAAAATAACCAATAAGACTACATTAGGGAGACTCTAATTGTTATAACTCTATCACTAAATACATCCAATCAGTTGTGGTTCTCCACTCCCAAACATTATTGACTGTATTTAATGCTTCACGTTGAGGCCTATAGAAGGAACCCATCTTCCCTGAAGCATTTTAATCCCTATAGAGAGGAGAAGATTTCATCAAACTAATACTTCCCCTTATAAAGATGTTCCTTGTAAAATATCTACATTTGACCCATAAAACTATATAATCAGGTTTCCGTTGGAAGATTTAGGCAGGATTTCAAAGAATTATCGATTATTCCACACTAGAAGAACATGAGTGATCTATTTTATGAACAAATTGTAGGAACTAGAAGAGGGAACTCCTCAGGTTTAGGTTCCATTGGGATACACCTCTCATAATACTGGGAACCATCACAAGGGCTAATTGAAACTATATTTCCAAATATATTAAACTGTGCTCTATGAAACAAATTAGCTAGTAAATTCCTCATCCAAAAAATTCCCAAATTAAAAATCCACAAATGAGATAACATGATCATTTATTTCTATGTGAAGTACCTTCTTTAAGAGGGGATATTTCATATGATCATTTGATGATATCTCTTGATAAATGAGAACCACCTATTTGAGATGATCATTATTTTCCTTCACTATTTTCTAACCTTGCGGAATACCTAAGAGATACACCATTTACATTCTTTAAATTCTGTTGGTATGATCCATCAGATGAATTTTTTCTTAGAAAAAACACAAGATATATCTAAATGAAATTTTTGTGGGTCAATTTACTTTCATCAATCCAAACACAGACATTTAAGAAAACCCAAAATAGAACACACACACACTTTTTCTGGATTTCCCAACAACCTAAAGACACTTTCATATTTCTCAAGCCACTCTGCAGCTTTTGAAAGATATCGATCACCATGAAAAAGGGAATCATAATTGTAAAACCTAACTCTTCCTCCCCATTGGGAGTCTTAGTAGGGCCAGACTCGCTGATCACATTTCCAACCTATGTGAGTGGAATACTATAAATCATAAACTAAATAAAAAAACCCATCCATATCAACCCAAAATTCATCCAATAAATACACTCCAAACCCAAATATCTTGCTCTTAAACCAAACATGAAAAAAATAATGATACCCATTTAAAATCATCATTTAAATTTCATTTTTGAATTCACTTTACAACATAGACAGTTTCATGAAAACCCAAAACTCATTTTTAAATCCAATATCTACACCACGTACTATTTTTAAAATAATATCATCTCCAAAATACCATTTACCATTTGAAAATAATTTAGCAAAAAACCTAATTTACTTCTCAAAACCTACTCACATCCACCTAAATCAAACCAAAACATAACTCACACAAAAACATAAAAAATATAGAACTAGTGTTCCTAAATAACTCCAACAAATTGTTTAGAAAAAATCCTTGAGAAAGATGCAACAACTAAAATAATCTTGAATCAGGCCCTCGAGTTCCATATTGGTCGCACCTCCATTCATTCTATTTATGTACCATAGGTTCACATCCATTTTCATTTCACACACCAACAAAACAAAACAATACATGATGATATAAACCTAGAAACCAAAAAAAGAGGCTCAAATATCAAAACACCCCTGGTAGCACAAGGATCATAATGGGAAAGTGTCCATAACGTTCTTAACATAGCTTCCTCCCAAGTCCTAATTGTTCTAAACTCCAATTACCTAACACCTCAAAATAAAAAATGCATTATTTGATATGATTTTTTCATGATCTAGTCGGTCATCCATTCAAACTAACACCCAACATGGCCCATGATAAGTCCTTATAAGAGTTATCGATCATCCTAGGTTAAATAATAGTGATGATTATAAAAGATAAACCAATGGTAATGAATTTTATCAATTATAAACCAATAAAACAAACCAAACCATGTAAATTGAAAGAAAAAATAAACAATAGAAAAAAAATAATATATATATAAGCCAATAAAAATACAAATAAATCTGATCAAACTAAAAAAAATAAACTACAACCTTAAGAATACATGTTCAGATCTCCTTGTGGATTCTTCGTCACCACCATGCATAAGAACCATCCTTCGGCATAGTAAAAAATGAACAAAACCAAAATATTAAAAATAGATCAAATCTATCAATTCCATGTGGAACAAGTATTGTGTGAGCATAAACATCTGAGTATATGAACCCCATATATTCCATCCATTTACGTCCATGAAATATTCCACAATTTCTAGTTTGAAACAGATTTATGTAAAACATGTTTTTTATCTTTTAAAGTTGGGGACACTATTTTCCATAGGCCCCGTTTTGAATATGAATCTTTTTTTCCAACTATAAAAGAAATAATAATTTTAAAACATTTTTTGAATATTGTACACTAGGTAATAACATAATCCAAAAAAGTAATAAGGGGATACATATCCAAAATAAAAATTAACAATAGGGATTACAAAATAAAATCCATAAATATAATAAGCAACAAAGCTGCAGGTAGAAAAACACCAAATACACAATCATCCAATGTTCTGTAGACAAATGAAACCAATTAACACTGTGTAATCATGGTAATTTCTTAAAAATATGATGAAGTAATCCCAAACATTCTCGGTCCGGACTCATATACTAGTGTTTAAAATCCATAGTTAATAGCCAACTAGATTCTCTAAAGTAGCCTCACTTGTGTAAAATCTTATCTAGCCTCTATGAAAATATAGGGATACTAATATATCAAATTGAGTCGAGTAAAAGCCATCATATGACCCTCTTAATAACATCTAGGAATCCCATGAGAATAGTACATGGGATAACAAGGAGGTCATCACTCGAAATGAATTGTCCATTACCCATTGAATCAAATATGAATACCTTACCCAAACCCTAAAAACAACTATTTGAGGCCCACTATTTTGAAGAAATACCAAACGGGTACCTACTCCACATAGAATAAACAAAAGTTCCAACCGTTTATACATTTCACATGAGTTTAAAAACTGCCTTCCAAAACACCAAAAGAAACCAAACTAGACATTACAATTTTCCATCTAATGTTATTTCCAAATATATTTCTATAACTAAGATGAACATATACAACAAGATATAAAGGTGACAAGAATTCCTTTATAATATTTAGTTACCAATTCACATTATTTGATTATAAATGTGATGAAACTTAAGAAACACATTTTAGAACCACATTTGAGATCATTTGGAATATTGAGAACAATTTATGAACCAGTATTTTTTTTCGAATAACCATTTGATGGGAGGAGGGATAAGGAAGATAAAAAATATGGGGGAAAGGTGTTCTGTAATCCAAGGTTAAAATGAAAATTTCTTTATAAAACCAAAACCATTTATTTTCCCTTCCATATATTCACCCCCAAGCACTCATGGATGTTGCGGCATCCAATGTTTTCCTGTCGAAAACTATAAAATACCAAATGTTTTAAATAATGAAATATATGTATCACTTCATCAATTCAAATGAACCCTAACTTAAGTAAAAACCCATAAAGAGAAAGCAAAATTAACTCCCATGACCCAATTCACTAACAAACCATGTTGAAAAACATAAAAAGACACAAAACTATCAAAAACTACCAAATTATATTTTAAAATACTACTTGGAATTTTATGAAACACCAATGATGCATACATATATAAAAAAATTAAAAACAATATTTCCAAACCCTTATTAACATATTTTTTAATATGGAGACATCACAATAATTTACATAAACACATCACAATAATGAGTCCAAAATTTTCAATAGAAATTGAAAAATTCAAGCATCAATTCCAATGTTTCAGAAAATAAATGGATGGAGATACCTACCTCAACAATGTATGAATAAAAATTAAACTCCATTAAATGGAGGAACAAAGAAAAATAGATAGTAATTGAAACCTAAAATCAATGTAACATAATAAAAACATCATCCCTCGAGGATAGGGGCTGTACAAGATAGAACCAAGCTAAGAGACACCATGAGAGAAAGAGGGGAAGAGATAAAGATGTTAAAATAGACCAAAACCCAAGAGATACTCACCTTAGAATCTTAGATTAGATTATACCAATGAGGAGTAACCAAGGAAAGGTGGTTTTGGGAGAACCCTAGGGTGACTAGTTTGATAAATGGAGGAGAAACCAAAAATGGACTTTAAAATAATGACGGGAAAAGTTTTAATTTCCAAATTTTAAGATCTAGGAAAACTCTAACAATATGGCCGCATGGATTTCAAAACCTCGCACCAAGAGTGGGAACCCTACTAATAGGAAATGACAACTTCATGGGTTGGACATACAGTATGGAAAAATTTCCACCAAACATTAAAATCCCCTTGATTAAAATTATATAGCTTCTCATATTCTTTCCATATTCTTTCACTTAACTTTGTTGAAGTCAAATTATTGGTCCTAGACTCTACTAAAGATCATTGTGGTTTCTATTTTTCCTCAAACGGTTTATCCTAAACCATGTACATGTTGTACAATGAGTATGTTTCCTAAGTAAAATAAACTAAAAACGCCCTTTTCCTTAACCAGTGGAACAATTTCCTCTCAAAACGTGCACACAAACATTGAACTTGGCCAAAAATATCACGAATCATTGAAAGCTCCAAAATTATCCCTAGTAACGCATCATTAACTTCATCCAAAATATCCAATATCAAGAAATGAATATAATAAAAGATAAATCATGGTTAGCGTGTGAGGCATATGGTTATGAAAGTCAAATTTTTCCAAATTTTATTTTCAAACATACCGAATATTTGTATGTCCTTAAATTAATTCTTAAATATTGTTATTAAATTATGAGATAATATATCCTATAAAATAGTTTTTTTTATATTTGCATGAAATTACATTATTTTTTAAAAGACCATATTTGGTTTTTTTTTCTTGTTCATATCAATGTGAATGTTATACTTATTATATAAACTAAAAAAATTATGCATTGAATTTTCAACACACAAGATATAGAATTTTAATTGATTATGTCGAGATATTTAAGAAAATTATTCAATTTATAATTGATTGAACATAATATTCATATTTCCTATATAAATTTAATTAGATACATGAATTGATTAAATTTTTTAGACTTCAAAATAATAAATTATATTCAAATAATATGAATTATATAATTAATAATAATCTTAATTAATATATTTATCATGTGGGTGATGGGTTGTATACAAAAATAATTGGGATTTTTTGTGTCTGAAATTTAGTGGATGAGAAAACACATATGTTGTTTGAATTTGTGCAATATTTTAATATAATATTAGAAAATTTAATTTAAAATTATCCAAATTAATATTAATAAATATAAAATTAACTATCTTTGTTTCTTTATTTTTTTTATAACCACATTTTTTTATTTAACTTTAAATTATGATTCTGATTTTGGGGTGTAGACTTGGTAGAAAAAGCATCATAAAAACATGCATCTTCTAAAAAAAATTAATAGTTTCCTATGATAAAATGGTCCTTATTTATTAATGATGTTGAATACATTGTAGTATGATGTCTATGTTAATAATTTTTGGGGATGAAACATGCCCAAATAGATTTCAATTTAAATTTAATTCATTTTCCAATTAAATGTGATAACATAAATTCTAATGACTTTTAGATATACGATAATCCATTTCAAAACTACACATATAAATTTAAGTAATCTTTTATTATGAGATACAACTAAAAGGGATAAAGTTTTCTTGAATTTATTACATTAAGAATCAATTGGTTGTTATATTCACAGATCCCCATCCTATTGATTAATTTGGCTTTATAAAGAATAAATTGGGATTATTTGAGCATAATTTTTTTTATTCAACAAAGAGTTTTATTCAATCCAAATTTATCTAGTAGGGATTAAAAATTTATTTATAAATATTATAAATAATTTATTGTTAAAGAAATAAATAAATAATTTTTATTTATTTATTTCATTTTCATCATAATTTTAGTTTCTGTTATTATTTATATTACCAATTAATTTTTATATTTTGGTATGAAAGTTAATTCAGTTGAAACATGTAATAAATTTATCTCTTTATTTTGAATACAAACACTAAAAACATTAAACTATAAACCCCTAGTCTTTCAAACCTTTAGATATTATAGGTAAAATGTATAGGATTAGAAAAGGTTCTTCGTGTGGTTTATAGAAGGATAAAGCTTCGAGGATTGAAAACCATGTTATTCCAACTAATTTTGATGATTTTATTTAGTTCAATTGTAATAGTATATTAATGAATAATATTTTAATATTTCAAGGATATGAATATGTATATTTTAAAAAACAGATTTTCTTGATAATAATGTTCATTATTATTATGAAAATTATAATTTTAAATTTATTAGAAAATAATATTATATCAATTGAAAGGTAAATAGAATGGAATTATCCATCGCCACATTATAAATTATACATGGTAAAATCATGCATTGTATATTTGGAATTTTGGACCTATAGAATAATATTTTATGTAATTTGGAACCTGCTCAAACATTTCATAAAATTCTTATCTAAACATGTACACATTAAATAGATATAGTGTCTTATATGGTTATATTTCACGATAATCAGGTATTGTAATTACCTTTTAGTGAAAATGAGTAATATTACTCAATACATGGAGATATATTTACCACTATAGAAATAAGGGGATATGGTTTTATTATTTTGGATGAATTAATACTCATAAATTTAACAACTAGGTAGTAAAGTTGAAGGAATTTATGGTTTTAAAATGTCATGGATGAGTAATACATAGGCTAGTGAATAAATGAAAATTTGATATTCTCAAAATAATCCATTGTTCTATATTTTGACTCCTTTTGGAGAAGGATAACAACTAGTAGTGTTTGTGAATCAGATATCCAAACTCTAGTTTAGGGGGACCACCCCTTATAAGATTTCACTACTACCACCCTATCTATTTCTGAGGAGGAAAAACCTACTTCCCCAAACACAATAGCTACAACCAATAAGGTTGTTAAATCTATTCATGTGTAGAATGTAGATATTTTTTATGGAGATACTAATGTTTAGGTTCCAAATGAAAAATTGATAATAAGTAAAGAAATATGGTTCAAGTATATGTGGTTCCTTAGTATCACCTACAAACTCATATAGAAAATGTTGAGCTTATTTGATATAATTATGAGGATTTAAATGTTGAAAATGGAGGAGTTGGATATGTTGATGAGAAGATACCTGAAATTTATGAAGTTGTAGTTTAATAGACACAACCATATATTTTATCATAAATTATTCAATGTTATCATTAAGAAGTCGTTTATATTCATAAAAAGAAATTAATAAAATTTATTTAGTCTGCATGTATAGGAAAAGAGTACAATTACGGGCCAGTGATTAAACCTTAAAAATACAAATATATTGCTTCTATAATTATCCAAAATAATGGGGTTAAATATATTTTTCTTGTGAAACTTTAAAATTTTACTTCCAATGTATTTTTATTCGTTTCAATATTATTAATGAAAAAATAAAAGGATAGAATTTTTTTCGTAATGATTTATGGTAAGAATTGAAATCCTTGAAAAAAATTCTATTTTAAAATTTAATTTGAATTATATGAAAACTAAAATATTTTCAAAATATAATTTAGATGAGACAGTAAATTAATGACATAGTAGTCACGTTTTTTGAGGAGTTTTAAATACGATCAAATTAATAATTATTCGTATTAATCATATGCAATTAAAAATAATTTAAATTCCCTTCTCTAAAATTTCAATATTTTAAAAATGTATTTTATATATATAATAAGATATAGTATCCTTAGATAATCTTTTTGGATTCAAACTTGATTAGAATTATGATGTAGAAAATGATATATGAAAGAAACCTGACTCTTTCAAGAATAGTTATAATTTTGTTTGAGGTTGTCATATTTTTGGAGGACAGATATTTATCCATTTTTGAATGTGTGGTTGAAAACAATTCAAAATAAACAAAAAAAATCATCTGGTGATGAAGTGGTTTTTCCATTCAATTATATGATTAAAATGTTTCATATTATATTCAGGAAATATTTGGATAACCTTAATGTAAAATATTATTCATAATATGAATCAAATTTATAGGTTTAAAAGAATTAATCTAAGGAAAAATAGACAGTATTTTTTAGGGGACAACTGGATCTTCATTTTTTTGCTTATGTAAAATAAATACGTTAAGAAACTAAAATTGACTGTTGTAAAACCTAATAATAACATATTTTGATAATGTTAGCAATGATATATCATATGATTTTTATGCATATTCTCTTATATGAGTGTGTATTCTAGTTCTTGATTGTAACAGATATTTAATTGTAATTGGATCAGTTGTGTAAGGGATAGAACATTATAAAAAAGGGATATCACAAAAATATTAGACCCCCAACTATAGAATGTTGTTATGAATGTAGTGATAGGTTGAAAAGAATATTTTCTATTGGAACTCGGAGTGCAACGGAATCCCCAAATAGGTGGGTTCATAGAAATTTTCCACAGATGTTCGACATGAACTTGTCAACATCAAAGAAGCGCCACCTATTCAATGTTGAGGACCACACATGAAGAGTTTTAATCACAAAAAAAACCGTAAAAACATCTAGTTTAATTATAAATACATGCATGATGTCTACACGTCGTTGGAAATAACTGCTCAAAGAATCTCACATCGAACTCCACTAGATCATCCACATGCATTTCAGGGAATCCATGGGAGCACCATTATTCTTAATCCAAGTGCTAGTGTGGAATTGGGACAATGTCTTTGACGCTCCAATGTTCACCGCTTTACTACTCTAGTGATGTCTGAGAGAGTGATCAATCTCTAACCCATGGATCTAGATTTAGGCTCTCAAGATCACGGTAGATACGAGAAGATAGAGAATCTCATGAATAGTATTTGGAAAAACCCCTCCTCTTCTATTTATAGTGCTTAATTACAATACATGGTCTAGCCTTGTCGACCCCGAATAATGAATTCACTGTCAAAGAAATTTTATGAATACTAATCTTACACATAATTGTTATTACCACTCACTTATAATATATTGAAATATATTTTAGGGTAATAATTGAGTCCCAAACATGACTATTCATTCCCAAAAATATTAATGGGACCTTGAATAATTTAATATTCGTCAATTAATATTTTTCGAATATTTACTGAATACACGAATATACATGTAATAAATTAATTCAATTCTTCTTATTCTAAACATGAAAAATATAAATTTATTTATTTCATTGGTAATCATTTATCCTTGCAAAAATCATGAACCCCAGTGTCATGGTCCACTATGTCAAAAAGTCATATTCAACTGAATATGGAAGATTCTGTAACACACTATTGTGTGTGACCCTCTAGGACCTTATATAGAGAGTAGTGTAAAGTATTCATAAACCAGGAGCGGTATATAGAAACCCAACATAGCTCAAGTAGAGATAAAGATTGTCATAGTAGCTAACACCAACCTTAGAACACATGCTGTTTATTATAATCTCTTTGTTTATAACATCTGAAAAAAAGACACACTCATATGTCATCGCCCTTTTCATGCTTTATTGTTTGTAAATTTAACATGACATATTTACACTCGACTACCATGGCCATGGTATTATAAATATACTTACATCATTATCAACATGGCCTGAGATATATAAATTCCATAACTTGGAAGCAAAAAATCCTTTCGTGACCATTCAACTAATGGAATGCCACCAATGACACACCCAACACATACTACCTTTCCATGACTTCACTGCCATGGTTTTCATCATTCATCAATATATGAAATAAAATTATATAAATTGGTAATGATCTCATATCATGAGACCATTACACATGATCATATTTAGGAACATTAAATGAAACATGAAACATGTAGTGTTCCTATTAGCCTCCCAGTCCTCATAATCTCACTACTAGAGATAACCAAGTGAGAACTTAATTAGAAAAAGTCTTAATGCTTATGATCCCCCAAAACATGATAGTCAGACATCCACTTTGTACAATCAGTAATATGTATCTAGAACATAGAACATATATTTAATATTAATAAAATAGTATCTAAGGGTTCTCATTATAGCCTGGGAACTTCTATAACCTCTCAATATGACAATTAATATTTGGAAATTACCAGTTCAATAGTGGATGCATAGAAGTCTAAAATATAATGGTAAGATGAAATCATTTATAGCTAACTATATACATGATATATTAATCAAAATCTATGAATAGTTGAGTCAAAGGCACTAACTATTTGAACACTCCCACTTTCACTAGAGCCAACTTGCTGACCAAACATGTTAGCTACTCACATGATGAAGATCAAGTTTTCACTGACTAATGGATTTAGCTAATTGGTCATCCATGGTTATGCCGCATGGCTATTATACTATAGAGACCTTATCTCTAATATTAAACCTTCTCAATAGATGTTATCATGAGTATATCCCACTTTAACACTAACATAATTTGACATCATGGCTAGTAAGAATATATTAATTTACAATATTATAATACGTTTTCAATAGGTGTGATTCCAATAACTGGAACTAATAATTGTGTTTTTATGATTCATATCATCCTTATAAGCTTCAACGTACACATTCTATGTATGTATGGCTACCACTGGCATTTATGAGATTGACTCGCTCATCGTCTTTCAGCCTAACTACTATATTAGATCACATAGATCAATGAAAGACTAATTTCTATCCTCGAAATCTTCTATCCTTTATTCTCAAGATACATAATACATATATTTGGTACTATCTGAATTACAATTATATAGTTCTTACTACATCCCATATAGTGCTCCTATATATAACTGATATTTACCTACTATATTATATACCTAGTAAATATCCGTTCTTGTGTATATTATGGCATGCATGATTGATCAATCACTTCGACATAGAGATTTTTACTCACCACGTATATCTCTTCCCATGTCATAGACATGCCAACCTAGATAGATTATTCCAGGTGATAATTGAAATTATTCAACTCTTTAATTGTTCTAAAAAGTATTTTTTTCATTACAGTGTCACTATATGCATGATTGACTAGGACCAAGAAACCTATAGATCTAATTTAGTAGACCCTGATCCCTAGGACAAAGGTTGCTATATTATGTCAACCAATAGATAATTAATTTCATCATGGTCTTAATTAACATTGGGACCAATGTCTTTTTCCATTTGTTGATGAACATGTATCACAGAGAGTACCATTGGGGCTCCCACTAACCTCTCGTAAAAACATGGAAAACATTTGTTACAAATGTATATTCTATGATCATGTTTCTAACAATAATTATACTCTAGATTTCAATAAATTGCATCCTCTATTTGTATTCTATGATGTGACCATACGTTTTTGGTTGCATCTTATAGACACCATCCGTGATTGGTGGTCATGAAATCCAATTCTAAATAATTTGATCATAGATATTATCTATGATAAGTAAAATTATAAAGGTTTTAGGCATAACTACTTGGTCAAACTAATCAAGCCTTACTGGTATTATTTTTGTACCATCCATGTATCAATTCACTTGAATACCCATAGTAGTATTCCAAATAATAAGCCCCTTTTAACTTTGATACATGGAATCCATTAGTTGAATTTTTAGTTTCTCATATAAATTTTAAATTACTTTCATACAATATTTCTTATATGAAATATTATTCACATTGAATAATAGATCACCTACCGTGGTGAATATAAAAATTGACACCATGGTTTTATCCTTCTTATGTAGTATGTGTCTCTTGAACATACATTGTTCCACATGCACTTGTGGAACGCGTTCCTGTTCCAACCGTTTGTGAATTTTGAGAATTAACTAATAACCAGTAAATATAGTTCCCACAATCTCTAATAGAGATGTGAACCCTTATATAGATTCATAGTTTATTCCTTGTCTACAACTTTTCATTCATAGGAATTTTTGTAATATCCTAATCAATCATTAGGATAAGTACCTTAGATGCACAATGGGTTTATCTTGATGAAGTTTTTGTGTATCTGAACAAACCATTTTCCTCATAACATATGTCATTATGACATAATGGATTTACATAATAATATAACTCAAATGAAATCAATTTTTCATTTTAGTTGGAATACAATTTTGGGATTACACCATTATTTGTAAAGCACATCATGAAATACAATGGAATTTTCTTAAAGTTACAACATTGATACAACATACATCATAATTTTGATGCATAACATATACATTTAGGAATTGATCCATGGTCCATGTTTTTTTATCAATGTTGATATGTATGACTTCATCATCAATCATTCTTATTAACATTAATGTTGTGACATCGATAAGGTAATTCCCATTTAGGAATTACTCTATGCTAAATTATAATGATTGATGAATTCATGGTTGAGATATTCTTCAGTATCCCAACCCAAAAAAATTATATTTCCTCACCATGAATATACTTCACTTTATTATTCCTTAATTACTTAATGTAATCTTAGGATGAATATACACCTCTTGATTAAACTAGAATAGTTCACACTTACTTCTTGAACTATTTCCAATATATTTGTGACATATGGTTTTTACTAAAGGATCCTTTGTTCAAACTGAAGATGTCAATAATACCAAATTATTTTATCTCTTCCGAGCATAAATTCCATACATGATATATTGATGATGTAAAATTTTAGTATTACTTGACAAATAATTATCTTGTCACAACTGGGTATAAGTCTAACCTTTATATTCATCACCAACGTCCTATGATTCATGTATTACTGAACTAGTGGTTGAGTTTACCAAAACCGTAATTCATTCCAGAACATTGAATAAATTCACATTATGTAGAAGGACACATGATATTAATGTTTGTGGTTATAATAAACAAGAGTTCAACATGAATCATTCACATGTAAATCAAGTAGTCGTGTACTTCTCACAACTAGCCTAGGTGTCACCCTTTCACAGCCACTTGGAGAATACACATTAATTAACATAATATTTATATACTTACTTGGTAACTATATTTAAACATAGATATATAAAAAGAATATTGTATTAAATACCCATGTAGAAAAAAGTATAAATTACGTTGATGGATATGCCTGATGTAGAAGCGGCAACTTGCTTCATAAAATCAGGTTATTTCTTTTAAACATCCATTATTATATTTTATAATATGAAATGAAAATAACCTTTGTTAATACCTAATTAATTAAATTTCATCATGAATGTGTCATTGGAATTAAATTCCATTGACCATTTCACAATGTCTTTCAATTTATCTACCATAAGAATTAAAACATCATTACCTTTTATTATTATTCACATGGAGAACCTTACCTAGATAGGTAATGGAGCATTTAATTTATAATTGTTCATTTTATAACTTAAAAAGAAATTTGATTAAATGGGTGAAAATGATATCAGAATGGGATCCATTTAAAGATCATGATCAATCTTTAAATTTACACAAGTCGGTGTAATGATCACCTTCATCATATCATTTCTTCACATTCTCCTTCAAAACAACTCGGAGATGAGACTTCATGTTATATTATCCATGCCTTAGTGTAGAGACAGTAACTGACACTGGATATTGATGGAAGCATAATGACATAACTATCATAAGTTTTATACATTATTCTCCTCTAAGAAATTTTCACCCTCACTTCTTGGGATAGTTTAAAAGTGTTGGGGACACTGGCACCTTGGGTTTCCTATATCAAAGTACTATACGCACGTTCTTGTACTATTCAGGGATACTCATGTCAGTGTGGACATTTACTTTGTACAATATTTATCATAGTTTAAACTTGATATATAACATTCCAGATTTCTACCAAAATGATTTTCAGCAGATGAGTTACTTATATAAGATTACCAGTTTATACATTTAGATTAATTATATAAATCATTTATTGTCTCCCACTATTTTATCAGATTCCGGGAACCCTCTGGGCTATAATAGGAATACCATTCCGCTTCGGTATTCTAGTTGAATGGATCCCGGATCCACACCTCATGGTCTACAAGCTATGTTTGTTCCACTACATGGAGGGGATCTAGGTGGGATTTTGGCTGGCCGGCCGCTTTAACTTGTGGTTCCTTGATTTTTTGAGTGAATACCCAGCTTTTTAAAATCATAATTTTATTTAATCATTTCTTGCCTCTAAAATTAAAACAATCTTGCATTAGCTATTTCATTGTCACAATTTTAGTTATTTCAACTCATCACTTTTATATGAAGTCCACGGTAGTAAGTGGCACCCTCACTTATTGCATGATCGGCATCCCAAACACATAGTTTTCCCCGATTTGAATGACTGATGGTTTTTTAAAAATAATATATATTTGAGGTTTTTATTATATTTAGTGTGAAGAAAGAAATCATTTTCTATTTTTATAAACACATACTATGTGATCACACTCACAACTGATCATTCTAAAAATAGAATTTCCCCCATGCCACATGTTCATTTTATATTCCATGCTTGTTTATTTTTATACTATGTGATCGCGCAATAAACTACACAAACAAAAAAATAATAAACCATGAAAAAAAATGATAAACCTGATCTTGAGTCGGTAGTATTGGATGGTCCGTTGAGTAAAAAACAAACCAATTAAAACCCTAGGTGTAAGTACCATTTGTCGTGTGTCATTCAATTTGATTAGAACCATCTTCTCATCCAATACATCAAACACCTATCTGGTGTGTCACCGTCACATGGCATGAATTGCATCATTCCTCATCTCATCATTATACAACACTACTCGCACGTAGGTGAGGGGGTATCAGGGTATAAAAATTACAACGCTGAGAATGGGAGTGCATGACATTATACATATAAAGACACTTGGTACGACACATAGATCGACTTTTTATTAAATTAACCAAATTATTACGAACTGGCATGCAATATTTAAATAAATTAATTTAAAAAAGGAACCATATATAAATTGGTCAGTCTAAGGCACATGATTAGTCATATAAGCATCAAACTCACATATATTAAACAGATGCACAATAAAAATTAAAAATTAATTAAATAAAAATACTAAGGGAATTATTTATTGAATTAAAATTTCACTCTAACTATAATTAAACATATGTATTATTTCAGTCCAGATTATATAATTTTATTTTAAAAATAAAATAAATTAAATTAATTAATC
Source organism: Viscum album (assembly GCA_963277665.1). Taxonomy (NCBI): domain Eukaryota; kingdom Viridiplantae; phylum Streptophyta; class Magnoliopsida; order Santalales; family Viscaceae; genus Viscum; species Viscum album. Next base: position 1,736,245,550 of record OY728123.1, on the reverse strand, counting down.
CCCCAATTAAATTAAATATGCAACATAAAAATTTTAATAACCAAAAATTAATATTAAATAATGTTAATTATCAATTATTGTTTAATTATTATTATTTTATTTATTATTTTATTAAATTAAATCACCCATGCCCCTAAAACATCAGGTAGGGCACGTGCGGGCCTGGGTGAACCTACCCAGTCCTAGTTCTGGTGATATCGACCCCGCGCAGGGGCATTCCAGGATGTTCAGTTCTGCATATGTTTGTTCCATGCTAGGAAAACCTACCTAAGAAAGTTTTGGGGCAGCGAAAAATACTTGCCTGCTAGGAGGACCGGGTGACGGCCAGAAAATTGCGATTTCATAGCAGCGCAAACTACCAATGTATGTTTGGTCAGGAAAGGGGCTCCACCATGGGATGCAGCGCTAGGTGCAACAGTTATGACTTAAGGAGGCTAAGATTGCAGTCTGGTGCAACGCAGCTCTCCAATGAGGGTGGAACTGAAGGTGGAGGCCGGACTCAGCCTAGTTGGTGTTTCTCAAGAGGGAGACGTCGTGGGGAGTTATATACTAGGGGGAGGAGGCTGGATCGAGGTGGTCTGGTGCCGCTGCACCTGCTACGCCTGGTGCGCAGTCGAGGTGGTCGGTGGGGCCCGGGGTGGTGCAGAAGTCCTCTAGATGGTTCACTAAAGTTGTATATATGTGTAGCATCCAATGGTGGATGTCATAGCGGAGGAAGCCCAGGGATGCTTCCTACGCCGGGATAATGATGGCTGATAGGGTGCCTAGGTGCGTCCCACTGCACTGTAACAAAAGGAAGAAGGGAATGGGTGCAACTAGTGTGGGGTGAAGGACGCACAAGCTTAGTGAGAGGAGGGCCTCTCGGGCGATTCCTAGAGCGGTAGAGGGTGTAGAGGAGGGCCGAAGGAAAGGGTGGTTGTCGCCACTTCTAGTGGTGTCATGTGAGTTGCGCGACATGGGAAGGGATAAGACCCGGGGTGCCTCTCATCCCCCCAAACCTAACACCATATTATTTATTTATTTATTTATTTATTTATCAGTCTTCCAATTGGGTCATCACCCTCCCCCCCTATTTCCCACTTTTTTGGATAGTAGACCTACATTGTAGGCCTCCCCACACCCCAATTTTGTTTTTCATACCTTTCATGACCTTCTTTATAGGTCATTCAGCCAACCTCCCTTTTAAAAAAGAACCAGACATCTAAATATAGTCTTTCTATAAAATTTTATTAATTAAACATGACTCATAAAAAGTGAGTCATCCCATCCTTTATATATCTTAAGTCTATATTTATGCTAGAAAGTATTAAACTTATACCAATAAAATATTTTTATAATATAATACAATAATAATAAAATTATTATTATAATAAAACTATTATAATTATAATTAAATTTTTAGTATAATAATAATAATTAAGGTTCAATAGAAAATATTGTTCTGGTATCCGGATGTCCATCCGGTGAACAATTGTAAAACAACTAGTTTAACTTCGATTTTAAACTTTTGATGACCACAGATGGTTCATCCGATATAATATTGAAACACGGTCTATGACGTCGGTACCATAATGATGTTGTCATCATATTTTGATGAAAATTTAATTATTTTTTCATAAAATCGGCACGAGCTCTCTCTAATGCCACTTTTTGGAACTAGGCGTGTAGTGGAGGCCCCAAATAGCTGTATATTAAAAAAATTTCCACCGACATTCTATGTGATCTTGTTGACATTGGATAAGAGTAGTCCGGTAAAATATGATGACCACACCTGATGGGCTTTAATTAAAAAATAAACTCTAAAAATTCCTAGTTTAGTTTTGAATCCATAAACAATGTCTGCTCATTTTTGGTGATCGATGATCAATGAATATGACTTCAAACTCATCTATATCATCCACACACTCTTCGAGAAATCCGTAGGATCACCGTTCATCATGATATGGGTGCTAGCCTAGAATTATGATGATGCCTTCAACGCTCCAACGATCACCCCATCACTTTTCTGGAGAAGCTTGAGAGAGTGCTATATATGTGCCCTATGGATCTAGAGCATCTCTATATATCATGGGAGAGAGGATAAGAGAGAGAATCATGTGAATAGTATCTGTCAAAATCCCCTCCTCTTCTATTTACAGTGCTTAATTAAAATTCCTAGTATATCCCCACAATCCCCAAATACTTAATGCACCATCAACAATATTTTATGACCATTAATCTATGTTATAAAATCAATTATCACTAACTTGTAATATATTAAAATATATTACATGATAATAATTGATTCCCAAACTTGACTCTTTGTTCCTATAAATATCAGTTGAACCTTGAATAATTTGATATTCATCAATTAATATTTTTCATGTATTTACATAAAACTCATAAATACATTTAATAAATAAAACCAATACTCATTATTCTAAACTCGAATAATATGAAATTATTTATTGCACTTCTGATTTTTTTTCCTTGGAAAAATCTAGAAACAAAATGGTGGTGCCCACCATGTCCAACACTCGTATTCAACTTAATCGAGCATATTCTTGAATATGCAATTATGGGTGACCCTCAAGGACCTTATCTTGATTGAAATGAATAATATTCACAAACCATTAGCGGGATATAGCAAACCATCATTTCTCCTAGAGATATAAGGATTGTCACAATGATAACAACCAACCTATGAGCATGCACTGTGTAATATAATCTCTTTTTCTGTAATATCTCATAATGAAGGATGCACTCTTGTGTCATTTCCATTTTTTTGATTTATGGTTTGTTGATTTAACTGTACAGATTTACCATCGACTACCATGTCCGTGTTATTATGAAGGAAATTTCATCTATATCAACATGTCCTGGGATATATAACTTCCATAACCTAGAATCGACAAATTCTTTCTTGACCATTCAAACAATACCATGCCATTGATGATACACCCAACACAAACTAAATTTCCATTACTTTATTTCCCTGGTTTTTGTCTTGCATCAATGTACGTAGTCAAATAAAATACATTGGTAATGATATTAAGTCAGGAGACCATTACACATGATCGTAGATGGTAAAATCATATGACACCCAAAACATGTGGTGTTCCTATTGGCGGGTTAGTCCTCATGATCTCATTACAACAGATAACAATGTGTGAACTTCAAGGGAATATGTCTTAATTTTTTTGATTCCCAAGCACCAGATACTCAATCATTTACAATGTCCCATCAGTAAGATGTATCTAGACAATATTACATATATTAAAGATAAATATCATGGTATCTAAAGGTTCTCATTATAGCCTGGGAACTAATATAACCATTCGATGTGACAATTAATCTTTCGAAATTAACATTTCAATAGTGGATGTAGAAAATTCTACATTATAGTGGTAAGATGACACCATGTATATCTAATTTTATACACTCTATGGTAATCAAAATCAATGAATAGTTGGGCCTAGGCCACCCACAATTTCAACATTTTCACAATCCATATCTTTCTTTAACATTGATAATGGAATAGTTTACTTGTACTTCAATATAATCTCAATATTTTTTAGTATTTGAACCTTCTAAATATGAATTTCTATTTTCTATTACTTAGAAATAAGATTGGGAAATAGATTATAAATTGAAAGTAGAGATCATGAAAATTTTTATGGGGATAAAATCATTACATATAAAAATATTACTTCATTTTATATGAATATTTAATACTTATAAAACAATATTACACAACGCAGATCTAGAAAGTAATAATGTCTTTGAAAAAAATGTACATAAAAACAAATTATAATGAATGATATTCATAATCCCCCAAAACCTTATTCACATGTAGTAACCTATTGTTTTATAAAACATAATTCAATTCCCCATATACCGAGAAATGAGGAAACAAAATAAAGGGTTAGATTAGATTCTCAGTAAGGGTAAACAAAGGGGATATAAATCGATGATATTAAGTGATAATAAGATAAGCATAACGTTATGATACTATGATCACTACTGATGATATTAAAACCCAATCAATTAAGATCCTAAATCCTGATTCATGGAATATGGAAATTAGCCAAACATAAGACTTCTGTATATTCATGAATCCAAAATCATGACACCTGGAATATCAAATTAGAATATAAAATGGGAATTTAGATTAATAAAAAATATATGAAATAATAGAATTGTGAATATCTAATAAAAAAAGTATCCATTCAATATGTTATGGAAATGAAGTTTGGAATGCACTTAAAATAATAGTCAAGAAACGAGATCAACATGTAAGACTATGAACATGTCTGCAATTTTAATTTTGACTAAGAAATAATATTCATGCGTAACCTAGTTATACCAAGATACATAAATGTTTACCTAATAATTTAGAGAATTATATAATTCTAATACAAACCATCACATAATGAAAACAATAAATAATCGTATTTATTTGATCATAAATCATTCTTTATTCCATCATAACATAACCCCTGGAATATATTTGGGTTTCATCAAAATTACAACATCAAAAAATCATATTTCATATAGAAACATAACATTGATGGTATCATAAGGACATATAACTATGATAGTATAATAAAAAACTAAATATGGTAATATTGATGAAAAGTTCCTTTAAATGTTAATTTGAATGTTTTTTCTTAATAATAGGAAAATATCATTTTTTCTATTTGTATCTTTAAAATCTATAAATTTCAAATATATATATTATTTGTTGAAAATAACCATGGAAAATTTTAAAGGACACATCATGTTAAATAGTAATCATTTCTGTTGGAAAATCTATTCATTTTGTAAATGTAAAAATAATGATCACTTTTATACTTTTTTATGATTTTAAAAGCGAGTTTAGGGAATAATAAATAAATATATTTTTTCAATAATTTATAATAAGAGTAAAGTGTTGTGAAATTTAACTTCTAAAAATAAAAAATTACAGTTTCAATCATTCATAATATAGTTTTATGAACACGAATATAGAAGAAATTTATTCATGACCGAAACATGGGAATTAATGAGGGATTATTTTAAATCTTTATTTCATTTTCAGGTACCAATGATTGTTAATTGTATAAATATCATACAACCCCATAAATAACTATATTAAACAAATATTAAATGGTATTAAAAGTTAAATCATATAATTTTTTTCAATGTAAATTTAATTTAGAAAATATTGAAAATAAATGAGAACATCTCCTAAAACCTTATCACTATGGATACTTTTGAATCTTAAAAACCATTAAAAATATCATAAATTAAAACATTCAGTACCATGAATACAAGGATTTCAATTATTTAATATAAAAATGATAAATTATATATAATATATAAAAATAATATTTTTCATAACATGAAACATTCCATAAAGAAAAAATATTGATATGTTGAACCGTTACCTCTGGTCCAGACTTTCTTCATACATGTTCGTAACCTCGAAAAAATATATAAATATTTACTATATATTTCAAAATTTAAATAACACATATCTCATTATATATTATTATATTTTAATTTCAAATTATCTATCAACTAAAAATTCTTCATTAAAATCCTTATCTGGGTGAAAACATGTCCTTTTCAAAGAATTTTTTTAGTTAGATGGTTCCTATTAATCAAACATTTTATTTGTTTCCTAATATATTGAATAACAATAATTTACAAAAAATATTATATAATAAATATATGTCCTATTATGATCAACTAAATAGGGTGGTGGAGAAAAATGAATTATAATACTTCAAGAAGATGGTAGTCTATGCATACAAACATGTAATACTTCCATTTTTTAGTGAATTGAGTGAAACATAGGTAAATTATTTTACAACCATACAGAATAAAAATTATATTATAAATTTAATATATATCATAATGATCATACATGTGAAAATTAAATTAAAAATGAACCACATCACTGTGTGAAGGAGGAAGTCCCTACATACATAGAAAAACGAAAACATTGTTTGTGCATAAAAATGAACTACCATTTCAAAATAGTGGTGTAATTAAATTTTCATAACCACATTACAAAGATGGTTATTAATCTGAAACTAATGAATATTTATGATATTTATGACATATTTATTATCCATAATGTTAATTTATCTTTTACCTTATTAATATACTTCCAATTAAAAAATGATAGTGTCGCTAGCACGTATGTGTGAACTACCACCTTCATAAAGAGATGTGATTTATTTTTCATATATACCATTCATGGATTATTAAATATATTCACATAATCAATATAAAAAAAATTATATCATGATTAACATTATAAATATCATTTATCCGTGACCAAGAATCATTGAACATAACTTGCCGATTAAAATATCCTTAATGAACAAGACAGTTAAAAATAATTAGAATGATGATAGTAAAATACTTTTAATAAACAGGTGATAGGTTTATAAGTAAAACATGTAAGGTATTAAATTTACAATTTTCTTTTTTAATGTTTAAAAAATTTTATTTTCTTTTAAAGTTTGTTAAAAGAATGTATGATGCAAGTCGAACCTGAGGTAAAGGATAATTAAAAAATCTCATCTTTATTCAGGATTGTATATGTTTAAGTGTATGTTGTGGTAATTGAGTGGTAATAATTTTTTACACCCAATATATTTTCCATTCCTTTTGTTATTTTACTAAAATATAGGTTTTCTTTAATTTTTATCTTTTTATATACTCCAAATTCTTATTGAATGTTTTTATAAAAAACCAAAAAAATATTCTGTCAGAAATATTTGTCTTCTATGTATATATTTTCAATAACTTAATTTCAATAATAGTTTTTATATTTTCTAATAATTGATTAAATCAATTTTCACCCATATTTTACTTTCTACAATATGTTTCTAAATGAATCTTCTTACTATTTTCTAAAAGAAGAATATTTTTTCCATAGTGTTAATAGAACCCTTTTCTTAATTATTACTACACGAACTAATTTTCCCCCATCATTAATCTTCATTTCCTTTAATATTACATTACAAAATTCAATGTGTTTTTTAATTAAATTTATTATCCTATAATTCATGAAACATTTAGATTTTAAATATTGATTTCAAAATGAAAATATTATATTCCTATAAAAATTTTTAGGGATATTTTTGAAGTATTTATATCATGATAAATATCTTTTGATAAATATTTTGTTTTATTGGATATATACTATAAAGATAACATCCACATTATTAATATATTTGGTTCTTGATCATTTTATTATATTTATTAACTAGTGAAAATATTAAAATTTTATATAACAGTTTTCGATATGAATTTTTTATATTGATTATGTATTGAATTTTTATTCATTTAATTCATATAATTAATGTTTTGGGCTTTGTATATGAAGATTTTGGCTCATTATTTCCTCTCGATGCATAACTATGTCTCATGAAATAGACTATATTGGGTATTTGGTAAACACTATACCATTTTATATGATTTCTTATAACATGGAATGTATGGTAATATAATATTTCATAACATTATGTATTCTATCATTATGAAACTAGTTTTTTCTATCCATGTGATTATTTATGTGGTTCTTTCAACCACATATTTGTTTCCATAATATGATATTCGTTTTATGGAATATTTTATTATTTTTTGTCTCCTGCAGATTATTTATAATTTATTTTATTTTATGATATATTTTCTTATATATTTTACTATAATAAGAAACTAAGCTCACCCATTATAATATTTTCATTTCCCTAGAATACCATGAATGTAAGTTTTTACTATTTTAAGGATATAAAAAATGAAATGTTATTTTTCTCTGCATAATATTATGTTTTATTTAATTTTATATAATTTTATAAGTGAATCATGCTTATATATAGTATCATATTAGTACTAAACTATTCAAAAATTAATTATTCCACTACTTTTATATTTTACCAGTATAGTAAAATAAACACCAACTCTGAGTTACTGGAGTCTGGTTGTTATAGTTGGTATCAGATGAATCTTTTTTAAAAAAATTTAAACCAGATTTTAGAAAATATATATTTGAAAAAATAACCTATAAAAGGCTCATGGGATAATTTTAATTATATGATAATATCATAATGTTTTGTGAATAATCATGTAGTGTGATTTTCCAAGAAAATTAATCACTTTCTAGATAATTAAAAGTAAATGTTATTTTTTCATAGATGCACCTATGGGTAATAGCTCCTTATGTAGATGATGTTTTGTTAACTTCATCGTCACGGGAACATGATGATTGGGACTAATACCACACACATTGATATATACTCCAAGGGGATAATATTTTTTGGATGCATATTCTCTTTTAAATCCAATTTGAATGAACTGAAAATATTTTTATGACTTTATGATATTCCAAAATATTATATGATTGTGATTATTATATTATCAATGCATAAATTTTAAATAAATGATAAATGTTACACTATATTTGGAATTATATAATCTGATTTAAAATTTATACTTTTAGGAGAGAATTTATTATGTTCCATTTTTTATAGATGGTACCAATAAGAATTATTTATATTGTATTAATTAACATAATATATGTTTTGATTTCACTCCTAAGAATGAAAATGAAATAATATATGCATCTTATGTGGAATAAATAACTACAGTATTGTAGATGGGTTAGTTTATAATCAATAAATGTGCTTTTATGCTGTATAATAGTGATACCTAACATGATACAACACTATTAGACCATTTCAATCATTTGAAAAATCCTAAATTCAATAGGAAAAGTACCCCATCAGTATTTTATTGGTGAATCAAGGCCCTAGAGAATATATTTTTCATTTTTTGAAGTAGTTAATGTGGGAAATATTTAATGTTTTTCATTCTATTAATGGTGATTTTAACTAATGGTAATCATTGATCAATAACAGTAAGCCGTCAGATGTAATAAATAGTATGTTTTTGGAATAAATTTAAGTGGTTTTTCTTTGGAATATGATTTCATTAGAAGAAAAAAGAATTTACGAAGAGGAAATTCTTCGATATAAAGTAAAATAATGGATAAAATGTATTGTATATGATGATATCCTTACAAGGATAGAAACTCATGATGCAGATTATGTACATAATCCATGGAGTAAGATTTTCTGTTTCATTCAGGGGGTAAACCACATCCTTTAAATGAAATTATTCTATGAAAAATAATATATATATATATATATATATGTGCAGATATAGTATCACGTTTCATCAAGAATGACAATGAATTATCCAAATCTTCTATCTTACATGGGAAAAAATAATCAAGCAATTGAGAACTATAGAAAATAAAATATAGAAATGGTTGATTATGGGATGAGTGAATTAAAATCTTGTGATAAATCTGGAAGGGAAAAAAATGTCAAATGTTTAATGGGAATTGGGTTTTACTTAATGTGTGGATAAAAGGTTCATTGATCTCATGATTTCAAGGGAACGTAAGAAGCTACCAATTTTCATTGCTTCAATTGTATAGAGATAAGAACCAATTTAATTAATTCCACTTGCATCAAGAGAGTTTATCTTAGAAAATTCTAAGGGGGAATGAATATGATTATGTGATTATTACATATGAGTTTGAAGTTCCTAAAATTGTACTGTAATGTATGTTGATCGGAGCATTAGATTTATCTAATGCATTATTTAATTTTAAATCATCAAACATCTTAATACATTCAATGTTTTCAATGAAAATTATATATTTCAGTAGAACCTAATGGAGATATTTTCTATTCTAAAATCTTATAGGGAATCATACTAAAATATGGATATGTCAGTCTATTCCAATTATGATACATGGACTTAATAATTTTCAAACATGATTACTACACATATTATTATCATTGATAAAATCATTGGTATGGATAAGATTTTAAATAATATTGTAAATTTTTTTTCTATTATAAGTATATTATAATTTGGGATTTATATATAAAATCCATTTTTTTAGAAGATAGACTATTGGAACATGGTGTTTTTTTTTGAATAGTCTAGAAGATATTGTTTATGCTTGTAATGAATGATTGACGTTTTCGTAAAAAATGATATATTTTTTTCATAAATTGAAATCCTAATAATTTTATAATCATTACAAAAAATAGATATCAGATGAAAAGTACTAGCTCGGGTACACGAAACTAAGTCTTCGAGAAATACATTACCATAGAGAGTTGATAGGAATTATTATATTTAAAAAATAATTACCTTAACATTCAAACATGTTAACTCAAATAGAGTTCTTGATGATTACATTGAGAAATGATTTATTTTTCATATTGCTTATTAATTTTTGATTATTTCAATACGTAATTATACCAGATGAGTTGAAGGGTTGGGAAGTCATATTTAGGAAAATAACCATACTACGACATTCTGAATAATTTGACTTAACATATGATATTGGTCATAGATTTGGATAATTTTAGTTTCTGTTGGAAGCCTATGTTGATTTGAAAATTTTGGCAGTACAATGTTATTTAAAGCAATCACTTATTATGTTTTACAATTAGAAAATAATTTTTTACTAATGAGGATATATATGATTCATGGGAGAAGATGATGATGGAATATCTTGTTCTGAGTGAATACGGTCCAGAATTGATCAATAATACATATAAGCTACTATTTCATGAAGCTCTCTAGTTTCATTAATTTAAAATTTTTAGAAGTCTTTTCCATGAGTAGGATTGATTATAAAGTCCACACAATTTCAATACTGGTTCCCAGAGCACTTTATAACCTTGTAAAGGGTTAATGGTAACCTCTACGTTGCGCCATTCAGACTCATCGAGACTTGACTAGTCGCAAATCTAAAGAGGGATTGTGAAATGATTTATTAATCAAGAAACCCACACCTAATAAATTTACAATTGTTTCTAAAATTTTTGTGGATTATATACTATTGTACCTCAAAAAATGATCTAATTCCACAATACACTTGAGCTTAGTGAATGAAAAAGTAAACGGAACATACAAGGAATCTATCCTTCATGATATCCTGCCCATGGTTTTTTGAGAATTGTAAACCCATGTTGAGATTCCATTCATGAAGGATCATTCCCTTAATTGTAGAATGAATCCCAACATATCTCATGGAAAATTACAGGGACATAACCTATCTTAATCCCACCCGATCGGAACTATTACATTACCCCATGGTAGGGTCACTCTTTTCAGTAAATCCTAAACCATCATGAAACCCATAACCAACATGAGGGACATTAACATTGTGAATCACCAATCCACAAGGCCCCATGATTCATAAATCACATATTATAGGAATTTCCATGGTGCACCCCTTTACCTGACACCCATTAATATTGGTTGAGTTCACATGGCCCCTATACCAAATCATGAATGCTTAGATACACCTTGAGTCAAAATAGTGCCAATTCCACCAACTCCTCTATTCACCCACTATACTCCAAGTGTAGCATGTACCTTTATTATAGTTGTTACTTTTAATCATAGCCACCCTAATTATCATTTCTTCTAATTACAGGCAGCCTAATTTATGCCTCTGGATTGAACACTCATACATGGATGTTCCAATTCCATGTCCCACCAAGAGTTGAAATATTGGTGGTCGTATAAGACTTAAGGGTTCAATTTTTAGGGAAACTGTGCACCTTTCTTGGTTGGATCCTTAGGTCAGATATTCCTCTCATCTTGATACACTCCCCCTTGAGGAGTAGTACTTTTCACATTTATGACACCAGACGTAATATTTACCAACTCCATGCCATAGTAACATGATGTAAAACTACATGACAACATCCCCATCACATGATGTAAAACTATTTCCATACCACGTGTGATGAACAGAATATACCCATGTATGACTCACTCGGGATGACCCCACAACTATAATCCGGTGCTCTATAGATATGATATCCCATTTAATATCTTCATCAGATTCCACCCTCTCCCCCAACATGGGATATGAGCCACATAAAGAGGGATGATTACATGAATAATCTACACACCATACCTTGTTTATGCTCCTTCTGCAACATGATCATCCTTATTGCCTTACGTAAAACACCATGGATCAGTCCTAATGTACGACCATATACTATGAAATCAAACTATAAGGTTTTTCATCCCTATCTCGTAAATTGAGTATGCATGACACCTGTTTTAGTTTCAATCCCAACATTTTAAAACATAGTGTTTCATCTTACCTCCTAGGGACACACCTATATAACATCATTAATAACTAATCCAAACCATCCACATTTATCTGCTTTAATATAGGAATTCTAATCCACACTTCTATGTGAAAAATATTCCCTTCGTGGAAAGAACCTATAATCCACCCCAATAGGGTGTCCTGATCAACCCCAGGAATCTTCCACTACAGGGCCTTCTGATTCATCCATCTATGTATGACATATTTTCTCCTTAGGACACACATATAGATCTATCTCAATAGGAAATTATAATCAACCTTTGGTATCATATTCATTAAAAAGTTATTATCTATAATACCAAGTGTGACATCATTACTCCTAGATACACAATTAACCATTGGTCATTATTAATAGGATGTTCTCATCCCATCTCCACAAGAAATTAAATCTGCATCGCTACTATCCCAATATGAATTTAACCTTGTGCCTATCTCCAAACGACATTCATCTCAAGCCCCGGTCCATAATACCTTACCCATGTAGTAAAAATGGGATTCATGACATAAAAATCATTGGATTCCTTACAAACCTAGCATTAATTAACTCATAAAATACAAGTTATTCCTTCAGTTACATGCCTAATATTCCTAAAATATAATACCATACAAAGAGAATGATTGATTGATGACTAATGTAATCAATGTCAAAACATTCCTAGTGATGTCAAATGTGACTAATCTCCAAAATGATATTTTTTCAATTCAATATTTAAGAAACATAATTAATTAGCATCCACTTTGATATGGTACTGAAGATGAGTTCTGTGAACATGAATAATATCATTGAGGTTGAACTGGACAATGAAAAAGCATCCACGAAGAAATCTTGGGGAGGATATACTGACAACACATCATCCCATTAGGACCGAGGATTAGAAAAAACTGATGAAATTGATGAATATCTCTTAAATTTGGAAAGTGGGAGTGTGTGGAAATAGAATCCACGTGTATGATGCATGGGTGGCCTTGATGAATGTGTCAAAAATAGAAATGGTGAACCCGATTTGAAACCCTAATCCTCATTCATGGGGACTGATAGCATCTCAGGAATTAGTGTGTTAGCATGTAATCATATTTAGACATTTGGATACAAGTACCATTTATAAAATAGAGGGCATGTCATGAAACTATCCTTTGAATTGGGGAAGTTATCTTAGGGTATCCTCGGTTTGTGAAATAGTCAGTCAGGATCATTCTCTACTTTAGATTGTTGGAATCCATTGGGGATTTGGACCTAGATTTTCATATACCTATACTGATTAAAAATTCTACATTCCTTGCATGAACCAACCCATAGGGAACCATTAATAAATTTCTTGTAGACACTAGGGAAGGATAAACCTTGATATCATAATCCCATACAACTACATGTCTTCCTTTCCTTAAACTATAGGATGTTCATGCCATGTAAAACACTTTGATATCATCCAGTAGAAGCTGATAGATTCCTTATTTCATAGTGATTAATATAAAGGGGTCATTCGCGCAATGTATAGTTCACTCGAAGTTAGGGAGGCATCGACATCTCAACGCAAGTTCCACCCTTGAAGGTCGTGCTTAGGGAAACCACCCCTTATTTAAATAATGAACAAATTTGTGAGTCTCTCCCTAGAGCACTCTGGAGACTTTATTCTCTAAATTGACCAAGAGTGATGCATTTGAGTCAATCATTCTATGACTATGGCTTGGGAGAAACCTAGGAGGGCTGTCACCCTACTTCATTAGTGAAAGAATTGAACAGTTCCACAGACCGATGAAATGAATGATTTCATCCCCTCCCCACCAACCCTATTATAGTGAACTCAATGCATGTGATAGTGGTAGGACGACTATTGTGTCCAATAAGGGGAATCTACTATAGCTCTTGGGGTCCCTAACACGACTGATGTATCCCACCAAATAAATGTAATAGTTAAAAAATGATCATTATTTTCTCATATTAAGTCGAGACAGAAGTCATATCAGAGGTTGGGTGGATTGCGTCCCTCAATCACTAGAAACACTGAAAACTATTATGATCCATACCATAATGAGTATAATAAGTGAATATGCCCTCCCCTAATAAAAACTATCATGTATAGAAGTTCTCCCCATGCCATCGATTACCCTGTATGAGTTACTCCCTACACTATCATCAACCAAAGTGGATTCCCCCCCTAGTCATTCAAAAACCAGTAAAGAGGAACTCCCTACACACTTACCATTCAACATGATAATCCATCCCATGACATCAAAAACATAGGTGGAGGTCCTCCACACACTTTCGCCAATCAGTATGGATGTCCTACTCATTATTTTATAAACCAATGTGGAGTTTCTCCATGAATTATTAACTACCATCTCAGAGGTCCCCCCCCCCCCATTCTGAAGACATATAGCACCATGAAGAACTATACTATGGATAAAGGGAAAATACTCATCATCTAAGGAAAACAATTGGGAAGTTCTACATCATCAAGCAAATTAATTTCTTAAATGATTATAAGGTAATGGATGAATCAATTATGGATCCTTCACTCTAGCAGCCATAGTCTTGGTTAGGATCCTAAGTATTAATATTATTGATCCTAGAATTTGAGGTCTATAGGATCACTAGATCCCTCGAGTACTAGTAGGTGGAGGAAATTTAGGCCATGTTGAAGGGGATCATTTTGTATCCATTTATGTTAGTCTGATTTTACCTCATATCTACCACTACACAAGATATTGGAGTGATTTTAGGTTGTGGTCTGATTTATGTAAATCTTGTGCACTCAACTAAGCCATGCATGGATGTCGCCACCCTCACACATATGGTATTGGTGAACAACCCATCCTATATAAATGTGATGACGAAGTTGGATATGACCCTAAGAGATATCCAAGTATGCATTGAACATTTTAATCACAAAATGAATCATCTCCTGGAAATCTATCAGTATAGTCAGTCTATGTTGGGGTCAATAACTTTATATTGGCCTGCTCCAATTGGGGATTAAAATGACCATGTGCATGACCCTTCCTCTAAAAAAGGGATTATGGGAGATTATATTTTCAATTCCATTATTAGTGGTGATCCATCTACTTTAGCCTCAATTGTTGACATCCTAATCTTCCGTTTCAAGGGAAAATCCATGTGTTTCTACCAGATTATTTGGGTAAAGTTTCACTACCTCTTTGATCATCAGTTAGCCTACCCAGGGAGTCAAGAACACCTCAAAGCCATGATCTAGTAGTGTATAAGGGTTGAGAAAGAAATATTCACAATTGAATATCACCTTGACTCCTACGCATACCAAAATATCATTCAACTAAGATTCATCAAGAGTCTCATAGTGCTCCATTGGGTTATAGAAGAAGTGTTTCCACACATATAGATCAGAGGATATGGAGAATGTGATTCTCCCTATTTTATCCCTACATTGAAATAGTTTGGTATGTCACTAATGTTGAAAGCTTCCATGTAGCTACAGTTGAAGAAATAATTGTCATCTCAAACATGCGAGGGTAATAGAGGGATTGGACTGATATAGGTCATGATAGGTAAGATCCACCTTATGGGGCGATTTAGTATTAGGTATGACATTCGGCATTTATTTTCACTCTTTAGAACATGAAGAGACATTTCCTCAGAGAACCCTATAATGAGGCATTTATACCAACCCCTATGTATATAGGCATGGATAAGGGACACATTGATCCTTCTAATCAATTTGATTTTTCACTAAAATTACTAACTATGAGCATTGTAGCTGGAATGCTCAATTAGGTTGAGATGTAAAAAATAACTACTTCCAAACTCATCATCGAGAGGTTCCTAGATTATGGAAATCCCTAATAGGATACTATATTTTTTTTATTATGTGACTTAGTTGTATGTGAACAACCACCCCATTCGACCTTGGTGGCCCATTTCTGCTAGTCAAAGAATAAACCATGGGATATGAAATGCAACCAAGGTAAGAGTCCCTAAACCCACCTGAGGAGCATGATTGTCCTCCTTGCGTGTTGAGTTATGCTGCACTCTAAGTAGATGATTCGACTAATCATGTCAATGAGCTTATCAATGCTTTGGTCACTATATACCAGTAATAATATAACTGGATATCTCTTCTCACATCATTCTTTGAAGCTATAGAAAACATTATAGTTTTCGATCCAACCTAATAGGATATCATACCTTGTACTGGTGGACATTAATTGTGCACCCCTACATTTGAAAATCTCATCATCACCATATTCAATTGGATGAGTGACTAGCTACAAAAACTCACAAACATTATTTTAAGTTGTGATCCAATATTTAGGAGCACTAAAATAAAGAGGCCACTTTGCTTCGAAGCGTTTTTCAGACCCTGGAAGGTGACATGCTCATCTGGTATAAATAACTGCACATACAGACCATTACTGGTTAGGGTGATCTTTGATTTTAGTTCATCTGCTAGTTCAACTCCACCACATTAATGAAACTTATTGATGACCCTTTCAAGTGTATAAAATGGAATTATGATAAATTCACGTACGTGGCATAAAACATGACATATTCTAGTAATTTTAAATCTTGAAATCAAATTCATTTCCAAAATATATTTTTGTTATAGGGTTTTAGACAATTCAAAAAAAATATTACATAATAAACTCATACATTACTAGTGGTCACTTATAATCAGTATTAATGTTTTCCCAAAGGAAACCCCATTTAAAATAATTTTATTTCTTTTCTTGAAATTTATTCAAATTTTTCTTCTTGACCTATCCTTATCACTAATAATTTATACAATTTTTTAGAACATATTAAATAATAGTATGAAAAAAATTCTCAATAAGGGATATAAAAAAAAGGAAACCATATTTTTAGTGAATATATGAAAACCAATGAAAAAAACATTCATTGAAATCATTACATTTAACACATAATGGTAAATATCATTAATTTATAAAATCATTTATGTATCCTTCTGAAAACAAATAATTCCCATAAAAACACATAAGAAATCATTGAAAATACTTGTAAGTGTAGTGGTAAATCAAAAAATTAAAACCTTACAAATCCCTTACTGAACCCTTAAAAATGGAATAAGTATACGGTCGATTTCCATCACTAGAGTAGGAAATGAAATATAGAGCAATACAGCTGAACCTATTATTTGATATATAATGGGATAAAAAAGAAACTATCTTCACACACCCATAATTTATATTGCATAATGAGAACATCATGTAATATAACATCCCATCAATTGAAAAACAATTTTAAACTCATATGTGAATTACCTTCAGGTACTATTGTCTTTCATAATCCCATTTTCAAAAAAAATCCTTTTATTTGAAAACCCATATTCAATTCCAAGATACCAAAATGATAAAAAATGTTTTTCATTTAATGAATAATTAATTAATGAAAAGTATTTCAAAAATACAATAATGGTCATGGAAGTGGAGAAGTCATTTTCACTATGTATCTTATGAATAAAATATTCTTAATTTTAATTTTTTAAACAATCCATATAAAACACATAAAAAATTCCTTTTGAATACATTTAAATGAAATTAAAATAGGAATGAAATTTTGTTTATAAAATAGGCTAAATAATATCAATAATAGTGACATAAAAAAATATTTGATAATTAAATGTATAAACATTCAAGGTGTAACATAACACTATAAACAATTAAATAATAAGCCCCCGAAAAGAATTACATCTAATAAAATATTAAATAGAAATATAATAAAAAAATTAATGATTTTTTTATTCAAATTTTTCTTTATATATAACACATAATATATGGATTTTGTTTAACATAAAAAAGATAACTCAACGAATGGAGATTGAGATAATGTCCCATACCTTGAGTCTGAAACATCACGTACGTTCATTATATTCTGGAATAATTAACATATATTGTTTTTTAAAATCACCCATAACTTCTACAGGTTTATTTTTTCTAGTATTTGTCATATTAAAAACTTATAATAGTTTATTAATTATTTATGTTTACATTGGAAATTTTGATGATATTATGTTCATGGGTCCAGAATGACTTTGGTATGATGCCAAAAATTGAAGTGATCATAAGTTAATAATATCCAGAATAATTTAAATGAAATAACAATAAAATTTATTCTTAAAATATACATTTAAATATATTCATTAAAAATGGATATGAAAAATAATCTATGTTACGATCATGGAGACGATAAGTAGTATGTACGCATGAGTAACGTTTCCATTTTTCCAATGATCATTATCAAAATAATGTAAATATTACTTTACATCTACATAATGATCATAATACCATTAATATCATATTAATATTTTAAATACACTTATATATATCATTCATGTGATATGGTGATTAATGAAGAATCACATTGCTATGTGGAGATGATAGTTCACACGTAGGCACGAATTGCAATTTTATTTTTCCATGAATGGAATGGTATGAATGTAATTGATATATTATATTTTTATAATTTAACATATGACATTAATGTCATATATAAAATTACATCATATCATTATAACCAATCTTGATATACATTGGTGGAAAAAAAATTAAATAAAATCCCAAGGTGGTTGTCTTCTATACACCCGAATGATTAATTCTTTTCCAATTTGATGGAATTAAAAATGGATTTAGCTAATGTTTTTATAATAATAAAATAACACAATTTATAGGATACTGGAGTTATAATTTCATCATGGTTGAAAAATATTTTATGTAATAGGATGAAGAAATAATATAGAAATACATAATTAAAAATGATACATCTTCATCAGAAGATCTCCATTTATTAACACCATAACATCACTAAGGATGATGTTATGCCTAAAATTCGGGCCTGTAGAATGTTTTTATAGAGTCAAGGATGGTATTTTTTGTATATTTTCTGAACCAAATTTGTTTTTTAGAGTGAGGACATGATAAGAAGAGGTTTGCATTTAAAAGAGAGGATAGGGGAACTCATTGAATTTTTAAAAATATTAAATTAATATAAATTTATTTTATATTTAATAAGGCACCAAACATATTTAGTTAAAATATATTATGAGTATGTTCCATATTCCTATAATACAATGATAATTATATAAGTTTGGACCATTTTTTAATCCTTATTTTTTTAACCCCTATTTTACCCATTTTACTCTTACCATGATATCATGTCATTCAAACTATAATGGTAAATATAATTACTATAAAACATCAAATGACTAATAAATGAGTCATTTATGTAATTTTGAAACTTTTCAAAATGACGTGTCCTAGTCAAACAATGTCACACTATAACCGTACTATGTGTTATAAACATGAGATTCCCCATAAAAACTATGGGATTCTTCAATTCCCTTTTCATAGAAGGTTTGCCCCATTTTGAATTGGGATCCTAGCACACCCTATTACATAACTAAATATGTTTTATTTCCAATCCTCTTCAGATATATAGAGACACTCAATTATTCTTTAGTTGGGCCAAGCCAGAAATTTATCTTCCCTTTGGCCCCTTATCCATGTTTATTGTCATAGTATAATCAGTTTAAACAATTTTCATTTCATCTCAAGGTGTTCATTTTGTACATTATCCTCCTTGAATAATTTCACTTTAGGTATTACCTCTTTCATACCACATGGATACCCTTGATACCAACTAACTACTCATCTAAGAAATATGACATTAAACTATATTCCATATTTTCCATGGTCTAAGAATTATACCTTAAACTATGTGTCTTGTATTTCTTAGTAATTGTGTGGTTTGTGGGTGCTTCGTAGTTCCTTGAAACGCGTGTTCTAGTTTTATGAATCACTTATTTTATGTTCTTTCCATTGGATTTATTCATGTAACTGGAAACTTCCAACATTTCTTTATCTAAAACGAATCTGCTTTCCAATGGCAGTCATTTGTGAAGTTTGAACATTTTGATTCTTAGAATATTCATTGGTCGATAGGATGGTTGTTCATACTCTTTACACCTTTTTGGGGGGGGATTGTTTTCTACTATGGGACTGTCATTATAAATTTATGATATTTTCATTGATACATATTTATTCACCAAGTAAATCATAATTTTCCCATGAATTTGTAATTACATATTAACAAGTGTAAATTTTAGAATCATCAGAATGTATTCAAGGTTCTTCATTAATTGAGATATTTGTATGTATTTGAGGTTCTCCATTAATGGTATCATCTCATATAATAATTAAATATTCATTTAATTCTCATTATGATGATACTTGTTTTTAAGACACTAAGTGGGGCACTCTAAAATTTATTGCCATCCACGGACATAAAGGTTTGTCTGGATACTGGGATCATATCGATGAAATGGTTTACCTATGTATCCTTGTGAATGGAATTAGAAACCTTGTAGTTTAGTGATGCTTAATGGTACACATAATACCTTTTATGGTCATTTGATATGTATCTAACCTTACAATTTATTTTCATATAGTAATTTCATCTAAGAGAAAGATTCTAAGTCATAGTTTGGTGTTGGAAATATGCCGAAATAGCCCAACGAACTTCAAAAGGATGTGGGTTTCCAAGTAGGATTAGAATCGTATGGGAATATGGCCTAAGTAGAAGATGGTTTATTTGGAATGTTGGGTTTTAACTACATGGAGTATTCATATGGATCCCATGTGTATGGGGATCAAATCCCACATAGTTTGATGAATCTCATAGGAGAGTATAGTCCTTTGAGAGAAATGAGTTTAGGTTTATCGTTTAAAATGATGCCTTGGTGACTTGGGGGGTTTAATTTGGGGATTATTCCTAATAAGGATGGACAAATTAAGAGAATTAGGGTTGGATTTTTAGAGATGATTTCCAATGATCTCGGGCCCTAGAAGGGCTTCCTACGTGTCCTAGTTTGAACATGAATTAGAGTTCTCGTGGTTCCTTCGGTTGTGGGTGTTTGTGCCAATGTTGTAATAATTACTGATCTCTAAGCCCACAAGATTGATTCTCGGTGTGATAAATAAGATTATGTGAATGAATCAACAATGAAAAAAACACTTCTCCACCTCCACTGGTGGAAGAGGTCACACCAATGGTGTCCAGGGTGGATGAGTGTGAGGCGGTGAGCCCTCTCTTCTATTCTCATTACATTGGAAAATGTTCCAATGAAAGGAAGAAGTTATGAAGGTTAGAGAATTATACAAGGATGTTTGCACTAAAATTTATCCTGGTAGGAGAGGAAGATTTTACATTTTCTTACATGGAAAAGCAAGTGTGAAAATTACCTTCCATACCTTAAATATGAGGTTATGGGTCCTTGTGAAGTGAGAGGTCGAGACCTAAACCCAAATTCAAAAAACTGGAAAGATCCCAACAATTTTATTGGGAGAATGGTCCACATGACTATGGATATAAAAACCCTTATACACTATATGAATCCTAAACCCGTTGTGAAACAAATTTTGGAATCCTTTGACTTTAGATATACAATCCCAAATGGGAGACATGTTTATGTTCCATTCCCCACAATTTTCTGAATCAAGAGGTTTTGATGGATGTCTCAATAGAATCCTGTCAAAACAGGGGAGCCAATGATGAAGAATACCTACCATGAATGGATTTGAGGATGGATTGATTTCTTGTATAATGAGGAGAGAAAGTGAATCCAAGAGGGGAGACCAAGTCGGTAAGGGTGCGCAAGTATACTTGGGTGATATGAAATTTTGTTAAGCGACGAACAACCTTTATGGTAATACATGGGGGAGACCTATCTCAAGCCTCCAAAAGTATTTATAGTTGATCCCAGATATAGGGCTCTCAAGTTCCTAGGAAAGGAATAGGCAGCGCACAACTGTTTTTGATTATAGGGGGTTGCGCCCTTTAGGTGCGCAAGTGTTATGGATGTCAAACACTAAAATTACTTAAGACCTATGATCCCCCCTAAATTCCTACTCATTATGTGTTAAATAACTTCCATAAATGTTTCAGAGGACTTGAGCAAAGCACTAGGGAGACCATAGCAGCAATTGGGCTTTAGCGAAATTTTTCCATACAAATGAATGCCCCAAGGGTCTATTTATAGGAAAATAAATGACCTAGGGTGAAATAAAAAATGGGTGATAAAGTATGTTGCATGAAAAATGGGGGTGTACAAGTAGGATGCATGACATATATGGGTGATAACGTTATAAATGTGCCGACGACATTGTGTCTTGACTAGGGCGATCCAAGGTTCATTCCTTTGAAAATCTTGATTTTCATCATGCATTATATCATCTTTTTATAAATTATTTCCTATTCTAACTTGTTTTAGATTAACTGATGGAACTGAGGTTCAAAAAACACACCCCACCCCCATAGAATTGGATTGGATGGAAAAGAAGATCCAATAGTGAGGTAAAGTAATGAAGGAGAAAGAGGAGGGAAAAAGGGCGCGCAGGTATCAAGCGTGCAAGGAAACTGGTCTTGCAAGGTAGTGGTGCATAGTATTCTAGCGAATAGGGTGAAATTCATCAATTATATATAGTGGATACACTTGTTAAAAAATCTCTGACTTCTGAAATTTAGGCACTAAGTGTTAAAATCCTTCTTCGCTCGTACGCTTCTGTTTTTACCATGCTTCATCTGTCTGTTTTTAGTTGCACGCTATAACTGGAGCACCACACCCTTGTGCCTTCTTACATTTTCATGAAATGTGTTATACTTTCATGCCCTGATGCCTTTGACAATTTTTTAATTCTATATTCAAACATCAAGAATGTACTTACTTAAAATATGACCTTTTTATCTTCATGCAGGTTCAATGGCTCCGAAAAGAATCTGAACTACCGATGAACTAGCCGGTAAGAGGATTGATGAGATGATGAACGTTTTTGTTCATGAATACTATGATTTATTTAACATCACACTTCCAGACTAGGAAAATTATCTGAATAAATATCACTTGTACTTTCCTCGAAGCACTTACTTGACTCTATATAGATATGGTCATCTGCAATATGTTAATATCTGGGACTCGATGAACAATATACCGCTCTCTTGGTTTAAAGATTATAGAAACTTCTCATCATCCAACATTTCTTTTGGGGGATCACTTTCTAATAATGTGATAGTAGAGAAAGATCATATCGTGAATCACAATCTCTATGCTTCAAATTTGAAATCACACACACACATGATGCATCCACATTGATATTCTTCCATCTATCGAAATTCTCAGACGGATCAATCCCAAGGCTGGAAGAAATGTTGAGATTTCTTCCTAGGATGAGGTGTAATAATTGAATGGAAGTGGGCATACTGGGTGCGGAAGACGTGTGCAGAATTTATAGATGATTTAATAGGTGTTGGTATTTACAAGGTTTTTTGTTTTGGGAAAATTGATGTGTACATGAATGATTATTTTGTGCTAGAGTTACTAAGCAGATGTTTCCCAGAAACTAACTCCATACACTAAACACATGGAGAAGTAGAATTAACATGGGGTATTTCTATAAGATTTCTGGAGCATTAATCATTGGAGATATGTACGATGAATTTATTCATCCCAATGTAACATGGAATGACTCAGATAGGACAATGGTTTTCATTCATTAGTTTATGAAAATATTTAACAAACTCTAGAACACGACCACCATGAAGTCCCATAAAATAAGGGATATTCATCTAGAGGAATAGATGGAAATATTCTAGGTAATAAAGAAGGAAAAGGGGCCCACTTTCAAACATCCAAACAACTTTCCAAGGGCCGATAAAATAAGTACACTTAAGAGGTTTTTTCCTTCATTAGAGAATGGGGAGTTTTAAAAGTGGGGAGGTGAATTCGATCCCAAAATTCTCGAAAAAACGTGTTTGGAATGATTCTTTATCATGTGGATTAGTGTGTACTTGTTACCAGTCTAATATTCCGAAGGAGTTTTAAGTATATGATCTTTTTTTATCGCATCAAACCTAGCTAAGAGTGGGATGGTAGTGTTGGACACTCTTGATTTGGAAAAAAAATCAAATGAACTTACTATATATTTATAGTGTGATGTCTTCATATAGAGTAATGTGACCATTACAGGTTTTATGGGTATGGATCGCTACTCATATCAGAACATATATTGTACAAAGTGGGTTACAAGTCTTTGGATATTATTTATGACCGCCTTTTCAGGCTTTCTATGGAATCTCACCCTTATCTCGGAATACTTACAAAATCAAGGGTAGATAAATTATGTTTATGGAATTCAATTTCATTCCTTATGGTAATCCTCTTATGGGGTGTCTCAGTGATTATGGGATCACCAATTTAGAGTTGAGGGTACACATTCTAGCTTATGGAGATTACGTATTGGCCACTAGGATTGACAAAGAAATCATATGTCAGGCCTATACTCCTTAGAGATTTGGGTGTCAATTCAAATGTCATAAACAAAATACGGCATCTCTACCTAAGCATGAATGATAAGAGAAAAATATATTGGTTTCCCAACAACTATGGATGCAGACATATGCAGAGAAGAATGCAACAATATTTAACAGACCTGTCGCTGATGCAATATGCATATTGACTATTTTTTATGCTGAAATATGAGTCGTACCTTAACTTGAAGGGGTATTAAACCTTGTTTTCCACTGAGTGGTGGTAAAGAGAAGTAGTAGGAGGTAACCCAGTTGTTTGGAAGTTAACTCTTCATCATCAGGGGATGACTAATTAGATTATGATGGTGGAGGTGATGAGGCTCCAAATTCATCAGAGAGACCTCTAGCCAGATATAATACACCTACTCAAGTTAAGAGAGACACTTAATCGATCTCTACTGAGGTTGTACTGAGGATATGTAGTCGTTATCACTCAGAAGAGTGAAGGGTCCCAGTTTCTCATCCCTCATCTGTGACTATGGGAGTTGGTAAGAAACTAAAATCAAAGGATGCATGATTCTCATCACAACCCTCTGGCATGTACTCTAAATATTTATGACCAAAAGCTATTAAAATATGGAAAATATTATACTATGATGTTGAAACCATGTGGATGGATCGACGTGAAGGGCTGCATATTCTAGGATTTGGGGATCCACAAGACTCTTCTGATATCTTATTTATGGACAATCCCAATGAAGTGAGAAATAATATTCGATGGCTGGAAATGATCATTTATACCACTGATGAATCAATTCCCACCATTAATTAAGTGAAAGAATTGATACATCGTGGTACCACTTAAGGGATTGGTCCTTCATTTGAAGAATAATGGCTTGATTTCGTGAATCCTAAGGATGTAAGTAACCTTTTTCTCAATTTATATTTTTCTATGAAATTTAAATTTAGACAAAGTGTTGTTACTCAATGAAAATTTCACTTTTAACTTGCAGTTGGTTAAAGGAAAATCAACTGAAGTGCCCTTAACATGGTATAGCCTTAGAGGCACTTTTATAGGATCTACCAGATCACATAATTAATCCGGAGAAATATGTCAAGGCCTACATGCCAGGTAGGATGAGATGGAAAGACTATTTCTATCTCCAATACCTATGTTTAGAGATGATGATGAAATTCCTCCTAATAAATCAAATAAACAAAAGAATTGTTGAATTAAATCTGTAGTTAAATGCTTTCTCTGTAGTGGTAAGACATCTCGATAATCATTAATATTATCCTTATTCATGAAAAGAATTATTTAAACATATTATGATTACAAGGGATTTTATATTTCTTCTTTGAATGAAAATACAAATAATATTAATGGAACCATGGATTATGATGCTGAAAAGGCACCAATTCCTGCATCATGTGGTTCTAAAAGATTCATTCAGGCCAAAGGAACCAACATCTATTCCCTGTACTACTCCCATTGCTTCTATTTGAAGAGAGGAGGCTTCTAGTAAATCAACAATGCATTATCCGACATCAAATTTAACAACAATTGACTTCCATCTTGTGGTACTTTTGGTTCATAACATGCATCAGAACATCTGCCAATTACTAACACTGATCCCAGAACTGTTGCTGAGGAAGCTATTCGGGGTCAAAAGTTGTTAGAGGAAAGTTGTGAAGAAAACATGCCGAGTTCCCCCTCTAGTTAGACTAACCTATAATCTAGGATATCATTTGATGAAATTGTAAACCTTGGCATGTATTTTGTAGATGTATTAGAATATGTTAATATACCAAATTATTTAGAGGATTTTCATGTTCCTTGTATATAATCAATAAGACTTGATTTTTCATTATTCATCCTATTAATCTTTTTATGATTAAACTTTTATCCATGGTTGGTTGAAATATGCAATTCCCTCTAAAGAAACTGTTGCTGTAATGATACTTGAAGTAAGTATTGTTATTACTGTTAATCCTTTCAATGCGTAGACATTGGATATGGTGAATCTTGAGACAAAAAATCTTCCATTGATTCATTATGAAGATCCTAAGCCAATTTATGATAGAAATCCACACTAATAAACATCAAACAGAAATGTTGAAACTGAGAATATTGGAGCAGATTATTCTCAAGATGTTGACATACTATTAGGTAAGAGATACCGATATTTTGATTCTACTCACTATTGTTATACAATGAAGCCAAAAACAACCATAATTTTTTATTTACTATATAGGGATATTAACATCAATGGAATGGTACAAAGTTGAGTCATATTCATCATCACAAACAGTACTTGAAGGTGATGCGGCCAATATTCCGGAAGGAGTAGAACATGGCACCACTTTAAGTGAACTAATCCCAGAATACATCACTCTTTATGACAGTGAGTCTGAATCAGACCTAGAACTACAAAAATATCTTTTTCTTTCATTTCTCAAATCATGGAAGAATTTTTGGAAGATGATATCTAAGATTCCCCTTGAGGAACTACCTTTAAGAATTCCACGAAAATTTTCTCAATTTATCACACTACGATTTGGCAGTTTAGAATACCGTTAAATAAATACCACGGTGAAGGAGATTATTCTAAAGATAAATAAAGATAAAAATCTTCGGGAAGAATTGATAATAGCTAAACTATTGATCCACACCAATGAATTCCAAGCTGATAAGTCCTGATGTGAGGCTCATCATACTGCAATGTTGAAGGAACTGAAGCAGAAGAAAAAAGAAAAGACTGTTCAGAAGATTTTCCATCAATATGAATTAGATGTCATTATAGGCGAGCATGACTAGATTTATAGCTCATTAGGATATTTCCAAAAGGATGGTGCAAATGCCATTTATGATGGAATATAAGCAATTCATCATACTGAAGAGAGTAGAGATGGTCAACAAAACGAGCTTCAACGGCAGCTGATGGGGCTGAAGATGCTATTAACCAAATAAGAAGTTATGTAGAAAACATTTTGTGATTTTTTATAATAGAAAGACTCCAATTTGTGGACATCCATTTATGAAAATTTATTCATAAATGAAAAATCAGTTTTTCTTCCGTCATCTGGGTTTTCATTCAGGCTAGATTCTTTTGTTTTACCTAAGCCATTGGTCCTAGTTAGAATAGATTTATTTTTTCTAGGGTTATATGGAAACCCCAAAAAACTTCTTATCTTTTGACTTTTTATTTCTCAATATTACCTAAATAATTCAAAATGTATATTTACTGAGTCGGGACTCGACTTTTTTCAGAGTGCCTTTGCGGGTTCTCAATCTAGTGAGTACCACGTCTCTTATTGATGGTAGTTTAAAGACATGCATGTTGGACTATAAAGGACTAATATATAATGTCTAATAGGTTTTCTGATAAATTTTGAAATGAGATCCCAAACAAAAATCAATGAATGACAGTCACTTTAATATTATTTAAAAATATCTAAGGGGAATCTTCAGTAATTATTTATATGGTCACCAAATTTAAAACATGTATCAACATAAGGTAAGTCTCCCCCAAGAATGAAGATAGCATCATTTGACAAAAAAATTACAGGAGTTGTGTTATGTAGGTCTGACTAGTGCATATGTTGCATAGCCAAATAGTGGCATCTTTTGACTAAAAAGCCGGTTATATAGGAAAATTATACAAGGACACCTAAGGGAATGTGTTTCATAATCATGCAAAAGAACTCTTAGAAGCTTGACATATTCCTACTGATAGAAACGGGAAAATAATATCTCTGTGACTCAAGACCACAGTCGGTGGTTTTTCCAAGGAATGGGATTTTATGAATCAGAGGGCTATTTTATGTCGACAAATATCATGAATAGGAAAACCTTTTCTATTAAAATTTGGTGTGTGAGGACTGATTAAAATTTTTCATAAATGAGAATTTCGGATATTTTATTGTTCATTTTTATGTCATGTAGTGAAGGCATTGTATTGTGATGTTTTACATTATGTAGTGAAGACATTGAACTATGTTGTTTTGAGTCATGTAGTGAGAACATTGTGTGGATTTAATTTATCATCTTTAGGTCTGAACAAAGGTATGAGATGCTTTCCATTTATTGATATTTTTTTAGAAACATAATACCATGTTCAGGTATGAAAGGGATAATTTTAAACTACAATTTGAGAATTTCTAAATATGAATAATGATATAGAAAATTGGACGAAGGCTTTAGATGATGTCTTTTCGATGATAAAAGTAACCATTATTTGAAAAACCCGTTATGGGGGTTGTGTTATGAAGGGCCAAACATGGAATATGTATTATATCCAAATAGTGGCATATTTTGACTGACCGGAATATTTTGTAAGAAAATTAAACAAGGCCACCTAAGGGAATGAGCTGCTTAGTCAGAAAAAAGAGCTCTCAGAAGTTTGAAAATCTATTGCTTAAAGATGAAGAATGTTTATAGAGATTCAAATTTTCCAAAGAACGGAGTTTTTTATAGATAAAGGTACCAAAATTTTGAGAGGGTATTTCCAACCAATATTTCCAATGAATTAGAGGAATATGACATCTATGAAGGTTTTACCCAAAAATAGGAGGTATGGTGTGTGTAGTATTAGGTCATTCAACTATGACCAGAAATGGAAGCAGTATATGATATGAGTCTAAGTGATTCCATGGTTATTTCAAATTACTTTGAAGACATGGAGGGGGAAATTTTTAAACCATGGTCTAGAAGACATTCAGATCGAGAGAAAGATAATCGGACAAATATACCAGAATTGCTGTTTTAAAATACAGATTCATGCATATTGTCATCAAAGAATGAAGAAGACAAAGACACCATAACCAAGAACAAAATTACCATCATTTTAGAAACCTGTTATGGGGGTTGTGTTATGCATGGCCAACTGGGGCATATGATGCATATCCAAATAGTGGAATATTTTGACTGATAGCCTCGTTATGTAAGAAACATATGTAAGGCCTCCTAAGGGAACTTAAGAAATATTTGAATTATAATTTTCCATGAGTTTGATGTCCTTTACATAGATCTGACTCATATGTAAACTTAATAATTTCTCTTTTTCCTTTTGAATTGACATTGTCAAGTGTATTTTTAGTTAATGCAGTGAGGATATTATATTGTGCAGTTTTATGTCATGTCATGAGGACATTATACTGTGAAGTTTTAATTCATGCAGTGAGTATATTGATAGGCCCATAAGTAATTGAGATACCTTATTTATATAAGGAATATTTTTACCTAATTCCTAATCCCATGTGATTTATGCTCGGTGTGAGAAACATTGAGAATTATGTGTTCTTTTATTACAAAACGTGAAACAAGTTATAAATACTGGTGTTATATGTCCCTGATGTTTAAAGTAATGTGGTAAGGACGAAGATGAACCGATTTGAGAATAAAGACATATTGTATTTGGACAAAGAATAAAACCCATTTTTCTTTATGTATCTTGCTGGGAAAAGGAATCAAGCCATACATGGTTCTTATATCATTCCCTATATATCTCGTATATATGAGAATCATGTTGTGCATTGTTATTTAAGCATAAATTTCCCCCACCAATCTAGTTTGACTTAGAAGATAGGGAGATTTAACACATTCTAGAAGAATGCTTAAATTTAAGTCACAAGAGGGTATGAAAAAAAAATCATATATCATAAAAGATAACTCTTTATAGATGGAGTTCATATACAAGTGAATAAAAAGGCAAATAAATTTTTTTTGGTTGTATCTATGCACCAGATTGGAGATCCATGAATATCTATGTATCTCAAATTGTTGAGAATCAACCCACACATAGTTCATAAAATGAGGCCCATATGCAGATCTGATTCATACGCAGGGAAGAAAAGGACTCATGTTACACTAAGGAGTAGCCATGATATCAATGATTCATGCATATAAATTCTCTTAATGTCAGTTAGAGAAGATGTTAACCATAAAATTTAATGTCGTGTAACAAGGAATAATGTTTCTAGACATTTTAAGGTCACACAACAGGGAGAATTATAGTTTTTAAACAATTTAACATCTTGTAACAAGGACTTTATAATGTGCATTTTTAAGTCTTGTAGTAAGGTCATGGGGCTGTGTAGCTTTCAGTCCTGTAGTGAGGACGATGTGTGAAAATAGACAAAGTATTTCTTAGGTAATCTCACATTGGTTGGATTTTTAATAATCTCTCTATATATTGATATTAAAGAAAAAATCTCTAATTGAGTAGACATTTGGTATAGAATAAGGTCATTCCATCTTCGGCATATGCTTTGGTGGTTTCTTTCATGGTACCATTAGTTTCTTGAGGACTAATAGTAATTGTTTTAGAAGAAATGAATGGAGATGAACCATCTTGTTAAAAGCTTCTGCTATTATATTCTCATAGACTTCTAAATGATGAAATGTATTCAATATTTTCTCATCTAATTGATCTAGATAATTAAACCATTTCAGTGACCTCTCATCTGTAGAAAACTGATCACATATTGCAACTCTGAGTGAAGGTAGTTGCATTTCATTTTGAAAAAAAGTTTTTGTTTTGTATACCAATGAATAATGAGTTTCTTGGGTGGTAGTATAGGTAGTATTTTGATAATCCCATAAAGAATGAGAAAGTGTATCATGACAAGATTTTATATTTTTATCCATAATCTTCTAGAGTATATTTTATAGGGACTTATTGGATGCCTCTATCTATCCATTGGCTACCTAATGATAATGATAGGAAATGTTAGATTAGATATTGTGATTATGGTATAAATTCTTCACCTCAATAGAAAATAATTGGTGCCATTGTCTGTTAATATTTCTTGAGGGAAACAAAATTTGGTGATGATGATATTTTTTACTAAATTAACAATGCTTTTGGCTCCATCTTCTTTTAGAAGAATTTACTCAGCCCATTTAGAAAAGATTTTAGTAGTAGTAAGAATATACATGAACCGCTTACCCGTAGTTGGAGGATAAGGTCCTAAGACATCCATTACCATGTGGAAAATGTCCATTAGTATTTAAATGTATATAGAAACTATGAGGTTTGATTAATGGATTTGATATGAACATGGAAGGGATAACATTCCTTAGTGAAATATAAGCAATCCTGCGTCATTGAAGGAAAAAAGTTTACAAGATTTCAGATTTGATCAGAAATTCTATGCAAAGACTGGTGAAACCCAAATGATCCTGAATTTTCTTCTATCACGACAGCTACAGCTTCTTCTCCATAAATAATTCTGAATAGGATTCCATCAAATCCTTGTTTTTAGGGGGTTTTCTATTAATATGGACTGTCATAAAGAGTAAAATTTAATGATCATATTTGGATATGTTACTTTTCATCCCTATCTAGTGGATGTACTCTATTTTAAAATCATTCTATGATGGGTGTTCTCCATTCCAGGAAATGACCATATGGCACATAAGTATGGATAATTTCATTAATTTCATCCATTTGGGTTGGAAAAAATGATGAGACCACATGATGATGAGCTATGCTGATGATAATCTCATCTCGAGTAGGATATGCCAAGGCTGTAGATGCTTTAGCCATCACATCGGCTTGAGAATTTTGTGATGGTGGGAAATAATACGATGTTGTCTCGGATGGAAATTCATCCATTAACCCTCTGACATAATATAAAAAAGATATTAACTCTAATTTTATGATAGAATATTTCACATTCATTTGTTTGATTACCAATTTTGAATCACCTTTCACCTGCATGTGATTCATGTGCACCTGAAGTACCAATTCCAAACCTGCGATGAGATCCTAATACCATGCCTCATATTTGATTCTTCCTTTCGATTATAA
This sequence comes from Viscum album, assembly GCA_963277665.1. Classification (NCBI taxonomy): domain Eukaryota; kingdom Viridiplantae; phylum Streptophyta; class Magnoliopsida; order Santalales; family Viscaceae; genus Viscum; species Viscum album. Next base: position 1,736,213,254 of record OY728123.1, on the reverse strand, counting down.
GAAGGAATAAGGAAACACTACCATTTCTAGGGAGATATGGACAATTCCTAACCCATGATTGTTTGGTTTTTGGTTTTCCATTCTCTTCCCTGTTTGACTTCTGGAGACCCATCAAAGTATATCTCCCATGATTAGAGATTATCATGAAAAGAGAATACATCTTCATCCGATATTTTGGTACTCAATGATGCATCTTCTTCAAAGGGGTGTTCAACAAGGAATTTGGCCCGAGATTGGCCCTTTATTTCCTTTTGGGGCACAAAGTGGATATTAAACTGTTGCAAAATAATTTCCCACCATGCCAGATTCCCTATAAGCTTAAGAAGACTAAGGATAAATTTTATTGAGTTATCATGAGATTCCAATTGGACCCCAAGTTGTTGTTGGTAGTGCCTTAATTTCTGAACATTAATGATTAATTCCAGGTAACATTTTTCAATACGTGAATGATGAGTTTCTACTTCAAAAAGAGTTCGATGGAGATAGTAAAGACTGTTCTTATTTCCAGAATTATTCTTTTAGGCACATAAGGTACCCATTGATCTCTCTAAATCCATAACATAAAGAATAAGTGGTCTTCCTTAAACAATTAGCATTAATACCGGTGGACTCAAAATATATTTCTTGATGGTATCAAATGATTCTTGGTTGTCTTTAGTCCATTGAAATGTAACTCACTTCTTCATTAATCTAGTGAAGGGAAACACATGCCTTCCAAATTGGTGATATATCGCCGAATATAGCCATAGAATCCTAGGAGTTCCCTTAATACATTCAAATTTTGAGGAGGTGACATGCCCTGGATGGATTTTGTTTTATCAGGATTAACTTCGATTCCATGAGGGTGTACAATGAAGACAAGGATTGTTCTAGAGGATTCCATGAATTCAATTTTCAAAGGGTTCATATTCAACCTGTGTTACCAAAGTTGGTTGAATATGGTCTCTAGTTAATCCATGTCACTAGAACGTTGTCTGTACTTGACCACAATTTTATCCACATAAGATTCAACAAATTCCCCTAAGAAGGGTTTGATGATATTGTGCATGGCACGTTTACATGTTTAACCTGCATTTTTTATGAAAAAGGGCATTGCCCAATACAAAAAAAACACATTTAGGGGCTCTAAAGGCTATAGAGTCTTCATCCAGTGGGGCCATAGAAATTTGATTACACCCATAGTAGCAATCCATGATGGAAAGATCATCATAGTTATTTTTTTCACTGATTAAAATATCTTTGATCGGAAATAGAAATTCTTCATTTGGACAATGATGGTTAAGATCTCTAAAATCAATGCAATGTTTGATTTTCCCATTCTTCATTTTCACTGGGACAATGTTGGAAACACATTTGGGATACTGAACTACCCTGAAAATGTTATCCTTTATTAGTTTATCAACTATAGCTTCAATTTTACTGGCTTGAGTTGGGTGTGTTCTTCTTGCTGGCTGCTTGAATCCGCAATGTTCTTCAGGAAACCCAAATGATGTGTGGCTACATCAAGATTAAGTCCTAGAATTTCTATACAATTCCAAGTAAATATATATCTACGTTTCTTTATAAATTAAGTATACACCTTTTTATCTTCAAAATTCGTGCCTGCACTAATTAATGGGGGGTGTGGATCTTCTTTTGTACCCATATATATTTATTTGAGCTCATCCACAATGGTAGAAACACCCTCCTCATATTTTGTATTATCATCCCTAAGATATTCCTCTTCTTTTTCATACTCCATATGCATGAATTCTTCTGTTTCTACTTGAATATTAGATTATGAAGAAAAACATCCATAGTTAGTGGAAGATTCAGTATTTGAATATCCTAAAGAATATTCCACCATTTCTTACCCCAATAATATTGAAGGGTCTTCTTGGGGTAATGACAGGGAGATGATGCATTAGAAATCAACATACTTTTCATCCTCTACAATTGCTACAACTTATTCTATTCTAACTAATGAATTATAGATTGCTGGACTTCCACATATGAAATGAAAACATCTCCATTTATGCTTCCATCACTACTTGGTGAATCATCAATTTATCCCATGTTGCCAGGCTTAGTTTCCGCAATTTACATTGTGGCAGTTATTGGATGAGTGCTTGGATTTGGCTTTATAATTTGAATTGCACTGATAGGTAACACATTGTCTGTACTCAAATGTATGAATGGGTTTCTTGGGATCCTTTCAATCCATTAAGAGCATTAATTAAGGTTATCTCCTTTTTCATGGACCTCATTCCATTGGTATAATAAAACTCTGCCTCAATGTATTGGGTTTCACACTTTTTAAATGGATCCTTGTCAAAACACAATGTCCCAATTTTACCATTGAAACAATAATGATGTCATTTGTGGTATGATGAAGGTATGGAAACATGTTGACATATCCAATGCCTTCCAATAAGAATCTTAAAGGCTATATCTTGAAAAACATCCATGAAATATAAATTAGACACAAGATCCCCAAATTGAGTTCCGAGTGTAATCATGGCCACATGTTCTTTATCAATCTTTTTATATCCTTGCAACATTAAAGTAGACAGAGAAAAGTCAGATTTTGTAAGGCGTAATTGACGAAGTGTAGGAATGTGAAAGAGGTAGAATCCAGAGCCATTATCTATGAAGGCTCAATATATGTATATGTCATTGACCTTTCCATATAGATACAAGGGCCTAATATGTCCATATAAAACATCTTCTTTATCATCATCCATAAAATATGTAACTTCATGAAAATCTATAGGATCAATCTCTATACGGTAAACCTCGGCACTAAAACCTTCAGTTTCAAACACTTGAGGACATAAAAAATCCACAATAAGTGTTTCTTGAAGATCTTTTGACATAATTAAGGCTTCAAAAACCGACCAATTGGATGGTACATGGGCCAATTGTTTCAAGACATCATACTTTTGGTACAAAGGTCAGTGTTTCCTAGCATAGAAAAGTGGTTTTGCAGGTACCTTGGACACTGGATCTCATGATGTAGATGTAAACTGTGTTAGAGCAGAGGCTAGAAATACTCTTGGATTGGGTAGATAAGGCCGACTAGGTATATTTACATGCTGAGAGAAAGATGGTGTTACTTTTAATCATTCCTCAAAAATAATCATGACAGGAATGAATCTATCTGGCGTGAAAGAATATCCGTGTTCTTGTTGAGCCCGATAAAGGGGTCTTCCATGAGTTTCTTCCCCATATACGGTTTGAGCAGGGGTAGATTTGTAATAGTGGCTTCTAGAATAACCATGATTTCTTTTATCCTTGACCTTGGACCCTTTCTCTAGTTCCCTAGTTAGTTACAAGGAACTCTATCTCATTATATTAATAATCACCATTGGCCCAAATATCTATTAAGTGGATAATGTTGATAGATCCAAAGATCAATTCTTCATCTGATGAAAATTTTTCTTGATAGGTTAGTTCTGGTTGTGCCATTTGATGGGGCGGTGTACCTGCTTTTGAAACAAATGGGATGAAATCTTCTAGAGTCAAAGACAACTTCGGTCATGAAATGAGATCATCTTCTTCTTAATACTCTTTAACCTTATGATCATGTTTCTTCTTTGAGAATTGAACATTTTTAATGTTGGATTTATTGTGGTAGGAGTGGTGGAATACACAATCGGTTGTTTCAATTGTGTTCGTAGGATGGCATAAGTTCAGTTGATCACCATCCTGATCATCCAATCATCATATTTCTACACATTTCTACTTTAGACTTCCTGCTATTCGCCTATTTCCTCTGGATCAGTGGTAGTTACACATGCTACATGAGACGGTGAATTGTTTAGTTTCAATTTTCCTGAGCCTACAATTTTTTTGTAGGAGGTACTTAAAAAACACTCCTCAATGGGATTCCCCAACTTCTGGTGAAAGGAAAAATAATTCACAAGATCTTTATCCCCTTTTATGTTTGGTTTCTTCATCATTGGAAACTAAACTAAATTTATTTCTAGATTTGTGATGAAGTAACTGGTTACTTTTTCATTCTGTAAAGAATAAACATTATTATTTTAGTCCTTAAAATGTTTCCTCCATTGATCTATTTGGTCATCTTGACGAGGTGGTCATTGCTTCTGATGCTTGGGAGGCAGAGCCCTTCGATATGTTGAAGGTTTTGAAGTGGAAGCAGGTACAGGTCCTTGATTCAGTTTAACTATAGCAGCCTCTTCCTTCCCTAGTCTACTTCCCAAAGCTGATGGAATTACGCAAGTTTTAGCCTTAGTTTCAATAATTGAATTTTCTATCTACTGAGAAATTAATGTAATGTATCAAATACCACCAATTTATTTCATAGGGATCAGGGGTGTGCGTAACTCATTCTGAATATTTTCCACACAAATTGGCCGAAAATCTTCTTGAGGGAGTGCTAGACTTAAAGAATATGTTAATCATTTCCATAGAGCAATGAAATATGAAACTCTTTCATTCTCCATTTTTTTGAAATTTGTAAGATAAAAAACTATTGTCTTTGGAATTTTTGATATGAATTGATGAAGGAATTTATAATGGCGATCATCACATCCAGTAATTGATCAATATTACAAACTTGTATACCATAGAAAAACTGATAACTATAATTACTGCACAAAACACCTAAGCTTTGATTCTTGATGTTGTCAAGGAGTTATCATTATGGGATCAAAATGAGAAAAAATTTGTTAAGTATTGTTTTGGATCTCCTGAACCATTAATTATTGGGAAAGTGGTATTCACACAATGTGGTGGGGGGGGACTCAAGTCCACCCATTCAGGGAAAGCATAATTTTGTAGTTGAACTACTGCATGACATTCCGTCGTGGCTTCCAATCGAGTTGTTAATGACTTATTTGAGTTTATATGCACCTGGGGAATATCCAGATGCACTGGGACCTATAAAGGTACAGTTTATAGAGCTTGAACTAGAAGAACGATTAAACATTCCACAGGTGGTGGTGCTAGTATTTTCCTTTTATAACCCATGGGAAAAGGCCTATAAGGATGTGTCTGATAATTTCCTGGCTATGTACCCAATGGAGGGAACTAATTATGTTCTTCATTAGTTTCCACAAATCTTCTTTGCTAAGGAGCTCCTACAGGTTGTGAAAGATGAAGATCTTCCAGGTAAGTAAGTCTACCAAAAATGCTGCTTTGAAGTAACTCTGTATTTAGACTTTAAAACTCTTTCATCTCCTCTTCATGAAGTGAAAATATCTCTCCAAACTAGAGAGATTTACCATATCTAGTGGAAAGGTGAGAATCAATCTTACTTTTACCTTTACCCATATTATATTCCTTTTCAAGGGGTGAGAGTTGGTTATTTGAAAGCATACCTAGATCTCGGTAAGCCTCTATTTTCATGTATCTACACATTTTTCATTGTCATCAGTGTGTTCCGTATAATGGATAAGAACATCATCTTCAAATTCTCCTGAACTAGGCTCATTTTCTGGAGGAACCTTTGTAATGGTGTTAATGACATTTTCTAACACATAATTCATTGATGGAATTCTATCAAAATCGTTGTAATATCGTCTTCCTCTATATCTTCCATAATACTCTTCTCTACTATATGATGGATTCTCAGGAGCACATTGATGGAAATAAACCACAATATGATTCGTTGGATTTTTTAGTTTTGCACTCTCTTTGTGGATTCATACATAATTGGGAGAAAAATGACTTCCATTGAAGAGGGGATTATAGATGTGAAAAATCCCCTAGCCCTGTAGTTTGGGGCTGTTCATGTTCTTCTTCTAGAAATTGTTGAACTTGGTTTAATGAATTTAATGTTTTAATTTAATGATCCCCCAACTCTGCAAGCTGGGGTTGTTCTTGAACTACTATGGTTGGGATTTATGGAGATACTCTTCTGATTTTGTGAATTTTGGTTCAGACATTAGTTGTTTGCATTATCCGAAAACCACTCAACTCACATGTTTCAGAAGACCACTTGATATTTCAAAAATTTCTGTTATCTGATGGGTTACATCCTCTAATTGGGAGGGGTAAAAAAATATTTTCAGTTGTTTGATGTAAAAGAAATTCAAAAATGTGTTTTCATTGGGCCTAACTCATATAAGATCTATTTGAGTCATGTTCTTGAGTGTAAATTTGATTACATACAAAATCATTTGATTGTAGCTGGTCATGGATAATAAAATTTAATGAGACCTCTTTTGGCTGGCTTTTCTGATTCTAGAGTGTAGTGAAATTCAATGCTCCATGTACAACCCATCCTCTGATACTAACACCAGATGTGGTGTCAGAAATTAATTGGTGTAGCCTCGTTATAACATTGTGGCATGAACGCTGAAGAGTTCTCTGTAGCTTTTCACCCATAGGATGTTGGGAAACTGAGAGAGATTCCAAGTCAATATGGCATTAAAACCCTTATATTAACATTACATGATTTTATATCCATCATATGGTAATACTTTGGTGTTCAAATGACAATGATTTTTCCAAACATTGAGGCAGATATCATGAAGGAAATCATATACCATCAATTCTGGAACATTATACTGAGAATTTTCCAATCTTCAGAACAAAACTGTTATTTACCCTTTAGCCAATTATTTTCTCATGTTTAACATATCTTTACCGAGTTTCACTAGAGGTTCCTCTACTTGTTCTACCAAAAGTGGATGCTCTGTATTAGAAGACAAATGACCCAAAGGTGGTTCAGACAATGAATGTTCCCTTTAGATATCTTATGATTGATAAAGTATTTCACTCGTCAATAAAAAGGCATTAGACATGACAAGATTTCTATTGGAAAGTTCCTTAATATAGGAGGGATTTCTCATCACTAAATTATAAATTATAGAATTAAAATGTCAATGAAAAATACACCTATGGAGAGGACTTTCGCAGTGAATTTCATAACAGGGAGAACCACCATGGTGGATTACAGCAAGGGATAATTCCTTTTTCTCTTTGGTCTTCTGGCAACATGGAGTGTTACAATGTCTCTCATCTAGAGATAGGATTTCGGGATTGACTGAATTTTCCTGGAGCAATCCTTCATGATGATTCTTCCAATGTGGAACATCATAATTACTATTACTACTACTATAATTTGGTAATGAGAGGGTAGGATCTAGAGCTTCAAAAGATAATTGTCTGATGGTTTCAAGAACTCCAGCATTAAGAAGAGCCAAATTATTGCTTGAGTCTTGATTTTCCCACCATGTTTGGTGATTCTTATTCTTATATGCTCTATTACACATACTTGGTCCACTTTATGGGTGAATTTGTTATCATAGGCAAGAGTATATGTCTCCCTTAGAGCGGCCACCAGAATAGACCGATTAACTCCAATTGGAATGGGTGTATGTTCCTAATCATATTGTCCGTATGATATGGAGGAGTATGCCTCAAAACCCTCATTGAATATAATAGTGGTTTTTATCTACTCCAGGATGTCATGGAAATGTTTCATCCCATGCGTGGTGATATATTTATGTGTATGCTCCCCTAGTACTATAGATGTCGTTGTTATAATATTCTAGAATGCTTCAATAATATGGGCGGGAATTTGTGTCTTAACTTTTACAATTGATAAGATGTTTTTGGTGACTTAAGCAGCTAGAATGGGAATATAAGTCCATTCCGTAACGGGACTGGGTGTATGTGCCTGATCCTATCCCCCTTTTACTATTACTGGGTATTAAATGTACTTGTGTATGTGGGAAGAGAGTTGGGTTTTCCCCATTTTCTTCATCGGAGTTTTCTGACCGACATCTCTGGGTGCTTCCAAACATGACCGTTAGAAGGCTTTAAGAACACTGGCATGTGTATGTGCATGATGGTAGTTTCCCATCAAGTATGGTTGACAAACATCCTTCTATAATGGAAGTTGAGACTGCTGGAAGGATTGGTGATTGTATGCAGGTGTATATTTCTGTTTACCAGTTTCCACCACATTGGACTGGTAGGCTTCATTAAATATAGTAAGACGATCCTACTGACTGGATGATAACATGTAAGCTTGTGTTTGTGCCTTTTCACGATTCTCTATTGGATTTAACTAGTGCAATTGGTGGGTTTCTACCAGACGATTCTGGTGGATAGAAAAATTATCAAGGATGGGTGTACGTGACCACTCATAGTTTTCCATCAAGTTAGGTTGATGGACTTCTTCGGAGGGGAAAAAGGAAATAATCTGCTCCATGTTGACTGAATGTTGACCATGGTGGTTCATCTTACTTGACCGGGTCGGATAGACTTGGGCCTAACGTCCAAATACAACTACCCTCATCATGTTTGGGGTTCACTATCGCAAAATTCTGTTGGCGGTGACTGTTGGTTGAAATCCCCATGAAGGATCATTGAATCTTTGAGTTGTGGCCCCGAGTTACCTCTTCATCCACCTCCCTATAGTACATGATGGACTAGTTGTTGCGTTCATGGGATAAGGACGTGAGATGATTGAAGACGGTGGTTGGAACCTTTTACAACTTGATCATCGGTTGTCGTTGGCCGGATTCTTGAGGATTGTTGATGACCTGGAGGGATAGTTGCATAGCCTCCAAAGTTGGTATTGTACTGTGTTAGTGATACTCCTTTACAAACATGTTGGAGAAGCATCATTGAATACACTTAGTGGGTGATAACATCCTTCCCATTAATGAGGATCTAGACTGAGCAGTTGTTGGGATGTTCACATATGTCGTCTCTAAGAAAGTCATTTTGGACAGAATTGGGTTCGGATAAAAAAACATGAAAACAAAAATAGACTCCATTAAAGTGTCGTCTTTTAAAGGGATACATGTGTGATTAATTCCGTTGTCTGACCTTCCCTTATCAATTTATAAGGGCCTAACAGGTGTGTAACATTATTAACATGGTTATGGATTCATGTCGGGTTCACCATTTTTGTTTTATACTTCCTTGAAACTCGTGTTCTAGTTTTAAGAATCACTACATCTAGGCGGTTTCCATTGGATTTATTCATGGAACCTTAATCATCTAAAAGTTATTTAACCAAAATATACCTACTTTACAAAGGTAGTAATTCGTTATGTTAGAAATTTATGATACATAGGAATGTGCATTGGTCGAGTGGATGGGAGGTCAGAATCATCACACCCTTTTAGGGGGTAAGTATTTCCTTCTCTAGGACTCTCTTTATAAATTTAATATAATTCCATGAATCCTTATTAATTTACCAAGTAAAACATAATTTTCACTTAGATTTTTCAATCACATTTTAACATCTTTAAAATTTAGAATCATCAGTATGTATTCATGGTTTATCATTAATGAATATATCTATATGAATTATAGGTTCTCCATCAATAAAATCCTCTCATAAAGTTTTTAATGATTTTTTTCATAATCATTATGATGATTTTGGTTTTTAATCCACTCAGTAGGGCACTCTAGAATTTATTGTCATCCCAGGAGACGAATGTTTGTTTTGATATTGGGATTGTATTGCTGAAATGGGTTGCCTATGTATCCTTGTAAAAGGAATCAGAATCCTTATAGTTTGGTTCCTCTTAATGGGACACATGATAACATTTATGGTCATGTGATAAGTGTAACACATGATATTTTTATGAGAAATGTTTCGTTTTTATGTTATATACATCATCAAACAAATCTTTCACTACACACAACACTTCCTTGGCTTTCTTTACACGTAATCCTGACCTTCCTCGATATCTTGTGTCGTACGCAATACCGAGTTTCACTAAACAATGATTTGTTATTAAAATATTATTAAAACTGGCTGTTATGAATAGTAATACCCACTTTTTAAAATTTTATAAATTTTATCATTCAAAATAGACTTCATTTTTGGATTCAGAATATCGAAATTAGCCTAGGGTGAATTTATGGTATTTTTCTGAAAACTTTCAATTTTTTATGAATAGTGAAAACACTGGGTTACTATTTAAAAACCGCCTTTTTTTGAAATAATTATTTATTTTATTTAAATTTAATTTAGGTAAAAATTGATACATAATACTTATATAAGTTCAATTTAATTCATTGGAGTCATTTTATAATAATTTTAGATATATAAAAATTTTATTTAACTTTTCACCGTCTTTTACCTACCTCTTAAGAGCTTCTTGCAAACATACATAAAACATAATTTGACCACTTCTGTGAGTGGAATTTCGAAAATCTGAGAGACACGATTAATATCAAGGACTAAACTGTGGTTCAGTGAGATGAAAATAATTTTTGGTGAATAGTAACTTTTTACTTTTATTTACCATAGTTAAAAGTGAATAGGGTAATTAGGGTAAAAATGATATTATTATTACCCTAAAAAATGTCCTAATTCTATTGGATAAGTGTAATTAGACCAACAACAACCTTAGGAATAAAATATGACCATTTAGGTCCACATGGATTAGATTAGGACATTTATTATTAATTTATTTAAAGAAGGATTAAAATAGTTAAAATCAATGTTTAATAACTAAATCATTTTTAATATAGGGTTATACATAAGATAAATTCGACTATAAATATTCATTAAAAATATAAAAAGATTTCCTACATAATTGTATTTTATTTATAATTTTTAGACTTCAAATAATTTAATTTCTTTATGACACAGTGATGATGTCGTAAGTACATTATTAAGGAAATATTAACATAATTGATATTATAAATACACAAATAAATGTAATTTTAGACATTTTATGAGTTAAAATAAAATTATAGGTTAATTTTACATATTAGTATTGATTTAATTAAAGTTTTTTTAACTAATCATTCTGTTATGAGTTTCAAAAAAATCATGTATCAAATAGTGTCAAAATTGACATAAAATAGTTTTTAAAACAAATAATATATAATTAATTGTTATTTTATTCTTAAAAATCTAAGGATCATGCAAAAGACATAGATAAGGTTATATGTATTAATAATAAACAGCATGGTGTTCGTTTTTCTTGTTATAGTAAATTTATTAACCTTATAGTGTATGAAAACAAGAAGACACGGTAAAAGTAAAATTATTTAACTTAATGTTAAATCTAAATGATAAGGGTAAAATAGAAAAATAAACTTATCTAAATTCTATTGGATGAGAGGATTTCGAACCATCCCTACCTTAGCTTCGAAATAAATCAATTTTAAGCTATTAAAAACAGAATATGACTTTAAAATAAAATAATATATTTACTTTTTCCAAAGGCGCCCCTCTCCTCCCTTATAAAAGGGAACCTCCTCCCTCTCTTCCTCACACCACATTGAACATTAAATCTCGGAAAACCCCTGCCTATTTCTCTTCTCCACTTCCCTAGAAACATCCTAGAGGTCATGGTCTTCTTCAAAAACCATCTTTAGTGACCTAAGAGGAGGTTAAGAAGAGGCGCTTCAAAGAAGAGGTAATGTCTGTTACCGATTCTTTCAACTTTATTTCTTCATATACTTCTTCTTCATTAGTTGTTTCATTATGAAGTAATAACATCAGTATCACTCATATAATTATATGTTATTATATGTATGAAACAAAATTATTTCACCATCTATCCATCCTACGGAAAATGAAATCATCGCGCGTGCGTACGTACAGAATACTGTCTCCACGTCGTGGTGTAATCTATTATCCACCACCACATTACTTGGATGAGTATAATGGTGTAAATAATAACTATATATGATTATTTTAAAGTGATATTAATTCTGAAATAGTATACATACACTTCAATACAATTCCATGATCATGGGAACGATATCATCCCTCGTGCGTATGTACGCCCTACAGTCTCCATGATGTGATGCGACTAGTTCTACATGATCTTCATTGCATAATGATTATATAAATGAATTGAATGAGTAAATATGATATATATTACAGTAATACCATTCTGGAAATGAGTTATCTATAACCTAAAAGAATAATAAGAATTTATTTGACAAAACACGCATAAGAACAAAAAGCAATAAACACCCAAATAATAAGTAACAATGAAATATTACTAATAAGAAGCTAAGAATATGACCACATATGCTATCATAAAAATGAGGACGATTCTGGAATAAGTAAATAACACTATTTAAATCATTATACAGGAGGTTCAGACATGTACTAAGAATATCAGACCTAAGGTAAGGGAAAATCTCGCAATCTCAATTTTTATCCGAGATTCCTTATACTTCAGAATTTACTAGGGAATATTTGTCACCATCATCCATGTTTTCTCAATATGTAATATTATTTATATCCTCCTACAATTGTTTAAATCCAATTTTACCCTGCGGTTAGTTTTTAGTAAAAGACATGAAAGGAATCTTTTTTCATTTTTCGTACGAGGTTCTTTTTGACTTTTCCATCAAAAGTAAGAGAAAATTGTTTTTTTAACTTATACGGAATGAATGGATTTTTAGAACATTATTTCCATGAATAATCCTTTAAAAGTTTTCATGTTTATTTTTAATCAACTTCTTTTAGTTTATAATTATATGATAGATTAAGAAAAGAAAATGTTTTTGAAGTAGAAATGATATTTTCCACACGAATGGAGTTCAAGTGTTCTATCGAAATTATTTTCCATCTAAAATAATATAGGGTTCTGTTTCTATACCTATTTTTACATTGATTTTATTATGTTATGATGGAATTAATTTTATGATGTCCTTTTATCTTATGTGGATTATGTTATGATGGCATGATGTTTAAGAATCCCATTTTTATTACATGGGTTATGCTATGATGTATGATTTATGATTTTGTGGCACACATAAGAATGTTTTAATTATGAGATGGGTGGGAACTATATCTCCCTTCAATTCACTGGGTAAAGATTTATATCTCATGAGATAGACATGGCTAGAATGGAAGGTGAATCAGGTTCAGTGAAACATGACTGAAACGAGGAGTGAACTCGGTTCAGAAATGGACTTTGTCCGCTAAGATAGTCTTGGAAATGAGTCTTGACTACTATGAAATGATTCTCTATGATTATGTTTGTATGACACAATGTTTTATGTTTTATTTTATTATTATTGGGATTACATTTCACAACTATGATTTATCCCAAGTTATGAAATTATGATCTCTTTTGCAAGTTATGATTTCCAAAATGTTATGTTCTTATAAATATGATGTGATTGATATTTTTTTTTACCCTTACTGAGCATTTGAGCTCACCCTTTTGTATGTTTTCTTTCACCAGGTCAGGAATAAGGTTATTAAGTAGGATATTCCAAAAGTGACTCTAGATATGATGAAATAAATGGGAGACAATGTAGATGATTTATGAACCAGTTGTTTATGTTTCCCAGTTTCTAAAGACACTATACCTATATGGTCCTTTCATGGTTTTGTTATATGTTGTAATAAGTGTAATTAAATTTGGAAGTATTAACAACGTATGTAATGTATGGGTTGTTATAGTTGGTATCAGAGGAAATGTATATTCAGCCTTTAGAAACTAGGATTTGAAATCCTTAGTAAGAACCCTAAGGATAAGTCTAAGCATAGAGCACAGTCTTAGTGTTTTAGAAATTTCCATGAGTAACCTATGACAAGACCTTAAGTTTAAAATCTTATTCATTATTATGTGGTTTTCCTATTATAATTAGTGTTTCTCACACTATTATTCTTGGTTTTAGTCAATGGATGGAACCCGAAGGAACCGTGTTAATGCTGAATGCGACGGGAAATGCAATGATTGTCCCCCTGAGCAACCAAACATTATGGGAGCTGGAATGAAAAATCTTGTAGCCATGCTCAAACAACTTTCTCAAGCTATGAATCATGCAGGACTTCCAAACGGGCAAAGAAAGGAGCAACATTCTGTTGAAGCCTTCATGAGGCAGCGTCCACCCTCATTCAACGGGTCTACTGATCCATTAGTGGCTGAACAATGGATTAGTACCACTGAAAATATATTTTCAGTTACTCAATGTTCTAAACATGATAATGTCATCTTAGCAGTATATCGTTTGGAAGGTGAAGTTGATCAATGGTGGAATCTTATCAAGAATACGAGGCCAAGAGTTGAAATTGAATCCATGGAATGGGATGAGTTCAAGAACATATTTTTCAATAAGTACTTCCCTCGTATTATTCGAACAAAGATGGAGAAGGAGTTTCTCGAACTAAAGCAAAAGGTTGATGAATCTTTTGGTACCTACGAAGCAAATTTTACAAGACTTGAAAGGTACGCTAATGGGATTATTATCCAAACTGAGATTAAGATAGATCGATTCTTTAGTGGCTTAAAACCAAGTCTTCGGAGGGTGTTAGCCATAAGGGACTTCAATAGCTATGATGAAATCGTTCGATATGCTCTAAAGGTTGATATGGAGATTGGAGTACCCCATCAATCATATGGGTTTGATAAGAAGAGGAAAATGGAATTCAAAGGGAAATCTAAAGAGCACACTGAAAATAAGATGATTTTTCCCTTATGCTCAAAGTGTGGAAAGACACATGGAGGGAGTTGTCTTAAAGGGACAAGTAAATGTTTCAAATGTGGAAAAGAAGGTCATTGGGCATTTGAAGGCCGCAATGGTGGGAAGAATATGTCTAGTTCTGTGAATAAAGAAAAGGCTACACAGGGTGCACCTCCTACACTTCAATGTTACATGTGCAAGGAAATGGAGCATTATTCTAATCAATGCCCTAATTCAATGGTTTTTTATGATGATTGACATAAAAAAACTCTTAAGGTTAATGAAAAAGGAAAGTCACATGAAATTTCTTTCATTAATGTGGAGTATGATAAGGAAGTGTTGAAAGGTACACTTATCATCCACTCTAAAGTAGAAAATGCTTTATTTGATTCGAGATCCACCCACTATTTTATTTCTGAAGAATTTTCTAAGCGTATCGCCATATTACCTCAATAGTTAGATATTTTGTTAGTCGTGACAACCCCTAATGGCACAACAGTCGCATCGAAAGTTTACAGTTCTTCTCTAATTGATGTTTGTGGGAATTTCCTTACTGAAAATCTTGTGATCCTTCCTATAGTGGAATTTTATGTGATTCATGGCATGGATTGGCTTTCTTTATATGGAGATCATATCAATTTCCAAAGAAGGGAAGTCACATTTCAAATTCCAGTTCAATCTATGATCGTCTATCGATGCAAGGATGAACATAACCTTCCAGTGGAAATTTATTCCATCTTATGGGTATTGATTCCACCAAATGAAGGTTATTTATCTCAAATGGTTGGTGAGAAACTCACGATTAAGAATATTCTCATGGTACGAGTGTTTGATAATGTCTTTCCAGAGGAATTTCTGGGTCTTCCACCAAATCGTGAAGTTGAGTTTTCAATAGAACTCTTACCGTGTGCTTTGCCTATTTCAAAGACACCTTATAGAATGGCCCCAATTGAGTTGCAGGAATTGAAGAGGAAACTCCATGAGAATCTTGATAATCGATTCATACGCCCTAGTGTGTCACCTTGGATAGCACATGTTCTATCTGTTAAGATGAATAATGGATCAATGAGACTCTGCATTGATTATTGGGAACTTAACAAGATCACTATCAAGAACAAATATTCTCTCCCATGCATTGATGACTTATTTAACCAACTACGCGGAGCTCAATACTTTTCCAATATTGATCTTCGTTTAGGGTATCATCAATTAAGGGTCAAAAGGGAGGATATACCAAAGACGGATTTCTGTACAAGGTATGGAAACTATGAATTTATAGTGACGAAATTTGGTCTTACTAATACCCCTGTTATCTTCATAGATCAAATGAATAGTCTTTAGAGACTATCTTGATCAGTTTGTGGTAGTATTTATAGACGATATTCTTTTCTATTCAAAGAGAAAGTACGAACATGAAGATCACTTGAGAATTGTATGGATGACCCTGAGAAATGAGAAGCTTTATGCCAAATTTACCAAGTGTAAATTTTGGATTCAAAAAGTTTCATTTTTGGCTCACATAATCTCAAAAGAGGGGATATCTGTGGATCCAGCAAAAACAGAGGTTATCGAAAGATGATTGAGTCCAACAACAGTAACTGAGACCCGAAGTTTTCTTTGTTTGGCTGGGTATTATCGACGTTTTGTGAAAGTTTTTTCACGATAATCTAATCCACTAACCAGGTTGACTCGAATAGGAGTTAAGTTCATGTGGACAGAGGAATGTGAAGAGAATTTCAAGGAGTTGAAAATAAGGTTATCCAGTGCACCTGCACACACACTTCTTTGTATTGGAGAAAGGTTTGTGATCTACAGTGATGCATCTAAGAAGGGGATGGCATGTGTTCTTATGAAAAATGATATGTTGATAGTTTATGCCTCAAGACAGTTGAAAATCCATGAGCAAAATTTCCCAACTCATGATTTGGAGTTAGCTGCGGTAATCTTTGCATTAGATATTTGGAGACATTATCTTTATGGTGAAAGGTGTGATATTTATACTGATCATAAATGTTTAAAGTATATTTTCACACAAAAGGAGATGAATATGAGCCAAAGAATATGGTTGGAGTTGATTATAGATTAATAATGATAAATTAATTACCACCCAGGGAAAGCAAACGAGGTGGCATACGCATTAAGTCGACAAGACCATGCTAGCTTATCCATGATGAGGATCACAAAAGATCCAATATTTACGGATTTACAAATGATGGATCTTGGAATTATAATGGAAGGGGAAATATCTTTTATTTCTCAAATGAAGGTTCAACCATATATACATGTGAATATTAAAGAGGCACAGAAAGAAGACGTAGAGTTACAAAAGAAGGTGAGAAATGTTCCTGAATTCAACCTTGATTGTGATGGGATAATAACGTTCAGGAATCAGTTTTGTGTTCCTCCCATCCCAGAATTAAAGAAGGAGCTACTAGATGAGGCTCATAGTTCTTCATTATCTATTCATCCTAGAAGCACGAAGATTTATAGGAAACTGAAAGAGTACTTCTTGTGGGATGACATGAAAAGAGATGTTGTAGAATTCCTCTCTCGATGCTTGGTTTATCAGCAAGTAAAAGTTGAGAGACAGAATTCTAAGCGAATGTTACAACCATTACCCATAGCTGAATGGAAATGGGAAAACATCACTATAGACTTTGTCACTAGACTTCTTAAAACATCCAAAGGGAATAATGCTATCTGGGTCATAGTTGATCGTCTTACAAAGTCTGCACCCTTCATTGCTATTAGAGAGGATTTCTCTCTTGATCAGCTTTCTAGGATATATGTAAAGGAAGTGGTAAGATTTCATGGAGTACCACTTTCCATTATATCTGATTGGGATCCAAGGTTTACCTCAATGTTCTGGCGATGTCTTCAGCATACTCTGGATATAGAGTTGTGTTTCAGAACTGCTTATAATCCTCAGACAGACAGTCAGTTTGAGAGAACAATTCAAACTCTATAAGATATGTTAAGAGATTGCTCCATAGATTTCAAAGGTGGTTGGGATCAACACCTACCTTTGTTTCAATTTTCATATAATAATAGATTTTACTCCAGTATTCATACGGCTCCTTATGAAGCTCTTTATGGAAAGAATTGCCGAACTCCAACTTGCTGGGATGAAGTTGGGGAAAAAAGCTATTAGGACATGACCTTGTTGATGAGATGGAAGAAAAAGTCAGATCTATTCAACAACACATTAGAGCAGCTCAGAGTCGACAAAAAAGTTATGCCAATAACTAAAAAAAGACCTAGAGTTTGAATTGGGAGATAAAGTGTTCTTACGAATATCTCCTTGGAAGAGAGTAATGAGATTTGGAAAGAAGGGAAAGTTGTGCCTTAGGTATATCGGTTCATTTGAAATACTGTATCATGTTGGGAAGGTAGTTTACCGATTGGGGCTTCCACCGAATCTCCCTCAAGATCATGATGTGTTCCATGTATCTCTCCTGAGAAAGTACATACCTGATCCTTCACATGTACTTAGCTCAGAAGTTGTACCGTTGAAGCAAGATCTTTCTTATGCCGAACAGCCGATAGAGATTCAAGATCGTAGAGAAAAAGTCCTACGGAACATGACCACCCGCTTGGTGAAAGTTTTATGGAGGAACCACCAATTAGAAGAATCTACATGGGAGCTTGAGGATAGGATGAGGGAGAGGTATCCTCATCTGTTTGTTACAAAGTGATGAATTTTGAGGGCGAAATTCATTTTAAGGGGGGTAGAATGTAACACCCGAGATTATTATGAGAAATGCTTTGTTTTTATGTTATATACATAATCAAAAGAATCTTTCAATACACACAACACTATCTTGGCATTCTTTACACGCAATCGCGAACTTCCTCGATAGCTTGCGCCGTACGCAATATTGAGTTTCACTAAACAATGATTTGCTAATAAAATATTATTAAAACTAGCCATTATGAATAGTAATACCCACTTTTTGAAATTTTATAAATTTTATCCTTCAAAATGGACTTCATTTTTGGATTCATAATATCGATATTAGCCTACGGTTAATTTTTTGTATTTTTCTGAAAACTTTCAATTTTTTATTAATAGTGATAACACTAGGCTACTGTTTAAAAACTGACATTTTATTTATAATTTTATATATTTTATTTAAATTTTATTATAGGTAAAAATTGATACATAATACCTATATAAGTTCAATGTAATTCATTGGATTCATTTTATAATAATTTTAGATATATAAAAACTTTATTAAACTTTTCACCGTTTTTTACCAACCTCCTATGAGCTTTTTCAAACTTACATAAAACATAATTTTACCACTTCTGTGAGTGGAATTTCGAAAATTTGAGAGACACGGTTAATATCAAGGACTAAAATGTGGTTTAATGAGATGAAAATAATTTTTGGTGAATAGTAACTTTTTACATTAATTTGTCACGGTTAAAAGTAAATAGGGTAATTAAGGGTAAAATAATATCATTATTACCCTAAAACATGTACTAATTCTATTGGATAACTTTAATTCAACCCAAAACAACCTTAGGAATAAAATATGACCATTTAGGTCCACTTGGATTAGATTATGACATTTATTATTAATTTATTTAAAGAAGGGTTAAAATAGTTAAAATCAATGTTTAACAACTAAATCATTTTTAATATAGGGTTATACATAAGATAAAGTAGACTATAAATATTAATTAAAAATATAAAAAGGTTTCCTACATAATGTTATATTATTTATAACTTTTAGACTTTAAATAATTTAATTTATTTATGACACAATGATGATGCAGAAATTACATTATTAAGGTAATATTGACATAATTGATATTATAAATACCCAAATAAATGTAATTTGAGACTTTTTATGAATTGCAATAAATTTATAGGTTAATATGACATATTAGTATTTATTTAATTAACTTTTTTCGAACTAATCATTCTTTTATGATTTTCAAAAAAATCATGTAGCAAATAGTGTCAAAATTGACATAAAAGAGTTTTTAAAACAAATATTATATTATTAATTGTTATTTTATTCGTAAAAATATAAGGATCAGCCAAATGACTTATATATAGTTATATATATTAATAATAAACAACTTCGGTTTCGTTTGTCCTGTTATAGTAAATTTATCAACCTTATAGTGTAAGAAAACAAGAAGACACGGTAAAAGTAAAATTATTTAACATAATGTTAATTCTAAATGATAAGGTTAAAATCGAAACCTAAACTTATCTAAATTCTATTGGATGAGAGTATTTCGACCCATCCCCACCTTATTTTCGAAATAAATCAATTTGGAGCTATTAAAAATCGAATATGACATTAAAATAAAATAATATTTTTAGTTTTTCCAAAGGTGACCCTCTCCTCCCTTATAAAAGGGAACCTCCTACCTCTCTTCCTCACACCACATTGATCCTTAAATCTCGAAAAAAAACCTGACGATTTCTCTTCTCCTCTTCCCTAGAAACATCCTAGAGGTCCTGGTCTTCATCAAAAACCATCTTTAGTGACCTGAGAGGAGGTTAAGAAGAGGTGCTTCAAAGAAGAGGTAATGTTCGTTACCGATTCATTCAACTTTATTTCTTCTTATAATTGTTATTATTTAGTTGTTTCATTATAAAGTAATAACATCAGTATCACTCATATACTGATATGTTATTATAAGTATGAAACAACATTATTTCACCATCTATCCATCCTACAAAAAAATGAAATCACCGCGCGTGCATACGTACGGAATATCGTCTCCACACCGTGGTGTAATCTATTATCCACCACCACCTTACCTGGATGAGTATAATGGTGTAAATAATAAGTATATATTATTATTTTAATGTGATATTGATTCTGAAATAGTATACATACACTTCCATAAAATTCCACGATCATGGGAATGATATCATCGCGCGTGCGTACGTACAGCCTACCGTCTCCACGATGTGATGCGACTAATTCTACATGATCTTCATTGCATAATGATTATATAAATGAAATGAATGAGTAAATATGATATATATTACACTAATACCATTCTGGAAATGAGGTATCTATAACCTAAAAGAAGAATAAGAATTTATTCGACAAAACACGCATAAGAACAAAAAGTAATAAACCCCCGAATAACAAGTAATAATTAAATATTACTAATAAGAAGCTAAGAATATGACCACATATGATATCATAAAAATGAGTAATATTATGTAATAAGTCAATAACATTATTTAAATCATTATACCGGACGTTCAGACATGTACTCCGCAAATTGGACCTAAGTTAAGGGAAAATCTCGTAATCTCAATTTTTATCCGAGATTGTTTATAATTCAGAATTTACTAGGGAATATTTATCATCCACATCCATGTTTACTCATTATGTA
Organism: Viscum album; assembly: GCA_963277665.1. Lineage (NCBI taxonomy): Eukaryota > Viridiplantae > Streptophyta > Magnoliopsida > Santalales > Viscaceae > Viscum > Viscum album. Next base: position 1,736,192,515 of record OY728123.1, on the reverse strand, counting down.
ATATTATTAATATCCTCCTACAATTTTTTAAATATAATTTTACCCTTTGGTTAGTTTTTAGTAAAAGATATGAAAGGAATCTTTTTTTGTTTTTTGTAAGAGGTACTTTTTGACTTTCCCATCCAAAGTACGAGAAGAAGGTTTTTTATAACTTATACGACATGAATGGTTTTATAGAACATTATTTACATGAAGATTCCTTTACAAGTTTTCATTTTTATTTTTAATCAACTTCTTTTAGTTTAAAATTATATGACATTTTAAGAAAGGAAAATGTTTTTGAAGTAGAAAGGATATTTTCCACAGGAATGGAGTTCAAGTGTTCTATCAAAATTATTTTCCATCTAAGATATTGTAGGGTTCTATTTAAATCCCTATTTTTAAATTTATTTGATTATGTTATGATGGAATTAATTTTATGATATCCTTTTATCTTATATGGATTGTGTTATGATGGATTGATGTTTAAGAATCCCATTTTTATTACATTTGTTATGCTATGATGTATGATTTATGATTTTGTGGCACACATAAGAATTGTTTCATTATGATATGGGTGGGACCTATATCTCTATACAATTCATTGAGTAATGATTTATATCTCATGAGATAGACATGGCTGGAAAGGCAGGTTAATCCAGTTCAGTGAAATATGACTGAAACGAGGAGTGAACTCGGTTCAGAAATGGACTTTGTCTGCTAAGATAGTCTTGGAAATGATTCTTGACTACTATTAAATGATTCTATATGATTATTTGTGTATGCCACAAAGTTTCATGTTTTAAGTATGATTATTGGGATTACATTTCACTAATATGATTTATCCCATGTTATGAAATTATGATCTCTTTTTCAGGTTATGATTTCCAAAATGTTATGTTCTTATGAATATAATGTGATTGATATTTCTTTTGTTTACCCTTACTTAGCATTTGAGCTCACCCTTTTGTATGTTTTCATTCCCCAGGTTTGTAATAAGGTTATTAAGTAGGATATGCCAAACATGCCTCTAGATATGATGAAATAAATGGGAGATAATGTAGATGATTTATGAACCAGTTGTTTATGTTTCTCAGTTTCTAAAGACACTATACCTATATGGTCCATTCATGGTTTTGTAATATGTTGTAATAAGTGTACTTCAATTTTTAAGTATTAAAAATGTATGTAAAGTATGGGTTGTTATAATAAGGACCTAACCATACAGTTTAATGTCATGTATTATACAAAACTAAGAAAAAGGTTCTTAGTTAGTGTTTGGTGTGGGACTTATTCTGAAACATCCCAAAGAACATGGAAAGGATATGGGTTTCCAGGTTAGATTACACCCTATATGGAATATGTCCCTAGGATAATAGGGTTGATTTGAAATGTTGGGTTTGAAAATCAAGGAGTATTCCTACGTATCCCATGTGGATTGAAATCAAATCCCATGTAGTTCGATGAGTCTCATAGGAGAGTATAGTTCAATGAGAGAAATGTGTCTGGGTTTACATTTGGAAAAGGATTCCTTGGTGACTTGGGGGTTTAATTTGGGGATTATACCAAATGAAGATGTCCAGATTAAGGGAAGTAGGGATGGATTCCTAGAGAGGATATCCAATGAGCTCGTGCCCTGGAATGGATTTCTACCTATCCTAGTTTGAATAGTAATTAGAGTTCTCGTAGTTCCTTCAATTGTGGATGTTTTTGACAATGTAATAATCATCACAAATCTCTAAGCCCGTGTGAGTCATGCTCTGTTTTAGAAACATGAGGATGTGAAAGATTCAACAATGAAATATACACTTTTCATCCCCTGCTGGTGTAAGATGGAACACCTATGACAACCAAGGTGGACTAGGGTGAGGTTAAGAGCCCTCTCATTTTTTCTCCTTAAATTGGATAAGGGCCCAATTAAATAAATAAGGGTCCAATTAAAGTAGTAAGGGATGAAGGTTAGGGGCTTATACCAGAATGGATGCCCTAAAATTGATCCTCGAAGGTGCGGGAGATTATTCTTTTTCTTGCATGGAAAATAAAGCATGATCTTTACCTTCCCTACCGGAGATCTGAGGTTTTGGGTCCTTGATAAGGTCGTGGTTCAGACCTCAACAATAATTCTGAAAATTGGGAACTTCTCAAAAAGTTCCTAGGATAAAGGTCCATGTGACTATGGATATACAATCCCACAGATGCTCCATGAATCCTAATCCCATTGGGAATCAAATTTGGGAAACCTCTAACTGTGGATATTCAAACACAAACAGGAGACACGATGATGTGACTTTAATAAATATTTCATGAGTCAAGAGGTTTTAGTGGATGTCTCAATAGAATCACTTTGAGACATGAGATACAATGAAGAAGTATCCTTTCTATGAATGGCTTTGAGGAGGGCACGATGGCTTGTAGACTGATGAGATGATGTGAATCAAAGAGGGGAGACTAAATAGGTAATAGAATGCATGTATGGGTGTGCAAGTAGACTTGGGAGATCTGATATTCACTTATGCGATGAAAAAACTATATGGTTATACTTAGGAGAGACCTATATCAATCCTTCAGGATTATTCACACGTGATCCCAGAACTAGGGTGCTCAAGTTCCTGTGAATTGAATAGGTGGCGCACAAGTGTTTCTGATTTTGGGAGTTTGGGAACATTATGTGTGCAAGTGTTAGGGATTTCAAACACTAAAAGGACATATGTCTCATGATCCTCCTTTACTTCATCTGATTTCGGTGTTAAAGAACTACCTTGAAAGTTTCATAGGACTTGGGAAAAGATCTAGGGTGACCAGAGTAGAAATTGTGATTTACGGAAATTCATCCATACAAATTAAGGCCCCATGGGTCTATTTATAGTCAAATAAGTGACCAATTGAGAAATGAATATTGGTCACACATGTATGATCCAAAAAAAATTGTGGTGCACAAGTACGTTGGGTGACATATAGGGGCGTACTTGTAGGTTGCGTGCTGACGGCCTCTTGACCTGACTTGGGTGATCCAATGTTCATGCCTTTGAAAATCTTGATTTTATTCATGTGTTTTATCATATTTTTTCTAAAGCACTTCCATTTTTCATTTTATAAGACTCTTTTATGGAATGGAGTGTCATCAGTGGGCCTGAATTCTCCCTTTTAATGTTGGGATTTTCCTCTTTGATGACACAAATATACTGTGGACGTAAACATTACCTATTGTCCAAGCATCAAGAATTTAAACTATTTACCCATATTCACACCATATTGAAGTTAAACTATTTTCCATGTTCTAGTTCATATGACATTAAAAAATGTGCAAGTAGATTCTTGATCACTTCATATGGTGTAGGGGTACCTTTTCCCATTTCAAAATATTTTTCCCTCTTACACCACATGAACATCCTCAAATCACTTACATGTGGTCTAAGAAATATGACCCTAAACTCAATATATCAACCCATTATTTGCTTGGTTTTATTTATATATGATTCTATATCTTGAATATTCCTCTACACATTTTCTATATATATGTGAATCTTCATTCCCATCCTCATGTGATATGTTGTTATGTCAGGACATTATATCTTTGGTCCCATTCATGGATTCCGATCAAATGAAACTATCACCTATGATTTTATCACCCAAAAATGAATCATGGATCTCCCCCTCTAGTATAATCCCTATTTATTTAACTATTTATATAAAAGGGCCATGATTCCTTCTTGATCAGGCATGAGGAAGAAATTACAGGCAGCACAATGTGAATGCCTCTTAAACATCCTCAACGCAAGATATAAAACAGGGATCTTACCCCATATAGAGTTAGTATTACTCTTAATGTGAGTGGATTTACATCCTTCAATATGATGATTCACCATAATATAAGTATGAGATGAAATAACACAAACATCCTACAATATATATGTTAAATTGTAGCCTTACCCCGTATAAATTTTGGATTCCTAATATTCTAATATGTAAAGACTCAATGTCCTCGTTTGAGAGGGTAGCCCCATTCTATAATTTTTATTTTTCATAAAATTGGTCTAGAACTATGTATTTAATGATTCCCATCATCATGAGTGATGTAGTGATGCCAAAATGTCACATCATGCTCCAAGACCATTCATCTATTAACAATGGCACCATTATATCCCTAGTGTCATGATGTCAATATGAGGTACATTTTTTCATAGTTTGTGTGGAATAGGGTCACATTGAAGCTTTTTCATGTTTTATTATCACTATATTCATGTCACATAGACCTCCTTTATATATTTACCCCTGGTCGATGATCTATGAAAATAAATTATAATCTATCTAGTATTCTATTGTAAATCCCCAAATGATAAGTACCTGATGACCATCACACCAACTTCCTCAATGAATGATGTTAAACTATGAATTTACCCAATGTACAACCAAGATTCCTCTTAACGTCAGATAATTTAACCCCATAAAAAATTTGGTAGAAACATTTGAAAAGTATTGGATGATGCAAAAATTACCCCATATAAAATTTTGATGCCTCCCAATGTGAGATGATTTGATATCCTTGCCAGAGTTGATGTTACCCAACCGAAATCAGTCTCCTTTTATTTAATGTATCAAAACTAAGAATGTTTTTGATTCCCATAATTATGGGATATGTATTGATTCATAGATACTGAATCTCTATACCTGGCATTCCACATATTTACCTAAGAATCATTCCCCTCTACGAATGTTTTGATTCTTTCCTATCCAAATGTTCATCTTTGTACTTCCTTCTTTCAATAAATTGTCTGATCATTATCTTCTCAATATGAAAAGGATCTCAAATAAAATGGTCTCATTATATAAAATCTAAAAAACCATTCTATGTTCATTCCACAAAGGATCTTTGGATATAAACATTGGATCTTATGTTGGAGACTTGGTCAATGGTTGAACCAACACTTTCTCATTTCATAGTTGTCAACACCACTTAGAAAGAAAAAATGATTATGAAGAAATCCATTGGATAGTTCAAAGTATTAATAATAATCTAAAGTAAGTATAAGATATAAAAGTAAAAAGGACCTATGTGGAAGAGCTATGATGGGAACCAACTTGGTGCCTCCATATCCATAAGATCATCATGTGTGATACTTATACAGACCATTGTGCATCCCCTACATGGAAGAGAAATTTAGAATAGATACATGAAAAACTGATTTCCCAACCCCTACAGGAAGGACCTACATGGCATAAATATTCCCACGAAATCTATTGGATCAACCCCCCTGCATTTAAATAGGACGCTTAGGATCCTCATTTGAACATTGAGAAAAGATGAAAGAAATTTTGAAGATCCCATTTCATACCTCTTTAACACGGGTCAGTCAAATATTCATATGTATCTATCTAAAAAAATAGATAAGAGATAAATATATGCGATAATAAAATTTGAAATTCATTTAGAGTTTGAAGCTTGAATAGGCTTGGTTCCCTTATGTTGTGAACTTGTTTTCAGTCATTTCTCGGACATGCACTACACACCTACACAATATAACTGTGTGTTGTACATACATGACATACATACACTGAATAGCTATGATACTAAGATACACTAAGGACCTAGGAATATCACTATGTAAATCCTCTTCAAATCTATTTGGTAAAAGGGTACCCACTTCTTTGATCCCTTTTCTGAAATGGAAAATGCTGAAGTTAAAACAAAGACCTCCGGACTTATCAGTCCTTTGGGAAGGGCACATTAGTGTGTCTCCCATTCCGGTTTGTATTTCTATAGTCAGAGGTTTACCTTATTTTTAATCTAAGTGGTTTAGGATCATTGTGGTGTTTTTATATTTTTACGTCTATATTAACAAAGATCTTTACCCAGAGATAGTGTTGGAAAGTACACAGTCATTGATTCTAGTGATGGGATTCTGACCTCCAATTTTCTTCCCAAAGAGTCAGAGCCTCCATTTCCCAATAGGTATTGTGAGGGTCACACTTTATGTTCCATTAAACAATGGGTAACTGTCCCTCCTTTCTAGGGTTCCACATAGGGAATCCATCATGGTGTAATCCCCTAGCCTTTCATGTAGGAGGTTGTAGTCTCACTCCTGCATACTTCCTTCACCTTTACTCCTTCCATACATAGGACCCTTGTCTAATGTAATGTTAAGAGAGGGATGGTTTGTTGATCCATGCCCTCACCCACCGTCGCCTATTCTTCTTTTGGTGTGGACCCATCATTTCCCATTAGTAGAAGAGAGAGTGTGTGGTTTTTGAATCTTTCACATACTTTAGTATCTCACAACTTGATTGACTCAAGTATGCTTAGAGAACTGTAATGATCACTACATCCACACGATACACCATTCATGAACTATGAATACTATGATTCCCACCATAACTGAGATATGTATGAATTATTAATTAGGTCCTGATCTCGTTGGATATACTCTTTAGGAATCCAACCTCAATTATCGTAATCCAGGCATCTGCATTTGGAGTAAGCCCCGAATTAATCCCCACAAATCACTTGAACTACTAGAACTCTGATTCCCATCATTATTGGGATATATTGGAAGACTTCATTAGGGCCCAAGCACATTTAATGTCTTATTTAGAAAATCCAACCTTAGTTCCCTTAATCTAAGAATCCTTATTAAGAGAATGACCTGGCCTATATCTCTCAAAAGGGTCATAGACCACGACAAGGAAGCCTCTTTGAGGTTCAAACCCAATACTCCAAACCAAAACTCTTCTCCCTGCGATATATTTCAAAGAGGTTCTAATCCAACTTGGAGACTCATATCCTTACCAGGTCCCTTGGGCTGATAAGTATAAGCCCCAATCCAAACATTTATTAGGTACCTTCCACCTATGAATCCAAACCACATGATGTTAAATTGTATGGATAGTTTCTTATCACATGGACATAAAATGTATGACGTGTCCCATTAAGAGACCTCAAACTATGAGGGTTATGATTCATTTTACAAGGATATGTAGGTATCACATTTTTGGGTATGATACCGACATCAAAAAAAACTTTCATCTTCCTGAGATATAAAAAATTTCAGAGTGCCCCACAAAGTGTCTTAAAACTAGTATTATGATAAAAAAGGTTAAACAAATCTATAAATTGTGTATAATAGGATACTATTGATGGAGAACTTCTAATACATATAGATGTTTCCAATAATTAATAAACTTGAATACAAATAGATGATTCTAAATTTCACACCTGCTTATAATTGATTGAAAATTCGAAGGGAAACACTTGTTATACTTGGTGAATTAATAAGGATTCATGAAAATATATCAATTCTATAAGAGATTCAAGATTAGGTAATAATTCCCCCAAAAAGGTGTGTGATGATTTTTAACTCCCATCCTCTCGACAAATTTATGTTCTTATGTATCATTCGAACAAACCTAACGAAGGCATGCCTTTCGAAAGAATGTCCATTTAGATAAAGAACCATTTTATATTTCTGGTTCAATAAAAAATCAATTTCAAACTACCAAAAAGTAGTGATTCCTATCCCTAACACATATTCCTAGGGAAGATGGGAAACCGAAATGGTGAACCCAAAATGAATACATAACCAAGTTTATAGTATTACCTATTTTTAGGCCCCTATCAATCAATAATGTAAATCTAGACAAAGGAATAAATAAAAAATGTGTCCATGTAAAATATGTTTCTTTAATGGAGTTCATTTTTTGTAATTTTCATGTTTTCTCATAAGTACATTCACTAAATATGGATTCCATCAAGTTTTCACCAGTTAATTCTTCATCTACTACTCAATATGGATCCTCATCTGTTGGAAGGAGGTCATCACGAACTCAGTGTCTTCAGCACAAGGGATCAAATGTCTTGGTTTGGGAATTCCTTCACCAGGGTACTATCCCAACCAAAGAGGCTTCATGATTTTCTCTCCATGTTAATAACAACCCTCGATTTTTCGATCAGTGATGACCAGTGGTCAAGAAGTAGACGGTTCCAACCACCATATTCAACCATTCCGTTTTCATATCCCCAAAATGCAATAACTAGTCCATCTTATAATATAGGGAGGTGGATTAGGAGGACACCCATGGCCTCAACATTATGACACATCGGTCCTTCTAGAGGGTTCCCACAAACAATTTCAACAAATAGAATCATGCGATAGTTAACCACCAATATGATATGGGTGTTTCTTTTTGTTGTTTGGCCCAGGTCCCTCAGACCCAGGCATACAAGATGAATCGACATGTATAAAATCCAACCAACATGGACCATGTTCTTACCATTTACACCTCCGAAGAAGTCCATAAACCTATCCTAGTGGAAACTAACGAATGAGCAGATACACCAGTCCTCCATAATTTCGCTAGTTAGCAGACTCATCTGGCAGCGCCCAACTCATCCTATAATTTAAATACATTAGTGTAACATGATCTAGCACACACACCTGCTTACAATCTATCAACCAATCAGCAGAATTGTCTGGCTACATTCAGGGATCCCTGCCAATCAAATATGGTAAAAACATGTATGTATGATCATACACCTACCTTAACTCGCCCATCCTACAAGTAGAATATTCTATTATCATTGAAATATGTCCAATGAAAATTATTTGAGTAAAAAAAATAAGGAACATACACTTGCATGCACTCATCAATCCTACCAATAGTCTCATTTTGTAGCACCCTGAGAAGTCAGTCAGAATGTTCTAATGAAAAACTTTGGGTAGACTCAACTCTTCTCCAACATAAATGAGTACTTTTAGTATCCACTGATAAGAAATGGAGGATAGAAGTAGGTACAGACACCTACTCTAGATGAGAAATGGACATATATTTCCATTCCAACCATTAAAGTCACCAATCATAGTTTTGCATGGGTGAAAGGGATGACAAAAATTCCTACCATTATTTTGGAAGCCTGTTAAAATATCATAATGGAAACTTTAGTAGTACCTGCAGGACGAATGCATAATCCTATCCCCAAACCATGTATTACTCATCAGCATGTCATCCCATTCCATATACACACATGTGTTACAGTCCATGAGGGTTATGGGGAATACTCCCCTATATCATTCAGACAACCATATCAGCAGCAAACACCATTTACAATTGGAGACAATCTTTTTATTATGATGACCACTCCAAGGTAAGAAAATAATCCTCCCTATGATAGCCGCTACTCCCACGAAGTGGCCCCAACTATGTATAAAATAACATATTTGAAGAAGTCTCTACAAACACAGTTGGAAAATCAGGAGTCAATATATTATCCAACTCCTCTTAATGATGTAGTTCTTGAATCCCACAAACATTAATCTATTACAACGGAAGATCAGACACTCACATTACTAAATTATGCGAGTATTCCTATTAATTATAAAGTTCATCATTAGACACATCATCATGAAGGCTTTCTTTATAAAAATTCAGTGAATCTTGAGAACCAATCTCTAGATGAGTGCTACAACAACCCTCTATGTGGCTAGAATACCATGTATCAGAAGTATATTTCCCTTACTATAGTCCACAATGGTTGTACTCCCCATGATGGTATTAACATAAAGAATTCTCTCCACAGTAGTGTTTCACATTATCTGGATAATTCTCCAATTAACAATGAAGTGATGATAAAGCCCTATTATCTAAAGGAACCTTCTAACATAAGTACAGTAATTTTTGATGCCTATTTATTAACATGGAATGTACATTATCAACCAAAAAATATCCTAAGGTGATGTTCATTCTCTGAACCACCCTTGGGGCATTTTCCATTTAATATTGAAGTGGAATAAACAACTCATCCTATAGTTTGTAATAGAAAAATTGAGAAGATTCCCCTCTTGTCGAACCATGTTGATAATCCTTTAGAAAATGATGATGAGGATGTGTTGAATATGAGAACACAACATACTAAGGTTGAAATACTAGTCATTATTGCCTTTGGAAACCTCTTAATACAGCATTCCAGAATTGATGGTAGAAGACTTCATTCATGATATCAACCTCAACATATGGAAGACTATTTTCTATCTGAAATCCAATGTATTACCATATGATGAATATCAATTTCATGTTAAGGTAATATTAGGGTTACAATTCCAAATTAACGTGTCATCTCTATAAGTTTCCTATAATCCAAAGGTTTATAAGTAGAAGACATCCCTTCAGTGTGCATGCCTTGATGCATTAAAGAGGCTATGCCAGTTAAATAACGATACTCATTCTTATGTTCTTATTAGAGGATGGGGTTTCCATGGAGAAATTTATTTCATTTCACACTCTAACCCGAAAAGACAAACAACAGTTGTTTCATACAATTTTATTTCCCATGGCTGGCTATAATCAAATGATTTTCTATGTAACAAAAAATATGCTCAAGAACAAGCCTCTACTAGTTTTCCTCAAAGTCAAGACTAAAGAGAGAAGGTTGTCAATATACGTTTTCATGAAGAATCTGAAAAAATTATGTAGCCCTCTCACTTATAATATTTCATCCCTCTATTTTCACAAATATATAAAATATTATAATTGTATTCCAAAATAGAAAATTGAAGTGGTTATCTGATAATAGATCCATCAAATGTGTGGTCATGAATTCGTTAAATCAAGATAGTAGTTTCACTAATATAAACCAGAGAAGATCTTGAGCGACCCCAAACTATAGGGATATAGGCTTGTTTAAGTCAACATTCAAATTCAAAAATGTTCGAATGTTTGATGATAAAGCACATAAACAACTCCAACTTGAAGTACTGGTGGATTTTTCACATCCACAATCCCCTCCTCAAAATAGGTCTGTTTTCTCCCAATTAGAGAAGAATCCACAATGTGAACATACAACTGAACTAATCAAGGATTCTCATTAGGTTACTATCTATCAAATAGTTCCCAGGAATTCATCATATAGGAGAACATGGTGTCATGGAGGATAGAGAATGAGATGATCTTACAAAGATACTGATAGAATGTTGTCACGACATTATGCATTAGTGATCTTCATTAATACCATTATGGAAGATCCTTCGGAATATGTGTCCAGTTCAGGGGAGTCAAAGGATGATGTTCTTATTCATATTAGGATACACACTGAAGAATATGAAGGAATTGTTTGTACCTGAAATCAGAATCTTACCCAGAATCTATAAGTTCCCTCACTCAACAATCTCCAACATCTTTGAAATGCATCGAATAACGGTAAAGGTAAATTTCATATCATGTAATTTCTTTCCACTAGAGGAGGTCAATCTGGTTTGCCTGAAGAATTATTTTTTCAACAATAGGAAGAGATTAAGGATTTGAAAAAACTCAATGCAATGTTACATTAGAGCATCACTTCTTCCAGATGTACTCCTCAAAAAGATCATCAACTAGCACATCTGATATGAGCTCCTCAAAAAATAGGGTTTATTGCAACAACATATGTGGATAATGAATTCCCTCCATTGGGTACTCAGATAGAAGAGGATAAAAAATTCTTTACAATCTTGTCTGCATTGTTTATCAAAGATAAACACTAGAAACACAACCACTAATGGATTTTCCAGTCGTCATGCCAGTTCATGCTCCAGTTGTTGTACCTATATTGTTCTGATCTGATTCATATATTATGCCAAAATAATATGAAAAAAATTCAGTCATTAAAAACTCAATTGGATTCTGTGGATGAACAGTGAGAACCATTAAAATCATAAAACAAAGCGTACTATGAATGGGTAGATCTGATCCCTCCCCCACCCAATTTTATTAATACTACATTTCCAATCGTTAAAGGTTTGGGAGATCTAGAGAATCACGTGACACATTTTGTTTCTCATTTTGATCCCATGATGGGGACCCCTCAATAATAACAATTAGTAATTATAATATTCATTGTGAAATCCTTACCGGGAAATTTTGTTTTTGGTATACAGGTTTATAGTCTCGATCAATTACATGATGGGAAGACCTCTGTCCGTAATTTCTTATCCAATTCATCTCAATCCTATAAAAGAAAACAATTTTTGATCTTACAAATTGAAAAAAAGGTATAGTGAAAGAGTTTATGATTTAATTCTCATGTGAAATGATTAACATATTCCTTAAATATACCACTCACTTTGGAAGTGTTTTTTCCTATTTATTTTTAAAATATTCCTGAGGATTTTTTCACACCACTAATCCCAATGAAATTCACCATAGGATTTCGAGACCATAAATCAATCACCCATAAAGTAGAGGATTCTATCATAGAAACCATAGATAAATATCTTATAATACCTTTTGATATGGGAAGGAGAATAGGGGAAGCATAGGTTACTATAGCTACACTCAAACAAGAACTTTTACCTTATTCTACCACAAAACCTTCATCATAACGAATGGCTCTGTGTCCCAAGTGTCAACAGCAATGACCAACTCATAAAGATGATAAAAATGATAAAAGTCTTAGATATTCTAAGGATTTTAATGACAAATTTTATTCATTTCAAAATGAATATGTTCTCGGTTATTAATTTCATATTTTTAAAACAATTTCGTTCTGTTTCTAAGGTCAGTGAAACCAAATAAACAACAAGATTAATATCTCCAAAATTATTTCCCCTTTCATAAATTGTTGGGTTATCCCATTAATGAGTGTTTTTTTCAATGTCCTCCTACAAATATGGTTTTATATGGACTAGTAAGACTAAAAAGTTCATCATTCAAAGTGGCATGTGTTATTTATACTAATCTAGAGGAAATATGTGAATGACAGGAAGTCAAAAGAAAAAATACGCAGATTTATGATGATTGGATTGTCACAAAAATGATCTCTATAACTCTTTCCATTCTATGAACAAATGTGAAACAACCAATTATGCCTCTTGGAACTTCTGTTACTACAAATCCATCTTAATCAAAAGATCCGTCCTCTAAAGGTCAATCCTTATGGAAATGGAATGTTCAAAATGATAAAGAAAAGTTTGAAGAAGATGAGCTTCTATCAAGTCCAATGTGGTCCAAAAATTTGGAAGATTTCATTCCAACCGTCTCAAAATAATGGGCCCCTCCCTACCAAATGGAACAACAATAACTGACATGTAATCCATAATCCTTATTAGATGAGTAATTGATCTTTGATTCCCTTAACGTTATCTGTTTAATATACCACTATGAAAATGATGATTCTGGTTATGAAACTGAATTCCCTAAACCTGATTGGAGAACTAGTGGAAGAATTCGTGGTCGAGGATACATGGGAAGAAACGGATAAGATAAAAGACACACTTTTAACTATACCCCTACCTGAACCATTTATGTGGAAAAAACGCACGGGAGAGCCCTTTAGTGGGCTTAGTAAGAAAAAAAAATTCTCCCACACATGAATAAAATGACCCTGAAATTATCATCTTAGAAGACTGATTAGAGACAATAGAACTACACACTCATAAAATAAGTACACATAGACCGTCTAATCTACCAAAATCAAGAGTATTTCCATCATCTACCCAAACTCTTGGTATATCTAAATTAGGAGCATCATCTTTCAAGGAACATGTAAAACTGCATCTCCATTATAGAAATTGAAAACCTTCGGACCAAAAGTATGATGTTTTTTTTTAAAATAAACCATGTACCAAAAATGTTATCATTTATGGATGCATTGAATATGTCAAAAGTTCTTATAGAAATACATATTGAGGCTTCGTAAAGTCATCAAGAGTTTGAAACTGAGGTTTCTGCTACTGAGGTTTACTGTGTAGTGAATTATCATGCAGAATATCATGCAGTTATATCTTTCACAAATGAATATGACGATGTTGTTTTACATGGACACATCAGGCCATTGTATCTATCTACCTTGGTTAGTTATATGGAAATTTGATTATCCTTCATCGATAATGGCCCAGGAATCAACCTCATTCTCATTTGTACACTTTGTCGATTGGGTCTCACTGATTCTGACTTATCTCCTTTTACATTGATGTTAAATGGTTATGACGTTAATAAACAATAACCACTATGTAAGATTACACTTTAAACATAGTTTGGGGATCTTGTATCTAATTCATAATTAATATTTTTCTGATAGTACTAAACCTTCAACATTCTTCTTGGAAGTCCATAGATACACCAACATGCGGTCATTCCTTCACCATACCACTAATTACTCAAGTATTCCACTAATGGTCAAATAGGTACATTGTATGGGGACGAGGATTCATTAAAACATCTGAATCTCAATATATTGAGTCAGAATTACATCACCAAAAGGGAATTAGGTCTATAGTAAAAGATGCATCAGGAATCAAATCTCTGAATTGTTTCGAAAAAATCCCGACTATTTGATTCAAACATTTGAGTATAGATTATGTGTTTCCTATCAATAAAAATAAAAGGTTAAACCCAAAATCCAATAAGTAGTCCAATTAATTCCATAATATCAATTGTAGAAATTGATCATGACAGCATGGGGGTATTTTAGATCTACCAGGTTGTGGTGTAACCTTATATAGATTTGTCTACATTTAATCTACTGAAATTTAGAAAATCATTTATTCATCAGTCATGTTTGAAGAAGTTTTATCATGATTATAGGATGGAAAATATGTTAATTCTGAACCCATATTTTTCTCTTCAATGATATAGGAAGACCCTCCATTAATAGTAGGGTTATAAATGGTTGTTTCTTCTTTAGGATTTACATATACTAACTCCTCCCCTATCTCTAAAAAATTTGCTTCATCACCTAACCTTGATGTAGAAATAGAAGAAGTGACATGTGAGGAAGAAGAATAAGAATAACTCAAGTGCGCACCTCCATCATTTGAGGAATGCATCTCCACCACTGTAGATGACTATAGATAAATAAATACTGGTACCAAAGAAGATCTATGCTCTAATCTAATTAGTGCGGCCATGAATTATAAATATCATGATATGTATAGATTATTTATAAAGAAACACTAATATTTATTATCATGGAATTATAATGAAATTTCTAGAATAAATCCTTATATGGAAACTCATCATTTGGGTTTTTCATAAAAGCATCGAGGATTTGTGCAGGCTGCAAGAATAACACACCCCACTCAAGCCTCTAAAATTGAAGAGGAATAAGACAAATTTATCAAATATAATTATTTTAGGGAGGTGAAATATTCCAAATGTCTATCCAAAATTTTCCTATAGAAAAATAATAATGGTAAAATAATAGATCACATTGATTTCCGTGTTTTTAACCAACATTTTCCCAAGGATGACTTTCTAGTTCTGATCACAGAACATTTGATTGATTGAACTGCTAGATACGATGGTCTCTACATCATGGATGGATAATATGGGTATAACCAAACTCAAATGGACCTAGAAGATGAGGAGTCTATATCTTTCAAATCCCCTCATAGTTTATTATTTTATCATGTAATTTCTTTTTCATCAAATAATGATGTTGCATCATATCAATGTTACGGGCACTATATCTCTAAACCCATCCTTGGAAAATTTTAAAAATGTTTTGTAGATGATCTAGTAGTTCAATACATACAAAGATCTGATATCAGGATGGATCTGGAGACTATATTCAGTAAACATTGGAAACATAATTTTACGATGAACTCGTTAAAATCTACTTTCAAAGGTACCTAAAAAAATTCTAGGGTTAGTTGTACACCATCATGGAATCGAAGTTGATATTTTGAAGCTAAAATAGGTCCTTGGTATTCCAAATCCTAAAATTTGAAGGAATTAAGAGGAATTATAGGAAACTTGGTATATATTGTCCTCTTTATTTCTTATTAGGATGGATAGTGTCTACACTCCACTAGATTATGTAGGAAGATAGTTACATATCAATGGACAAAATACTGGAAAGAATCATTTAGTACGCTCATGAAATATCTCTTCTTTCCATCGATATTATTGCAATTTATTGATGGAAATCCAGTTATTCTCTATCAAACACCATTAGAGTAATCACTAGGTACCTTCCATGAATAAAATAATGATGCATGGAATGAAAACTGCATGTATTATATCAGGGAAAAAAAGTTTTACATGAAGACTCGATATTGAAATATCAAGAAGCTATTATTATCCTTAATTATTATTGTTCATTAGCTGAGGGACTACCTGAAACATCAAGAGGTCCACTTGGTATCTCATAAAAACTGACTAAAATTTATCCACAATAGTCATATACTTTAGAAGACATTTGAGAGGATGCATAGTTACATTTCAATAGTTCGATATCTAGTTTGTGCCTTAGAATTCAATAAAAGGCCAAACCTTGGCAGACTTCCTTGCTAAACACCCAACTATAGAAGATACATATTTGAATACTGAACTTCCTAATGAATAAATATTATCTATTCAAGATAAACCCCAGACATGGGAAATGCACTTTGATGGTGCTTCCAGAAGACCAACGGGGGAAGAGAGTATAAAACCCTAAACTCAACAATGTTGGGTTTGGAATTTTCCTTATCTCCCCAGAAATGGAAGAAAATCCATATTACTTTCCCTTATCATAAGTTGATACCATTTATGATGTAGAAAATCAAGATCTAATTATAGGCATGGAATTGGCACTCCAATTACAAGTGAACAACTTGAATTTGAAAGGTGATTCAGAATTCGTAATCAAATTGATCAATGGATATTATTCTAGTCATAAAGAAGAGTTAATCACATTGTATTATTGTGTGAAATGGTTAATTAATAAATTTTCATAGAGACAACATTTTTATATGTCCCATGATCAAAAAATGCCAAAGTTGATTCATTGGCTAATGAAGCCACAACCTAGTAATATCCAAATCAGGAAAATAAAATCATAAGTATTTCCCATCGTCATGTGGTTTCACCTATTTTTCAAACAATAATGGAGTAAATTATTGAATTCAGACCTATTTATGAGCCATATTATCCTACTATGTGATAGATGAAACCTATCATGGAATACCATCAAAATGAGTTACTTCAACTAGATAGAGCAGAAAAGGAAAAGACCGAGTGAGAAGTGGCAAATTTCACTCTTTATGATAGTCCAGATCACCAGAAGATCCTCTACAAACATGGATTGGAATGAGTACTCATTATGTGTATTGATGGTGAAGAAAATTTAGCCATCATGAAAGAAGTACATGTAATATATTTTAGTGCTCACCCATTTGGGAATATTCTTTATGATCAAATCCGAAGGCTTGGATACTTATGGCCATCAATGACACTAGATTGTATATATTTCACCAAAAAGTGTCATCCTTTACAAGTTCGTGCCAAGTTAATTCATTAACCCCAATACATTCTATATACAACTAAATACTCCTAGCCATTTTCTCCAATGGTAATGGATGTGTTAGGACCTTATCTTCCAACTACGGCTATGTAGTTAAAGTCTATTATTGATACTACTGATTTCATTCCAAATGGACTGAGGCAATACTTCTCAATGAATTTGTGTCCAAAATCAATGTTATCATTGTAAAACATAATATCATTACCATATTTTGTGTCTCTCAAACCCTATTGATGGAAAAAATTACCAATTTCTATTCTGTTGATTTAAGGAACTGGTATTAAGAGCATAATATCAAATCCAACCATTCATCTCACTATCATGCAGTGGCCAGTGGAATGATAGAGGCTTTCAACAACACCCTATAAAAAATATTCCAAAAAATGGTCAATAATGATATAAAATCTAGGCCGGATATACTTTTTCATGCTTTATTGGATTATCAGACTACTACTCGTACTGTCACATGAGAAACACTATATATATTTGTGTATGGAATAGGCAAAATTTAGCCTATTGAAATCCAATTTCCATCAGGTAGTGTTTCAATTTTTTATCCTTTATCTATAAATGAACAATATAATATTCCATTTAATGAATTGGAACAATTAGAAGAAAAGGGATTGTATACATTACATCATTTAATAGTTTATCAGGACAAAATAACACAAGCTTTTTACAAGAATGATCAACTCCACTCATTTCTTCAAGGGGAATTCGTGTTAGATCGTAGGACACGAATGATACCAGGAAAGAAGCCTCCAAATCATGATCCATTGTGATAAGGACCATACACTATGTATATGGTCAACTCTAATGGTGCTTAATCCCTAATCTCAATGGATGAATAACTTATTACAACTCTAACTAAGGGATGATTCTTGAAAATGTAATTTTTGTTATCACATATAATAGTTTCCTCACTACATGACTTTAAACTACACAAAATAATGTCATAGTTTCAAGACATTAATCTAAATAACAACTATAAGCTTCCATACTTTACAATGTTAAAATTAATATCATCTTTGTCCTTGTTGTAGGATGTTAAACATCATGACATAATTTTTACTCGCTCCATGACTTGAAGATGCACAGTATAATGTCCTAGTTGAAAGACATTAAACTATATAACAATAATATGCATGCATGTTTCTTGATGTTAAAATATGTAGGATCTTGTTCCTTGTCCCATGATGATAATCTGTATGACATCATTTTTCCTTGCTACATGACATTAAACTATACAGTTAAATCCTTCTTCATTTGATGTTATGAAATCCCATAAGATACTAGAAGTTGGTATTCCTTGTGATCCTTAAAAATATGGGTATCTTTTATGTGGAATAATTACTCACATCATTTTTACTCCTTAGTGTCACATGAGTTCAATTTCTCCCTATATTTAAATCTAATCAACATGGAGCCCTCATTAGAAGAACTATGTGTGGCCTGGTTCCCATTTTAATGGGATACATATAGATGCCTGGATGTCCAATAATTGGACTAGTCGCAACCATAAATAAATGCATTTCAATTTTTCCTCTTATATATGAACCAATTCTATGCAGAATACGCTTCCATAATACATTGTTTGATCTTTATATCATCTTGTGTCTTGTGTTTAAAAATTCTTCCATAATGTGTTAAAATCCCCCGTCTCTCACATCAAACTCAATTTTTGTGGGGATTGATTATTTAAATAACTACATTTGGATTGATTCTCATTTTAATTGGATACGTATATATGCCTAGATCACTAATTTCGGGCATAGAAATTATATAAAAAACTCCCTTCATTACCTATTTGTATGAATCAAACCTACAAAGGGAATGTTTCAAGTACTATGTGCGGAATTATTATTATCCCTATGAGATATTTAGTGAAAACTATTCCTTATCTCCTGGTAACATCCATGGGATAAATTTTTATCCATCTTCCACATATAATTAACAATCTTTGAGGGAGTCTTCATTTTTGAACTTCTCCATAGAGAGACCACCAAAGAATTAAAATGTATTCTATTATACATATTATTTAGATCTATGTAAGGGACTCTATACTCATGACCAATATTGATTCAAATATTTCTCTGGTACCATGATCATTACTCCGTTACATATTTTACACTCTTAATAATGAATACCTTCAAATCATCATAATATGTCTTATGGTTTTTGGTGGAAGAATTTCTGATACCTAAGAACTGTTTTGATTGACTATATAGTATGTTCCCATACGTGGCCCTGCGTAAGTCTCCTACATAATCATCTCATCAGTCAAAAAATGACACTATTTGACTATGTAGTATAAGCCCCAATTGTCCTTGAATAATACATCACCCATAACAGGTTCTGTCAAATAATGATAACTTCATTATTGGTAGAAGAATATTTTCCCCCGTCAAAAAATTAGAACATTATATAATAATCTGTATCATAAATTGGTCTTCCTTGTATATTTATCCCATTATATTTCTCTCGATGTAAAATCCTCCACGATTTTGGTTTACAAATTTTCCCTCTCCATATGTTCATTGCATTTTGAAATGAACATGGACCATTTTACCACATATCATCCATTGTTTTCATAATATTTTGTTCTTATTAACATTACCTATAACAACAAACACCTTACATCCGACGTTTGGGTCAGCTCATTGTAGAGAACCAAATCATCCTTTTCTTTTAAAGACATTATTGCAAATACTCTTTCTACATTCAAGGATCTTTTTCCACAAACCAAAATCTGTTATCTGAAAAATATAATTCTCTATAATCATTATTAGGCTTTGATAAATTGAATATTTGATACCCAAGAGCTATTTTCCTTGACCA
This sequence comes from Viscum album, assembly GCA_963277665.1. NCBI lineage: Eukaryota > Viridiplantae > Streptophyta > Magnoliopsida > Santalales > Viscaceae > Viscum > Viscum album. The sequence goes on along the minus strand of OY728123.1, from coordinate 1,736,172,450 downwards.
TGCAATATGTTCCCTAGTTGTTATTGCCTAAATCATCTACATAAGAGGCATGTCAGTCAAAATATGCCATTGTTTGGCTATGCATCATATTCCCTTGTTGGTCCAGTATAATATATCCCCAATAATGGGATCGTCAAATAATGTTAATATTATTCTTGGAAAATAATTCCTCTAATTCCTATACCCATTTCCCATACCTTTCTATGGATCATAAGTTCAAAAATCACAGTTTAACATTATTTCATTCAATATCAGAGCATGGGTGTATCTATCCAGAAAAATTATCAAGAAATTAGAGAGTAATAAATCACAGTTTAAAGAAGATGTCTTTAAACTAAATCCCCCAATATCCTCACTTCTTGAATTGAAGTTTCATAGTATAATATATTTTCTGAATGAATTTAAAAAAACATAGCATGATATCATAAATCCCCCTTTCTAAATTTTTTTAAAGATTCTTCACACACCAAATTTGTGTGAATGTGGTTTCTCTTTTCATTACCAATGTTGGCACAGATTTACCTTTATTCATTGATCTATTTCCTTGGAAAACCAACCAATGTGTTCTTAGGTATCCCAAATCATAAATTTCCTTTTCTGTCAACAATATAATGTCAAATTTTTTAGATATATTGGGTGTGACAATGCATTACATGACCTGAGGTGGCCTTTCATAAAATATTCCTAAATAACAGGTATTTCATTCAAAGGATACCATTGTTGGGATATGAAACACATTCCCCTATTGGACCAAAGAAATATTGCCCCCATAAAGGATTTTTCAAGAAATAGTAACTTCGTTCTTGGACAGGACATCATTTATGTATATACTTCTGGTTTTAGATTTTGTGACCATTAAAATTGTAACACCCCGACCCCAGTTACCCAGAGTCGGTGCATTAATTACATAACATTGGCATGATCACAAGAAAGATCAAATCTCGAAATACCAATTGGTTTAGTAGCCTTGGAAACACTAGATATATTCATAAGTTTTACATTACATCATCAAAATAAAAAAAACTACTACAACAACATATTGTCTCCATAGTCCACACTATTAACCCCTCATAATATCCCTGTAAGTCATTCATAATTTACTTCTTCACATCCTAGGAAAATAAAACATAGAAAAGGGGTGAGCTCAAATGCCTAGTAAGGATAACAATATAGCGGAAACTTTCATAAATAAGAATAAACATTTAAGGCAATGTATAACTAAAACAAAAGCCTTTTAAACTTTAACTTCAACATAGTATGGCATAAATAAAATGAAATAATGCCATTTACTTATTCACATGGATATTATACTAATCTAATAATCACATGCAATATCAATAACCACTTTCATAATGATGGAATGCATAATGCCAGACTATCATAACCACATAGCCAAGGCCTCCTGCCAAGACTACAAATAAGATTTTTCCAAGGCCTTGTGCCAAAACACTAGTTTGTCTCATGAGACCTACCGATGCATCGAGGAGCTATAGCGTGCTCCACCCATCACATATTAAGTCCAATGCATTCCCATATGAAAAGGTTTAAACATAACATAAACATTCGTATTAAAACTCACATACGAAATGTCAATAACTTCACTATAAACTATTAATGGTATAAAAATAGCACATCCACAGTCAAACATATCACAAAACCTTCAATACAATATAGAAGTTTTGCATCATAATAAATCAACTTCAAATAAGCGTAAAATCCATCAAAGGATGTTGACATAGATGAAATCAAAACTCTTTTTAAAGAAATATCTCTTTCTATTTTGAAATCATTTAAGAAACATATATTTATAAATTAAAACATTTTCTTTGAAAATATTATTATAAGCTTGTAAGGGAAGCTTTGACGATTTTATAACGGTGGAAAATAACCGCACCCGCCGTATAAGTTAAAAAAACATTCTTATCTTAATTCTGTCGAAAAGGTTAAAAAGCACCTTGTTTGGAAAACGACGGAAAGATTACCTTATAAACCTCTTATAAAAAGTCAAACAAGGGTATAAATGACTTTAACCCATATTCTTTTAAATATTAAAAATGTTTTGAAATACATTTTGAAGAAACATGGATGTGGATGATAACAAGATCCCAGTAGATTATTACGTATAAACAACCTCGGATAATGAAGAGATTGTGAAATAACCCTTACCAATTTGGTAACTTATGAAACATACAACCCATGAAAGAGGTATCATATAATGAATATGTAAATACACATAAATTAAAGTGTATTACACAAAGAATATAATTATGGGCAGTACATACACCACACAAAAGGTAATGGTGGCAATATGGCATGAATCTCACGGGAATAAGGAGTGAGATGAAAACCCCTTACCTTGTACTTTTCCTTGGTTGGGGTAGGTTAACCTCCTGTATAATGGTGAAATAATTGTTATTAAATTATACAAGAATCATATATATTAATATGATATCATATATGATCTTTTAACATTGATTTGTTAATAATATCTTAGAATTATCGTCGTTTCGGGTGTTAACTTACTCATTTTCTTTTATAATGTCTGTTACATAAGCCATGTTTGTTGTTTCTTATTCATATCCAGAATGATATCAAGTCCTTAAACATCATTTTTAAATCATCAAATGATAATTATACTTGAATGGATACGATGGAGAATGAATCTCATCGCGTTCGTGGAGACGGTAGTCCGTACGTACGCACGAGCGACAATATCATTCTTTTGATATTAAAATAATATATAAATGGATGTTATATCATATATACAGAATAATTAACATGTTATATTTATTATTTACTTGAGTTGTATATCATTATTATACCCATCCAAATAATAATATATTGAATAACAATTACACCACGACGTGGAGACGGTAAGCCGTACGTACGCACGTATGGTGACATGTTATTCAAAGGGTGGATAGAATACTGAATATGGTTGTACCATATTTATAATAACATCACAGTATATGTGAGATACTGGAGTTATTATTTTGGAATGGTAAGAACAAAGAAAGAAGAAGTGGAAGAAGAAAGGAACTTGAAAAGGGGTGGTGAAAACATTACCTCTTCTTCGGGTTATTCCTTTTGATTTGATCAAAAGGGCTCCTTATGTTGGCTTTCTGATAAAACTAAGGCCTCTAGGTTGTAGTGAGAGAAGCTTGGAGAGTATTTGGGCAGGGTTTGGACGAGCCAAGTGGCTTGAGAGGTGTGAGGAATGAGTAGAAGTGGTCTCCTTTTATAAGGGAGAAGAGGGGCTCTTTAGGAAAGAGTGAAAGTATTACTTTATAATATAATTATATTCGGTTTATAATGGTCCAAAAATCATTGAGGTCGAAGATAAGATGACTCATATTCTAAATAACATCATCCAATAAGAATTGTACAGGTTTTAGATAATATTTTAATCATTATAATCTTATTTATTTAAATGATTTATTAATGAGGTAAACATTGCATCATTATTGTGTCATTAATAATTAAAATTATTTGATGTCTAAAAATTATAAATAAAATATCATTATGTAGTAAATCGTTTTATCTTTATAATGAATATTTATAATCGAAAATCCAACATTTATAACCCTATGTAAAAAATTGTTCTTCTAAAAGATGTAAGCTTATGCCATTTTTATTTTTATTTTAACTTTATTAATATAATGTGTCCCTACCACATACAAGTGGCTCTAAGGGGTCCCCAAATCGACCCAAGGATGCCCATGGTCGGGTATGTGTCCACCAATAAGGTTAGGACACGTTTTAGGGTAATTTTGTATTATTATAATATTATTTTTTAACCCTTATTTACCGGATTTACCCTTTAACCATGGTAAATAAAATATTTACCATAGTAATTATTCAAAATGTGTAAAAATAAAAGTTACCTATTTACATAATTTGGACATCCTTATTCCAAATATGTAATCCATTTTTCAAAATTCAAAACACAGAAGTGGCAGAAATTAATTTAAAATTAATTCCCGTTGTTAAAATAAAAAGCATGTTTTTAAGAGATAATAACTATCAAAAGATTGACACTTGTTTATGTCTGGTTTAATTGTGAAATTATGTCCAATGACAAACATTAAATTAAATGATAAAAATATATTCTAAATATACTTTAAAACCACTCAAATTCATAATTTATCAATATTAATTATTTTGATTAAAAAAGTTGATTTTAATTAAAATTTAGTAATTTTCACTATTCATCAAAATATAAAAGTTATCTGAAAAGTACCAAAATTTCACCCTAGGCTAATTTAAATATTCCGAATCCAAAAATGAAGTCCATTTTGAAATATAAAATATATATGATTTCAAAAAGTAGGTATTACTATTCACAACGGCGAGTTTAATTAGTTGTGGTGTGTGTTAGAACTCGAGGTTGCGTACAACACACGCTATCGCATTATTCGAAGGGAAACGTACCGTGGAAGCTTGGGGTGTTACATTCTCCCCTCCTTCAAATAATTGTGTCCTCAAAATTTCTAGGGTATTATTGCATAAAAAGACTCGGGTGGTTCTTCATCATAAGTTCCTCAGGTTCCCACGTTACCTCTTCCATCTTATGATTTCTCCACAAAACTTTTACCAGACGCGTCGTCCGGTTTCTCAGTACTTGTTCTCTTGTATCAAGAATCCTGAAAGGCTCTTCACAATAAGACAGATCGGGTTCCAGTTCTAATTCCTCATAGGTGAGTACATGCGTTGGGTCAGGCATGTATTTTCTCAACAGAGATACGTGGAACACATCGTGAACTTTGGAGAGACTTGGCGGCATTGCCAATCGGTAAGCTACAGCCCCAATTCGTTCTAGAATTTCGAAAGGTCCGATGTACCTGGGACTCAATTTACCTTTCTTACCAAAACGTATGACTCCCTTCCACGGAGATACCTTTAGGAAAACATGATCACCGACTTGAAATTCCAAATCCTTCCTTTGATTATCGGCATAGCTCTTCTGCCTAATTTGAGCTGCTTTGATGTGATTTTGGATTACTTTCACCTTTTCCACCGTTTCCTCCACTAGTTCTGGGCCTACAAGTTTTCTTTCACCAACGTCATCCCAACAGGTTGGTGTACGACATCTCTTTCCATATAACACTTCATATGGTGCCATCTGAATACTCGAATGGATGCTATTGTTATAGGAAAATTCTACCAGAGGTAAATATTTATCCCACATACCCTGAAAGTCAAGTGAGAAAGATCTCATCATGTCTTCTAAGGTTTGAATAGTCCGTTCTGATTGTCTGTCTGTCTGAGGGTGGTAAGCAGTGCTCAAATGAAGTTCAGTATCCAGGGATTTCTGAAGACTTTTCCAAAATCTTGATGTAAAACGGGGATCACGATCAGAAACAATTGATAAGGGTACTCCATGAAGTCTCACAACTTCATTAATATATAGTCTTGCTAGACGTTCCAGGGGTAGATCTTCTCTTATAGCAAGAAAATGTGCTGACTTGGTAAGAAGATCAACAATAACCCATATTGCATAATTCCTTCTAGGAGTCTTTGGTATCCCCATGACAAAGTCCATCGTAATATTGTCCCATTTCCACTCCGGTATGGGAAGAGGTTGCATGACTCCTCCAGGCTGTTGCCTTCCATCTTTCACTTGTTGACAAACCATACATCTTGACACAAAATCAGCAATCTCCCTCTTCATGTTGTCCCACCAAAAATGTTCCTTCAAATCTCTATACATTTTGGTGCTCCCAGGGTGTATAGAGAAATTGGAACGATGAGCATCATCCAGCAATTCCCTTTTTAGATCAGGTATATCATGAACACAAAGTCTCTTCCCAAATTTCAAAATTTCATCTTCATACACAAAGTCTCTCAATATCCCATCATTCACAGCTTTAATCTTCTTTTGAAATTCTTCATCATCGGTCTGAGTACTCTTAATCCTTTCTATTAAAGATGGTTTGGAAACCATTTGAAAAAGAAATGATGTTTCGCCTTCCCTGGTTATTCCCATGTCCATATTCACTAGATCCATGAGAATTGGATCCCTTTCAATTCTCATATTGTTCAAAACTCCATGGTCTTTTCTACACAAAGCATCTTCCACCTTGTTTGCTTTCCCCAAGTGGTAGTGTATCGTGCAATCATAATACTTGAGTAATTCAAGCCATCTCCTTTGCCTCATGTTGAGTTCTTTTTGTGAGAAGATATACTTCAAAATCTTGTGATCAGTATAAATCTCACATTTTTCACCATAGAGGTAGTGCCTCCATATCTTCAAAGTAAATATCACAGCTGCTAACTCGAGATCATGAGTAGGATAGTTTTGTTCATGAATTTTCAATTGTCGTGATGCATAGGCAATAACTCTATCATTCTGCATAAGGACACAACCAAGTCCTTTCTTCGATGCATCACTATAAATAACGAACCCATCATTCCCCGATGGTAGAGTCAATATAGGAGAATTGACTAATCTTTTCTTCAGTTCTTCAAAAAATTCTTCACACTCTTTTGTCCAAACAAATTTAACCCCTTTACGTGTGAGCTTCGTTAATGGGTTAGCCAATCGGGCAAAATTCTGGACGAAACGTTGATAATAACCTGCCAAACCAATAAAACTGCATACCACACTTATACTCGTAGGTGCTGGCCATTCTTGGATTGCCTTGGACTTAGAAGGATCAATAGAGATTCCATATTTAGAGACAATATGGCCAAGAAAAGAAATCTCATGAAGCCAGAATTCACACTTTCTAAACTTCCCATATAATTCATGCCTCCTCAGAGTCTTCAAGATAATGCGCAAGTGATTTTCATGGTCTTCGTAGGTTTTGGAGTATACCAAGATATCATCAATAAATTACACCAAAAATTCATTGAGATACTCCTTGAAAACTCTATTCATCAGATCCATGAATACAGAGGGTGCATTAGTCAATCCAAACAGCATTACAGTAAACTCGTAATGCCCGTACCTGGTTCGAAATGCTGTCTTCAGAATGTCTTCCTTCTTCACACACAACTGATGGTATCCAGATCGAAGTTCAATCTTTGAAAATTATTGAGCTCCATGCAGTTGGTCAAATAAATCATCAATACGAGGTAGGGGATACTTGTTCTTTATCGTTATAGCATCGATCACCCTGTAGTCGATACATAACCTCATAGATCCATCTTTCTTTTTAACAAAAAGAATAGGGGCTCCCCATGGAGAAACACTAGGGCGAATAAATCCCATATTACTCAATTACTCTAGTTGTTTCTTTACTTAGACTAACTCTACAGTGGCCATTCTATAAGGGGTCTTCGATATAGGCCTTGATCCAGGAATCAAATCAATGGAAAACTCAACTTATCATTCTGGAGGATGTCCAGGTAAATCTTTCAGAAATACATCTACAAATTCTTTCACAACAGGTACATCCTCTATTTGAACATTACTTTCCTCACCGACTGTTATTTCATTATCTTCCTCCCCAATAATTGAATTAAGTTGAGCTACTGGGGGTGGATCTAAATAAGAATTAGGTGGTGACGATTCTGCTCTAAAAATAATGTGTTCCTTATCATTGTCATCAAGAATCGTAACCTCTTTCTTCTTACAATAAATCTTCGCATCATAGTCCGAAAGCCAGTCCATACCGAGGATTATATCAAACTCAATCATAGGTATGATGATGAGATCAACAGATAAAGAAAATTTATGTCCTCTAATGGGGACTGATTCACAAAACTTTGTTGCAATGATACTTCCCTTAGGAGTTTTAACTAACAACTCCCTTATTAAATCAAATTGGAAATATCTAATTTTCTTAGCAAACTGGGAAGATATGAAACAATGCGATGATCCAGAATCAAATAATGCATTTGCTAAACTTGAGGAAACCATTAAATTACCTGCCACCACATCTTTCGGAGCTTCTACCTCAGCAGTAGTGATAGCATAAGCCTGGCCTTGATCCCTTGGCCTTTTCTGAGGTAAGTTCTCCTGACGCTTAGGACATTCATTTGCATAATCCCCATCTCCCTACAATTGTAGCACTGAACGTTGGTAGATTCCTTCTTCCCCTTGCAATCACAAGCTTGGTGGCCTTTTTCACCACACTTGTAAAAGACTCCCATTCCCTTCAAGAAAGTAACAGGGTGTTTCTTCCCACATTTACCACATGATGGATATTCAACCTTTCCCTTCTTCCCCTTATTTCCATTCCCAGATTGATCAGCAGGTCTCTTCTTCTCTTGCTTTGCTTTAAAGTTATAAGACTTAGAGAATTCCTTTTCGGTCTTGATAGCACGTGAGACAATGTCTTCGTACGATGAAAAGGATTGTGAGACTAATGCTCGATGGAGAAATGGTTTTAACCCATCAAAGAAACGATCAATCTTACTTCTTGGGTTACGAATATAATCTCCAGCATACCTCGATAACCTTGTAAAGTTAGCCTCATACTTTGTGACATTCTCATCCTCCTTCTGTATCAGACTTAGAAATTGCCTTTCCATATCTGCTCGATGGTCACGAGAAAGTATTTTTCTAAAAACAGATCTTTGAACTCCCTCCATTCCATATTTGATACTTCATCATCTTCCTTCATGTTTTGAATCAATGACCACCATTGATCAGCATCTCCAGTGAGGCGGTAAACTGCCATGATTACTTTTTCCCTTTCACTGCTCCCCAAAGCCTGAAATATTTTCTCTAGGGAATTTATCCACTGCTCGGCTACTAAGGGATTTGTACTCCCATTGAACGTTGGTGGTTGTTTCCTCATGAATCGATCTAACATTGATCCTCCACGCTGCGGATCAGGGTGCTCCATACGGGTAAGGTTATTATTCATAACCTGAGTAAGTTGTCCCAGTATGGTGATGAGCTGATCGGCACCAGTTTCATCACCAGCCCCACTATAATTATCTTGAGCAGGAGGGAAATCCCTACATGGAGTGTGTGCGTTGATACCGTTTCCATTTCTTCCACTAGGCGCCATTTCTAAACAATGGCATAAACTAGATCAGTTTATGAATCAAAATACATAATCCCATACTTATAAAACACTCAACATAAATTGAACTATTTATGGATATAATCCATAATCATAAAAATGTTTTCTTTGAGGAATTATATACTCATAAACCCTTCATAATGATTTGTAAAGAAAATGAGAGTTATCCTAAGCATATACCCCAGGAGTGTCGTAACCAAGAGTGCAGCAAGGCCCGTTGTCGTGCACCAGTTCCCGTTCGAGTCTAGCTCAAAGCGGTGTTTTCGGGTTTTACCCCTAGATACATCTGTGCCAGAGCCGCCTCTACCTGCTCGTATCTAGACATGGATGTATTGCTCGGAAAACTCACAAAATCTCTAAAATACCAAAATTCTAGGAAGTTATTCTATATTAATCCTCAAAGTTCATCTTAGGTCTACGTGCTCTAATCATAGTTTATCTAAATCTAGCTTCCAAGGTTTGTACTAAACTTCCTCTGATACCAACTGTAATGCCCCGACCCCAGTTACCCAGAGTCGGTGCATTAATTACATAACATTGTCATGATCACAAGAAAGATCAAATCTCAAAAGACCGATTGGTTTAGTAGCCTTGTAAACACTAGATATATTCATAAGTTTTACATTACATCATCAAAATAAAAAAAAATACTACAACAACATATTGTCTCCATAGTCCACACTATTAACCCCTCATAATATCCCTGCAAGTCATTCATAATTTACTTCTTCACATCCAGGGAAAATAAAACATAGAAAAGGGGTGAGCTCAAATGCCCAGTAAGGATAACAATATAGCGGAAACTTTCATAAATAAGAATAAACATTTAAGGCAATGTATAACTAAAACAAAAGCCTTTTAAACATTAACTTCAACATAGTATGGCATAAATAAAATGAAATAATGCCATTTACTTATTCACATAGATATTCTACTAATCGAATAATCACATGCAATATCAATAACCACATTCATAATGACGGAATGCATAATGCCAGACTATCATAACCACATAGCCAAGGCCTCGTGCCAAGACTACAAATAAGATTTTTCCAAGGCCTTATTCCAAGACACTATTTTGTCTCATGAGACCTACTGATGCATCGAGGAGCTATAGCGGGCTCCACCCGTCACATATTAAGTCCAATGCATTCCCATATGAAAAAGGTTTAAACATAACATAAACATTCGTATTAAAACTCACATACGAAATGTCAATAACTTCACTATAAACTATGAATGGTATAAAAATAGCACATCCATAGTCAAACATATCACAAAACCTTCAATACAATATAGAAGTTTTGTATCATAATAAATCAACTTCAAATAAGCGTAAAATCCATCAAAGGATGTTGACATAGATGAAATCAAAACTCTTTTTAAAGAAATATCTCTTTCTATTTTGAAATCATTTAAGAGACATATATTTATAAAATAAAACATTTTCTTTGAAAATATTCTTATAAGATTGTAAGGGAATCTTTGACGATTTTATAACGGCGGAAAATAACCGCACCCGCCGTATAAGTTAAAAAAAACATTCTTATCTTAATTCTGTCGAAAAGGTTAAAAAGCACCTTGTTTGGAAAACGACGGAAAGATTACCTTATAAACCTCTTATAAAAAGTCAAACAAGGGTATAAATGACTTTAACCCATATTATTTTAAATATTAAAAATGTTTTGAAATACATTTTGAAGAAACATGGATGTGGATGATAACAAGATCCCAGTAGATTATTACGTATAAACAACCTCGGATAATGAAGAGATTGTGAAATAACCTTACCAATTTGGTAACTTATGAAACAAACAACCCATGAAAGAGGTATCATATAATGAATATGTAAATACACATAAATTAAAGTGTATTACACAAAGAATATAATTATGGGCAGTACATACACCACACAAAAGGTAATGGTGGCAATATGGCATGAATCTCACGGGAATAAGGAGTGAGATGAAAACCCCTTACCTTGTACTTTTCCTTGGTTGGGGTAGGTTAACCTCCTGTATAATGGTGAAATAATTGTTATTAAATTATACAAGAATCATATATATTAATATGATATCATATATGATCTTTTAACATTGATTTGTAAATAATATCTTAGAATTATCGTCGTTTCGGGTGTTAACTTACTCATTTTCTTTTATATGTTTTGTTACATAAGCCATGTTTGTTGTAACTTATTCATATCCAGAATGATATCAAGTCCTTAAACATCGTTTTTAAATCATCAAATGATAATTATACTTGAATGGATACGATGGAGAATGAATCTCATCGCGTTCGTGGAGACGGTAGTCCGTACGTACGCACGAGCGACAATATCATTCTTTTGATATTAAAATAATATATAAATGGATGTTATATCATATATACAGAATAATTAACATGTTATATTTATTATTTACATGAGTTGCACATCATTATTATACCCATCCAAATAATAATATATTGAATAACAATTACACCACGACGTGGAGAAGGTAAGCTGTACGTACGCACGTATGGTGACATGTTATTCAAAGGGTGGATAGAATACTGAATATGGTTGTACCATATTTATAATAACATCACATTATATGTGAGATACTGGAGTTATTATTTTAGAATGGTAAGAACAATGAAATAGGATGTGGAAGAAGAAAGGAACTTGAAAATGGGTGGTGAAATCATTACCTCTTCTTCGGGTTCTTCCTTTTGATTTGATCAAAAGGGCTCATTAGGTTGGCTTTCTGATCAAACTAAGGCCTCTAGGTTGTAGTGAGGGAAGTTGGGAGAGTATTTGGGAAGGGTTTGGACGAGCCAAGTGGCTTGAGAGGTGTGAGGAATGAGTAGAAGTGGTCTCCTTTTATAAGGGGGAGGAGGGGCTCTTTAGGAAAGAGTGAACGTATTACTTTATAATTTAATTATATTCGGTTTATAATGGTCCAAAAATCATTAAGGTCGAATATAAGATGACTCATATTCTAAATAACATCAACTAATAATAATTGGACAGGTTTTAGATAATATTTTAATCATTATAATTTTATTTATTTAAATGATTTATTAATGAGGTAAACATTGCATCATTATTGTGTCATGGATAATTTAAATTATTTGATGTCTAAAAATTATAAATAAAATATCATTATGTAGGAAATCGTTTTAGGTTTCTATGTAATATTTATAATCGAAAATCCAACATGTATAACCCTATGTAAAAATTGTTCTTCTAAAAGATGTAAGCTTATGCCATTTTTTTTTATTTTAACTTTATTAATATAATATGTCCCTACCACATACAAGTGTCTCTAAGGGGTCCCCAAATCGACCCAAGGATGCCCATGGTCGGGTATGTGTCCACCAATAAGGTTAGGACACGGTTTAGGGTAATTTTGTATTATTATGATATTATTTTTTAACCCTTATTTACCGGATTTACCCTTTAACCATGGTAAATAAAATATTTACCGTAGTAATTATTCAAAATGTGTAAAAATAAAAGTTACCTATTTACATAATTTGGATATCCTGATTCCAAATATGTAATCCATTTTTCCAAATTCAAAACACAGAAGTGGAAGAAATTAATTTAAAATTAATTCCCGTTGTTAAAATAAAAAGCGTGTTTTTAAGAGATAATAACTATCAAAAGATTGACACTTGTTTATGTCTGGTTTAATTGTGAAATTATTTCCAATGACAAACATTAAATTAAATGATAAAAATATATTCTAAATATACTTTAAAACCACTAAAATTCATAATTTATCAATATTAATTATTTTGATTAAAAATGTTGATTTTAATTAAATTTTAGTAATTTTCACTATTCATCAAAATATAAAAGTTATCTGAAAAGTACCAAAATTTCACCCTAGGCTAATTTCAATATTCCGAATCCAAAAAGGAAGTCCATTTTGAAACATAAAATATATATGATTTCAAAAAGTAGGTATTACTATTCACAACGACTAGTTTAATTAGTTGTGGTGTGTGTTAGAACTCGAGGTTGCGTACAACACACGCTATCACATTATTCGAAGGGAAACGTATCGTGGAAGCTTGGGGTGTTACATAAATCATGACTCAATATTCTACTTGGAAGTATTTAAAGAATATTGGAGCAATTCCAAGCCACTAATCCTTGTATGGGATCTAATTTCAAATTTTCTAGTCAACGATATTCGACCTTAAACACTGTCCATATTTGTCGAACATAATTGACCTTAAACTACAACTAAAATGATACATGGAACTCATGAGGAAACAAACACCCCTCAAAGGTAACAATGGAAATACATCATGTATTATCTCACTAAACAAACACATTGTACGGTTTAGGCAATATTGAGTAATAAAAATTCAAAGGATAAAATGTTTTTGGGGTTGTCTATATAACCCTAGTAAAAATAAAACAATGCTCACTAGGTCCATTGGCTTATGTATAGAATTTTGAGCACCCCATTCCTATTATTGTAGTTATAATTATCTAAAATAATGTTATGATGTTAAAAAAATCACTTCTGATATTCAAATTATAGAAAGAAAGAAAGAATAAAGACCTATATGATTGGAGATAATCTTCATTTCATTCATATTGTCAAATCAAAGGAACATTCATAGAATGGATCTTTTCTGTCTTGTATTAAAAGAATCTATCGACATTACTATTCATCAGGTGAATTACATCATGATCCTTATTAGCCTCTTACTGAAGATGTGAGAGTTGAGAAACATTATCCTCCACAGATTCCCAAAGTGCTTCTTTGGTCGTTGAAATGGCATTTATTCCTTCTAATTGGGTTTGTCCCAATGTTTGGTTCAATTTCTCGGGATTTTTATGAACAACGTCCTTTTTTTGTTGAAGTTGTATCATCTCATTCATCGCCTATTTAATTTCATGGCCTATTTCTAGCAACCTCTTAATTTCATGTCCTATTTCGTGGACTATTTATAGCGACCTCTTACTATGGTTGTATCATCTCAGTTTCATTAGAATTTACCATGAGCCAATTCTTCCATTTGAAGGGCCATATGGTCCTCACAAACAAGACCAAAGAATCTGTGAACAAACTGGAACAGCTTGAAGACTGATTTACTAGGCTCAATCCAGAAGTCCAAAAACCAAAAATCTCCACCTTAATTCTGGGGGACACTACATGTCATCTTGGATAAAACTTTCAAGGCCCAAATCCAAGTACAATGGGCCCAAATGAAGCTTTGAAGTTCAGCCCACCATTCTGGCCGCAAATTAAAACCATTATAGTATGCGTGACATATCTCATTATGTAAGCATCCAATTGAGATGATATTTTGCAGTGCGAAAGAGGATATATAGATGGACGACTTTGTTGAAGAACCCATTCGTATTTTGAAGGAATATACATATTCAAAAACCCATTCACATTCCGGACATCAAAAAGACTGGATTGAAATGGACAGTTTTACTTTGTTTAATAAACTGGTCATAACTTTTGATCCTTAAGTCCAAATGACTCAATATTTTTAGAGTAGTCGCCCAATTGTATTATCTACAACTCTTAAGATGTATATTTCTCTATATTAGGCTGTCCTGATGTCCGTATCTGCGAGCCAAATGGAGGGGTATTGATGGAATGTAAACAGTCCACCACCTTGGGCTATAAATACATCCCCTCATCTCCATTCAAAAGGGTTGGCATTTCAGAAGAGATAAGCTCATATTGGCACGACCAAAGCCTTTCCAAAGGCTTGGGAGGACCTTCCATAATCTGGTTTTCACATGAGAGACCTTTCCTCCTCTCTTTGTGTTCACTTACTTTCGTGTTCTTCATTTTTGTAATCTTGTAATTCTCTTTCTTTGTAATTATGTTTTAATTCAAGTTACTTCTTCAATATATCTTATTTTTATTCTCCTTCTGTAGTTTAATATTTATTTTCTTAAAATAGTTTAAATTCAGTTGAATCCCCTTCCCTTCTTTTGTTTCCTCATTCAATTGAAAGTTTGTTTTTAATTATCATCATTGTTCGTGTGTGTGTCGACATACCACTCTTTTATTATACCTTTCTTTTTCTTCTCTTCTTAATTTATAATCATAATAAATATAACCAGATTATTAAACACCCAAATGGCTGAGTAAATCTCTCATTTGGGTGAGTTATAATTTAGGTATGTTAAGTGATTGAGAGATTTTTCTCGACGAATGTTCTTTAAATTAATATTGTGTATGTTGAACTTTATATGTCATGGATTAATGACATTTTTGTTTAATATGTGGAGTCCATGGATTATTGGAACCAAAAATATGCTACCATAAACATGTAATGGTAATTATTAGAAACATAAGTTAAGTTACAGCTCGGATTAATGCTTTAACACTTGGGAATTCCGATCAAAATCATCTCGTGACATGGGTGTTAATTTAATGCAATATAACTCAAACCTCAAGGATATCACAAAAATAACAAACCTAATGATGAACTCACCGCAATAATTATAAATTTTTTAAATAAATCATAATCAATTAGTCATTTAAATTAATCTCTGCAAACAAACCCCCTAATCAAAATACAATCAACTAAAAACAAACGACTATTTCAAAGTATCATCGCCGAGGATTCGACCCGAGTACTGCTATACACATTAGTAGGGCACCGGAACTTTGACCGGTCGATAGGAGACAATCGGTCATGCGTTTAAAATGGCACTGTTTCCAGGGATGGTTCTTTAATTAGTCATTAGATTCTGGTTATTGTCAAAAAAACCAAAAAACCCAAAATATTAAAATAAATTGAAAAAAAACACAAATAAAAACCCGTCTTCTCATAAAAATCATAAACTAAAAAAAATAAAATAAAAACCCGTCATCCTCTTTCTTCCAAAATATATCTGAATGCCCCCTAGCCTCCCAAATAATCCCTAGGATTTTTATGACCCAGAAATTGAGCGAACACTTCGCCAACTTAGGAGGAATATAAGAGATACTCAAATTATTCAAGAAACAGTCCTCATCCAACCAGTTGAAATTGAAATGGCCAATCCTAGGGAACAAACCCTAAAAGAACTCACTTCCCCTGATATGAATTACCAACATATTGGTATTCAATATCTAAACATAGAAGCTGACTTTGAACTCAAATCGGGTTTGAATAATCGTCTCCCTCATTTTCACAGGCTAGCCGGTGAGGATCCACATCTCCACCTTAAAGAGTTCCAAGTAGTGTGCTCTACCATAATGCCTCAAGGGGTTTCTGAGGAACAAATAAAACTCCAAGAACTCCCTTTCTCCCTATTTGACACTGCTAAGTCATGGCTCTAATACATTCCTCATGGTTCCATAACCACTTGGAATGACATGAAGCGACTCTTCTTAGAGAAATTCTTTCCTGCTTCTCGTACTGCTTCTATCCGAAAGGAAATAAGTGGTATCCGTCAATTCCCAATTGAATCACTCCACGAGTACTGGGAGAGGTTAAAAAAGCTTGTCGAAATATGCCCACACCACCAAATCCCTGACCAACACTTGATCCAATACTTCTATGAGGGGTTATTGGCTATGGAGAGAACTCTCATAGATGCCGCAAGTGGTGGTGCTCTTGTTGATAAAACTTATGTAGCTGCAAGAGATCTCATAAGTAACATGGTTGCAAACACACAAACATTCCATACTCGAGCACATGCTCAAGTAAAACAATCCCAAGATAATCAATCAATTGAGCTGAACAAAATGACCGAGTGGATGAGTGAACTTAGAGGTCTTGTGCGACAGCTAGCTGTAGCTACCAAATCCCCAACCTCGTCTTCTCCGCAATCAATGTTTCCTGGACCAATCAAAAACTGTGGAATCTGCAACTCTCCATCTCATTCAACTGACACTTGTCCACAACTTCAAGAGGATCAATCTGATTCATCTGGACCAATGGAGCTCAATGCAGCATATGCTCAGCGGAACACCAATCCTCAACTATCAGGTCAGTTTGTTAGAAACTACAACCAACCTCACTCTGAGCCCTTCTTCTCTATCTTTAACCAAGGATTGAGGTATGGTAATCCAATTTCTCATCCCCCTCAATTCCCTCCTCAAAACCCAAAACAGTTCCAATATGGTCAAGGTGTTGGTAACTTCCAACAACCTTATCCTTTTGTCCCTCAACCTCAAAAGAACAATCCTCCTCCTGGATTCCATTATCCCAGTGAGCCTTCCCAATTCCAAAACAAATACGATCGCTTTCCCAGGAACCAAACTCAAGGTAATCCCAATTATGGACAATCCTCTTCTTCTAAGAAACCAAGGGAATGTGCAGTGGAATATCGTGCCTCCTTCACCCGTTCTAGCCTTAAAAACATTGAAACTCAAATAGGTCAACTTGCATCCCACCTGAGCCAGCAACAATAATCAAATTCTTCACAACTCCTAGCCCAACCATTACCCAACCCCAAGGGTAATATAAGTGCAATTGTACTTAGATCAGGAAAGCAACTTGCTATGCCTCAAGATAAATCCTCAAACCCTCCTTTGAATGTTGACCTAGAAAATGAAAAGAAAATGAAAATTGAAAAGGAACCTAAAACCATTGCCTCACCTCCTTCCATTCCACTTAGGAATCCAATTCCTTTTTCTCAAGATGTTTTTAAGACAAAGAAGTCATTTGAACCTGATCCTGATATGCTTGACATGTTTAGATGTGTTGAAGTCAACATTACCCTCTTAGATTCCATAAAAAAAATTCCTAAGTATGCCAAGTTTCTCAAGGAGTTTTGTACCCACAAGAGGCAACTTAGGACCTTTGAAAATGTTTCCACCCAGCAGTCTATTCCAATAATGTTCAAAGATCCATGGACCTTTACGATTCCATGCCAAATTGGAAGTTCCAACTTTGATGATGCATTCATAGACCTAGGAGCCTCAATTAATGTCATGCCCAAATCCATATTCTCCAACCTTGTTCTAGGTCCCTTACATCCAACAGGTGTTGTCATTCAGTTAGCCAATCGAAGCACAGCCAGTCCTGAGGGAATAATTGAGGATGTCCTTGCCCGAGTCAATGATCTTATCTTCCCTACTAATTTCTATGTTCTTGACATGGAAGGTGAGACGAACTCTTCTCGATCTCCCCTAATTATTGGAAGACCATTCCTCATGACTGTGAGAACCAAGATTGATGTCCATTCAGGCATCCTATCCATGGAATTCGGTGACCAACTGGTCAAGTTCAACATTTTCCAAGCCATGCGATACCCATATGAGAATCACTCTGCATTCTCAATCCATGCTTCTGAGGACACTTCTAAGATTCAATTGAACCCCATTCCATCATGTTCATCATGTTCTGAAGAGATAAGATCTTGTGAAATCTGCACTAGGATTAACCAAGTCATAAATGGTGAAGTTGATGTGGACCTTTCATTCATAGACTCCATCAATTTAGAGGATCTTGAAAACTCTCTTGAATCCCATCTCAACCCTGATCTCTACTACTCCACCTTGGATAGTATTAAGGAAAATGAACCCGAAGCAACTGAAGTCCCTTCATCCATTCCTGAGTTGTCGAGCCCAAAAGTGAAAGATGAGACTGATCTGAAATCTCTTCCTACACACCTGAAATATGCATTCCTCTTCCATGATCACTCATATCCTGTCATTATCTCTGCCACACTTACTGAATCCTAGGAGTCCAAACTTTTTCAAGTGTTAGAGGAAAACAAAAAGGCCTTAGGTTGGACCCTATATCACATACAAGAAATCAACCCTACCCTTTGCATGCATCACATCCATCTTGAAGAGTTATCCAAACCAATTAGACAAGCAAAAATAAGACTCAATCCACTCATCCTTGATGTAGTTAAGGAAGAGATCATGAAGCTTCTTCAAGCTGGTATTATCTAACCAATTTCTGATAGTGAATGGGTTAGTCCAATTCACGTTTTACCTAAGAAGTGTGGGATAACTGTTGTCACAAATGCACATGGGGAGGTAGTCACAGCTCGAGTGAAGAACAAATGGCGTGTATGTATCGATTATCGAAAATTGAATGCTGAAACACGAAAATATCACTACCCTCTTCCATTCCATGATCAAATGCTAGAAAGATTGGCCGGAAATTCACACTATTTCTTTCTTCATGGATACACCGGCTATTTTCAAATCCCAATCACTCCTCAAGACCAAGAAAACACTACTTTCACATGCCCCTTTGGAACATATGCATATAGAAGAATGCCTTTTGGACTTTGCAATGCTCCTACAACATTCAAGTGGTGTATGATGAGTATCATTTCAGAATTCATTGAACACTGCATGGAAGTCTTCATGGATGACTTCACCATTTATGGTGAGTCATTTGAATCTTGTTTTCATTCACTCTCTCCAGTCCGTCAAAAGTGTTTCAAGTGTAACCTTGTGATAAAATTTAAAAAATGTCACTTTATGGTTGCAAATGGGATTGTTCTAGGGAACATAATTTCAAAAGATGGTATTGAAGTCGATCCTGCCAAAATTGAAGTGATCCAATCACTTCTTGAACCCACTTCTATTAGAGACATCCGTTCATTCCTCGGTCATGCCGGTTTCTATCGGAGATTCATCCATAACTTCAGTTGCACTGCCCTCCCACTCACTAGGTTACTCCAAAATGATGTCACTTTCCATTTCGATGAGGTTTGCAAGAGAGCCTTTGTTGAACTCAAAACTGCTCTAACATCTGCCCCAATAATCCAACCCCCAGATTGGTCTTTACCCTTTGATTTAATGTGTGATGCTTCTGATAGAGTTGTTGGGGATGTTCTTGGTCAAATAAGAGAATGAATTCCTCATGTCATCTATTATTCCTCAAAAACATTGGATGAAACTCAATCTCACTACACTGTCACTGAAAAGGAACTTCTATCAGTGGTTTTTGCCTTAGATAAATTCTGGTCCTATCTCTTAGGTGCCAAAATAATCATCTTCATAGACCATTCGGCTATAAATTTCCTACTCAAGAAAAGTGGTTCCAAACCGAGGATAATAAGATGGATCCTAATGCTCTAAGAATTTGACCTTGAAATAAAAGATAGACCTGGAATAGAAAACACTGTGGCTGATCAATTGAGTAGAATTTCTAATTCTTCTCATTCAGAAATCATTAATCCTGAATTCCTCATTGAGAACCTTTCGTCTCTAACTCCAAAGTTGCCATGGTATGCCCCAATTGTAAATTATTTGGTTTCTGGTGTTTTTTCCTGAAATGTTTTCAGAAGAACAAAAAATGAAGTTGAAAAGTGATTCAAAATACTTTTTTTGGGAAGAAAATAATCATTGGAAAACTGGGGCGGATATGGTAATTAGAAGATGTGTTGAAGAAAATGAACATTCTTCCATATTATAATTCTGTCACTCACTTCCGGGAGGTGTCCACTTTGGACTACAAAGGACCTCCTGAAAGGTCATAGACTCTGGATTCTTCGGGCCTTCACTCCTCAAGGAATCACATGAGTTCTATCAATCATGTCCCACTTGACAAAATTTCGGCACAATCTCCAAAAGAAATGAAATGCCCCAATAGCCCTTAATCTTTTTTGAAATCATTGATGTTAGGGGCATCAATTTCATGGGACCGTTTTCCCCTTCCAATGGATTATCATACATTATTCTTGCGATTGATTGTGTTTCAGGGTGGGTTGAGGCCAAACCCACTAGGAAGGATGATGCTCATACTGTTAGTGAGTTCATAAATACCCACATATTCCAAATATTTGGCATAACATGTGTCTTGATCAGTGACTTTGGAACCCATTTTTGTAATAGAACCATGGAAGCTCTTCTGAAAAAGAATGGGATTGTACATAAAACATCAACTACATATCACCCTCAAACAAATGACATGGCTGAACTTTATAATAGAGAAGTGAAAAGGGTACTTGAGAGAATTATTAATCCCACCAGAAAAGACTGGCCTTAGAGACTTGGTGAAGCCCTTAGGGCTTATTGAA
The DNA here is from genome assembly GCA_963277665.1 of Viscum album. Lineage (NCBI taxonomy): Eukaryota > Viridiplantae > Streptophyta > Magnoliopsida > Santalales > Viscaceae > Viscum > Viscum album. Next base: position 1,736,151,522 of record OY728123.1, on the reverse strand, counting down.
CTACCTATAAAACACCCATTGAGATGTCTCCTTTTAGGCTAGTTTTTGGTAAAGTGTGTCACTTACAGTTGAAATCCAACATAAGACTTTTTGGGCTGTGAAAACCTGTAATTTTGATTGTGAAAAATCCGGTGAAGAAAGACTGTTGCAATTGGATGAACTGGAGGAGCTTCGACTTGATTCTTATGAGAATTATAACCTCTACAAAGAAAAATCTAAGGTACTCCATGATATACACATCCTGAGAAAGGTATTTCATGAAGGTGAAAAGGTAATCCTCTTCAAATATTGATTTCGGCTTCACCCAGGTAAGCATAATTCTCGTTGAGAAGGTCCTTTTGTTATTACTAATGTTTACGCATTTGGTGCAGTGAAAGTCCAAGACCCCTCTTCCAAAATGACATTCACGATTAATGGACATCGGTTAAAGCATCACCATGAGAGGACACACAATCCCGGATCATCACCGACTTCCCCTGGATCTCGAACTTCTCCAATTGACCAACCACTAGATGGAGATAGTGACTCGTCAAATCCAAACTAGGGGGAACCTCTTTACATTTAAATCTCTCTATATCTCTTCATATATCTACCTCTTTCTTCTTTTTCTTCTGTCCTTCATTTTTTTACCATTTGTTTTTCAATCCCATCTTTTTTTCTTTCTAGTGACGGTGTGTATTTTAAAAAAACCATAAAAACTAAAAAAAACCAGAAAACACAATCACTTAAATAAATAAAAAAAGGGTCATGCTTACTCACCATCTAGTTTTGAAATTTTGTCCAACCATTTTTGGGAGTTAACATACATGTTTTCATCTAATTTTTTTTTATTTTCATCCTGACTTTGGATAAAGAATTTTGTGTCAAAATTAACAAATTTTGAATGCTCAATTTTTTATTTGGAAAATGCTTTTCCCAAACCGTGAGAACAAAAAATTGCTTTCATGCCATGTACACTTATGGCCATCTTTTCAAAATTTGTGTTTTTACCCCCATTTGTGAGTCTTGAGTTTGTGTACCTTCGAGCTGAATTTCCTACCTTAGTGTGTATTAATATGATAGAGGCATTTTCTGAACCACACGAGAATCACAATAGCCAAATAGCCTCCCATTTCACTTACATTAATCCTCCTTTTGAAAGCCCCTTCATGCCTATGAAAACATTTTCTTTGATATCCACATTATAAGACAAATACCCTATCCCACCCAATATCAACATGGATTTTCATTGAATAATTTTTGGAAATTTACGTGTGGGGGGAATGGATTTCATTTTTGGGTATCATTTCCTTACTTTCTGGTGTGTTATCATATGCTTGAGGGAAAGAATCCATTTTAGTGTGGGGGGGGGAGGTTGTCATTCAGTGGGATTTGGGAATGTATTGTACAAATTATATTGAAAAGTGTTCAAAAAAAATCAAAATAAAAAAAACAAAAAAAAAACGAAAAATTGGTTGTGTCTTGGGTAGGTCAAAAATAACTCTTCCTCAACCTTTTATCTTATTATAACTATTGAAATTAGTGTCGTGAGGAGATCAAACATGGGTTGGGATATGAGTTTGATATTTATATCAAGATCAACATTCGAAAAAACAAATAAAAAAAGGAATAGAAAAAAAGAGAACACTTGCACTATATTCTTATAGGGAGAAGTTTTTTGTTTTGTAAATTTTCTATATTCTCATTAACTTCATATTTTCATCCTATACTGTGTCTTTCTTCACACAATCATTCCCTTTTAAATATGTTTTTTCATTTCCTTCCATGTTTTATTTCAAAAAAATGTGTATTGTTTTTTCTATGTTGGTATTTTAACCATCTTATTCTCTCTATTGGACATTATATTCCTACCATCCCATAGCCATAGAAAAACCCCTTTAAAAGACCTCTTTATTCTTGTTCACTTTGGATATGGATTGGAAGCTAAGAGCTCTTTTCAAACTCTAAGATTTTCACTTTTGGTTGGTGAAAGAGTGAACCTCCACAAATGAATTCTATCATCTTAAGAGGTGTGAGTTTTGATTGTCCGCATTTTCCATTTATAAATTTGAGCATAAAAAAATGAATTAGTTTTAGAACATTGTTTCTGTAACAAATTTTGGTGGAATTCAAAATGGAAGAGTGAAATAGTCTAAACCTCCCCTGATTGGAGAAAACAAAATTTTAAAATCTTTTGGTGAGTAAAAATGATTTTGTAATGTTTTTATATTTCTTTCACATGAGGACATGAACAAAAATACGTGTGGGGGAGTTGATGTTATTAATATTTTCATGACTTATTATATTCCCCCTTTACTGATTTTATATGAAATGTGCATAATTTGTGTGAAATATTAATGTTTTAATATTAAGTATAATTTTTGAGCATTTTTAGAAGTAGTCCAATTGATTCAGTTTAATGTTTTAATAATACCTATCTCTATACTGATCCAAATTGTGTAGTTCCTGTTTTTTAGGATCCTCCTTTCAATATAAAACATTTCATTAGAAGGTACCAGGAGCGAATTCTGCCATTTTAAGGGACATATGGTCCTCACAAACAAGACCAATGAATCTGTGAACAAAATGGACCAGCCATGAAGATTGATTTACTGGGCTCACTCAAGAAGTACAAAAACATTAAATCCCCACCATAATTCGTGGGACGCAAAATTTCATCTTGGATAAAAATTCCGAGGCCCAAATCCAAGTACAAGGGGCCCAAATGAAGCTTTGAAGTCCAGCCCACCATTCTGGCCGAGAATTAAAACCAGTATAGTATGCATGACATTTCTCATGATGTAAGCATCAAATCGAGCTGCAATTTTGCAGTGTGAAAGAGGGGATATAGACGGATGACGTTGTTGAATAACCTATTCGGATTTGAAGGCATCTTCATATTCACAAACACTTTTACATTCTAGACTTCAAAAAGACTAGATTGAAATGGACAGTTTCACTTTGTTTAATAAACCAGACATAACATTTGATCCTTTAATCCAAATTACTCCATATTTTGAGAGTATTCGGAAAACTTTATTATCTACAACGTTTAAGAAGGATATATCTCTAGATTCGGCTGTCTTGATGTCCATATCTGCGAGCCAATTGGAGGGGTATTGTTGGAATGAAAACAGTCCACCACCTTGGCCTATAAATACATCCCCTCATCTCCTTTAAAAAGGGTTGGAATTTCAGAATAGAGGAGATCATATTGGAATGAAAAAATCCTTGACAAAGGCTTGGAAGGACCTTACATACTTATTTTTTCACTTGAGAGACCTTTCCTCCTCTCATAGTTTTCACTTACTTTCGTGTTCTTCATTTTTGTAATCTTGTAATTCTCTTTCTTTGTAATTCTGTTTTAATGCCTGTTACTTCTTTAATATCTCTTATTCTCATCCACCTTCTGTAGTTTAATATTTATGTTCTTAAAATAGTTTAAATTCATTTGAATCCCCTTCCCTTCTTTTTCTTCCTCATTCAATCGAAAGATTGTTTTTAATTGTCATCATTGTTCGTGTGTGTGTCGACGTACCACTCTTTTCTTATCCCTTTGTTTTTCTTATATTGTTAATTTATAATCATAATAATTATAACCAGATTACTAAACACCCAAATGGATGTGTAAATATCTCATTGAAGTGAGTTATAATTTAGGTATGTTAAGTGATTGAGATCTTTGGCTCGATGAATGTTCTTTAAATTAATATTGTGTATGTTGAACTTTATATGTCATGGATTAATGACATGTTTTGTTTAATATGTGGATTCCATGGATTATTGGAACCACAAATACGCTACCATAAACAAGTAATGGTAATGATTAGAAACCTAAGTTAAGTTACGGCTTGGATTAAAGCATTAACACTTAGGAATTCTGATCAAAATCATCTCGTGACATGGGTGTTAATTTAATGCAATATAAAGAAAATCCGAAGGATATTACAAGCTTAACTAACCTAATGATGAACTCACCCCAATCATTACCAATTTGTTAAAATAATCACAATCAATTAGTCATTTCAATTAATCTCTGCAAACAAACCCCCTAATCAAAATACAATCAACTAAAAACAAACGACTATTTCAAAGTATCATCACCGTGGATTCGACCCGAGTGCTGCTATACACATTAGCAGAGCACCGGAACTTTGACAAGTCGATTGGATACAATAGGCCGTGTGTTTCAAGCTGCCTCTCTCATAATAATATATGCTTCACCTTCTGTTGATGCTTGAACCAACATAGTGTCTTCACCTTCCGATCTAGTTGTGAGGGCTGATAACACTAAATGGTGAATCAGAATCATGGTTATTTTTAGATGAATTGAAGAAATGGAGAATGATGTAAACATTCGATAACATTTATTCAATAATTAGTTAGCTACATGATTAGATTCATCCCCATTCTTCATATATTTAGTAGTTTGAGAAAGTGTTTCTTATATAGGGGTATTCTGCTGAGTTTTCCAAGTTTCCATAATCAAAGGATCTTGAGCAAGTCACAACATGGGATCCTTAGTTGGTATTTCTCCAACTTCATCATTAGAAGTATTGAGTGTAATTTCCCAATCTTGAATGCCCTTCATAACATTTTCTACAGACAAAGCATCATAATATGAACATTGATGTGAATTACCAAGTACAATAAGACCAATTAAGTATGGAAAATTCAAGAATGAGAAATTACATCCTCAAAATTCATCATGGATTTTCCTAAACTCCTTAATGGAACCTGGAATATCAATTATTATATTGAGTACATCCATATTTTCTGTGTATGTGGCTTGGAATGCTATAGAATTCTCACAATTTAATGTATCCATAAAATATTGGTTAATGCCAAAATTGGCTCTACAACCATTTTTTCCTCAATTATCCAACTAGTGCAATGCCATCAAGTCATGCCGAGTTTGGATCTACATCAGTATCTACTTCAAATTGTTTAGGACCCCCATTCCTCCCTTCTATAGAAATAATAATATCAGCATTGATCATCCTAGGATATATTTAAAGGGGAAAATTATTTGAGATATTTCAATGAAAAGAATATTAGCAATGGAATCTAATACTAAAAATAAATTTCTTTGAAATTACTATGACCTTTCTCTCTCTCGCTATAGATTCAGAAGCAGATACATCTACACCATTTTATGTCTCATTCAAAAAAATAATATATTCATCGGCATGAATCTATGATTCTCTTAGGGTTTCCATCTCTATTCTTGAAGGACACATTTTCATTTCTTTAAGAGAAGATAGAGATGCACATCCTGCTAGAATATTATGTTGGTCACCAAGGAGTATCAAGAAATTCATAATACCATTGTACAATACATATACATACTTTCATGACATACACTTTAGACCAATATCAATTCCATCTTGCATTTAGTTTTATAATATTTTTCCAAGATTGAAATGCTATTCATGGAAGTAGAAACTGGAGGTAGTGGCTTGGGAGTGCATGTTTCCATTACCCCACCCATGATTCCCGCTCTTGGAGAATGTTATGGCGACTTGGGAAGATCAAATAATGTGTTAATGGTAGAACATGTTGCAACATATGTTGGTGACTTGATAATGTGTCATGAGGTTCCTTACCCAATTTCAAGCTTCAAAATTCAATAACATCAAGATTAATGATGGAGAATAATGAAGAATAATTGAAACAATATTAAAGGGAAAATAAATTCTCAGTATTAACATAAATGTCACATTCCTATATGGGGTGAACAATTACCCCTTCACGTATCCCTAGTCCATCATATCATATATTTCTTTTGAGGTTGGGACTTCGTCAGGAGTTTCATATATAAAGGTATCCAGCTCAACAATATAATCTCATGCATCATCCAGGATAATATCCAGATGAAAATCCAAAGGTTCTTTAATATCACCCACATCTAGTACTCTTCGACCATTAGGCAGGAATTCCCATGAATCCTTGAGTTCACGAGTCAATATTTTATAATATGGAATAGACCATGGGCACACATAATTTGTTTTTAATATGGTTGGTTGTGGAGAAAACAGAACATCCATTGATTGGATAGCCTATTCTAGAATCCCTTATTCTTTAGAATAATCATTAGATGGTATGGGAATTTTCATCTGATGAGGGTGACTATATTTCCTCTATTCTAGAGGTAGTGTATCTGTAGCCATAGTCTTCTTGGTTTATCTTATGTGGAGATTTTTTTAAGTTTATTAAGCTTTTGGATCCTCTACATCATCATTGGAATTAGATGGCTTACCATGATTTCTATGCACAAGATTATTCGTCGATATTACATGATATATCCCTTTTGTTAAAGCCCCATAAGGGTATGAATAATCCAAAAAATGGGAATATCCAGCCTCTAATTCGATTAATGAATCTGATTAGGGCACCATAATTGATAATTTGGATCTCTCTAAATCCCTCAAAGTCGAAAATTTTCTCACTACCCTTGGGTGTTTCTCTTGTCTAACATACTTGGGAGGAAATGTTCTTGATATTTTAAGACATTTTGAACATACAGGAAAACCTATATGGTACATAAGCCTCATATATAATTTCACCATCAATCCTGGTTGATAACCTATTGTCCCTGAATGCCATCATATAGAACCTCTTCTCATAATTTTTTTCCTTAACAGAATCAATAAATGTTCTAGTATGTGGGTAAAAAATGGAAAGAATATGAATTCTTCTGATGCATTCAATGCCCTCATAATTACTTTAGGATTGAGGTTCAATGGATGAATCTTGGCTATATTCTATAAATATGGGTTAAATCAACCATTGGGGACTCTTACTAAATTGTACATTGAATATGATGAAATGTGGGCCTCAATCCACCCCCACAACACTTGGAATGGACCTGTAAGTATAAATGGAGCTTCCACATTGTACAAATGACTCGGGGAATAATAAATTCTTTCCAATACAGGCACCCCTGACCCAATATATTTCCCCTTTATCAAATCAGTTTCAATAACAAAATTCCCAGGCCTTACACTGCTTCAAGACTCATAGACTGGAAGCAAGTAAATTCTCATCCTCATTTCATGAAATTCGACTAAGCATACCATTGCATAAATATCAGATTTGAACATATAACCCTAGTACTTGTTGTCACCTCTCTCCAATATGGGCATGTATGTTCCTAAAATTCCCCGATTATCTACAGATGGAAAAATAGTAGGAAGTCTGCAGGTGGGACTATTATCTGTTGTTGGTTCTAAAAAGGATTCCATCCACACTTTCACATGAATATCATTCTTTTCTTCCAGTAAGTCTTTTTATATTTTGAATATTTCATGATCCATTGGTGGTGTCTTGGTGACATCACCCCATGTTGTTATTGGTGGAATGAACTCATAATACATCTCCCCGGGAATTGGAATCCAATATATTTGGTAGACATCGTAAAAGCTAATGCCATCATCATCATGCGTCAAGTAGTAAGTGTTTGTTTCCAGACTCCAAAAACTCAGTAATTCAAGAATGAAGTCATTTTTGTAAACATAAGTTTGTCCTATCCAAATAGCTTCATAAATGAGAACATCTTATAGTTTTTTATAGAATTCTTCACAAGTCTAGTGTACCCAAAAAATCCAAATCTATTCAGGTATTACACCTCCCCCATAAAAAAGATCCCAGTCCTCCTTCCATCCATTATACTAGTCTGTTTGTGGAGAACAAGGTTGTATCATAACAATGTGACCTTGGATCTATAACCTGATCTTTCATATCAGGGGTACGACCACTATGTTTCATGATGTATCTAATGGTCATTTTTCTATCATTAATAGGAATAACCTTCGTAGTGATATTCATGCTATGATTGTTAAAATATTTCACAATGCATGTATTTGGAAAGTGTATTTCATAAGCTTGAATGTGGGAATCTTGAAAAATCCCATGTACATATAGTGGGAGATAATGAATTCCTTGTAATTCTTGTTAGTATAGAATCAATCCTTTCAGTATCTCGGGGAGGGTACTCTCAATAATGTCATAATAATCCAGCCTGACAATTTTATTCATGTTGTTTTGAAGGGCATTATAATCCTCATTCGTAGTCACTATGTGTTCCATTTCCTGCAAAAATAATTACAATGTTTTCCACAAGAAGTTAGAATTTTGCCTTTAAAAAGTTAAAAACTTTAACTAAGAGTAATTTTTAGATTAGAAAATGAAATTTTCCATGTTCTTCCTTCGACGATGTCATCCGTGTAGGTATTTCTTCAAGGATCCTAGTGAAAGTCCTTCGGTGAAATCCTTCTATGTAGCTCCATCGCTGAAATGGTTTCACCATGAGAAAAGTTCAAGGGACCTACGCAATAGCACAATATGGAAAGGCTGAAGGGTTAGGTACACAACAAGAATGTATAATCTAAAACCCTAGTTGATGAAAATTGAAAATAGACAAGGATATTTATGGACACTACCGACCTATGTGGAAAATGTATACAATACAGCTACACAATAGACCTGCATGGTATAGCTATGCTAGACACCTGCGTAGTTCGGAAATTAATCCATAATATTTTCCCCATAACATTACCTTAGGACATGACTCGATTTTATAATAGGATCCAATCCACATGGGGGAGGTTGTTGGAACTTTATATCAAGACATACATATTATCAAGAAGTCGTTTCTATATTTTAATGTATCTAGAAATATATAAAGGATGTAAAATATTTTAAAGTACAAAGGACATATGCAGAGTAACTATGACATGAACCTATAGGGTGCCTCCATATCAAGAATATCAGCACATGTGTTTCTTATACATTTCAATGAACAACCCCTGTGAAATAGAACTACACACAGGAGCTACGTAGAAGAGCTAAATGATAAAAGATTTTTTCGTACCCCTACGCAGAAGAGTTGCATAGAAAAGCTACGTGTTCGACCTACACTGATGAACTACATCCGACCAGACCTCCTCCATGCCTATAAATATGACCCTTGGTCTCCTCATTTGAACTCCAGAAAAAGTTGAAAGAACTCTTGAATCTTCTATTGTGTACCCCTTTTTCCCAGGTCCCACAAATTTTCTCATGAAGCACTCTAAAACAAGAGATAATAGATATTTAATGGGATAGGCATGCTTGAAATTGTAACATCCTGGACCCGGCCAGCCACCCGAACAGTGCTGAAGGGGTCGGGTGTCACTACCTTAGGCACACCACCCCTGAACACTAAAGGCTCCAACTAGCAGTGAGGGTCTGTTAGGTATAGTTGGGAGGTTATACCCTCTCGGAGGATCATAATAAGGGTACTAGTCCATGTATAACAATAAAAATGCAGCGGAAAGAAAGACTCAACAGACTCGAACCCGACCCACAGAGTGGAAGCATAAAAAATATAGATAAGAATCGGATGTAATAAATATAAACAATAGCATCGGAAATAGACACAATAGCATGTTGATAACATGTAACTAATAATGAACAGTAAAACATGCTTACTAAGCAGGTCATACACAACTGAATGTGAAAAGGGCACCAATAGCTAACCAACAGTAGCTACAACTAGTAAGCATGCCGATATAGAAAATAAACAAAACAAAGTAAACCCCAGCTAGGCATGACCTCATGGTCCATACCATCTCCATGCAACAACTATCACAGCCCAACTCCTGATGATGTCCTCTTTCCAGAACATAAATCCATAAAGTCTGGTGCTCAAGACACTTCTCAAGGGTCACAATCATCATATTCTTTGATAGGATGAGGATTGAAGAATACGTATCGTCAGCATAACATAGCTAGCCATGGTGATTCTTTAAATACCATGACTCTTTAACCATATCAATCTTAGCATGGAAACAATGAGAAAAGTGTAGTGATGAATCAATAGTATGAATATGAGAAAATGATTATTGATTATTAAGATGGACCATCTATGGTGAGTGGTACGATTATTCAGAATTCTACCCTTGTACAGGTGGTCTTAGATACTAGTCCATCACATTAATTCATATCATCTCATGCTATTGACATGACATGTTTAATGTTGGAAATTATTCCTTTGATCTTAAAACATCATACTGTTCTTGGTGAAATAGAATGTCAAGCTTATGTGTGTAGAGAATGTTTTTTAACTGTTGATGGAGTTGAACTGAAATGGGACTTCTCAATGTTTGCAATGTTGTTTATGATTTAAAAATTTGTATGGATTGGTTTACATCCTTCAAGGCTCACATCGACTATTATCAGATAATAGTGAGTTTTATGACTAAGGATGACATCGAGCATCTCTTCATAGGAGAGGGGATGGTTATGAAATGTGAAAAGATCTTTTGGGGATCAATTGTGGGAATGACCTTTTATTAGTTGTTAGCATTGGCTTTGGAATTAATGTATGAGATCAAGGAAACTTTTTTTTCCAGCAGTTGTGAATAAATTTGTAGATGTATTCTCCAAGAACATATTTGGGTTACCACTGTAAGAGATGTGGACTTTACGATTGATTTCCTTCTAGGGACCAGTCATATTTCTCTTTCATCTTATAGGATGGCACCAACATAGTTAGGGGAATTGAATGCTCATTTGGAAGAACAATAAATCAAGGGTTTCATTCATTGAATCACGTCTCTCTTGGAATTACCCGTCTTGTTTGTGAAGAAATAATATTGAACTCTTTGGTTTTGGGTTTATTATCATAAGCATAACCATGATATGATAAATAATATGTATCCACTCTAATGCATTGATTGTCTGTTTGATCAATTAAGGGGATCATAATGGTCCTCCAATATTGACATCCGATTAGGATATCACCAATTTCAAGTTCATATAGAAGATATTCCGAAGACAACTTCCATAATTAGATATGGCCATTACGAATATATAGTCATTCCATTTGGACTAACTAATGCACCAGTTTTCTTCATTGATTTGATGAATCAATCATTTCAGTGATATATGGATTATATTATTGTGGAGTTTATGGATGACATATTTTTGTATTCAAAGAAAAGGGCTGACCATGAGGATCATTTAGAAACTGTGTTAAAAATCTTGAGAGATCACCGTTTTTATGACTAATTTCCCATATGTGGTTTTTGGATATAAGAAGAATGTTTTCTTGTCCATTTAATTTCTGAAAAAGGAATTTTTCTTGATCCTAAAAAGATAGAAGTTGTTATATCATGGAAATGGGCAATGAATGTCTTCGAGATACACTTTTTTCTTGGTCTATCTAATTATTACCGATTCTTTTTGTTTGATTTCTCACGAAAATCTTTTTCAATGACAGTTCCGACAAAGAAGAATGATCCATTCTATTGGAAAGAGGAATGTGAGAAGTCCTTACAAGAGTTGAAAGTGTTTCTCACATCAACACCTATATTGATTTTTCTATAATAAATACAGGGTTATGTGGTGTACTATGATGCTTCAGTATCTGGGTGGGGTTGTGTTCTCATGCAAGAAGACCATGTGGTTGCTTATGGTTCAAGGTGGTTAAGAATGCATGAGAAGAACTACACAACAAATATGTTGGAGTTAGTTGCAATCGTCCATGCCTTGAGAACATGGAGACACTATCTCTTTGGTGAGAAATTCAGTGTGTTTATAGACCACAAAAGCATGAAACACATTTTCTCATAGCATGATTTGAATCTGAGACAAAGGATATGGATGGAGTACCTCGAGATTTTTGACAATGACTTAATGTGTACACCAGGAAAAGGGAATTTATGTGAGGATGCATTGAGTAAATGTTTATATGCTCAGTTGAAAAAAGAATATTCATATAAATGGTCGTTGATGTCGATCCTAGCTGACATGCATGTGGATTTTGAAGACTGAGGTGATGTTGATGTTTTCTTTTTTCTACTCTTGTTCCAAATTTGGTAAAAATGGTCAAAGAGTCACAATCATCTGATGTAGAATTTCTGGTTATGAGTTCAAAACTCAATGGTGCAGAGACTATTTGGGATAGAAACTTTATGGGAGTTCAGTTTTGTGCTTTAGATATTGAATAGTTATACCTATTTCTTGTTTAGAACAACTCCTTCATGATTACCACCATTCGGGGAGGGTTCTACATCCAGGTACAAAAAAGAGGCATAAGGAATTGAAGAAGAAGTTTTATTACAGTGGCATGGAAGGAAAGGTTGCCATGTTCGTCTTGAAATTCCTAACTTTTCAGAAAGAAAATGAAGATCCTTAGAGAAAAGTAAGAATGTTGCGGTCTTTACCAATCCCATTGTGGAAGTGGGAGTAGACAATAATGCATTTTGTAATATGTCTTCCAAGAATGGTTTGTAAACATGATACAGTATGGGTAATTGTGGTTAGTCTTACCGAGCTGGCCCATTTCATCTCTATTCGTGGAGCTCATGTGGTGGAGGATCTGTAAAAAAATCTACATCTGATAAGTGTTAAAGATACATGGCATACCGGGTTCAAAAGTCTTAGACAGATGTTGAAGGTTCATGTCTTGTTTCTGGAAATCCTTACAGCAAGCTCTTGGGACTCAGTTAACTATGAGCATGGTGTATCATCCCCAAACAGATGGGAAATCCGAGGGGATGACAAAAACATTGGAAGAAATGTTTTAGGCTTGTGTAATAGATTTTGGTTGCTCATAGGAGTAGAATATATCTTTAGTGGAGTTCTCATACAATAACACATATCAGGCATCGATACATATGACTCTATGCGATGAATTGTATGGGAATCCTTTTCGTTCTCCACTATACTATGTGGAAAAGGTGGAAACATCTCTAGTTGAGATGAGACTTGTCTAGGAAACAATATACAAGATTGAGTTGATTAGAAAGTGGGTGGAAATGTCTCAGAGTCATCAAGAACCATATTTAGATCATGGTAGAAGAACGTTATAGTTCATTATGGGTGATAATGTCTTCTTAAGGATATCTCCAAGGCTTGGACATCGTCATTTTTTGGAAGAAGGTGAAGTTATCTCCAAGATTCATTGGCCCTTTAGAGATACATGAACAGGTCAGGGAGGTGGCATATTAGTTGGAATTACAACCATGGTTTTGTTCTCTCCATAATGTGTTCCATGTATCTCAGTTGAAAATGTATCAGCCTAATCATAACCATGAGATGAGATGGGATCATGTTGACCTAGAGTCAGATGCTTTATTGATACATATCTCGGTATGGATTGTGGACAGGCAAGATAATGTCTTGAGAGGAAAAAGCATCGGTTTAGTTATGGTTTGATGGAACCATGGTCATATTCAAGAAGATACATGGGAACTTGAGAAGGAAATGAAAGAGGAGTGGCTGGAACTCTTTCAGTTGGGTGGGGGTTTTCTACTTTCTTTAGACGGAAAGACAAATGGTGGGGAGAATATAGTACCCCCAGTTTCTGGTATGTAACCCTTAAATAATGATTTTCATTTTTATAATGTTTAAGGGTGATGGTTTCGAGAGCTTTGGAGGTCTTTTGGGGTAACATGGAAGTCACACAGGATGTGAAAGGTTTGACTAATAGTGCGGACAAACTGTTATTAGTAGGCACTTTTGAGGTAGTTTCTCCCACACGATGGGAGCATATTTTTGGATACCTTGCGAGGAAGTCGAGTGAGGGTCTTCCGAGGTATTGGCTAATGCACAGTTAGCATACAGTTTGTCTAATTGTGCATACTAACCATGTGAGTAGTTAAGTGAGATCCTAAAAAAGTTGATCTCACACATTTTTTCCTCTAGGTGGATCATTTCCTCCAAAATAGCCATACCTTGGGATTTGTATCCTCCTTAGGCCAAATACGGTTCCCCCATCATTCTGAAGGTGATCTGAAGGCTTCCCTTGGTGAATCAATGTCGGATTCTTGAAGTATGTGATTATTTTTCATTGTTCATGATTGATTTCTTAGATCTACTTTTCTTATTCTCTCAGTTTCTTATATCTACGCCCATTATGGGTATATATAAGTGTGTGGATGAAAAATAAGATAAGATTTGGTTTTGGTCTTTCTAGGAGAATAGATCAATGGTGGGTTCTAATATAATTGACATGATTTTCTTGAGTGTTCTTTGTTTGTGGAGGTTTTCCTCAAACCCATTAAGGTAGAAGGATTCTCTCTCGACTCCACTTTATATACATGAGTATCTTTGTTTTAAATTGGAAAATTTTTAATGGGATTGATTGTGAAAATCAAGGAAGAAATCTTTTCAGTGATGATTTATTGCTTTCCTAAAATTGTGAAATTTTGGTGAATTGTTGTGCAAAGTGATTAGGCCTCTTGAATTTAAAATCATGATTTTAAATTAAGGGTATTTTGGAGTTGCTAAATGGAATGATGAAATTTTGTTTTTCAATAAAAAGTATTTTTTTAAACGACATTGTATTTAAATAACATGGATGAAATTAGTTTTCAATAAAAATGGTCTTTTTATTAAAAATATGTTTTGGAATGATCCTTGGACATATTGGTGTGAGTTGATATTTAATTTCTTGGGATTGGTTGAAATATAAAATTGTGCTCAGTGCCAAAGGTTAAATTGAACATGGGTAATAAAGATCAAATTTCTAATATGGGGATTGGTTGAAATATGAAATCGTGCTCGGTGCAAAAGGGTTAATGGAACATGGGGAACAATTACCTTGTGATGACATGGTAGATCGATGAGAAACCAATCATGAGTATACAATTTTCAAAACGTAGAATGTATGGTTGGTTACATGGGTTTTTGGAATGGTTGGGTATGAAAAAAGTGGATATTTTGAAATTGTTTCCAAGCAATGATTAGTTATTTTTTTGGAAGCATAACTTGTAGGAAATTGGTTTCATTTGGTATTGTTTTCATGTGGTTGCAAACAGTTTTTAGAACATGATTTTATTCAGTTATAAGCTATTTTTGTAAAAAAAATTATATAAAATGTTTTATATAATTGTTTCCATCTCTTATATACTCATGGAGTGAGTAGTGAAATAATTGCGGGAAAACCTACAGAGTTTTATACTCACCCCTACAATGACCCTATGGTACTATTGAAGATTCTATAATCCGGGACGGGGGAAAAGGTATCATTTCCCATGATTTTTGCACTATCCTGTGATGTTTGAGTGGTTTGGAGATTATAGAGATTGGAGCATGTGGAGCATGGAGTCTTGTATTCATTTGATAGTCCTGTGTCGTATATCCGTTGTGTAGTTTGATACTTTGTTTTTTCTATTGTTACATAATTTGATGTGGTTTTGAGATACATGATGTTGATGAGTTTTCATTCATTAATTCATGAATCATATAGTGAATGTTTGGTTATGGTTGGTATGATTATTTTTTATTTCTTAAAGGGTAAAACATCCCCCCCCCCCATGTTCTTGAATCCCATCATCATTTATTTCCAGCCTTTGTCATCTGAGGTATGTCTCTTAAGGCCAAATAATGACTTGTTGTGCTCTCAAGACAATGAGAATTGGATGGTCATTACATACTATGCAAAGAAAGTCCCTCGAAAGGGATGGAATTTTATCTTCTAACTCCCAATAATTTTCTATGAGGGGGAAGTCATCACAGATAACTCCTTGGATTTTGATCATAGTGGTCGGGTGAAGATCCCATAAGCTGATTCCATCCACCACATGATGCATATGGAAAGTGTTGTTCTCTAGTGACCACCTACTCAACAAATGCTACCTGGTATATTAGTATCAATAAACCTAGAAATTTGATGCCCTCGCCTCCTCATAAATCCATTGAGACGTATAATTCTCCTCAAAAAAATGGAATGATGCACATTCCTAATTAACCTTTGAACATTCATTGCTAAAACTACAACCATGTAAAAGATCCTTGTGATCGGTTCATCCCTTGATTTGGTCTCCCAAACCCACCATGAAAGTCGCCATGTATTGCGAGGGGTTGGGGTTGTCTCATCCCCCAATTTATCCCAATCAATATATCTGAAATGTTTATTGGGAGTGTGCATTGTTAGAGATGAATGATCCTTCATGATATTTCTTCTATCACCCATATTGATTTATTATATTCCAAGGGAGATCTTGAACTAGTAGTCGGCATCATATCTACTCGCCTCAGGGATGAATACCTCATCCCTCACCTATAATCCATAAATTGGTTGCCTTTATCAATGTGGGTATTCCTTGTAAGATTCCATCACTATCATAATGATCATATCCTCATCCAACACACATCAAATGCTCTCCTATATCATTATATTCCTAAAAATAACGGCCTGATGAGTGGTTCAGTGTTGGTACCTTCATCTTCCATTTGGTTTGAGACATAGAATCTTTCATTATGTAATGTTAAAAAATATCTATTAATGAAGGTATGTTTCAAGATGTCTAGTTTGTGGATTTTTCCTCATGAAGGTTGGGTAGGTAGAAAATTGTTTATGTAAAAAAATTCAAGTAGGTGTTGAGGTTCACGAGAAATGGGGTTTGTAATCACAAAGATCTCACGAAGAGTTTGACCTTCACAACTATAGTAATTGGGATTTTCAGTTGGTTTAAATATTTTTTTCCCTCTTAGGGACCACTCCCCTAATTCATTGCCATATTACTGCCAATGGTTCATGAGAGGGAAATTTTACAGTAGGCATCACTATTGGACATTTAAAAAAAGAACATGAATGATCATGGTAAATGGGAAATAAAATTAAATTTTTAGAGGTAATGGCATTGAAAATGACCCACCTTTTCCCTTTTTCCACCAATTCCATGGGGGGAATTTTTATTACCATATATACATTTCATAGGTGAATTCAAGGAATTTGAGCTTGGTTTAGAGTAAATATGGGACAAAACATACCAATAATCCATCTACATGACTATTTTGGAAATATCACCACCTGAGAAAATGATGGAGGGCATGAATTTCTGGCACCAATGGATGCTGGATTGTAATCTCCATGAAACATCAATACTGAGTCATAGAGATATTCCAAGTCATGGGGAGGGTTAACGGTAACCCCTGTACAACATTAATTGGACTCGTGAAGCCCTGAACAATCTCAAATCTCATAAATCGTAATTAAAGGCACCGATATTCATGAAACCAAAACCCTATAAATAAACCCTTGTGTCTTAAATTTTAGTGGACGTATTAATCTTCAACTTTCAAAATTTCAATGAGTTAGTGACACTCATATTTTTTGTTAAAGAATGAGGAAATGGATCCCCCACATATCCATACATAAGGAAACCGCTTCCCAGGTGTATTTTAAAACCATAAAACCCAGAAGGGATTCCATTAAAGATGTTGTATTACCTTAATGGAATTAATATTATGAATATGGATCATGGATAATTACAACACACATACCCATTAGGAAGCCCAACCTATAGGAACCACGAATTCACCCTCAGGAAGGGTCACTATATTTTTCAAATAATATACAATTATGACACCATGATCTCTATAAGTCCCAATAAGAATTATATGAAACCCCCTATGTGGACATAATATTAATGAAATATCTCTTCTATACCTCTCATGGGTGCCTCCCATTAGGTGAAACCCTTTCACGATGGACGAGTTCCCAGGGACCTTCTATAAAATCATGTTTGGTTCAGCCACACCTCAAGTACCTACATTCCATTATCCTAAATATTTATTATAATAATAGGTACCCTAAATACCATTTATTCTATGAATAAAAACCCTATCACTGGTCTCCTAACTGAACACTCCCCCACTACAGTTCTATCTACATGTCCCTCCCAGAGGTATATGAACAGAGGCCACGTAATGATCGCACAATGATATAATATAAATTATCACTCCTATAATTTTATAGTAAATTTTTTATTTGTTTTATAACCCAATTATGAATTATTTTTCCTCTACTTATTTTTTTATTTCATTTTATAAAAACATTCTTCAAAATATAAACTGCAGAACTTCCCAATTGGATAATTGTTCAATGATTATATCATATCATTAACTAAAATGAACCAAATGTTAAAATTCATTTTTCCTGATTATATGGTAATTTGGATTAAATTCATATAACTGTAACAAATGATGAATTTGATGAAAAGGTTTCCAAACATGGCCCACATGTGAGGAAATTTTTAGTGGGATAGATTGGAGAAACATTCTTTATTTGGGATATAACTCAAGCCTGAGACATCCAATTGGGATTTTCCACCTCTATTGGATATATTACTTTACATACCACCTATAAACCCCCTTTTGATACATTTTTGACATTCTTTGTTCACTAAAATAACTTTACAATCAAGGAAGAAAAGTTTATCATGAAAAGTCACCTATTATATTGGGAAGTTAACTTATTTTTTGGAATTATTTTATGTGTCTTACAATAAAATAACCCCTCAACCACATTATCTATCGTTTTTGTACCATAGGGTGGGATATGATATCTAAGGATGATATCTTAACATATATGACTGTATAGCCTTCATGAGAGTTCTAAAATATTTATGATCACCTAGGGAGGAACATGATGCAAAACACCTACTTCATCATTGGATTAAATTGAATTATCCTTTAACTTATATGTTTTTATTTTTCATTTCATAATATTATATTGTTTATTTATTTGTGTATTTGAATGTCATTCTCGACTCGTATGTCATGTTTGTGGGTATCAATTCATGTGATTCTTCACACACCATTACCCACTTTTTTGTCCCATTTAGTTGCATTATTTGTGTTGTTCATATTGTTCAATTAAACTTTGATCAAAATTTACATGAACATTTAAATTTATGTTATTTGATCACACTGAAATTTTAAACAACCCTGTAACACATATCGTGTTCTTCATGTGTTTCCTTGGTGAGTTTTAGTTATGAAGGAGACACAAATAACCCAATCAGCGGCTATAGCCGGTGAATCATTTTATTTTTCTTAGAAAACCCATGGAGGAATCCTATATTAAAATAAGTAATTACCAAGTTATAGTTGTTTAAACCCTGAGATTAAATGATCCGAACCCTATATCTTGAAGCGATGAATGATGAGAATCATGGTATTTCCCCATGTTGATCATGTTAATTAAAACTTGTTAATTCCCATAATGATTCATTGGTGTACTTTATATTTCTGATTCTTAACTCAAAAAACCAAAATATTTATAAAATAGCATTTCTTATTTATATTTAGAATCATGAAATGTTTTATAATTAACTATTTATGTATTCATTGATATATGACCTAAGGTTCCTGCTATACAGTAGAAATTATAGTAAAAATTAACCTTTAATTTGACCCGCATGACAACACGATAAAATTTTGGAATCATTTCTAGGGAGCCAAGATTATTTTTTACCATTTATTTATTAAATTTTATTTTTATTTACTATCAATTATGAGTCTTTATCCCTTCCATTTTGTGTGTTTTTTTAGTTTTTAGTATTTTTTTTGTGTGTTTTTCTCTCTCTCTCTCTTCTTATTATTTATATTTCTCTGTAATTCTGTAATATATCATTTTATATTCATTTAACCTTTAATTATTAATATTTTTTTATTTAATCCATCCTCTGCCATAAAAAAATGTCATAACATATATTCAATACTTGATCATGAAATGAAAAGCAATTTGAAATATACCCTGAAATTAAAAATATACATAACACACAATTTAGTTTATATAAAGTAGGAAAACTAGGAAACGTAGAGTAACCACATGTATATCCTCAAGCATCCATAAAACAATACAAAATTTAACTTAATAAACCCCAGGAAAATATGGTTAAAAATAAAAAATCCTTAAAAGAATTGAACACCACAGATGTGGAGTACCAAATTGCATACATTGAATAAACTCAAGAAGCATCTATTTTGAGGTGAGATAATGTATCATACACATCCTTCCAAATTTCCACGGTCCCCCTAGAGAGAACCATCAAAACAATATCAACATATTTCACATAATGTTTTAAACCGTGAACCAAAAAATGGGTCAGAGGACCTCATTATGTTTATGGATTTTCATTTCACCCTTTATAGTGTATCCAAAGACGAGATTATCTATTTGATGAAAAAAATGTTGGGTTTTATTGACCATTAATGGAAAATTTTATGGGAATTATTCCATGCCTCTAAAATGACATCAATTAGAAAATAACATTTTGACATTATGCAATCACAAGGAGACACCATTCATTAATATTGGGAAAGATTCAAAAGACCATATCAAAGTATTCCCCACAACCAAATCATTGGAAAATTTTGAAGTTAATTATTCCTTGAGGGAATTTCCCTTTTGGATAATAGAATGATTGATGTTCATAGCTAGTGATTGACTATTTGGTAAAACTCATACCATCGATCGTGACTTGATTTCCAATATATCTCATTATGCACAAACATTTAGTAAATGAGTCATGGAACTCACTCAATGAGTTTATTAGTAATGTCACTCTTCACTAGGAAAAAAGGAATTGAATAAACTTTAAGAAGTGCATACCCTTATAATAAAAGTTTCTTAAGACTAGGGTACATCACACTCTCCTACAATTCACTACATTGTGGTATTTGTTTTGATAAAACTCACTTTTCTAACCAGTGACCTGTACATTAGGTTTCATTCATGTCCTGTGAAGTAGCACTTCCTGGGAATCCATTTCACCAAGAACATCAATTTAATAAATTACCATTCTTGATAAATACAACACATTGGTAGGGAGAACCACCACTATATGGAAAATGAGAGAACTTCTGCAAGGATAGATACAACCTGTATCATCAAGAGCTGGGTAAAACACCTTTTTATCATTCACAATCTCAAAAAAAATCCTCTTCTACCATATATGAACTAGACCTCTAGGAAATGGTAATAAAACTAGAAATCTAAAACCTCTAGTTCTAGTATAACAATTGATCATCCATTAAAGACCTATGAAATCTAGTGAGGCAATTTCCAAACAGCATAAATGATAAAATAATGCATTGTTTTAGAGAACTACCATCCCAAACTATTGCTAATCCAAAGGATAAATGTAATTTAGGTTAAATCAAAATTCACAGGGTTAAAGTATTTTTCTCTATCAAAATATTATACCACATAGATATTTCCCCCTCATGAAAACTCTACATCTCAACCCTCAAAATTGTTATGATAATAAAATAGGCCAAAAGAGTAAACAAGTTATTATTGAGGATTCACAAGAATAATCCATTCCTCTTCCTTTAACTCAAATAATATCTAACTATAATAAAAATATTTATAAATAGATTGAGAATGATATAATGGATACATTAATAAATTTTCAAGATAATATTACATTACTGGATACAGTTAAAAAATAACTCACTTGGAAAAATTTATTAAAGATATTTTCACCCATGTATGGTGACTGAAGGGGGGTGATAGGGTAATACTTGGATAGAATGTCACAACTGTGATAAAACCACAATACCAACTATGTTCAAGGACTTGTTACTGAAATTATACCTTAACCCAGAGGGGAGAGGTTATTTTATAATAAAATTAAAGGGTTTTGTTCATTGATTAATGTGATGCCTTGAATTTTGTAGAATTATATACAGGTTATAGAGCATCAACCAATGGAAATAATCATGAAACCTTCCAACCGGAGAAAAAAACCAATATAGAGTAGTCAAGGATTTCCTCGTAGGATTGAAGATTCTCATATTCCCTATAAATTTCTACAATATTAACATAGAAGATACCTAATACCAAAGCACATGACCCTATCATACATGGGAGGACATTTATAAAAATATAAAATATGATCATCAACATTCATAATAGTACATTGTCCACGGTGTTCAGTTTTTGAACGTTAAGTTTTAATTTCGTTGATTCTACAAAACAATATATAAACTAGCACCCCACTATTCCTATTTATTGGATGGAAGTGTTATCTAATGACACCAACATTCACAACATTATCCCATCAACCCATCATGTGATTCATTTTTTTCTTCCTCACACATGGATGATTTTAGTTATGATTCATATTTAGTGTGTTTTGTGGGTTCATAAAAGTGTAACTGTTGTATTTTAATTGAGGACCATGTTCATTCTGAGGTTTCCATGATCAATGTTGATTCTTCAAATATGAATTCAATTGACTCTCCATACTTAGAGAATTAACATGAGCATATTGACAGTTTCATAGACCTCACCCATCCTAAATCCCCTCATAAATTAGGAAACCATCTTCTTTGGAATTAAAACAACTTACATAAAATTTAAAACATTCTTTTATTATGTTATTAACCAATTTCCAACCATTATTAGAAATAAATATTATCTTGAGTAGAAATTATAACTTCTCGATAATTTGAGAGAGTATAAAATATGAGATTGGACGAACATTGGATGATATTCCTTGGATTAGACTATATATTTTTAAACAAAATATAATTTTAGATAAAGAGGATAAACCAGCAACGAAAATCAATGCAAGATAAATCCCACTCTCTATGAAATGGTAAAATTTGGAGTGAGTAAATTTCATTCTCATGGGATCAATCGTCTTAGATCAAATATTATATGGGAAATCCCAGTGAAAATTTTGATATAAAAATTGGAATAATATTTTTGTTAAATGAACGAATTTAATTTGTTCCAACATGTGTGATAAAAAATTGGTGAGTTTGTATTGACTACTTTTTATTGTACCAATACACATGAAAGGACCACATTAATCTAACATTCATTGAATTAATTTTAGAAAGGAATTCCAATAATTCTCATTATTGTTTCCTTGAAGGGTTTTTGGGTTATTTAAAAATCCATATAACCCATGAAGATCAAAAATATACAATAGATACCTATTCATTCAACACATTTTGTCTCTATAATGATCATATTAATTGTCAGTGATGTACATTGATAATTTTTTGTGTACGATGATAGTTTAGTGAAATATATTATGAATTATTTCATGATTTATGGGTGTTCATTTTGATGATTTTTTGGAAGACCTAGGTTCTGTCCTCCACTGTTTCATTGAAAATGATATCGAAATAAATTAAAAAGACCAGACATTTAATGATTTATGGGGGATAGTTCTTAGGAATGAAATTTCAAATGAGGTAATAAACATTGATAAATTAAAAAATTAATTAATTTCATTCCATCTATATCCAAAATATGTTTGTGAGTTGCAATCCTTTTTGGATGATAATGGTTTTTACTCTAATTCAATAATGACTTTCATAAGGTAACAATTCACTTATATTGATTATTAAAAAAAATATTTTGAATTTATTTTTGATAAGAAATGTGAGGATTTATTAAATTAACATAAACAGGTTCTCAATTCACATCCCATTATCTAACCACCAAGGTGAGATCTCCCCTTAGAACACATGTGTGATTCCTCTAACATTTTGGGTGGGGTAGTTTTATCAAAAATAATTTCGAATTATCCACATTTAATTTCATATGCCTCATGTACCAATGAACCTTAACAGGAAAAATACATCACCCCTGGATAAGTACTTTTTTCTATTTTTTTTACTTGGATAAATTACATTCATATCTTCTTGGGTATAAAATCACTTTTTTATAATTTTATCTCTTCATTGTGTCCTTAGGAATCCCAAAGCTAATCCTCACCTGATAATGTGGTATATCCTCCAACATGAGTTTGAAACTAAGATTAAAGATAATAGGGGAATGGAAAATGTTCTAGCTGACCACTTTAGTAGGATTTCCCCATCACTGCACAACCTTGTTGACCCCTCCCTCTCCATTGGAGTATTAGTTCCACATGAGAACATTTATGATGTGTCGACCTTACCCCTTAGTATGCAAACATTATGAATTTTTTAGAAGAATCAAGAATACAAACAAATTATTGAACCTTATAATCATAGATACATAATCATGATTCATTATGGTATATTTGGGATGACACATACTTATGGAGAATTTATAGTGACCATGTTGTTCAAAGGTGTTTCCATGGCATTGAGTTCACCTTAGTTTGGAATTTATTCCACACATTGGATTTTTTGGGAAACTTTTTCCCCCAATGTATAACTCAAATAGTCCTTGAATCAGGACATTATTGGACAACTATATTGATGGATGTCCATAGGTATTGGAATTCATATTCTTGATTTCATTCCACATGGAATATATCTAAGATAAATGCAATGCTTCCACATCCCACGTTAATTTGTGAGATATTTTATGCATGTGGAATTGAAATCATATGGACATTACCAAATTCATTTCTCATTGTGAAAATATTATTAACATTCGACTATGTCATTAACTGGTTAGAAGAAAAGGTTACCATGACAGATGACTCTTGAGTGGTTATTCATTTTGTGAAGTCTTATATATTTTGTAGGTTGGGTTTTCAAAGATTCTTCATTTGTGATAAAGGTTCACATTTTTCCCATAATAACATTAGAAAATAACATTTTACATATAGGGTTTTTCATAACATATATACATCATATCAGCACAAAACTAATGGATAAGCGGAAATCTAAAATCCAGAAGTTAGGAGAATCTTGGAAAATAGGGTACACCAAAATAGGGATGATTGGATTTTTCATTTGGGCGACGAACATTGGTCATAACGTAATACCTTTAAATCCTATATCAAAATGTCAACATATAGGATTGTTTTTTTATGTATATTCACCTACCAGTGGATCTGGAACACCATGTATATTTTGATATTTAACCATTTAAATGGAATCATTCAAATTATATTGACCATAGGTAGTTATAGATTATAGAGTTAGAAGAAATGATGTGATGCCTATAAGAACTATCAGAACTATAAATATATGATAATGTTTATCCATGATTATATTACTCATTAGAAGATGTTTCATATCGGTGAGAAGGTCCTTATGTATGATTTCAAGATAAAGAACCACCTAGGTAAGAATCATTTCCATTGGTTCCATCCTTGTATTGTTACAAATGTTTACCCTTTTGGTGATATACATACTTTTCATGAGAGAAGTGGAAAAGTGTTTTTTTTGTTAGTGCCTCAAAAAGTCTATGAGGATTTTATAAATCATTTAATTCAGTAAATCCAGCTAATGGATGCCACATATGACACCACTTAGTAGATTTTACTATATTCACATGATTATTTACTTGTATATTTATTTAAACTACTTACTTTGAGGACAATGAAATCTTTATGCATGGGGTCGGGTGACATTTCAAAGTTAGTATTTTAATGATAAAAAAATTAATTGAAAAAAAATAAAAAAACAACAACAACAATACGTGTTTTCATTTTTGAATTATTTTTCGTTATTTTATGTTTTAGACAAATGTTGATTTTAAAAAGAGTATCCAAATCAATTCTCATTCCTTAGTAGATTTGGTGAAAAACTCTATTTTTTCGGAAAAAAATCAAATGTATGATTATATGGAATTTGTTTACAAATATTTTTACTTTAAAATCATTTTAGGAGTATAATAGATTTTTCAAAAACCATGCCACATTAGTAAAAACTAATATTTTTGTTCCTTTCATGTAACACATTATAAGTAATTTATTGAATATTTTTACATTAAATAACATTATTGAGAGTATTGGGTCATGTAGAGAAACAATATCATTAAATTATATTTTTTAAATCCAAATGATTTGAGTTTGTTACATTCTTGATATAGGCCATCATTCATAGAAAATCCATTTTTACAATTATAATCTATTTTTGTTCAACATGAAATTTTACACTTATTAAACCTTAGAAACCATAAATTACAATAAGGTATACATATTACAAGCCAAATAATCCCATACAACACATTTCTTGTGTACATTAGTGTTTTATTTTTAGCATGTGTGGGGGATAGAGTGTTCCATAGGAATTATATTGTAAAATTCATTTTAATGGGTGAGTGAAATGGTGAATACATTTTTTTGGGAAGTGGGTCCACAAGTCATATCATATCAATATGTAATTGACTATAGTGATTTTTGTGAAACTATAGTCCATACTTTTCCCCATTAAATGTCGTATATTGGTGTGTGACGTGTTGTCTCGTGATGAGGATGCAAGCTTAGTCATCAAACTGTCCATTTATTGTTATTTTCGATTAAATTTTAAAACTAAAAGTGGAATTCTAATTTATTAGTAAAATTTAAATTAAAGAATATCCAAATTAAATAATAAATATACCTCAATTATTGGAAAACATAATAAAAATAGATTGAATAAAATGAACTAAGAAGGAAGCGGTGGGAAAACATCGATCTATGGACATTACCTTTATCATTGTAGACAATTTATTTCTAGTTAAATTATCTAATTTATATATCATGGACTAATGATATTCATCTATTATGACCATACCCAAAAAAATAACCTAAATTATGGGTATTTCTCCTCTAATTAATGTTACTCAATTACCCAAAAACCTTAAAAAAATACAAACTAATTGAACTTGTTGTGCTCAATGGAGAGACCCTACCCAATGAATTTTAAACAATAAGTCCATAATTTGACATTCTTATAATGATAAAAAGTATTGAAAAATGTAGAATAAATATAAATATAGAATGAAAGAAACCTCCTCCATTCAAGGAAAAACAATTTCTGGATAATTCAAAAGGAAGGAGATTATTGTGAAGAACACAATCTCAAATGGGGAAATTCCTTTAGATCATCACTAACCATCCTTTCTTGGAGAATATCCTTTCATATCTTTATCAACTCATTAAATTGCCCTCTTATATATTATTTATTAAACACCACAACACCCTATCTATATCTAAACACAATTCAAATGAAATTTAAGTAGATAATTTCAAGGATAAGGGGTGGCCAAGTTGTTCTCCGGATCTATTTCCCTAAATGTTGGATCTATTTTTAGCCTCTTGCAAACCAATTCTGTATTTCGAGTCTTCATAAATGTTTTTTGAACACTAGTTTATGTTCTCCGAACAATCTATTGTATATTAAATAAATTTGTTTAAAAATATATTAATTAAATACAACTGACAAATTCTTAATGCAGAAGAGACTTTTCAACTTCATCCAATGTGACTCATGAAAAAAATTCCTTAATGATCGAGTTTTATATTAAAATTTACCATGATGTCAAACTAAGGACTTGGATTCCATATCAATGTTGAATCATCTAATATGTACACTTGAACCCTGAGTTATTCATCATTCATTGTGGTGGGTCAATTCTGTCTGAAAATTTAGTTTCCATATTGAATTGTCTTTTGGGGCCTATAAAGGACTGTATCATGATCTTCCCCAGTCGAAACATATATAGTTCATATAAAAATGGTTCTTAAAAAAAATCATCCAATTTGGATCCAAATTGAAAACGATATTCCTAAAATTAAAAATCTATTTAAAATGATAAAATTCCAGAATTAGGAAATTTTCATAATTTAGCTCAGAAGTCTTCAAAATTTCAAAAAATATGTAATTTTACATAAAAATATAACTTGGTGGGTATTAAATCATCAAATTCAAAGGAAAAATATCTAAAATATCAGATCTATTAATCCCACAAACATAACAGTTGGACTCCTGGATAACTGAGAACTTCAAAATAAATTGATAATGAAAATTCCTAACAGATTTCAATGAAATTAACAAGATAAAAATAAATTCACCCAACATATCAAGCCTATTAAAAGTATTAAATTCTGTGTTCTTCATTTTTTTCCTTCATTCCAGTCAAATTTCATTCATTCCTCTATCTGAAATTATGCCTACCTCACTTTTTTTTCTCTCATCAAACGATTTTGATTTTAATAAAATCTTTCCATGTTCAAATAAATGCATGGGTCACCATTGAAATGAAAAAATTCTCAATCTACACCCATTTGAGAAAATGAATATTATCCCACATGAGGATATAAAATGGGTTTTTATGGGGTTTATGGTCAGTGGGTTTTAGTTGTTTAAAATTATAATTTATAAAGAGAGGGTTTGGCTCTTTGTTGAATGAAAATTTCATGACTCTTGGTTTTACTTCATAATTCTAATTTCCTATCTCTCCTATAATGAAAATCAACTTTGAGAATATCTGAGAATAATTTTTCCATCGCATTCCACCGTTATTGAATCATAAAAAATTGATTGTTTCTTCACTATATTTTTGTAAATCTTTAGATAGGGAACAATATTCCTTCATTTAGAGTTATAGAGAGGAATAAATCCATTAAATTAAGATCTCTAGATTGAGAAATCATTAGAAAAATAATTTATAGTAACTAAAACATCACTTAAAAGTTTGAATCATCATCCCAAGAAAAAAAATTATATAGAACACCAAAAGTCATCTTTCCCCCACACTTAATTTCAACTAGATCAAGATAAGTTCATTAATACAACGTCAGATATGGAAACTAGATTATAATTTGTATATATTACAAGATGTACATGGCTATAAAGGGCTTACCAATGTCCAATTTATATGGTGGTCTAGAAGATAAAATTAATCTTATTAAATAGTGGGGTTTCAATCACCAACAAATCCCCAAAATCATTTTGAAAAAAAAACATCATGAAATCTATTATGTTTAGATTATATAAATGAATGTTTTGGTTAAAACAAGAATTCTTTGATTTAATCATGATGATAGGTGAATGTGAAGAAGATACTAAATAAGTTAATAATCACCACTTTCATGTGTTTTTTATTATTGGTCAACATTTGTGGCATGTAATTCCAAATGAATAGGTTTTTTATGAATTTATAAATTATATATCTAAAAAAAGCATATTTCAGAAATAATTTATGTTTAGTTCAATGAATCAAGTTAGTTCATTCTATTAACAAAAAATTTAATTCCAAACGGATATTACATTTTTGGTTTAATTATTTTTTTTAGAAAATGGGAAATAAAACACATAAAATTTGAAAATAAAAGTGGAAATTTAAAATAAAAATAAAAAATCAATTTGAAATGAAAACACAAAAAATCCAAATCTAAAATGATTTATCCTCCCCCACCTAATGTATTTTATTCAATTTCTTTATTGTAAATATATTATATGAGACAAAATCAAAAAGATTATACATGGATAAAATTAGTTGGATGTAAAGACATGGATTTATTTTTATTGAGCAGTAATAGAATTGAGCTATCCTCAAATGAGATGAAACATGGAAACCATCCTGAAAGAAATAAAAAAGAATCAATATTTACTTAAAATCATGTAATTAAAAATATAAATAAACATAAGAGATATGTGACTTGGTTTGAATCCCACAAGTGGGTGATATTATTTCACTTCCACTAGTTAGGTTGTTCAAGTTGATCATCCCCAATCAGAAGGTGCGTGTAGTTTCTTCCTCATGAACACAAAAAAAATATTCTCCAATATTCTTTAGCTCACAAAATTATAGAAACTCAAAAATATAGATTTCATCATGTTCCCATCCATGAAATTTTTGTTCAAATAATTTACTTAAAGAGGGACCAAACTGAAAAAGTCACTTTCCATGACTTTATCCTAACATACAACCTCTAGTGGTTTCTGAATTTAAATCTCATGATGTGGTTCGTTAATAATTTAATCATCAAAAATGATTTCTTCTTCATAAATCATACCAGTACCATCATACTCATTTGAACCTGTATACTAAAATGGGAACACAAATATTTCTTCTATTTGAACCATGACATCCTCTTCATTTAAAAATATTATCCACTCAAAAGTAGTTGGAACAATATTTTCATTGAGAGAAGCTGATTGAAAATTATTATGAAAATAAATAATAATAATTGGATCAATATTTGAGAAATCTTTTTATGCATTCTCTGGTTCTTTATATTTCTGGGAGTCAAAATCAGTGGTATTAAATGTGGTCAGTATCTCAGGTTCCTCCAAATCCTCTTAAAAAACAAATATCTCATGTTTCTCTTCATCTTTATCCAAATTTAAATAATTTTTTTTATTATTTTATTTCAAAAGGTTTTCCTTAACATGTAATTTCATTTTCATGATTGTCAGCATGATAATTTTCTAAATACTTTTCATTACTAAAATTAATGTAAATTAGTGAATTAAGGGAAATTTCATCCTTAAATTTTTAAAAGGGTGATTCCAAATTAGTTTTAAGCTCATCCAAAAATGGTTCATAACATAAAATGTCAGTGGGGAATGATTTTATATTTCTTGATAATATCATTGTGATTTCAATTCTTTTAATTCATTGGAAATAATTCACATTTTTTATTACTTCTGGAATGTTTTTTTTTTGAAAAAAACAATTTATTGTATTTAAAGTGTATTTTTTTAATTTTATAATTTCATCATGATTGGGATCCTCTCAGTGATGATAATCAGTCTAAACATATGAGTAATCACTATGAAAATACTTTTTTTATAAATTATTGGTGAAAATAGTAGAATGTAAAAAATAAAAAAACAAAGAAACCCTCCAAAAAAGTAGATCCAATTTGACACTGGGGTTTTTTGTCATGAATTTCCAGTCAATATTTTATCCCCTTAAAAAGTAGTACAGTGATGACCATGGGTTATCTCACGAGGAGGAGGCAGGCTATATTGTCGAGGTGTAACTTTGTTAATTTTTTTATTATTAAAAATAAAATTCGTGATTTAATGTAATTATACAAATTTATGTTATAGAAACATAGAATTAAATAATAAATATATTTTTATGATTGGAAATCAAAAGAAAACATTACCGATGAAAACAAACTAATGAAGGTAGCAGTCCAAAAATATCGATCATCATACACTCCCTTTATCATTGTCAATAATTGATTTCCAACTATATTATCCATTTTATACCTTAGTAACTCAAGATATACACTTATTAGGACCATAAAATATAACAAGACCTCAATTATGGGTTTTTATCTTCTCATGAATTTGATTGTACTACCCAAATACCTCTGACTAATCAAAACTAATTGAACATGTTTTTCCCAGTGGGGAGTCCTCTCTAACGAAGTTTAAACAATAATTACATCATTTAAAACTCATAAGATGATAAAAATTTCCCAAAATTGATGTAATTTAACATAAGATAACAAATATTTTGGTAAGGAACCATTAAAATTGAAATAAGAAAATATCTAAAATATTATATAAATCAGTTATACATGTTTCCCTTTTTCTCTCAAAAAAATTTATATTGAAAAATAGTTATGTATATTGAATAAAATAGTGGAAAAGTATAAAAATAATTGGAAATTTGAAAGTTTACTCATTATTATTCAATTATCGGTTACGACCAAGGAATAAGGAATATAGGAGAGATTTATTTTTATGTGGTACAATATGTGAGAGCTTGAGTGAGTACATTAATTTTTAACACATTTTAAATTTTTAAAATATGTTTACAAAAGTGATTAAGAATTCCTCTTCTACATTAGTTTATTAAACCTAAAATCCTATAAACACTTAATACTTAGAAAAACCAATTGGATGTTCTATTTAGTAGCACTCAAGGTCCTACTAGTTGAAAACATAGTATATCGACAAGGATATGTTAAGACCACATGAACTCTTGGAAATGATCATAACTACACTTTGATATGATGTTAGAGTAGAGAGGGAAAATTTCTAAGTGAGGTGAATTCTGACATGTTTAATGAGTGAACAAATGAAATTGACGAGTTGAAATTGAAAAAATATGTATATGAGAAAATAAAATTTATTGAAAAATTGGTATCATAAATGAGATATGATAAAGTTCATTTCGAAAGATTCTTAGATGTTTTCACACATATGAATTAGGAATGGGACAAGACTTGGGTATAATACTTTTCATAGGATTTCAATGGTTTCACTGTGGGGGGTTTTACCACACAATGATATGACTTATACTATCCCTATTATACTTGGGTATTACATTTTTTATTGGTTTTATAATCCCATTATTAATTCATTTTTAATCATTATTTATTTTTAATTCATTTATTGATAACATGATTACAATGATAAAATTGCACAATAGCCCCAACTGTAAGTTGTTAACTTTTTCTATCACATCATTAACTACACTAATCTAAATTTAAATTCTTTTATTATTATATAATCATTGTGATTCAATTCATATAACTGGAACAAATGATAAATGTGATCATAAGGGGCCCTAACATGGACCACTGGTGAAAACATTCAAGGCAGCTAGATTAGACCACTATTTTGTATTTGGGTCATAACTCAGGACTAATACATAACATTGGTTTTATTTAACCTCTAATGGATATATATATGTATATATATATTACCTTTTATATGAATTTGAATATATTTTCTGACATTTTTTCACTCAATTAGCCAACTAATAAGGGTTTGTGTTCCATGAATAACCCCTAATCGCTTTGGCGCATTACTTATTCTGTGGAACCATTAATCTATTTTCACAGTAAATAATGCATATCCCACATTATCTATGTTTGATAAAATATATGGTAGGATTTGAGCTCTATGTATGATATTATTAACATTTATGTATTTCTCTGCTTCTATGGAGATCTAAACACCTTCTGATCACATGATGTAGAATAAGATGTAAATCCTAAGCTATATCATTTTATTAAAATGATTTATATTTTATATTATATGAATTTGTGTTGTTTTAATTAATATTATATTATATTTTTTATTTGTTTACTGGTTTTTCATACTCAACTCATATGATCATGTTTCGGTGTATCCATTCATGTGATGTTTCACACATCATTCACCACTTATTTCTTCCAATTTCAATTATTGTGTTTCTTCGGTTCATATTGATCAATTTAACTATCATAAAAATTTGCATGTGTATATGAATTCACAACATGGTATAAAAATAATGTATCAAACTAACCTGATAATCATTTCCAGTTTATTATGTGTTTCCATAATGAGTTTCATTTATGTTATCAGACACAAATCACTCAATCATCAGTGGTAGCATGTGAATCTTTTTCAGTTTTTGACCTAACCCTAGGAGGTATCCTAGTGAAAACTCAATAATAACCTTGTTTAATGTGTTAAAACCAATGTACTAAAATATCAGAACCCAATCCCTTGATGTTATTTGGGATGAGCATCATGATATTTCCTCAGGTGGAAAATGATTAATCAAATATTGTAATTCCTGCATTATTTTATTGCCTTCTATTATCTTTTAAATTATTACCTCAAAAAAACCAAAACATTTCAAAATTCCCATTCCCCATTTATTTTCATAGTCAAAACCTTATTTAAAAATTAATGATCTAAGTATCGGTTAAGAGGTTACCTGGGGATCCTAATAAACTATTGAAATTTTAGTAAAACTAAAAGTCTAATTTGACGTGATTGATAAATTGATCACATTACCCCTAAGGGTAGAATCTTTGAGGGATATTAAAAAACTTTCATGTTGTAGGATCTCTATATTTGATATTATTACATATTTTAATGATCCAACATGAGGATTAAAATATTCTTAAATTTAGATTTATAATGTAAAAAATACCAATATTCATCTCATAGTCACACTACATTAAACTGCATGACCACATCCTAAGCACATGACTAAAAAAGGTATCCGTAAACTATTCAATCAACAAAGGATTCTCAGTATATTACTCACATGGATTAACCCCACACCTCTCAACCTATGTGGTAAATATATGATCACCTTAGTATGACCATATTCATATTCCAACCATTCCCTTACCATGGGATATGATTCACCCAAAGTGGGAATATTACACTAGTAAATTCACATCATCCCTTGTTAAGGATCCTTCTGTGACATGATCATCCTTTCTGCATGATGAAAAACTACATGGATAAATCTAAACTTATGACTTTAAATATCCTCATATAATTATGTTGGTTTTGATCCCTATTCCTTAAAAATGTTACGAAGAAATCATCCTTAAGGTTCAATCCTAAAATCTGTAAACTTGGTGTGATATCATCCCTCTAAAGGACACACCTTCACATCTACCTAAATAAGGAATCCTGGTCAACCATTCTGAATCCTCCAATATAGGAAATTCTAATCCATCCATCAATGTGGGAAATATTCCCACTTAGATACACACATCTAGATCTTCCACAATTGGGCATCTTGATAAACCATGTGGATCCTTCTCAATAGGTTGTTCTAATCCATACATCCTTATGTGACATCATCCTTAGTAGAGACACACATATGGATTCACTCAGGCTTTACAATTTTTAATATTTCTTGTAATCTCACTATGTGATGCTATTTTTCTTCCATATTCTTAAATGAAAACATTTAACTTCATCAATCTAATGAAGTGACCAAAAACATAACATACAAATTAAAGTAGATGAATCAAAAACCAAAAACCCCATGTGACTCAGGGACCATAGAGAGTAATATTTCATGAATATATTCTCTTAATTACCTCCCAAATTCTAAAAACACGTCTCATATCTACATGAAACAGCAAATAACATAAGTTTCTATAGTAAACATTTATCCTGAACCATCCTATTTCATCTAAAAAATGGAAAACTAAATAGGCTCTTGAAATTTCCTAATGAGAATTATTGATCCTCATGGACTAAAAAATACCATTAGGGATTCATAATATAAAAAATTGGGGATGAATCCATCCAATGATCACAGACATAAGATAAAATAAATCATAGCGTGTAGTATAATGGAAATAAAAAATACCTAGACATATAAAAAGTAATTGTAGTATATTCAAAAGGTAATCTAGATAAAATTTACAAAATAAGTAATAAGAATAAACCAAAAACAATCACAATATCCATGTGACCTCTTTTTCACCATCGATTCACAAAGGCCAACAAGAACCATGGGAAGGATTGAATGAAACCAAAACATAAAAAAATCGTAGGTCTACTCACACGTGGTAACAAAGGTATGGTATGATTATTCAATATATTAGTAGATACTAACCAATGAATTCATTATTTTCCTCTCCCAAAACAATTCAGAAAAACAAATTTGAATATAAGGATATGAATTATGTTTTTATATTTAAAAATAGAACAAATATAATAGTTTTCAAAATCTATATTTAAATTCCACATTGAAGAAAACACATTTACATCATTATTAGTTCCAAAATATAGACTCTAAAATCCAATACAAAGAAGGAACCCATGTATATAAATTAATAATAAATTTGGGTCAAACCAATAACATGTATCAAGGAACATAAAAATGAAACTGCACTATGATAGGAACAGGTATGTAAAAATGTATAAAACATGGGAACCAAAATTTTATAAAAAAACTAGTGGAGATGCGGTGTATAAATTCATGGTAATATCCTAGAAATCTTGAGAGGAACATATGATGTTCTTTGTTTCGACAAATATTTTGGTTTAAAGATGGAATCCTCAATCAACAACCAACATGACTGATCTATAGTAGCCTCAAATTTTGAACATTCCACTATCGTTATTTACTATCCATGGGGATGTGGTTTATCTAATCAAACCCAAATAATTACTCTCCCTAAACACAACTTATGACATATAGGATCCCATGATAACATAAAATGGGAATTTGGGGTGTCTAATATGTAGATAACGTATATAACTTGACACCATATTCTAATGATCATGACAAACTCAACTACCAACACTAAAGAATCCATTCAAAGACCCTCTCAAAAATAGGGGAATCCCATTGGTGTGTAAATATTTTTAAAAAAATATCTTTCAATGTTACTATTCTTATTAGGTATCATTAAAAAAATGGAATTACTTTCCAATGATATTTCTAAAGGTACCTAAAAACCATAGCATTTTAAATTAAAAATCATTTTCTAGAAAATAAATATTTCTCTCAATGAAAATTATGAAACCATGATAATAATTATGACATTTTTGCAAGGTTCTAAGTGGTACTATGCATAAATCATTAAAATTTTATTTTTGAAAAGAATTTGGAATCTAAGAGGCCATTTAACATAGATATGGTTTTAGAATGATAGAATTATCTGGAATTTCTATTTATATACATGAACACATACATATATTCACCCAATTAACATATAGATATTCCCATACCACAGTAGAATATATATATATATGACTAAAAATTAAAAAATATCAATCAAATAAAAAAAATAATTATAATGGAACACAACTATTTATCACATAAGCATCATGTCTATAAAGAAAATAAATCACATACAAAGCACAATGCCACATCCCACACAACATTACTAAATCATGAAAAATGTCTCAAAATACTAAAGCACCAAAGACCCAATTGAAATATAAATTTTAATTTTAACAAAAACCTAGTATACAATCACCTAGAACACATATATGCATAACCATGAAAAAACATAAAATAAATTTTTAATTCCAGAAAACTACATGGAAGACCATAAAAATTCATTTTAGTAAATCATGAGCATGAAAAAAAACATCTGTTCAAGAAAAATAATTTAATGGAATGTTTCATAAAGGAATGGATAGATACACCCAACTAAATGGTCTGAAAAAAATGATGAATACATTTAAAAGAGAAGAATTAGGTCTAAGAAGCAAACCAAAGACCCAATCATGAGAAGAATCAAATCAAATAATCCAAACCATAACGTGATGTTCATCCAATAGAGATCAAACCCTACAAAGATGGATAAAATAACTGATAAATAGGGGGAGTGTAGAAAACTATGCCAAAATCCATGAAAATATACCAAATATTGATGTAACTACCTTATGGATTGATGGTGGAGAAAATGGTATGGGATTTTGAGACCCCTCATGGACTAAAATCGAATCGGGGGAGGGAGAGTATTGAATGGGATATTATTTTAAAGACATTAGAATGTGAAGTTTAAATTTATGGATTTTGTGCCAATCTCATGTTTAGGACACATATTCTACCAAATAGTTCCCTAACAATATTCCCTCTATTATAATGACAAATCAGGATCACATGGTTTTGATGCATGGATTAGAGACCATGGATCAACTGTTCTTTCTCCCCTTAAAGGAAACCCCACATTCACATGGTGTAGTCATGTGGTCTGGAAAAAATTCCACATCCATTTAATCTATGACTATTAACATAGTATACACGCCCACACACATATCAAATGATTTACTATAACCTTGTAGAAGTCATACACCATATCTCAGACACCCATAAGAAGGAAAATAAATGTTTTCATGTGACTAGAGTGTTTCTGTAAAGGGAAAAACCAAAGGAATCTTGGTTCAAGTTTTCGATGTGTATAGCTCATGTTAGATAAAAATAATGGATGAAAATTAGTTTTGGAGTACAAGGTTGGTGAATATATTTAAAAGGAATATGATTTACCTAAAAATGATATAACATATTCATGATATTCACAATAAGATAACTACGTGAGATTATTGTTTTTCTATATTCTATAAAGGGATGATTACAAAAATTTCATTAAAAAAATTTGAAATTAATTCATCTCATCCTTTTGGGAGGATACATTATTACATTTCTATGCTATTGATATTGCAATAAAAAAATAGATAATGATACTTAATTTCCTTTCTTAAGGATTTTAGTCGCATTAATTATATTTTGTTTACGAGAAATATATTAGAGGATTTGAAGATTCATAATAT
The DNA here is from genome assembly GCA_963277665.1 of Viscum album. Lineage (NCBI taxonomy): Eukaryota > Viridiplantae > Streptophyta > Magnoliopsida > Santalales > Viscaceae > Viscum > Viscum album. The sequence goes on along the minus strand of OY728123.1, from coordinate 1,736,114,094 downwards.
TTTTTGGATAATTACTGAATAATGAATATAGATATTCCATGAATAACATTCAAAGTGAAAACCAATCTGTGTAAAAGAATGGGAGTTTTAGGTAATATCATAAAAAGATAGACTTCATTATGAATTAATTACAACATAAATACCACAGTAAAATGGTATTTCTAAAAGGAATTTATGTTTTGCTGAGATGGTGTGATCATTGTTAATTAAAATGATACTTGATTACATTTCTAAAGGAAAAATTCTGGAACAATATGACATATTCAAAATGGATTTTTTATAGTTCTAACTCCAATATATCTCATTAAAAATTGTATTACAATCAAATATGGGATTTAAATACAATAGGGTGTTAAGAAATACTTTCATTATTAAATTCTAGGATGAAAATATTTGAGATTTTGATTAAAGATATGTTCATGGAATTTTAATGGATACTCTTATAATGATCAATGATTCATGTTGTGTAAGAAGGATATAGTAATTATTTTTCACTTTGGGTATGTGAATGTTCTCAAAAAATATAATAAGATTTTTTCAGTGATGATTGAATATATAGAATAAAATTAAAATTAAGTGATTGATGTTAAACAATTTGACAGAATTATTAATGATAATATTAATGTTTAATTTGATATATATAAATATTATCACTCTTCAATCTCATGTTCAATTTATAAAGTTACATTAATATCTTCATTGTCTACGGAATATAGAAGAAGTTCAAATCAACATTATAGTTAAAAAAATGTTCTAACCTGAATGACCTCAATGTTAGTTTGACATAATTTATTTTGTAATAAGTTTATCTAAAATATATTAATTTAACCCTATAAAATCATGAGTGGATTGATGAATAGATTTAATATCTATAATATATTTAGAAAAATGAAAAATGGAAACATATATCCTAACAAAACAATAATAATTTCATTTTTATAAAATTGATATTGAATAAAAAGGTGAAGTAAGAAGAAAAAATAAAAGACTATTTTTTATGGTTTCTCTCATATTGATGAAATTGAATTTTATGGGACTATTAATCTAGTGTAATGATAATACACTAAAAAAATCATTCAGGTTATAACATTGCAATGGAAATATATGATTTTAAACATGGATGCCACGTTATAATTTTTTAAATAGAGATCTCAATGAAGAAGTTAATAATTAACAACCATGTTTATTCATGATAAGGAAATATGAAATCTATGTTTAAAAGATAAAGAAAAAAATTTATATGATAATGGATGCAAAAATAGAATGAAATTTTAAATTGGATAATTTCTTATATAATTTGAAGTTCAAGATAAGAATAGTTAAATGTAACCTCAATATAAAATAAAATCAAGTGGTTCCACTCATTCTAATTGTGTATTTTAATTATATAATACATAAATGAAATTAGGTAGAATAATGGGAATAAAATTATAAAGAGTCTAATATGTAATTTAAATTTTACTTAGTAAGGTAAATGAAGCAGTTTCTTGGACAAAATATCTCAAAAGAGGAAATACATTTTCATATCACAACACAAAAGGGCTTATGAAGAAGTTGGGAATAAAATATTAAAATATAGTTTCTACACCCATTTCAATGAAATTTATTCTTTTAAATGATGGAGATGATATAGAGGTTGATACTAAGGAGTTTAGGTTGTTTCATGGAAGGTTATTGTATCTACTGGATTCAAGGCCATATATTGTGTAGGTTTTTAGATTATCTTCCAGGATAAAATTTTATAAAAATGAATAAAATTTCACTATTGGAAAACAAATTATTTTATATATTAATAGGATAAATATAATTATAGTAAAATATGAAATATTAGGAATTATTGATCTCTTTGGTTATACAAATGCAGATTGGGCAGTTTTTGTTGATGTCATAAGATCCACATCTGGTACGTATTTATTTCTAGTAAAAGGATGTGTTAGTATTCATATATATAATAAATTATTTTAAATAATAATCACAAAATAATATTAACATATATAATCCACTTAGGTTATATTAGAACTTTTGTGAATGGAGAAATTGTTTGAACCCTGATTTTTATGTGAAGATTCCCCTTATGTTGGGTTGTGAATTCAAAGTTAAATAAATCTTACTATGAATGTTGTGAAAAGATTTAATTACAAGAACATTTATATCAAATATATATTAAAATGGTAATGTGGAAAAAATTAAATAAACCTTGAATATTTTCCTATAATGGAGAATGTGGATGATATTCTCACTAATCCATTACCTAAGGAAACACTTTATAATATAATGCAGATCATAGTCATAAAAAATCACTATGTTCATGTTTATATAATGTTATTTCATCCCCGATCCATATTCTATTTCGAAAATTGATTAAAAATTGAGATAAAAATTTTAACTTAAATTTATCCATTGGTATGGGGTTTAACTTTTGAGGGAAAACATGTATTCAAGAGAACTCTTAAATGTTATAAGATATAATTTCATAATGTGGGAAATATTTTAATATATTTTGGAAACGTTTCTCAAAATTTTATTCTTTTAATATGATTTTATTTTTTTGATGAATGTTCTTGAGTGTAAAAAGAAGGTAACAATGTTTATATAATAGATACTTAAGAGGTATTTGATTATTTTTAAGCAACTACTTATGAAATGAGTGTGATTTTTGTTCAATGATTATTTATTCCTAATATCATTTTTCACATAGTATTATCATTTTTTATGCATAATACATTTTATAATTTATGATTTTTTTGTAACATGTGGTCCTTGGTTGACATAAAAATCTAAAGGGTGAGTTATTTTTGACCATTTGTTTTCTGGTGTTTTGAAAATGTCTGAAGATATTAGTTAGGCATTTTATAAATGAAGGATTTTTTCATAAAATGTGTTCTGGTTTCCTGACCATCATAAATCACCATAAATTTTTTATCTTACCAATAATTGGGATTATATATAGTGTATTTTATCAGGTACATAAGACCGACTCCATTTGATGGACGTCACCAGATAGAGTTGATCACACTATATTTTATACTGAAGTATTATCCTATAATTATTACATGTTATATCAAATGAAGTATTTTATGACTAAATATTGTGGTCATTTTTTTCTTTAATGTTTCTTACATCACAATTTTCAAAATACTTCATGACCCTAGACTAGTTTAAATGTGCATAAAATAGATTCTATAAAATAATATTATACAATGAATTTTTTAGGAAGTAAAATGCAAAAAGCTATTGATAATTGATTTGGATTATTAGTGTTTTTCTTATAGGATTTTGGTGTTCTAAATGGTTTTTAGTAAGAATACTATTCAAAAAATAATTTTATAAGTTAATTGATCATATGAAATTTATAGAATAATAATGGAAAGTTTAAGATGAGTTTCATCTAACAAATCGAATTAAATGATCTATTATTGTTTCATTATTTAGTTTCCATTATAATGTCTATAATTCATTTGTGTTTTCAAATAAAATATCCAATTCAACGATGTAATGGAATTCATGAAGATAAGTTCTACTACATTTCCAAATGACTATTAGATAGACATGTACGTGGTTTTAATGGTGTTGTTGTTTCAGGATGATTGTATGAAATTATCTGATTCACTAGACCAATTGATTTGGATGAAGAAATTGTATTTATGTCCATATACGATGTTCATCGGTTAGAGACTTACATGAAAGGGGAATATAAGAAGATTTCATGTAATAACCTAGAATATAATCAATGGAATTTCATTTCCTGTAATTTTTTCATGAAGTGTAAAGAGAATATTCCAAAAAGAGAGACCAACAAAACATTATTCTCATAAATTAATAACGATACAAAAATCATAATGTATAAAAAAAATAATTCCAAATCTAAAAATTTGATAAAAAATAACAAATATGATAACTAATATAAGAATATTTAGACCTTTTTAATCCACTATAATTTATTCACACATGAATAAATCTTTAGAAACAAAACATAATGTTAATAATAAAATATTAATTTTGAGGACGATAAAATATATATCCTCGATGTAAAATATACATTAATGAATAATTAATATAATAAAATGTATTTGTAGAAATTATAGAACCCATATGACCACTACAAATCTAGAAGTTTCAATAGTAATCCCACCATTGGAATTGTAACATAGCCAATGAAATATAGTATCACTATTATAAAAAAAATCTTACTATTATATATGTAACCCCACCTACATAAGTGTATATTAAAATTTATTTATAGCGTAAATTTAAAATACAATATACCTAAATCAAGTTTAATGTAAATATATGTTTTGAAACTGATAAATTAAGAGTTGGTATTTATTTAATCATAAATGATTTAATCGCGATTTTATAGTTAATAAGGTGAATTGAAGTAAAATATCAATACATAAAATGTAGTTGTAAATTAATATTATGTTTTATTATAATGATAAGATAATTTTATAAGACCATAAGTATGTTTTCAGATAGTAATAAGATCGATTATATTATTAAAATCATTATTTTCTGAATAAATAATGATTTAAATAAAAATTAAATATCTCATAACATAAAAATTATATTAAAAATTCGAGTTCAATTTTTGAAAGATACGTGCTGAAAAACGGGTAGAGTAACGTTTTAGTAAAGAGTAAAATATAGTAATTTACGATACTTTACATTATAAGAAAAATTCATCAAATTTTGACGCCTAGCTGTTGTTAGAACACATGATCACAAACTAACCGGAACCATTTACTATCTATTAAAATAAGAATCAATACTATTTTTAGTATTCATCCAATAGAATGAACTATTGAATAAAATTTTCAAAAACACCCCTCTCCTCCCCTTATAAATACCACCCCTTCTCCTCACACCTTTTAATCAATGTAGCATGCAGACATTCTTCTTAAAATGCTCCACAATCCTCTATAAAACATCATATTACATCATGTATCACTAAAATAACAATTCTATGTTCCTTAATATGTCTTTCAAGGAGGCCATATTCATGAGCCAACATACATAAGTGACCTCTTTTAAATTTCATTCTCTCCCGCCATCCCTTCACCTCCCTTATCTAACATGAATTCATGAATCTTGTATAATATATATAAAATAATAATAATTTAGTGTCTATAATTGAATATATATTATCCATCCCACTCTTTGGACCTCTTATTCTATGAAAAAAACAGTTTCCATATTATTCAAGTTAAATGTATTCATGTATAAGGAGTTTTTTACATTCCTATCATCATTGATAATCAGAATAGTTTTATTATAATTTTATGGGGTTTTAATTAGTATATTATAACAAAATTATTATGCTATAACTATTTTATATATGTAATATTATATAAAATGAATCAACTTTATGATGGTCAGAAAAACAACCAAAAGGAACTAACCACATAACACTTACACTTTAATCAATGAATCATCCTTATGTTAGAATTTATACTAGTATTTATTAAAATTTAAACTTATAAAATAAATGAATACCATTTCATTTCACTTATGTGGATTTATTTCTTTTTTATAAAAACAACAATAAATATCCGAAAGTGATCTGACATTAAAACCATGAAATGAATGCTTCTTATTCTATATAACAAAACATTATCACTAAATGAAATGGCCATAAATGAACTTATCAATATTATTGTAAATCATAAATATATAAATAAGATGTATTATATTAATTAAATATCTAATATAATTTTTTATCAAGTATATTAATTTCAATTTCATAAGGATTTTGGAATATAAGTTAAGGGATCTCTCTAAACTACCATATTTTTTATGTTAAACTTTATATATCTTTACCACAATATCCATATTCATTATTATAATATATATATTATATATTATGAATATATGCTGCACAATTATATATCATGTTTATGTAATATTTACTTAATGGTTATAAGTATTTTTTAATGGTTCTATTCTCATTTTACTTTCAAAATCTGATTAAAAGGAACATCTCTCATTTCGTGGTCTATTTTGAAGAACCACTAAATGAAAATTTTTAAAACAAAAATGGAATATAAAATAACTAATTATTATAATAAAATGAATATTTATTCACTTATAATTTTTTATAAATTATATTCCCTTAAACTCATTAAATACACATTCCCTATTTACCTAAAACCGTAATTAAGTGTCCCATTTCCAAAGTCACCTAAAAAATGTTTTATAGTATTCACCATAATTCAACATAATTCTTCATGATATATGTCTGTTTTTCATTAATTAATGTATAAAAATGTTTTAATCCATTATCTATGGGAATAAAATATTATACACCCTTTCATTATGCTTTAAGAAATGATTATGGAACCCATTTATTTTTATAGGAAATATTTATGATTATGCCTTATGTATAATCTGTTTATGTGTCACATATAAGCGTGTACATGTTGTGATTGGTTTTTCTATATAGAAATCCAATTAAATGGGTAATATTTTATTCTAATGAGTAATTATTTACAATATTATGTAGTAAAATTCATCCATTATAAGACTTAGTCCTCCACATGGTATTATCTTGTTAGACATCCTTGACTCATGTTTGAGTCATGTTATATATTTTTACAGCATTCCTATTTTTACATGATCATATCAATCCATGTTCATTATGTTATTCCATTATAATATTATTCATGGTTTCTGTTTTTTATTCTATCATGTTATTCCATCTTACTCATATGCTTTGTTTCCATTTTTATTCTCTTACTGGGATTTTTAGGTCACACTTTTTTTCTATTTATTACCCAAGTCATCCTATACATTTTTAGCAGTTTAAAGGAAGTTACGAGATCATTATGATGTAAAACATAAAAAAGTTTTATCTTAGTATAATATATTCTAATTATGATCGTAGGATTCAAAATAAATAATTATTTTAATACATGTCTTGTATTTAATGAATATTTATATCTAAAATAATATAATAATATGTGAGAAATTATATGGTATCTATTTGGAATTATAGAAAGGTCTATTTATTTTTACGGATTAAGACATCAAAAATTAGTGATAACCATAGGGATATGTCTAAGTATAGTTAAAATTGACCTGGATAACCTATATTAAAACCTAGGGACAAATACGTTATGATATACATTTCATTTATAAAATATTCCTTCTAAGATCACAATTTTATTTTTATATACTCATTATCAATGAATTAAAACAACAAATTTTATTTCTAATTTTTTTGTTTATTGTGGAAAATAGGGTAACTCATGATAGAAACCAATGTTATCGGAAATTTGATGATTTACCTAATGATATGACTTACCTAATTAGATAAGAAGATTAGAACAAAATGATAGTATTAGCTCAGCTTAGTCTTGCTATGTATGGAAAGTTGAATCGTGTGGAATACCTTCCTTCTACAAAGAAAGATTAAGTTTTGGTCTAATACATTATGTGAAAAATTACTCCTACCATTAGTGGACCCTATAATTCCCTTATAATTCAAAAAATATTTAAATCAATTTATAATATATATTATATCCCATAATTATTAGAATAAGATAAAGTATTACTGGAAGTTTATATTTCTTAATGGGAATTTGATCAGTATTAGAAATTAGTAATGAAAATGAATTACAATGAGGAAATTGATTCTCTGGAATAAGGACTCAAGAAAAAACACTTCAATAAATATTTCCCTAAACTCTCTATTTTAAAATGTATCGGGAGTTCCTAAGGAAAAAGAAAAAAGAAGACAATTCTATCGATGTGTATAGGAAAAATTTACAAGGATTTCATTTTATGCCTCTCCCATTTTCATGAAAACTAAAATAAAGGTGGATTTACTCATTAATGCATTTAATCTATGTTTATAAAGCACCACTAATTCATTTTTATTATTATGGTAATATTATTCATTGTGACATTATGGTACATATAAAGACTGGTGACTCTCAATGCTCTGGTGGGAAAAGGGATAAAATGTGTGAAATGGAGTTTAATATGTTATGATCAATATATACATCAAATGGAAAAAATAAAAACCAACATCTTACATGTTAAAAATATTTGGTGAATCATCTTGTAAACTATCTCAAGGGAATTGGTATATACATTAAAAGTGAAAAAGATTGGTATTAGGGTAACTATTGTGGAAGGGATATGATGAAGCATGTTAATGTAGAATAATAATAGAATTTTCACACAAACACTTAGCTTATTGTACTGTTCTTCACATTCAAGGAACATGATCATTATATGATCCAATTCTCTATAGGAAGGGTTGTTTGAGAAAATTATCAACAACATCCTCAAAAGACTAGAGAGAAGGTAATAAAATATGTTATAATTTCTATAGAGGGGGATCCTAACAATGATGATGTGATAGGTACCATGGTTATTAATGGAACAATATAAAATTTAATTATTTTATTTTTGTTATATGAATTATTTCATATTTGAAAAAATTAGTACAACTAATCATTCACCGTCTCAAAATATGGAGGTTGGGTAATTTGGAAGAGCATCCAGTTGAGAAATTATTTTATCTTAAGTATATTACTCCTACCATATCAATGTTTGTGAAAATAAGATCTTATTGTGTCTTATCTTATCATATATTTTATTTTCATGTTATATTGGGAATTTATTTTATATCATTCTATAAATCTAACAAAAATAGTCAGGAGAGGGAGGTCACTCTTCACATTAACTCAACCAGCAATTCCATACATGTGTAAGCACGACGATGGATCTCCTTTGGGATCATAAACTCATGTTTGTATTTTATTTCCTTATAATAAATAATATATATCTCAAACAATTCATAAAAAATAAGGGATCATAGTTGAAGACATGACTATTTTTTGGGAGTATACTAATGTGTTCCTTCAATAATTTTTGATTTCTTTCCTCATCAAGATTTCTATATCTCAATAAAACATATTCCTAGTTCTCTACCCATATCACATACCCCCTTTAAAATAGCCACCATTTAGTTATAATAACTAAGGATGAAATCATAATTTAATTTGTAAATTTTTTTTATACTCCCATGTGCTACCCCATTTGAATTCAAATCCAATTTTTCAAGATGAAGGATGGGTCAATGAACATTATAATTTATTATCATTACCTAAAAAAATATTGAAAAATAAAATGTATCCCCTTCCATAGATATATGAATTTTGTTGATAAACTAGGTGGGTCCTATTATTTTTCTATGGTGGAACTTCGATTAGAATATTAAAAATTCAGGTTGAAGAAGGAAGATATTCTTAATACTGTCCTTCTAACATTGTATGGACACTATGCATAAATAGTGATGCCCTTAAACTCATTAATGTTCGATAAATTTTCATGGACATAATTTGAAGTTTATTGAGACATTTCCTTGAAAAATTTTTGTTCTTATTTATAAATTATATTTTTAGATTCTCCAAAATGGAGGAGGATAATAAATAGAATTCGAATTCTATGGAAATGAATTTTAAAATGGATAATCTATATGAGAAGTATAGTAAATGTGTATTCTATATTGTGTATTTATCATCCTTAGATAATATTATTACAAAAAAAATCGGAATCTAATAAGACAAATGTAATTGAATATTAGCCCTTTCCAATGTCAGTAATATCGGTCCATAATTTTATTGGACTATTATTGTATTATTGATTATATGTTAAATACATCAAATGATTTCCAAACAACCTAACCAAACATATGTGGAAGTGAGGAATGTTTTTTGAGACTAATTATAATGATATTAGATTCAAATATTTAAAAAATAGTCTAATCACTACACTAATACTTACACAACCCATAATTGTGGAACTCTTTATGGTGTACAATGATGCTTAAATGAAGGTTATAATTAGTGCACCGATTAAAATTTCTTAAGTAATAGCCTATAAATCAAGGGAGATAAAATTACATAAGTATAATTGTCCCATGTTTTATCTAGATTTGATATTCATTATCATGATGTTGAAAATCTTACAGAATTATCTGAATGAAGAGAAGTGTTAGGTATATATGGACCAAAGTAGAAAAAAATAAATATTCTCATATAAGGATCTTAATATGCACATGTGAATATGTTAACAACTCAATAAGGAATATGAATTCTCAATACTCTACCATCTTATATTTAAAATAAAGTGGAATATTATCTAAGTACAAATTACCATATAACCTTATCAATGATGATAATTGAAAAATATCCAATCTTCCTAAACATTCAAATGACGGGCATTGGAATCATAAATGAAATAATACGATCATTCATTTATGAAAGGATTTTACAACCATACCTTATAGACACCATAAAGTATGATAAAAGAGATGATATATAAAATTCGAAAATTGTGAAAGTTATCATAAATGGGAAATACTCAAAGTTTAAATTTTAGGTGGAATGAGTTGTATGTTTTTGTTCATGACAATGCTTTCCATCAAATCCTGAGATAAAGAATGTTATTTGGAATGATTCAGATATCCTGTCCATGTCCAACCAACCCTGGAGAAAAAAGATATGTTATAATCTCTGATAGAACTACTGGTGGGTCAATATAAATAAATTTTTTACAGAATATACATTATTTTACCTTGTAATTCATCATGTTATGGTTGAAACTGAATATTATTAGGGGTTGATGAAACAATTTACCATTCCTATATTGAAATCGGATAATATCATTGGAATTTGTTATTAGTCATCAAAAGTCATATATAGAATATAATTATATATATGTTATTGTGGATTATGTAAAAAAAATTCTCACTTCAATACAAATTGAAAGGACTTTTCACCAAATAAATTTTTAGCGATATACATTAGAGAGTTGGTGGTGTTGTTTGGAGTAACTTTATAAACTTTATATGATTGAGATCAAAAATTTAAATCCATTTTGTGGAATAGTATACAATATTCTATAAATATTGACGACATTTAGTACATATTATCACCCAAAAACTAGTTTCCAATCTGATATGACTATTTGTTAACCAAAAGATATGTTGAGGGCATGCTTGTTGGACATCAATGGAGGATGTGATCAGCATATCCATCATGTCGATTTCAATTAAAATACTAAGATCCAATCAAGAATAAAAAATGAATAATATAATTCCTTTTATGGAATGATATGTAGAACACATGATTTACATGATGTATTTGTAGAACATAATTTGATGGGACTTGAAATGGATGTGGAAATGTAAGATTGATTTTGGACTATTCAGTAGCATATTTGGGATTTTAACAGTATATTGAAAAGCTTTAATGATAGTCATCAACTAGACTTGTATTTTTTTAGGTTTGAGATAAGGTATTCTTATTCACATATACAAGGAATAGATTAGTTTTATTTTTTGAATAATTTAAATCTACATCCTAGGTACATCGACCCCTTTGAGATTCTTAATTGTTTTGGCATTGTGGCCTATCGATTAACAATTTAACTAAACATTTTTCAATTACATGATATATTCCATGTATCCCTTGTGATAAATTACATATCAATTACCTAAAATATATTTAATTTAGAGGTTATATAGTAGGAATATTATATCCATTATTAAGAGAAGATGGTGATGATCTTAGACCGTTGAGATAGGGTTCTTCACAATGAGACAACACACCTACTCAATGTACTATAGAGAAATACAACATACTGTGTGGCAATATGAGAACTAGAGGAAGTGGTGTTGATGAAGTTCCCCTACCTATTATCACATTAGTAGTCATACCAAAATTTCAATGATTATTTTTCATAACATGAGGAGTATGTAATGACTATGAATTTTATCATAGAATTTTCACTCTTTATAATGTTTTCATATAGTAAAAAACACATAAACCACATAAAGAAACAAAAAAACATTATTTTCATAAATTAAGAATGATACATTAGTCAGATAATGAACCAATAATAACGAAAAATACTACATTGGGATAAAAATAGACAATAAGATAAGTAATATATGAATCATTGGATTAGTTCGATCAATAAGAAGGATCACACTCACAATCAAAGATATACGAAATAAAACACATTGTTAATATTAAAATAATATTTTTGGAGATGAAAGTATATATAACATAGAGATAAAATGGAATTGAAATAATAATTAACGGAGTAATATGTATTTATATAAATTTTAGAACCCATGTCATCGTTATAGATATGACTATTTGAATAGTTATATAACTATTGGGAAACAAACATGGTCATTGGAATTGTAGTATGACTGTTTAAAATAGTAACCAAACCATTAGAACATTGAAACCACCAATGTATGTTTATAATAATATTTAGGTGTTATAAATTAAAAATATAATATATTTAAAGAATAGAGAATATAAATAAATTTATAAAAATGAAAAATTAAGAGTGGGTATTTTTATAAAACTCAAATTTTTTAATCAAAGTGTTATAATAAATATAACTATTTAAAATAAAATTTATTTACCTAAATTGTATTTTCAAATTATTAATATATTATGTAATAATTATATAATAATTTTATGAGCTATAAGTAATTTTTCAATGGGTCATGAAATCGAATATACTATTGGAATCGGTATATTATGAATAAATAATGAATTTAATTTAAAATTATATTTCTAATATTTAGGAAATTAATTTAATAATATGTATTCCATTTTATAAATATACATATAAAAAAATATTTAGGCTTAATTTCGTTAATTTTTCACAAATATTTTAATTTTTTTGTGAATAGTGGATTATATTGATTTGTAGTATTTAAAATTACCAGACAAGTACAAGAACTTTTGATTTTTGGATAATGTAGGAACCCATTATATCAAAGTAAACTGCACAATTTACTAAATATATTCACAATAATAAATAATATTGATAGTTTTGATACAAAATATGAAATTAGTAAATATAATATTCGAAAACACCTATATCTCGTCCCCTTATAAATACCACCCAAAACCAACAATTATCCTCAAACCTTCTAAGCCTTCTATCATTCACAAATTCTTCCCAAAAAAACGTTTCAAACAACTCTTTAATGTCCTAGAAAAAAAATTCACCAAAAGGCTAATTTTGAATTCCTTATTGGGTCCTAAAAAGAGGCGATATTCAAGATGTAATCCTCTTAAATGGCCTGTTTTATATTATTTTGTTGAAATAAAATCCCTTCACATTCCATAAAAAAATTAGATAATGAATGTAGTATCATATATATACTTTAATTTAATTATTATAATATTATTTATTCAATATATATTCTTCTTTCATATTTTGTTTCAGGAAGAAACAATTCACTAAATTATGTCGGTTAACTGTATACATGCATAATGATTTTTCATTTTCCATTACCTCCTATAATTCTATCCATAAAAGTAATGTTATTACTAAATAATATTTGAGTAAGTTTATTAAAACATATTTCATGATCTAGATCTATTATATATACATAATAAAAAATTAATCAATACTAGTTTGTGATGGTCTGTAAAATAGCATAAATGAACTAACCAAATAAGGATAACATTTTTTTCTCTAATATTCATCTCTATGTTATAAAACATATGGGTATTTTGGAATATTCTAATTTATGTTAGCTAATGAATAAAATATGATTATAGACACATATGAAAACATTTTCAATAAATAACCCTAAGTGATTTGACTATGAAACCATGAAATGAACTCTCTAGGGAAAACAAAATTGGACTTTATAACATGTAAAAAAAGCCATTAATTAATATAATATAATATTTATAAATATAATATATATGGAAAAGTATCTAAATTAATTAATTAATTTATCTTATTTTATCATTGAGGACAGTATTTTTGTGTTTATAATGATTGTGTAAGAGGGGTAGTTGGGGGCACTCAGGAACCCTAGGTTGATGGTCCTCTTCTTCGGCGACGATGGTGACTCCCGTGCTGGTGCCACCCCCCTCGGCGGGGGAGGGATCTTCGTCATCCATCATGAAAGACGTTTCCCCAATTCACCCCTTCTCTAACACCGCCTTCCTTCCTCCACTTCCAAAATCTACTCTGAGACCTCATGTCCCAGAGCCCACTGATGGTTTTCCGAATCCTCAGATTTCGACCTTAGAGTTCACGGAGATCTTGGCGCTCTTGAAGCTCACCATGGTTGCGCAGTTCATCCATCAAAGGCCTTGGGTGGATTCCTTTGACAGATTCGTCTTCGACTCTTGGGATCTTCGCCAAAGAAAGACAGTCGAATTTCTTGACAATCATCACATCATAATCCACTTTTCATCAGAGGTGGACCTCATTAGTGCCTGGTCGAAGGTCCCCCTTCTGCTGCAATGGTTTCAGGTTCGTTCTATTTCGATGGTCATTTGATTTTCATATGAATCGTGACCGACCCACTTCCGTGATTTGGGTCAGCATCCCCAATCTTCCTCTCCATTTCCAAAATCTGTATATGTTAAAAATTCTTGCAAAACTCATTGGTAGATATCTTTGCTCGGACAGTCGCACAAAAGTTGTTTGTCACCCAGTGAATCCACGGGTGTGGGTTGAGATATATGTGTTGATAATCCCTTCTGATTATGTATGGATAACAATTGGTTAAGAGTATAGGTGTAAACATCGTGTGGTTTATGATAGTTGTCCAGATTTCTGCTCGGCTAGTAGGCGACTGGGACATCTCCCCAATGTATGTCGATGGGGGTCTGTAATGCCGATGGTCAAGGGTATGGGTCACCGGGGTGTCCAGATGGCGACCATGATGGTGGGTAGCGAGGAACAATTTGAAGTGGGCAGAGATCATATTGAAGAGGAACTTCAATTGTTGCGGCCGACGGAAGAATGACACAGCAACCCTTCAGCTGATGTGTGTGCTGAGGTTGCTTTGGGTTCTGAGGTGAGGAAGAAGCCTATAGACCATCAACTGAACCCACTGGTATCCGAGGTTTTTAGCAGGATTATGAATGATATCTGGGGTCCCTCTAATTGTGGTGTCGAGTGAAGGTCTCAGTATGAAGATTTCCATGTGGAAACTCAGAAAAATGAGAGGGATATGGCCTTGTAACAGACAACAGGAGGTGTGCAGGCGGTTTCGATGGATTTGTGTATAGAGGAGTTAAGGGAGAGCAGTGGAGCTATGAGTAAGGGTAAAAATAGACTAACTACGGGCATGACTGCTTCTAGTATAGGAGAAGATGCTGGAGGATCGGGTTTTCTGAAACGGACTCCAGTACAATTGAGCAATAGGTTCGAAGGCCTCCTAGAGGCTGATGTTCGATCAGATTCAGATATCCCTGAGAAGAGTGGTTAGGGCTGCAGGAAGGAACTCATTGGGTTTGAACCCGAACACTCGAAAGATGAAGCTCTAAGCATGAGGAGAAGCAGGAGTAGTAGGAGCGTTAGGAGAAGGAAGGTGAGGAAGAATTACACCTCACTCCCTCCTCCATTGGAGACTTAGTTGGAATAAAAAGTTAAATGGAATAAAATTTTCCAGTGAGAACCAAAGTCCTCAATGAACAGTGGATCAATATGATCAATCTTTGGACTTGATTTTAAGTTCCAACGAGGAAGCACATGAGCGGGTATTGGTTCTAAATTCAAATGAAGAGAAAGAAGCAAAGATAACAGGGAGGTCCCTAAAAGTGTCTATTAATGAGGAGAAATACTCTTGGATTGACCTACAAGATCTCATATTTGTAGGGGGATTCAATAAAGGTCTAATCAGTATGGAGTAGTATATCCAGTCATTGGATCAGTTAGATCCTAATGTCGAAAACCTGATGACTAAGGTACCGGACACTCAGATCTCATCTTTATCATGGAAACTGTTCAGGGAAGCAGGCTCTGGTGACCATAAGTTACTCTTTTATGATTTTGTATAGGTTGGAATGGCGAGTTTGGCTGGTTTGGGGGATTTTTGTGCCTGTTGTACCTATGTTAGGTGTCGTGTACTGTTTATTATACTGAAAAACTTTTACTGTAAATAATCTCTTCATGCGGTCCTTCTCTAGATGGGTATTAGAGCATAGAGTCTTCATCAGATATTTCCTTTTGAATTTTCTCATTGAGAGGGTATGGCTTCGCCATTGGTACTGTGCCCATGCATTCGCACGGGACTGCTTGTCAAAGGGTCATCCTCTGATGTAGGCTACGACATGGTGCAACTGCATGGGAAGAGTTTGTTCTGCGTTTGTTTCTTTTTTTATGTTTCTTTCTGGATGGTTTTGGATCCCATGGTTTCTCACTTTTCCTTAAAAGTTTTTTTATTATAAAAAAGTAATTTTCAGTCAATGATTGTGTAACATAAGGTAATTGATCTCTTTGACCCCCATTTTTTCTTAGTTTATGATTTCTTTATCATTGAATCCGTTTATCTCTTTATGAATATTATAGAACTTTTCTATTTTCTAAATATATTTCACAAAAATATGTACCATGTTTATTTAATGTTTCCTTTAGGGGGAGATATATGTTTTTATGGAACCCTTGTAAAATTATTTCGAAAATCCAATTAAAGGGAGCTAATTTAATTTCATTGAATCTTTTCAAATAAAAAATTATAATTGTTTAAAAATGTAAATGTTTTATACAAAATGAATTATAATATATAAAATCATATGATCTAACTTCTATTTTTATAGAAATTTTTATTCCTAAACCATCATTAAATACAATTCACATTTCCCTAAAACCCCACTTAAATTTCCATTTTATAAATTCTCATCATGACTTTTTTAATATATCCACTTCATTAGGACATCATTCATCATAATATATGTTTAATATTAATTTAATAATTTTCAAATATTAAAAAAATCATTTTTTAATAAAAAACATTTTTATACTCCTTTCGGTTATACTTTTTAAAATGATTGTGAAACCAATTTAATCCCATAGGAAATCCTTATGTTTATATCTTATTTCTGATGTGTTTATATGTAACTCATATTCATGTATATGTTATGGTGGGTCTAACCCAATTTTGATCCAATTAATTGGGTAATTTTCTAGTTTCATTTGGTGTAATTTATGGGATTAGGGATTAAACCTAATCCATTATACAACTATATCAAAATGGTGATATACTCTTTGCAGTTACCCTCGAATAATGTTTATATCATGTTATATATTAAAACAAATTCCAATATATTCATTATCTTATGATTACATGTTCAATATTTTAGGACAATATGATTATTCATGATTCATACCTTTTATTGTATCATGTTACTTTATTTAACACATATGACAAGATTCATTTTTATGTTTATTCCCCTAATTTGCCTTTTATCCCATCACTTTTCTCTCTATATTCCCCAGTTTATATTATGTAATTTTAGGATCTAAATTGAAGTTACACTATCATTATGGAGTTCAAAACAAATATTATTTATTTTATTTGATGTTTTATATTTATTTACCAATTATTCCAAAGAAATTAGTCTTATAGATCCTTGGTTTGTTCAAAATTGATATTTACATTTAAAATCATGTAATAATATGCATGAATGAATTATATTGGTATATTATTTTTATATGACTCATGAGATATTCCTGTGATGTTATGCAATAATATCATATGTGGTTAAATTTATCAAAAGTGCAGCAATGATATTTTTTCAAAAGAATTATTAGAATAATGTTATACTGATTTGAAAGACTTTATGAATCATTAGTAATGATTTAAATTATAATCATGGGATGTTACTTATCAATGTAATTTTATTTAAAAATTATAATAAATACTGACTATGATATTTAATAATTAGTTTAAGGATTTCTTAGAAGGTATTGGATACTAGAGTTCACATGAATTTTCAAGAAAATTCGAGGTGGGTTAAGTAGCATACATTAAATTAAGATGAGCTGTAGTTTTGAAATTTCTATTTTTTTATTTGTGTACTAGTCAAATGTGTTAAAATGTTTATGTTTTTCAGAAAAGGTATCATAAATAGATTCTATTCAATGAACAAAAAGGGAAAAGTATGAGATGGGAGAGTTACAAACTAGAGAATCTATTGGTTAAAGAAAGAAAAATTACATGAAAATGTTGTCTTTATAAATTTTATCAAAATTATTTTTATATATAGTGGTATACGAAATATATAAATGCAAGTTCATTAGAAAAATATCATGGTTTTAGAGGTTTTATTATATGAGGAAAAAAAATATGGATGATAACATATGAACATCGGATGTAGTATATTTGATATGCATATTAGATAAACTGCCATCAAACTGAAAAAAGTTATTTCATACTGTTATGAAATAAAGTGAATAAGAAAAACAAAATATCATGTAGATAACAAATAAATAAATCTCAAGTAATATAATTAAATAAATATTGAATCATGTTGGTGATTTTACTTAGAGTTGTTATGAAACTAATATTATATCATTTACATTTGTGTGGAAAACATGCACTATCGAATGGCTATAGGTATTTTCAAGTGTATTCATACTTCAGTATTATTATAACAACATGAACAAGATTATTTAATAGTGGTTTTTTATTATATTATTTTTTAAAAACCATATAAGGGAACGATTCTCTAACTTAGTATTGAAGCTTGTTAATACTTGTCTTTCTCCAGTTGTGTTTTTTTTCTATTATCTAAATACTATCATATCTCTTCAACATGAGGATAAGGTTATAAATTATGTATGAATATTAAAAAATAGATTATAATTTAGTATTCCCATCACCATATTATTGATTACACTAATCTTCATTGGTTCTTTTAGAGACTACACCATATTAATCATATCTAAATCCACCACTATTATCTTTATTTATTGAACATTTTAGATAAGATCACTAGCCACATCCTTTTAATTGAACATTTATTATGAAAATAAATTATATACCTATAGTGTTGGGATAAATTGAATTTTTAGTTTAAGAACTACTTGGAAACCAACCTTTGAATGATGTTGATATTTTTCATTAATCTCATTCCTAATGTAAAAATACCCAACATAAGACTTCAACAAGGAAAACCCAGTGGAATTAGTGGAAATAAAGACAAAACTATATGAGTTGTGTAATAAATTATTTATATTCACTAGAGTTTCAATATGGGAATAAAATGTTGTTCTCATTAAAAATAAATAAGGCTATATGACACATTTTATTGATAATAGGGAAATGAATTCTATTTCAATAAATAAAAGGTATCTTGTGAACTATATTGTTGAATTTCTTGATCAAATGTGAGGACATAACTATATTTAAATGATTTATCTTCATTTTATATCTTCATCTGTGTATACCTAACAAATAAATTCCAAATATTGTATTTCATATGTCATATTCAAATTTTTAATTTATAGTAATTCCCCTTTATTGAATAATGCACCCTCTAATTCTATTGATTTGATGAAAAGACTTTTAAAGGATTCAATTGATAATTTAATTATTGTATTTAATAATGATTTTTTATATACTCTCAAAAAATAATCAACATAAGAGTGATTTACAAATCATTATGTATACATTGATAGAAATAGATTTGTATGGAAAATTTATAAAATATAAATTATGGGATGGGTATATTTCTTTTCATTGATATATTTTACTAATGTTGGAATATCAGTTAATTTTTCAAGGAAACAAGTAGGGATGAAATAGACAACAAAAATGAATATAAAAGTGTTGCATAGTTTCCATTGATTATAATGTAATTATTGATTATTTTTTCAAAGTATTTCTCGATTAGCTATCCCATTAAACAAGTTAACAATTAAAAGGGTTATGTAAATCTGGTTGGAGAAATATAAATAATGGTTTAAATAATTAAATTAGATATTTTTAAGGGAAATTATATTGAATTTACCATCAATAAGAGATATATTTATTATATATATTTATGTATCAATGAATGGACATAGTTATGCCCTTATGCAGAATGACCGAGTTGTTGTCGAGGAATTAGGGAAGCTAAAGTTTCCTGAATAGAATTATCCAAACCATGATCTTGGGTTGAAAAATAATTAATTTTCATTAAATATAAGGAGACATTAACCTTATAGTGAAATATATTAAATATATAAAGATAACAATTTTTTTCAATATGTATTTTTTTTAAAAAATATCAACATGAAGAAAATGAAATGATTATAACAAAAAAAGTTTTTTTATTTCCAATAACACTACCTTCCTAGGAAGGAAAATATGGTGGACGATGCATGATTTAGAATTTTCTAAATGTTTTCAATAATTGAAAATTAGAAATGATCCAATATTCATGATTAATAAAGTTTTCTATGTGAATCACGATAGATATGGAAATATCACAAATATTGAAAATGTTTATCTAAATTTCCTCATTAGATAATATAAAAAATGCAATATCTATATGATATGAATGATTAAAATAAAATACCACTAATCAATGAAGGGAAGATATTATAAATCATCTATAATTTTTTGTATATTGAAATTTGGAAAGTGGTTATATCATTCATTCATTCCAGATCTAAAAGTATAATTATTAGATGAATCTCATTGTTCAATATTCTCAATTCAACTTAGTATACCCAAAATATATTAACATATGAAGGGTTATATTTGGTGGGATAATATGAAATTTTAAATTAAATACTTTGTATCTATATTGTTATTTTTTCATATGTCACACTTTTTTAGAAAAATTAATAATAGAAGAATGAAAAATATACATATTACTATGTCGTAATGGGATAAAAATAATTGGGTCATTTTCATTTGATTTGAAAATACTCCAAAAATGAATGATTCCATATGTATTATTTTTTACCTCTATAGCAATTATATACTTTTTTCTCAATAATGTATTATTTTACTCTTGATAACCTAACATTTATCAATACTAAAAATGATTTGAGACTTCATGGTTCACCTATTTTGACTGTATTTGATCATGATACATGGTTTAAGTCAAAAATTATGGAAGGGACTTTATGTGGTCCTCGACACTGAGAAACATTTGATAAACTCATATAATGATCAAATTGATGTGTAATCTAAAGGTAATATTCTTATATTAAAATATATGTTTTGTTCACACTCATATAATACTCAAGGAATATGGGATTAATATTTATTTATGGTATAATTTTCATATAATAAGATATCCATTTAATAATTAAATTTGGAAGCATATAATTCATTATACAAAAATATGTGTCATAATCTATCTTTTTTGTACATTTCTGGTGAAAGGAATCTTGTAGTCCAAAATCTCATGGAGGATACAAGACGAATGTGATGAATATTCATATTAATTGTATGGTAGCTCAAATGAAATTACAAATTCATGTTTATTACTAATTGATGGATTTATAATTTTGAATTAGTGGGGGTCATGTTATATTAAGGTTATCTCTTTAGAAGGGTTTGATAAGGTTCATAAATTAATGGAACCTAAGTCCAAGCTACATTGGTCCTTTTTAAAAAATTTGGAAAGAGTTATATTTGTGACATACAATTTCAAAATTCCACCTAGGCTAAATAAATTTCATGATGTGTTATATATCTATTTATAAAGGATGTACATGTTAGACACAATGTATATCCTCACCTTTAAGTAAATTGAATTAAAACCATATTTATCTTAAGCTGAAAACCCTATCCATATTTTTGACACTTGAGAACAAATGCTGAGGAATTAGAAAACTAGGCTGGCAAAATTTCTTCAAAGAATTCATAATATAGAAGAGTTTATTTTTGATAAAATGGAATTTATGATCAAGAACTTCAAAAACATTTACATGAGGTGAATTTTTTATATTTGAAGGACTAAATTATTAATGGGGGGATAATGTAAAACCCTAGAATAAATTATAATAAGAAATCTTTTCTTTTTTATGAAATAATAGTATAAAAAACCTATAGTTATTTAAGAATGTGATTATATCCTAAACTAAAAAATTATATATATATATATATATATATATATTTGGACGAAATTAATAGATTCTATTAATTCAGTGTGTCACAATTATCTTAGGATGAATAATTTATATTTTTCGAAATAATTTTTTTTATGAATATTGAAAAATATTTTTTTACACAAACTATCACTTTTATGAGATTATAATGATATTAGAATAATATAAAATATTAGAAACATTTTATGTAGAAAAATTATATATTTAATAAGAAATATAATTCATATAACAAATATTATCACACATAGAAACCCATTATAAACATTTTAGAAATCTGAGTATTGGTTTTTTTCAAATATAAACTATTTGTAGTTAATCTCTAATAATCATGTATACACATAGATAAATTTGATATTGGTGTTGTATAAAAGAAAAATAAGTCTCATTTTATTTAAAATAATACAATTAATTCCCTTATATTCCAAATTATACATTATTTTTCTGTAATTTCATTTTTATACTTCAAATTGACATTTTCTAAAATCGATTGATATTGAATTTTATGAACATAAATTAAATTGTATTTCTAAAAATTATAATAATTGAGTTCTGTAATATAGATCTATTTTTTATGATAATAGTAAATTTTAATTAATATATTCCACTTTATTTTTTCTAAATTAATAGTAAAAATAGTACGTATTTGTTATCTTGGGTAGGATTAAAATGGTTTTAGCACGTGTTAAACTTAAATGTAAGTGTTAAACTACCACATAAACATGTATATGTTTTATATTATGAATATAAATTGATCTTATGTTAGGTAAAAGTTTATTTCTAAGGAATTAAGTACAAATTTTACATGAAAAATGATTTTAATTATTTGAATATATTAGGTAATTCCAATTTTGTTTCTCCGCTCATTTTTAAAAGGGAACCCATTCTCTTTCATTATTCCAAAACATTGACCATTATAAATATAAAAATCCATTCATAAAGATAATTATATATTTTCTTCTATTAATTATTGATCTCTTTGAATTCTTGTAAGACCATCCGAAGAAGGCTTAATGTGAATGCAAAATTAGGTATCTCAAAGAAAAGTTAATTATCCCTACTTAATCATTTATGATTTATTTTACCTTATACATTAAATAAATCTATTTTAACAATAATAATATAACAAATAAACTATCATAGATTTACTAATACGTTATTATTATTATGATACAATTGTTTTCAACCGCTTTTCCATCCTATGGAAAAGGAAAAGATCGCTTTTGCATACGTATACAATACTATCTCTATGTAGTGGTGTAGTTTTTTCTCATTACCACATTACGTGGATGTTTATAAATATGAAATTATTGAATATATATGAACATTTTGACATTTTTATGATTTTATGAATATAATATATCATTTACCTTCTTACCCTTCTACATCTTAAAAACGATAATGTCACACATGCGTACGTTTGGAATACAACCTCAATGAAGCGATGTTATTAGTTTTTCATGTATTTCATTAATATAATATTAAATAAATTTGTTTAATTTATATATATGATACATATATGACTGTAAAGCATATATATTTGATGTAACTTTTATGAATACACAAGTAGACCACTTGTTGATTCGAAACATACATGAAAAATGAATATGTTAACACCTAAAACGATCATGATAGTAAATTATTGTTAATGAATCAGTGAAAATATTTTATTAGAAAACCATATATGGTAGTATATTATTGAATATGGTTTTATTATAGACTAATAATAAATTTAAATTATTCATAAATCATTTTTCAATGAACTAGTGAATAAATTCAGCCTCGAGGTGAGAGTTTATTTTAAAATACCTTCCTTATTAATGATTATTTATGTTTATGTTTAAATTGGGTGATTTATATTAAATTTAAATTATAAATACAATTCATCTTCAAATCCATTTTTAATTTATAGAAATTAAATTCATTCATAATTTTCCTTTTTGTATATACCCAATATTCTAAAAAATGTTTTTTAAAAACTGACTTTGTTTTTATATTGGTTCGGTAATATTTTTCTTCCATGTCAACATTTTATTGAAAATTTATTCCTAAATATTTTTACTATTATAATATTATATATTAAATATATTTTTACCCATTTATTTGAATTCCATAAAAATATTAAATTGAATCTTCTTTTATTTTTTAAATGAGTAACTTTTAACTGAAGCATTGAATTAAATCATTATTTTAATACATGTCACACAAAGATATTCTCACATTGTCATGAATTTTTTTCTTGAAACATATATTCAAATTTTATATGTTTATTTTCATAGAAATTTGTATTCTTAATATTATGGAAAATTATAGATTTTAAATATTTTATTTTGATATTAAATTTTTATTTTCCTCAATAAATGTTTTAATGCTCTTTTATAAGTAATTCATTTTTTGACAACATAATTTAATAAATCTTCTGATTTACTATACATATAATCTAATTATAACATTCACCATGTTACTCCAAATGGATTATGGTCAAGTTGTTATATTTATATATTCTTGAAAATTTAAAAAAATTCCCCATGTAAATTATCAATACATATGATAATGTTTATTATGTATTTAATGGTTATTCATATACATCGTATGATGAATGAATTGGACTTAGTAAGTGATAGGTCATACTAATTATATCCCCAATATGCATCAGTTGGTCTCAATATACGAACTAGTTTTTGTATTAGGAATATGATTAAACACTTTAAAAGTTATTTTTTGGCCAACGTCCTTGACAGTAAGATTATAATGTTCAAATTCATACATTTTATCCTTATGACACCAGTTTTTTTTATCCATATAAATACTTATATTAAAATTATATCAGTGGATTTATCACTATATTTATAATATTATTTATATGTTATAATTAATTATTTTTTTACTTTTCTATATTATTCATGATTTATTTATACTATGATATATTATGTTCAATGCTTTCTCTTACCAAGATTTTGAATTAAAGCTTTATTATTATCTTTATTACCCACATTACAAGGTAGAGATTTAAGAATGATTTTAAGTATATAATTAAACAAATGACAATTTAATCACTAGAATTTTATGTTTCATTTAAATTTTTCTAATTTAATTTCATAATCATGTATGTATCCAGTCTTTTAAGAAAACTAAATTATTCAATAATTCAGGATGTGATAGCCTATATATTGTTTCAATATAGTGGAATAACCACCATTTCCATGTAACTAAAGTTGGATTGATAAATGTAACAAATACATAATAACATTAAATTACACTGTATAGAATGATATTAGTATTTTATCATGTTTATTATAATTTTTAATGTTGTAAAATAACAGAGATTGAAGGATTTTTATTAATATTTATACCTTGATTTTTTGAAATTATACATAATCATATACATTATGACTTCTATGTTGGATATTTGGAGAGACCAAGAACTCTAGTATAGGAGGAGAAGGTTGGGAAGTTTTTTTCTATGTATTAATTTTTTTATAGTGATCAATTTGTGAGGATAAGTGAGAAGATGTGGTTCCCTATTATAAATAATAGGAGTGGAATATTTTAATTTTTCTTAAATATTATATATAATAATTATATTACTCATGGAAAATATTCACTAAAAAAATAAAATTCAATAATAATGTGAAAAAGTTCGACAAACATGAATTGAATGTGAATGAATATGATTTTGTTTACCTCATTAGAAAGATTAAACCTACAACAACTTGTTTTACATTATTTATCAGGGTGAAAGCATTTTGACTTAGGAAACTAATCACAATGAATAAAAATGAAATTTACCTCAATACTAAATTTGAACATTAAAATTAAAAATTATATATCCATTTTAAAATTTCTAATTTTATAAGTGGAATAAATTAATTATAATATTAATTCATAAAACAAAATAAAATATATTTTTAAGATAAATGTTTTCAAATATAAAAATGAACTTACAAGAAAAACAAATATAATAAAGATTCATATGAAATTAATTAGATTTTTATTAATATATGAGATATTATGATACTCAAAAACTAAATCCAAAATTGAACACTATTTTGAAATAATTCAATTGATGATTATAAATGAATGTTTTTTTTAAATTTTTATTTTCTCTATTCACTAAAAAATCAATTTTTCATAAAAATCACAAAACATTAATCAATGATTATTTTTACATAATGATTTCAGAATTGATTAGAATTTTTCAAAAAAAATTAAACAATTTGTTGGAATTAACTATAATATAATAACATAAAATGATATAAAATTAATTTTTGAATAAAATGTATTTTTAAATCATAAAATTATTTTATTATCATTCCTTTAATGATAACCCAAATTAAATAAATGTTTATTCATTTAACTAGATATATAATATAATCACATCACTAGATTCGCCTATCAATAATATAACATCCCAGGATTTATGTTCATAAATATTACATCTTTTAGATGTATATTCTATATGTTTCACAAATACACACCTGAGGCCATTAAATGTATTGTTTATTTGGAGAATAGATACATAATCTTCTGATTTTAAGAATGATATTCAACATATATCATAATGATATTATCCTTAAACATACCATTCTTAAAACCATTATTCTTGGGCTGGTGAAAGGAAACATAAAAACGGTGATCTATGAATCACAGTAATGGTAAGAATGGTAGATATAATTACTCATATAAACATAACAAATATAGGGTTATAATAATTTGATATTAACACATGAAAACTATACCATGGATAACATTGAAATTTATTAATAGTCAGGTTATAAATCATGGTAATTCATAAGACATGAATCATTATATAATAAATGAAAATCACCCATGATAAAATAATAAATACCTAGTAATGTGGAAAAAAAGAAAGATAATAACAATTTTGGAAAGTATATATCGAAAAAAGTTCAATCATTAAATTAAGAGAAAAAATACACTTCCCTAAACCTATAAAAAATTAAATAGTTCCTTACATAATCATATTGACATCAAAACCCAGTCCACTGATAAACTTATTGACATAAATCCAGGACCACAATTAACCTTATCGTCCTGAAAACAAGTCCAAAAAAAATTATAGAAATGAAACTAGGTAAACTAATTTCATTGTGGAAAATAAATTAGGTTAATACATAACAAAATTAACTCATGAGTTATCCTTCATAATAAACTTAATATTATCGAGATATAGGTTCCACACGCCACAAAATCTATTCAATTATGTGAAAAAATATCTTATAAAATTCAAAATGTCATAATCCTTGAAAAATAGAATGGGATACTAAACAGTTCATTATAGAATTACCTATGGAAAAAATGGGTATCATAAAAATATAGACATTATAATCATAATATATCTATAAAAAGTGTGTAGATTTTATCATTGAATTATATCACCTATAGATCTTAAGTAACATTAAAGTATTCCATCCAACATGGAAAATGATTTTAGAATGTCAAGAGGATTATTTCTTGAGGAAAACATCATTTTCCCTTTAACATCTATTAATTAAAATATAAAGAAATCAAAAAATATTAAAGGAAATTTTATCTTTGAGATTATTTTTTGAAACATATATGGTATCATTAAATAATTGAGTGGAAATTAAAAAAGTAAATATCATTCTTGTTGATCATGCTTTAATCAAAGACTACATTCACATTTCTAGTAATAATTCGAATGATCAATAACCAAAAAGTGAAAATAATATTTAATTAAAACTACTTTTTAAAAATTAAAACATGGGTTTGAAATTTATTTAATTAATAAAAATGGGATATTAAAAACATTCATGAAAATATTTTAGTAAATCAAGGACATGGAGGAAAAATTATTTTCGATCGAAAAGAGAAATAAGGTTAATTTATCATAAAAAAAATTATTTATATATAATGAGTATATAAAAAGAGTAATAATAAAGGGAAATAGTTATTATCTTGAAATAGCCAAAAGATAATCATAGAAATGAGTTTCATGATTTTTTTTATAATTGAATTATATCATCAAAATGATAATAATAATAATCAATCCCAATAAACAACAGTATTTATTCAAAACACATTTTCCACAGTAGTATCTTTTGAATAAGTTGAACAATTAAATAAAAATATATAATAAGAAATTAAATAATAACAAAATTATGTATATTCATGATATAAAATTTCTAAGTAGTATTAAATACATCAAAAAATTAATGATTTATGAATATAGAATATGTTACATAGAGATACAAGAGAGACTGGAAATCTGTTACCTCTAGGATCAAATTTCTTCATACACATTTCAACCTCATAAATAATAAATATAGGTTTATAATAAATAAATTAATGAATCATAAACATTCATCGAATACCATATAATATTTACTTCAAAAAATTTATTACTTATTTATTAAAAATCACCTATTAAAATCACTTTTCTGGTAATAACACTTCTATATTATCATGTATGTTTTGGTTAGGTATTTCAGTTATTTTTTTATCATGGTTCCATATTCTCTAAAATGTTAAACCTGAAAAAAAATATAACATATATTAATTATATATTAATTAATAATGATATATAATATGTATATATATATATATTACACTATTTATGGATACGGTAGGTAGTACGTAGGCAAGAGGAATGTTTCCATATTCTCGATGGATGTTTGGTAATTAGATAAATAATATGCCACATTTTTAATATAATTATTATGTAATATATATCATATAAATTAACTAAATCTATCCTTATTACCATCCATGTAAAAATATAATGAATAACATATCGCATCGCTTAATGAAGGCGGTTGTCCAAACAGACACATGAGTGGTGTTATTGTTTTCCAACAGATTAGAAATTAAGAATAGAGATATGGTATTGTGATTTTAGAAGTTTAATTATGTCATAAATATCACTTAATTATTTTAAATCCATAATTATATACATTCTTGAGATTCAGTGATGGAAAACAAATTACATCGGTTCACGAGGTTGTAGTATGTCGTACGAATGATCAATAGATTCATTTCCCAATTGTTGAAGAGGAGAATGATTTATGTAATTAAACTAAAATAATATCATATAATTATATGGTATATAATCTGTTTAATATGTCAAAATAATTTAATAATATTTTGAGGATTTAGAATAGGAAATAAAATAAAAAATGTTGGTTAAGGAATATATCCCTTTTTCATGCAATATCTATAAGTTAGCACCAAGAGATTTTGTATGATATTTTAGAAAACCAAATAAGACCTATAAGATTTTAGGAGGGAACTAATTAATGTATTTGGGATGTTATGTTACTAAAAAAGGCTTTGGGGTTTGATGGGGAGAGGATAGTGGATGTGCTTTTACAAGTGGGGAAAGGTACACACTTGAAAATGACTTGAACATTTTCCAAAAAAATCTAAAAGGATATTTATTACCAATAAAAAGTAATAAAAATGGCCATACATACTAATTTGTGATAGAATATTTTTAAAATATATTATGATAATAGGATTTAGAAATTTATCATTTTCAAAATTACCAATTTCATTTTGTTTAGCCACCTAGTAAACCCATTTTAACTTTAATAGCAGTAATTGATTTTTTAATTTTCTTTCAATTAATTATGACCAAAATTATGTTTATATTATTTTATAATATTAGTTATGATTATTCTATATATAATTACATTTTTTAGAATTCAATTCATGGATTTTTTAGAATATAATTGAAAATTAATGTCTCAGATGTGATGAAAAACTTGTTTTCCAAATGATATATTTTTGTAAGTATAAAACATTTTAATATTTTAATTATATTTGAAAATAATTACAAATAAATAAATTGTTTTAATTATATTATAATTTAACAAATATTACATTTAAAAAACTTTAATATATAATTTAACCTTTTAAATTATTTGAATAAAAATGTATTTTTTGATAAAAACATCATTTCTCGCTACTCATCCACAAATAAATTATTTTAGAAAATTATTAGAAACTCATTATTAGATAATTTTGACACCATTACATAAAATATTAATTTCATTTTTTCCAATACCATTTATATGTTTGGAAAAAATAACATTTTAAAAATCAGTGTGTAAAACCAAGAAGGAACTATTTTTTACAAAAAAACTACATTTTATAAACATAAATATGGACTTATACGATTCCCATGATTATGAAAATATTTTATGACCAATTGAAAAAAAATTATCTAATATATAATATATATGTTTAGTGAAATTAAATCACCGATAGTGACATGATTAATTTATTTAGATGAAGTTGCTTATTTTTCATTAATGTAGTTCTTAAGAAAAAAAACATTTCTTTTAATTTCAAATGATTTCGGGTTTTTATTTATAGTCAATTTATAATTAATGGATATTTGTTAACCATATAATATTCTTTATTTGTTTATTTATATTCATAACCACTAATTTAATAACTAAGTTATATCTATAAGATTAAATAATACTATTTAAATATTTTATCATATTTTGTTTAAATATAGTGTGGCATGCAACACATGATATTGAAGAAATTTTTTTTATTTGAAAAAATATTTCAAAAAACACGAGGGTGTTAAAAATATATATTATTTTAATATATTAAGAAATTCTATACATAAAAATTTAAATTAAGAATAAATATCTTCTCTTCAATACATTTTATCTTCATTTGAAACCCATTTATAATCATTACATAATTTATTATTGATTTTTTTAAGAAAAAATATTATAAATTTATTTAATTACTATATGGGGAAAATCTAAGAATCATTATTCATCTAAATAAACATTCCAATAACTTAAAATTTAATAATTAAAAAAATAAATTCTAAATTATTGGATTGATGGAATTTACACAAATATATCAAGGACAAGAAATGAAATAAAGTAAATAAAAATACCTCATCCTAACGTAACAAGAAATTTTTTACCTCATGTTGAACATCATACTGACCCAAATGATTTAAAACCTGCTAACCCAAATTTTATACAGTCTATTACACCCTCTAAATAATCATATCATACAACATTATACAATCCAAACATTGATCCAAAATATTTATTTTTTTGGGATACCTATTTTTTATTTCAAAGAATAATTATTTTTGAAATTCCATAAAAGTAAATATAGTATTATTTCATTAATTAAAATATTCTCACTTTTTTATAATTTTTGTTTACCACATATTTGTGTTATATCAAATAATATATCTATTCCTTTTGATATCACATAATTTTTTGATGATAATGAAATGGATATTATTTCATTAAAAATTTTATATTAATAATATTTTGGTTACTAATATGCTAATTTCAAGTTATTAATATATCAATTAATTTTTCTCAAAAAAAATAATTTATATAAATTAAGCTAAATATATATAAATTTATTTTTATAATTTATGAGTTTTTCCTCATAATAAAATGGGGGATCAATGGAAATACTAAAATTGTTTGAAAATATTCAAATTATTTTCAATTATATTATTTATCTTTATTTTTATAAGAACCCCATGTTAATTTTCTAATGAATTTACAATCTATATGTTTCATATTCTATATTTTTTATTCTTTATATTTTCTTATATGGAGTTATTTTTTAGTGTTTATAATATTGGTTTGGGAGAAATTTTTTAAATTATAATATCATACACTAGGATACATCCCATTTGATATTAGCAGTGTGTATTGGAATTTTGGAAAATTGTAGTATCATAGGAAATATAAAATATATATGATATAAATAATATATCCTATATAAATAATACCACTTTCATAGTTAATGTATCATTTGAAATCAATAATATATTATTCAAAGTTGTGTATTTAACAATGATAAACATATATTTTTACATTTTAATATCTTAAAAATATCATCAAGTAACACCCTGAGCCCATATGGT
Organism: Viscum album; assembly: GCA_963277665.1. Classification (NCBI taxonomy): domain Eukaryota; kingdom Viridiplantae; phylum Streptophyta; class Magnoliopsida; order Santalales; family Viscaceae; genus Viscum; species Viscum album. Next base: position 1,736,082,293 of record OY728123.1, on the reverse strand, counting down.
ACTTTTCCTTTTATATAAACTCAATCACTTTGATATCTTTTGACACACACAATCCTGACTCTAAAATAAATGTAATATAGTATATTATTATAACCAACCAATTAAATTGGTATTTATGAATAAGAAAAACATTTATAAAAATTAAATTTTTACACATGTATTAAATAAATTATATGGTTATATAATAATTAGATATAAAAAAATAATAATTTAAAATAAATAGAAATATTTCTTAAAAACTATATTTTCCTAAAAGGTGGTTTCTTTTCCCTTTGCATACATATTATAAAATTAATATTTACCCCTTTTATAAAATTTAATATAAAAATATAACATCATCTTTAAATAATTATTTATAAATTAACATATATTTAATTATTTATTAATATCTAAAAATAAATTTTTGTTTGATGAATAGTTAAATGTTCTGGTTTTTATTAAAAAATTCATTTTCATTCACTTTGTTTAAAAGTTATATTTTTATTTAATGTTTTTTAATTGTAAAATTATTAAAATTATATTATAATAATTGAAATTTCCTTCATTATAATAATATTTATTTTGATTTTTATATTTACACTCTCTATTATTATGAGAAATTTGACATTGGAGAATTACTTTTTCGTCACATATCCCAATTTAATTTAAAATTAAATTTTATCAATTAAGTGGATGAAATTTATAAAAATGTATTCCATATTTGGTATAAAAAAAATATATTTACAGAATAAGATAAACATGATTTTTGTTCATAATAAATGTTTAAAATATAAAAAATTAATTATAGTGGATATGTTTGAAAATGGTTTACCAGGGGTTAAACTAAAATGATAAGGATAAAAATGAACTATAAAACTTTAAATTTCTAAATTGGTGGTTGTATTTATACCTTATATCATCCATGGTTATACAATGAACCATTTTGGAGCCTTCTAGAATGTTGAAAATGTGGGTACCACTTTTTATTTTCAAAAATTCTATTTGTGTCGTCAAACCCACATATAAAAAGTCATTAACTCTCATCTCCCCATCACACTACAAATAATGTTTTCAGAAAATAACAGAAAAATTATATTACTTAAATCCATAGAAACATACCATATTCAATGGATTTCTTAGATATCTAATCTTGGAATGAATTTAGTATATAACTAAATAGGTTAGTTGGAGAAGTGGTAAAGTTCATAACCATGCATTTTTCTACTTATTGTTATAATTAAAAAAACTATTATCCAAATATGATAAAATAAAAAAAAATTATAACTAATATAATAAGATTTTATCATTGTAATGGAACAAAATCTATTAATTTCATCTTCCATCCAATAGTAAAAGAAGTTGTATATCTTGTGTACGGTAGACTACCACCACGTGAACCAATGTAAATAATGTTCTATCACCACCACACATTGATGGATATAATGATGCATTTAACATAATTATTTTATTTTTATTATTTTAATTTACACTTTTATAGTTTCACATATACCTTCTTACATTCCACCTCATTGGAAGAAAATAATGTTTCTCATGCATGTATGTGGACTACTGCCTCTACGTTGTAATGCCAAAGTCTTGAAATTTAATTTTTACATGGATATTAATGATGATATATATAATTAATATATATATATATATGAAATATTTGATGATCTAGTGGTTTTAATTTTTCTTATTCTAGTTTACCTTTCTTAAATTCCATCTATTAGAAAAATAGAAATATATTCTAGGCATACGTACAACCTATCATATTCATTAATGGTATTAATCATTATCCCTATATCCAAGTTTTATAGACTATTATACATACATATATTATGAATATATATGGTATTTATATCATTTATATCATTTTTAGATGATTTAACCATGATCAATGAAAAAGGACCAAAATTAAAAATGAAAAGCATATATAAAAACAGACCAATTATCACCTGAAACTATGATTTTAACAAATAATTATTTTTAAGTGAGTCATAAAAGACCATAAGTAAATGAAATTTGTTATGAAATATATTTTTATTATTCAATAACAAATTTAAAATAAATACATAGTTATTATATAGGACCTACAGACATGTATAATGGAAAGCCGACTAGAGTTAAGGGTTTTTCATCACACTTTTCCATCAATGATATGTATTCCATATTAATCACATATTTCATCATTGTGGTTTATATACTTAAAATTTAATGTAATTTTCAAAGTAATTGTATTTATCAGTGAAAATATCCCTTATTTTAAAATTTTTTTTATTGAAAATGTGTTGTAATGAGACCATCATTATTATTATATGAATGGTTTATAATCAGTTCTATTAGGGAAGAAGTATTTTTATGTTATTCTCTATACTAAAATGGAATTTATATTAATATATTTTTTGATTGAGGTTTTTTTTTAAATTCCATAAGTTGGGTTTTCAATTATAAAGCTTTTGTTGATTACGATTCACTAATTTCATATGAATAATGGACTATAATCAGTAAGTGATGAGTGGTACCAGCAATAACCTCTCGGATGCATCAATATGTCTAATGAGACCAAATATCTTGGGTATTTAGCTGAAGAATTTCACATTTATATATGATTTCTTAGAAATAGGCCTTGATGGTTTGTTAATTATGTGAAACATTATGAATTCTCTAATTATGATATAAGTTACTGATTTCCATGTAATAATTCAATTAGTTAGAGTATACATGTATTACATAAAGAATCATGTGATTAATTATATGAAATTATTTTGTCATAATTTATTCTTTATATATAATTCTTAATGTTCATGTTATTTATTACAAGGAATTCATTTCATTTTTTAACATTACTTATTAAATACTCCTTATTTATTCATGATATCTAACATTATGTACATTCCCTTATATTGAATTTAATATCACCAACTTAGTATTTTATTTACCTATGATCCTAGGAAATGTAATTTAGTTAACATGTAGGGATGTTATAAAGATAATAATGGTGCACATAGTAAAGACACTAGGTTGTATATTATTTTTTCAATTATAATGTGATATTCAAGTATATAACTAGTTTACCAAGACTACTAAACTAATCGGCCCTCTAGGATCTAATTCCTTATATCTTGTTCCGAAGTAATAAAATAAATATGGACTCCTTAATACTATAGTCCAAGTATTTATAGTTACTATCAAAAACATTTTATATAAATCCTCATAAATTGATTTAGTAAATCATATATAAGGGAACATAACGCTACGATTAACATTGAGGACAAATCTACGTATATGATAACTCCTAATGATTTTGTAGGGTAGTTATAATGTATTATTTCTTATAAATACATCCCTAACTAGATAATTTAATTAGATATATTTCTGGACTAGTAGTACCAAGTGTAAACAAATATAAAAAGGTCATATTGGGATTTGACATGATCATCATCTGCTATAAGACTACTGGACTTAATGAAAACATGGTTTTACACTCTCAGGGGATATTGTCAGGATACTTCACATCTTCATTGAAAACCATTATGAAGAACATGAAATATTTTTTATGATTTGAAAATTTTCCTAAAGAAGACATGTTCATGAATATGAGATTAAATTTGCATAAAATTTTAAATTTATGTTAGGTATTTCAATAAAATAATGATTATACATTATTTTTCATAATATTATTATATAATAAAATGTATTTCATTATAGGGGAATGGAACCTAGTGAAAGGGAAGATAACTATATCAACTCCCATAATCCATGTAGTGATTTTCCTCCTGTGAATGATAATGAAGCTAGATGATTATTTTTATGTGGAACTGAGGAAATTATAAACATATTATGTAGATGAATTAAGATATGATTAATAACCATTATCATATAGAGAAGACTTCTAATCCACTATGTAGTGTATTATTGTTATATGACATCATGCATTAGTATCATTAATAATTAAATGGAACTAGAAATATATTTTTTATTGATTAATTGATAATTTCTATAGATAATATTTTTATCTCTCTAGGATGTAATAATTATGAGAATTTTTTCATTGAATTTTTTCATCTCTTATTAGATTATAAAAAAGAGTGGTCATTTTTTAAAGCACTGAGGATGAGGATGGAATATATATCACAGGTTGGAATGTTTTTAATACACATTTCTTGTATTTATATATTACTTAAATGAAAATTGAAGTGATGAGGGGAAAATATTTTGAGTCTAAAACAAAAGTAAGATGAAAATATTGCTACATGTGGAGAAAATTGTACAAGGATGGAAAGTCACATTGCTGACTACAATTATAATTGAATAGTCATGATAGAATACTTCATTGATATAATTAATTAATTATTTAAAAGGGAACTAGTCTCCCAAACATTCTCATCATATACGGACGTAGTATCATGTGTTATGAAGATAGTGAATGTTTTATCAATGTCTTATGGATTCAATGGAATTTAAGATTATAAGTGGGATACTGATCATCCTATAAAACTAAATATGTAATAACTCAACAGAGGAAGGGTTAAATTTCAATCTTGTAGTATATTTGGAATCAAACATTGATGAATAAGCTTCTTGGGAATGGTAGGTTTATACAAGTGTAGAGAGAAATGAATCCATTATCATTATTTTATGGGAAATAAACATTTTCCTATTATTTGATGTCTCAATAGTAATGATATGGTACACTATAAGAATTATTTCTCTATGCCTCAAGGGAATTTTACCATGAAAAATCCAATGAATAGATGAATAGATTATATTATCAAAATAGAAGTGGTTGAAATACCTAATCATGTGGTGGTATGTAATTTAATCATATCCTAAATTTAGCTACTTCTTGATTTGATTCTAGATAATTTTACTCCTCTAAATCATTAATGTTTCCCATATATATATATATATATATATTTCATTATCACCTTAAGAATGAAGTTTTCAGTCAATACTAATAGTGGAAGTATCACTAAAACAATGATGAATAGGATAGTTCCTATTATTAAACATAAACATTCACAACATGTAAAATTATTTATTATAACTATTTTTGATAATAATATAACCCATTTTTTATTTTGGATTTCAAAATATTTCATAATAATTTATTTTAAATAGAAGGAAGTTACAATTCATGAAAAATATGTAGAATTCCATACCTTCAGTTGGGATATTTCATTATCTATGTGGTGTCTAGATACACCCCCAGTAACTCTTCTAAATGAGATTCATGTGGAAGAAGAAAAGACACAATATAAGGATGGAAATTTAATCATAAAATTGTGGATCAATAAATTGTGTAGAAATACATTGATGTATTTCCTGAGGAGTTATTATAGATTCATTAAAGTGAGGAGTTTCATTTTACATTGATTTAATCATTGAATCCAGACCAATATCAAAGACACCATATATAATGGTCATTGTGGAATTATTTGATATAATGAAATAAATAAGGAGTTTTTTGATAGGGTCTTTATATTCCCTAGTGTTTAACCTTTGGGATCCCCAATTCATTTTTTAATAAGAGATATGGACTTTTTAGTTTGTATGTTTTTTATGGGTAAATCAATGCAATTAAAACAATGAAAAAGTATCTTATACAATGAATTAATGATGTATTATATAAACATCATGGAGGTCAATAATTTTCAATGATTTACCTTTTTATTGGTTTCTGTATATTTTGAGTATTAAATGGTGATACTACAAAATTTCATTTTGTAACATCCCATCTTGGGTACCACACATCTGCACCCTGAGCTGATCGTTCACATGAAGTCAATCGCACCTCCCCGAACACTAGAGGTTTCTGACAAGAAGTGAGGATCTGGTTAGTCATTCATAGAGAGACTATACCCTCATTTATTAGAGTAAAATGATAGTGGAAATAAATAAACAAATGTCTAAGCATATAAAACATGAACAATACTCAATTTACAAGATAAAAAAATAGAAATACAATACTCGACTGAAAGGGAAAACATGTTATGCCAATATAATTTTCACGTGTCTATATTGGAACTGAAAATTAAGATTCTACAACTCCCCAAATTGGCCGCTAATCTTGTATGGTTCCCTCCTCTCTTCTCCATCCCCAATCATAAACCTATCCATGGTCCTTTTACCTTATCCATTCCTATAATAGTATAATCTATTCAGTTACCGATCACGCATCCTAAAATATTTGTGAGTATAACTCAGAAGGCCTCTACCAAATTTTTTTATAAAAACACCATTCAAGAATATTGTGTTTGCAGTTCAATAAGTAAATATGTGGAATTTAATAAAAATTAGTATATGAAATTTTCATTTATCATAATCTAACAATATTAACTCCAGTGTTCTTGAGGATACCTGTACCATAATACTAACTTCATCGCATACTAGAGCCCAATGATTTCCCTAGGTAATACCATTTCTTAATACCTTCTTTATTCCAAAGATCATTTTACTTCAGGTTCTATGATGTCTCAGTAGCTGATTTGACTCATGCTGGAGTCAAATATTTTCATGTGAGGCCATAATTCTGAGTATTATTATTTTCATTATTTAATCACAAAATTATGTGCCACATTATCAAAGATAAAAATATCAAATTCTTATGTAATATGACCATGTCACCATGATTACTCCTCAATAGAACGTCAATGTTTCCATTTTCATTAAGTAATAGTATTATGAACATGTTACCACATATGCATCTCAATTTAGAATGACCATATTCCCAATATCTTTACTCATATATATGATGACCATGTTTCCATTTTTACTTCTCAATTTATAGTAATCATGTTCACCTTATCTATCTCAATGATATTTTTCAAATAAATTATCCACCCTCATCCCATTACTAATTAAAAAAGTACTTACACACATAAAAATTTATAGTTAACAAAAAAATTATCTAAATTCCTTAATCTCATTAATTAATTCAATTATTTTAACCTACAACATAACTCATCTCCCATAATTAATTTTACAGAATTAAATATCTCATTCTAAATCTTAAATCTTCATAAATTGTTTATCTAGATCATAATCTCAAATCACATAATTAATTCACAATTAATTATCTCAACATAGACAATTTAATATCTTATAATTAATTTCCAAATTAATTATCTTGATTTCCACCCATATCTTATATAACCAATATACTAAATATTAATTATCTATTAGAGAATCCCCTTAATCTGATGACTCGTTCCACAATTAATCGCCAATTTCAACAATACATCAATAACTCAATTGGTCAATCAAATTAACCAAATTCAATAAAATAATTTACTCAAGGGTGATAAAAGTTATAAAATAATAAAGTCATATATAAAATACACAACTATGGGATTTATCTTTAGATAAACTACCTCAGTTTGTTGATGGGTGTTTTCCCAACAAAAGTCCCCAATATCTAACCAGCACCGCGACCATGATATGAGTTTCAGATCTAGTTCCCAAAACTGAAATCAAAATCAAAGATATCAAGATGACATAAATCTAGATCTATATATACAATACAAGATCTAGATATCACAACATAAATTTCGATCCAATTAAATAGATGATATCTTTTATGAAAATATCAAGGAATGATAGAAAATGTAATATGAGAAGCATCAGGATGAAATCAACTTATTGGGAGAAGAGCATATCTTCAATTTGGGCATTGGATTCTTGAAACATAGTGTTCATAAGTACATTGAATCCATCTAGGTCAATGGGAGAACATTAATTTACCCTTAGGAAAGTAAAATCCCGAGGTAGGGCTACCTATGATGTGAATCTAGTCATTAAAAGTTGAAAACAAGCGAGATCCACTATTTTAGGATCTCATTATCCGCGCTCACATGGTTTAATTGCACGGTTAGAAAAACCAAGTTATTAACATGAATTTTACACTAATTCAATGGGAAATACACATGGTTACATTGAATGACCTTTCAAACCATGCTTTAACCATGATTAGGCTACTAACTCAAAAACATGTGTTTACATGGTTTCCGCTAGGATTCTGCACGGTTCTTCAAACCCTACACAAACCATGCACAACCTCTTTTTATCCAATTTTTTAGACTTCACTAAAATGAACCCTAAGACATAAATCCCATCAAACATACATATTTAAAAAATGTACCTGAAATTGCACTTGTGATAACTCTAGAAAAGGTCAATATCTTACAATCTCCCTACCTTATAATAACTCATCCACAAGATGCAATTCCAAAACATTTTAATATTTAAATTCAAAAATATTAGGCCATTGAGCCCACATATATACTTCTATTTCCCATATTTCCACTTGCACATGTCCATGATTTCATAAGACATGAACTATCAGCATGGTTTTCTCCCCACAACACTTTATCACTACAATCTAACACATGTATTGGATGCTCCTCGAAATAGGTATTTATCTCAAGGTCATCCTCATCCACATCAATCATATTAGATGGGTCTGAGTGATACCTAAAAAGCTGTGATACTTGTAAATCATAATTCATAGTGTTGTATCATTGTCGAAGAGTCAATCAGTACACCACCTGCCCGATTCTCTCAACTATCTCCAAGTGTCCAACATACATGGGCTCCAAATTGTCCTCCCTACTTATCCTACAATGTGCCAACCTATGTTGCACCCACAGGAACACACGTTCACACTCTAAAAACTCTTGGGGTAAACTATGTTTATCAGCATATGACTTCATTCTAATTTGACACATAGCCATATTTTTCTGAATTTATTACACTTTCTCATATGTTTCATGCACGAGACTCAATCCCAATAACTCTGACTCAGCAGATTTCATCAAGCATAGTGGTAATATAAATGGACGACTATAAAGAGCTTAATATTGTGTGATATTTATATTTTCCTAATAGATATAGTAATAGGAAAACTCAACTAAAGCTATGTTATTTGAACATGATCCATCGAAGTCAAGAACACATGCCCATAACATATCCTCAAGCACTTTTATAGTACATTCCATCTACAAATCTATATAAGGGTGGAAAGTCTTACTCAATAATATCAATATTCCAATGACTTTCTAAAATCCATTAATGATTTGTGATGTAAGTCCTGAATCACGATCTAAAACACTATTCTATAGCACTCCATGTAGGTAGAATATCTCCCAAGCATATAGTTCTCCCAACTATTCTACTTTAGAGGTTTCCCTTATAGGAAAAAAATGTTCTACCTTTTTTAGTGGATCCACAATGAACAAAATAGAATCATTATTCCTAATAATAGATGGGATACCCACAACATAATCCATCGTCACATCATCAAACTTCTATTCTAGAATAGGGAATGGTTGTAGTAAACATCCAAAACATTGAATCTCTTCTTTAACCTACTGATATGTGAAGAATCTTCTCTCGAACCTTACTATATACTTTTTCATTTATGTCCAAAAAAACTACAATCATAGTTCACGATACATTTTGGTTACACTTGGATGCACTATCCACTTCTAGGAATGAAATTCCCACATGATCTCCTATCGCATTCTCGTAGGTACGACTACTCAATTCTTCACATGGATGATATCATCTTCGTCTATCGACTAGTATAAATATTTCTACCAAACTTCAGAGCTATAACATAAGGATAATCACTCTATATCCTCATACTTTCTATAACTTATCCATCTCAAAAGTGTATACTCCATTGAAACTGATACCAGATTCAATTTTTTGTGACTCTCCTAAACCACCACTTGCATTTCAGCAAGAATGGTCATCATCTTCCACTATCCACTGGACTCCTGAACCATCTATGTCTATGTTTTCTTCTCCGAGGAATCATCAACACTATTTAACATCTCATGAATATATTCCAGTTCAAAATCAAAAGACTACATATACTCAACCCATCTCTGTTTCCATAGATTCACATCACACTATGAAAATATATAATTCAAGCTCTTGTGATATCTATAGAATGTAAACATTTCTCCCAAAATAGAGAGTCGCCAAAACATAAGAGTATAAACCACTACTGTCAAATCAATGTTTTGAATAGGTTAATTCCATTCATGAGGCCTCAACTACCATGATCCATACTCCCCAAGACAATCTCCCTAAATCATTACAAATCCATGTCTAATATAAGAAGAGTCATAATAAACGATATACTACTCACATAACTTAAGTATGATCAAAATTGGGGCTAATTTTAAGAACTAATTTCACTCTTGAAAAGATCTCTAAAAATCTTCTGAACATTCACATGTTACCAAATTTTTGGTCAAGCTTGAATGTGGAGCTTCCAAACATGAAAAGTATTGGAAGAATCACTTCTATTATCTTTCTAATCCCATGAAACATCAGATAACAAAAAAAATAATCGGATTCTTCCAAGAAACCACTACCTAATATTTTTATGGGTCTACTAACACACCTTCTTAAAAGATGATTATATCAAATAAGTGTACATGATCAATCCAAAACTGACACATAGATAGCATTGAGTATAACTAATGCTCTCTCGGTGTACCCAAGATGATGTCAAGATGTTGGGTACGATCATTATGATTCTTGGAGTGCACAAAGATGTCATCCACATACTATATAGATCTAGGTATCAAATACATGGATATTACATCATTTTAGATGAATATTCAGTACATTATCAAAATACATGACCGAGTACTAAAATAGATTAGTGACTTTTGAAACATGGAAAAAATATTATATCTGAGTGAAAGATTTTTTAAAATATCCCATAAAGACCTCCACCTTTATTACTACTTCATAGAATCATTATTCATAACCAGGGGACAGGAAACATAAAAGGGGTGAGCTAAAATGCATAGTAAGGTTAAACATGGAAGTAATATAGGAATAAACATAATAATATGGGTATGAGAATGTGGTCACAAAAATAAAAGATCACACCCAACTAATCAAAGATCAATATAGAGATTGTGTAATAATTATTAGTACTTCATAAGACATGAATCATAATTAAAAAGAGTAAATAATCCATGAAATAATAAAATATTAATAAAATATAGAATATTGGAAACACATAGGAATATAATATGATTTCTATAGTATCCAAGTCAACACTTCCAAGACCATCTTAGTGGAAAAATTCCATTCCAAAACGGGGTGAACCCCCATTCCATCCTTGTATTACTGAACTGAGTGAACCCTTTTTCCATCCCAAAATTATTGAACCGTGTAAGCCCTAATTAAAACCCTATATTATTGAATGGATTAAACCCTTTTTCCGACCCTATTTTACTGAACTGAGTAAAGCCTAATTGTATTCCTATATTACTGAATTGAGTAAACCGTCATTCCATCCATTTATTCGTGAACCTCATAAACCCTCGTTTTTTTAATATATTAATTAAATGAGTAAACCCATATTCAATACAAGCATTACTGAACCGTGTAAACCCTCCTTCCATCCTTGTATTACTAAACAATGTAAACCCCTATTCCAATGCAGTATTACTAAAATTTGTAAACCACTATTCTAGTCCTATATTACTAAAGCGTGTAAACCCACGTTCTATCCCTGTATTACACAACTGAGTAAACCCTGGATCCATCCCTATATTATTGAACCAATTAAACCCTCATTTTAACCCTATTTATCTAATGAGATATAAATCATGACCCAATACATTGGAATGCGATATAGGTCCCACCTTTCACAGAATGAAATCATACATACATGTTCTATAAGATCGTAAATAAATATATCATAACCCATGAAATGAAATTGTTATCATAAACATGTAAATGTATCACAACATATAGAATAGGACATGTTTCAATATCATTAAATTATAATCATAACCTGTGTAGAGAAGAATGTTTCAAAAACATATTACCTATGAAAGAGAACAGTTATCATAAACATATTACCCATGAAGGATAAAGGTGTTATATAAACACCTTGGAATTAAGCATAAAACATTCATTGAAAGGATATAAATTGATCATTTAATCTATTTCCTAGAGAGGCATGAGTAACATAAATTGATGTGATCATAGATGGAAATTAATTTTGAAATATACTCTAAAATCATTTCTTAAGTATAATTTAATTTCTTTTTTAAAAAGACGTTATAATAAATAAAACCATTTAAAAATAATTTACATATAAAATACCTTGAAAACATATTATGGAGATGTTAAATCATTCTGAAAAATGTTTCATTGAAAACATATAAAATGAGATTCAATAAATTATAAAAACTTTTTTCCTTGAAAACACATTAAATATTATAAAGAAATCATGAAAATGTTTGGAAATCCATTTCATTTAAAATGAATTACATATTTATTAAAAAACATGAAATCATTTTGAAAATAATTTTTATTAATAACTTCTGATAAAATCATAAAAATATTCTGAAACCCTTTACATTGAAAGAACCTTAAAAATATGTAAATAAGACAGGAAAATAGTTTTAAAATAGTATTCTATGAAAACATTAAAAATAAGTTTGAAATCATTTTGAAACCACATTCCTTGAAAATTAATTTTAGAAAACATTTTCCTAAATATTAATTTTTTTAACAATGAAAATGGATATTCAATGAAATGATGGTGGGTAAATATGTGCATGTCTTACGAGGTCAGAAAACATTCATTTTTCATGATAAAGAGAATAGAAAATTGCCTTATTCAGAAAACGGAAAGAATATTCCCGTAAAAATATTGGTAAAAGACAAAAAGGGTAAAAAGTTATTTTAGAAATTATATTTGAATGGTATAATATTCTTAGAATCCATTTTTAGAAATCATATATTCTTAACAGAAGAGAGGGTAAAGTTAGGTTTTCTTAAGAAAACTTTTGTAAGTAATTTATGTACCAAAGAGTGGAAAATGGTAACAATACATGAGTATATCATGATGTAACATACGATAAGGAAACACATGAGTATTTTTTGAGACATGGATCAAAATATTTCACCATAGAAACAATAAAATTGTATAATCTCAAAAAAGTAATGTGTTTGCCTCAATAAACTCTTATAATATGGTGTATTAGGATCGTTCTCTCCTTGTATGGAAAGGAAATTAAATGAATCCTAAAATATCAGGGAATTTTTTAGATTCCTGATTAGTAATGTAAAATTGATGTATATAATCCATGAAAAATAGTTTAGGTGTATAACAGAACATGAGTCTCAAAGAAGGAAAATTGAGATAATAAATTTTTACCGATTTGGTATTCTTTGAAACATAAACCCCAATAAAAAGGATCCTGAAATGGGAATGTGAATAACCATAAATTTAATTACATGATACATATAATTTTATCATGGGTAGTACAGACAACACACCAAAAGAAAGAGTGGTGAACATATCTTGTATCTGATAGAAATTTAAAGTGAGATGAAATTCCCTTACATGTGTCTTGACAATTTCCATACTCGTATGAGCTTTCTATATAATAAACTTATGTTTAATATATATATATTATAAATAATTATATTATTATTGATAATACCATATTTTTTTATTATGACCTAATATTACTCTCTTGTTAACGATCCAATGTAAATGTTTCACTTCGGGTAAAATTTAATTTATTTTTCACACATGCCATAATTTGTTACATATTTTATCCTTATACTTATATAATGATTTAAAATTTTAAAAAAAGATTAAAAATAAATAATACAAATTATATGTGTATTATAAAAATTTATAGAATATAGAAGTACGAAATGGTATACACTCCTCAGGGAGATGGTATGTCGTACGTATGCATGAACGTTGTTTTCGTCTTTATTGTTCTATTAAAAGAAAGAATAAAAATGATATACGTATATATATTTAGGTATATATATGTATCATTATTCCATTATAAAAACTATAATATATATATATATATATATTATAACTTTATTAAAACCATCATTAATATATTCCATGTGGTGTGTGAATGAATCACATCACTTTGAGGGGGATGTAGTCCACGCATCTTCAAACGAGTTTATAGTATTAAAACCAAATGGAATGTAAATATATTTATTGTAAAATAAATAAAAAAGATTAAATACATAATATATATAATATATGAAATATATAAATAGAGTTTACATCATAATGTTCAGTATTGTTGGTGGAAAATGCAAAATGAATAACCATTGTTTTGTGAGGTAGTAGTTCTTCGTATAAGTAAACAGTATATTCAACATCCATTAGATAGACTTTTGTGTATGTTTAGGTTGAACCATTAAATGAAAACATCCTAGTATATTTATTATACTATTTTTTGTGGCATAACAATGGAATAAATAGAGTGGTGGGTTGGAGAAGGAAATAATGGAAATGTGTTTGAGAGAACATGTAACCTCTTAATCTCGTAATTCCTTTTGGTTTATGCCAAATGGATTCCATGAGAATATGTATTCCTAAATATATATTTCATCGTTTAAGAGAGGATTTATTAGAGGCTAATTTGGAATATATTGTATAAACATAAAGGGTTTTAAATGTGTGAGAATTAGGTAGAGGTGGTGACTTTTTATTGGGAAGGAAAATGACTCATTTGGAATTTCTAGAAACAAGTTAGGTTTTAACATGTTATTACCTATAAATCATTTTAATAAACTGAAACAATAAATTGATGGAAGGTGTATTGCCGATATATAGAAATTAAATGGGTTTTGGACATGAGTGTTGGTCATTTGGGCCCTTAATTGTCAGGTTTAGGTCCTAATTAAGAGTTATTTGGCCTTAACAACTGTGATAAATTTTCATAACACTCATTAATCATTTTGCTAAAAAATTAACATGGAATTATTATAATATATTTATTATACTAAATACAATGGTGTTTCTCTATTTTTTTAAATTCACTTAATTAAAGTTGAAAAATTAAAATTATTGTATATCCCACAAACAGAATGATATAATGATGTTTTAATGTAAGAAAACATTCAAAATATTGTTAAGATTTTATATTAAATTTCAAAGTGAAATGGATTATAATGAATTTAATTTTAATAGAAAGTGTTATATTTCTTAAATTTGACATTAAAAATAATTATTATATCCTTTTTCATTAAAAAGTAATTATAAAAACTATCTATTTAAAGTAAAAAATAGTATTTTCACTATTCGTCAAAATATGATGTCTGTAAGGGAAATCCCAAAAATTCAACCTATGAAAGATTCAATGGTTTTAAATCATAAATTTAGTTAAATTTATCAAATTAAATTTATAAATGTTTCTAAAATTACTTTCATTATTATAGGTAGTTAATTCGAGAAAATGTGGTTTTCAAAAAGAAATATGACTTTATAAACAATTCATATATTTCATTATCAATATGTTTTATTTGTATAAACAAATCATAGAAAATATTTGAAGTCAGTAATTACTATTAATATTACTATGTTTAATGGTTATGTTATAATTATATCTTTTAAATAATTATATATATATATATATGTTGCATAGAATATCAGTGTTTCGTTTATTGTACGCCAAATCGGCATTGTGTGTAATGTATGTCAAGTTAGTGTTGCGTGTAATGTTCTCCAAGTTAGTGATTCATGTATAGAAATTCAAGTTGGTCAATCATGTTAATGGAAATTTTTATTACATTTTTTATATGCATATATAATGAAATATTTATATTGTCATGTGAAATGATATATATATATATATATTATTTTGAAAAAATTAATTCTCAAAATCATGGTGTGTTACATTCTACCCACCAAAAAATAAATTTCATCCTCAAAATTAATTGTGGTTATATAAGGTTTAATACTTTAAGGTCCCATTCATATAATCCCACATCATAATAATGAAAACTAATACTTCCTTTAAAATGGAAATTTCAAACCATAACAATTACCCAAACTATGATATAATTGGATTTCCAAATAGAATAATATAAATTGGGTGTAAAAAATTTCCATTGAGGAGAAGTGTAAATATTTATATGAAGTTATTGGGGTCATAAATTATAATCATATAAAGGATTAAACGAATGATGAATTCCTCAAATTCATAAATTTTCAATGTTTAAAAAGGCCATCAGCTAAACAGAAATTAAGGTATTAAAAAACAATTTTTTTTATCACAATCATAACATTCTATAATTTTGGATAAATTTTAAAAAAATTAATTCTTTCTTGGATTGTGCATAAAAATTTTCTAATACATCCATTACCTTATAGAATAAATGTCCAAAAATTAACTTTTATGAGTAAAGAACTAATATATGATTTTAACAGATCTTAAGTCCCATAAAAGAATAAAAAGAATTACTATTAGTCACTTAAAAAATCAATTAATCTATATAAAAATGTAACAATAAAATTTCGTCAAAATTGTTTATTCATTAAAAATAAATAATCATTAACCAGGACATCACATATGCCAGTGGTAGGTGTGAAACCCATACCATCTTTTGCTCATGGGTTCAGGACCCATGGTCTTGCTGGACTTGATTGGTTGTCACCCGATATACATGATGTATTTTTTTAAAACCACACTTATATAATATATAATATAGAAATATTTGTAATAATTTTTATCATTGATTATCCTTTTAACTATGGTTTTTAACACATACTCAGTGCACAAATACTTCCATCGATTCATAACATAAATATTTCATGAATGGTTAACCTTATAACCATTATCAATGGTGAAAATAAAAAACATTAGAAAGAGTCAGGAAATCAGATTAACATTGAATCCCATTTATATCACAAATTATATCTTGGTTCTAACATTACAAACATGTGAATACACTCCTTATATATTCTCTCAAAACATGGTGACAACTTAAATTACCATAAATCATTTTGGAAAACATGCATGATTTTCATTCTAAAGTATAATGGATTTACTCCATATATCCAAAAATAATATTAGCTTCATTAGTGATTTCTTAAACAACCTATCAAAAAATCCTTACTCAATTCTAAGGTAATCAAAACTATTCAATTTACTTATTAATATCATATATATATTTGTCCATAAATCATTATCTTAACATAAAGAACAAATTATTTATTAACTTCCCTAAGTCGAAGTATTACCTTGTCAATAAATCACTTCACCAATCCATAGGTATAAATCAACATAAACATGAATATACATAGTAAGAAACATAAGTATAAAAATCTTTGTATTTTTCATCATTTATAAATTTTAAATCCAAATACATAAACACTTCGATTACTTCATCCATAATCCATTATCAATAATACCTCTTTCCGGTCACATTTTATTTGCAGTCTCGTCATCATCCACAATGAAACCATTACTCACACCACCTTATTGATTCTCTTTATAAAAATTCTTCATGGGACATTGGGTTTCATAATGACCATTTTATCCACATATAAAACAATTAACCTTCGATGATGAATTAGGGAGGCCATAATTCTTATCCATTTCATTAATCAGACTATTCATTTTACCTTTGTAGTAACTTGATATGTGTTCCTATTTTCCACAGTCATAACACCATATTGTGCCTCTAAGAAATTAACATAAGTGATTCTTTCCACATTATTGACACAAAGGGAACCAAAACTTTTTTTCATTATGGTATATATTGCCCGAAATCTCAGCAAACTTTTTCACTCTGTTCCTTGGAGATTTTGAGAGTTTATTAAGGTAGACGTTATTAATCATCTTCCATGAAAAATAATTTGGAATGATTATGAATTCTTTCACTCCATTTATCATCTCCCTTGACATATAATCAGAAAATCAGCCATCACATTCAAATTTAATCTAGTTCCTTCCACTGAATAAATCCAAAATCATAGCGTGATAATTACTAATCATAGAAGAAATCCATATAGCCATGAAAATAACTGCATATATGATTTATAAATCATGACACCTTGTATAATCTATGAAACATTGGGATCATCCTAGGTTATTCATAGCTATCTTGTATCTAAATACCTCATCATGGTTTGTGAAGGGTTTGTAAATTCCAAAAGAATATCTCGGAGGAGTGTCACACGAGGTGTGCAACAATGCCCATTTTCGTGTACTGGATAACCCCAAGTGAGGCCTAGAACATATTGTCATAGTTGTTACCCCTAGGTACATCATTTTTAGATCCAAATCAACTTGTATTATCTAGAAAGGGATGAATTTCATGGAAATTAATCACTCTATCCTCTACCAAAATTCTAGGAAATTTTCCAAAATATTAACTCATCTTTGTTCAAAACCATTGAGACATCCCTAAACATATCCATAGAAATATACTTATGGATCTTACTAATGATTCCTCATCCTAGTTTCCAATCGTTGACTAAACCATTCATTTGTTACCAATTATAGAGACCAAGGCTTGACATAAATGTATATTACCTTATTTTAGATTAATATTAAGTACATTACAACAATAGATGGCCAAGGACCTTAATATTTTTGTGTCATTGGAAAGATGGAAATAAAATCTTTTATCCTGGGGAAAGATATTCAAAATCTCCCATAAAGATCATAACCGATAATACTTCTACCTAAAGCCTTTCTTCATATCATGGGGATAGTACACATAAAAGGGGTGAGCTAAATTTATTAGTACGGTCAAAAATGAGATACATGTATGAATAAATATGATAATAAGTTATTAGTATGTGATAAAGAAAATATAAGACCATACAATAAATATCAAATATCATAACAGATATCATGGCATAAAGATTATCATTTCATAATACATGAACTATAATTAAATAGAGATTATAAGAGATGAAATAATAACTTAGGAACAAAACATACAATAGTGGAAACATATAATCATATAATATGATTTCAAAAGTAGCCCAGGAATCAAATCCCAGACCATCTCACTGGACAAGGTCCTTTACTTAATTGGGTGAACCCCCATTATAGGTGTGTATTAATGAATAGAGTGAACCCTCCTTGTATCCCTCTATTACTAAACTGATTAAAATCTCATTCCATCCCTATATTTCTAAACTACATAATCCCTCATTCCATCCATGTATTACTGAGCCGAGTAAACCCTCATTCCAACCCTTTATTACTGAACTATGTAAACCCATGTTCTATCATTGTATTTCTAAATTGAGTAAACCATTGTTCCATCCTTGTATTTCTATACCACGTAAACCATTGTTCCATCCATGTATTACTAAACTAAGTAAACCCTAATTCCAGTTCTATATTACTAAACTATGTAAACCGTCATTCCATCCCTAAATTATTAAACTAGGTAAACCCTTGTTCCAACCAAATATTACTAAACTATGTAAACCCTCATTCAAACCCTCTATTACTGAACTGAGTAATCCCTCATTCCATCCCTATATAAGTAAAATAAATAAACCCTTGTTCTAGACCAATATTACTAAACTGAGTAAATCCTTGTACCATCCCATTCTATCTCATGACATATTAATCATTAAATAATTCATTGGAGGGAGATATAGGTCCCACACATCACATAATAAAATAATACATACATGTGCCAAAAAATCATAAATAAACATATCATAATGCATAAAATAAAAGGGGTATCATTAACATGTAAACATATCATACCCTATAGAACGTGATAGTTTTCATAATCATTTCATCATAAACATAATCCATGAAAAAACGTGGATTTGAAAAGCTTGAAACCTATGAAAGAGAATAGGTTTCATAAACATATTTACCATGGTTGAGAAATGGGTTTCATAAACACCCTAGAATTAAGCATAACTCATTGATAAAATTTATATCAATGGAACCTTTATATACTTCCATATAAATTCATGAGTAATAATAATAAATGTCATCTTAGATGGAAACTAATTTTGAAATATACTCTAAAAACGTTTCATGAAGAAATTATCCTTTCATTTTTTGAAAAATGATTTTTAAAACATAAAACCATTTGAAAACAATTTTCAAAGATAATACCCTGAAAAAATATAAAGAATACATGAAATAATTTTTAAAACCTTTCCCCTTGAAGACATTTAAAATAGACTTCAAAACATTTAAATAATCATTTTCTTTGATAACACTTGAAAACATTTAATTAATGCATGAAAATATTTTGAATATAATTTCATTGAAAATACTTTGAATTCTTATAATGAAACCTTGAAAATCAATTTTCTTGAGAACTTATAAAAATATATTGAAATCATTTTGAAAAACATTTCCTTAAAATCACATTTAAAACTAGAAAATAATACTTGAAAACATTTGAAAGTAGTTTTCCATGAAACCATATAAAATAAGTTTAAAAATATTTTGAAATTAATTTTCCATGAAAATTAAATTTAATAACCATTTTATTAAACATTATCCTTTATAACAATGCAATGGGTGATTTGAAGAAATGACAGTGGGTAAATCTGTACCTGTCGTAGGAGGTTAAAGACATCCCTTTGCACAGTTAGAAGGATAGAAAGGTACCTTGTTGAAAAAGAAAAAAAATTCCTTTTAGGATATTGGTTAAAGAAAAAAGGGTAAAAATGTATTTTATACAATATAGGTAAATGAAATAATATCCTTGGATAACCTTTTAATAAAACATATATTTCCAACCAAAGAGAGGGTAAAATGGGCTTTTCTAAAAGCACTTTATTAACTAACTTACGTACCATAGACTAGTAAATGATAATAATACATGATTATATAATGAAATAAAATAGGGTAAGTAGACTCAATAATATTCACGAGATATTTTTCATATTTTTTCACTAAAGGAATCATAAAAACATACAATCTCGAAAATCAATCAGATTGTCTCAATAAAATCTTATAACTTGGTATCTTGGGATCAAGCTCTCCATTTAAGTAAAAGAAAATAAATTAATCATATCATATCAATATAATATTTATATTCATTATATGGAATGAAAAATGGAATTATATTTTCCTCAAAAAATTGTTTAGGTTCACAATAAAACCCGGCTCTTAAATAAGGGACACTGAGACAAATCATTTTTATAGATTTGGTAACCTTTGAAACATAAACCCTGTGAAAGAAGGATTATAAAATGGGTATGTTAATACCCATAAATTTAATTACAAGATATATAATACAATCATGGGTAGTATATACACCACACAATAGGGATGAGTAGTGACCATAGATTGTATTTTATAGAAATTAAAAGTGAGATGAAACCCCCTTACCACGTGTCTTGACCCTTTATGTACTCATAAATGATTCCTGTATAATAAATATAAGACTATCATACATATTTTAATGAATTATTTTCTCAATCATAACACAATAGTTTTTTATTATATCCTTATATTATCTGGTAGTTGATAATCCACTGTTAATGTTTCACTTCGGAAAAAATTAACATTGTTCTTGGCGTGCGCCTTAATTGGTTACATATTTGTTGCTTGTACTTATATCAAGATTACAGAATTTAAAACATGATATAAATATCTAGAATAAACAGAATATGAGTATTATAATAATATATATATATTGTAGTATTAATTTGAATACACTTCTCATGGAGACGGTACGTCGTATGTACGCATGAACGTTGTTTCCATCATTATTGTTGTATTAAAAGAAGGTATGTAAATGAAATACGTATGTATATGTATATTTATATATTTATAATTATTAAATTATAATGAATATATATATATATATCATATAAGTTCATTAAAACTATGGTTAATATATTCCATGTGGTGTGTGAACAAATCACATCACTTTCAGGGGCGGTAGTCCACACTTCCTCAAACGAGATTGTCATATTAACACCAAATAGAAAGTAAAGAGATGTTTTTTGTAATAGGAATAAATAAGAATAAATATCAATTAAATATAATATATGACATATATAAATATATTTTCCATCATAATGGACACAATGATTGGTGGTAAAGAAGAAATGAACAATCATTGTTCTATGAGGTAGTAGTTCACCATACACAGAAACAGTAAGGTCAACATTCATTAAATGGAGGTGTGTGTATTTTTAGGTCAAAAAAATTTCATAAAAACATCCTAGTATAATTATGATACTATTTTAGTCACAAAATAAGATAATAAATTGAGTTTATGGGTGGGGAAGTATAATAAAGGAAAGATCCTAAGTGAAGACTTTACCTCTTAATCTGGTAACTCCTTTTTGATTTTAGCATAAAGTATTCCTTTAGAGAATTTATTCCTATAGTGAGGATTCAAGGATGAAAGGTGGATTTTAGGGAGGCTACATGTTTAGATACTGGAAAAATATAAAGGGTTCTAGAGCGGTGATAAATTGGTAGTGGTGGTGGCCTTTTATAGGGAAGGAAAAAGTCTCATTTGAAATTTCTTGAAAAAAGTTCGGTGTGAAAAAGTTATTACTAAATAAAAGTCTTACCAAACTAATAAAATAATTAATGGAAGGATTTTGGAAGATCTATGGACAAACAAACAGTTTTTTACAAGTTTCTAGGTCATTATAACCTTAATTTTTAGTTTTAGTCCCTAAAGAAGCTTAATTTTCCCTTAACTGCTCTAATTATTTTTAATCACTTTTACAAGAAATTTTGGGCAAAACAATTAACACAAAATTATAAGAATCTAAATATTAGACTGAATAAAATGTTTAATGTTATATTTTTTAATGTCAATTCACATTATTGGAAAAATTAATATTAGTTCTAATCCAATAGAGAGAATGAAATAATGAGGTTTTAAAGTAGGAAACCGTTCAAAAGAGTGTAATGATTTTATATTCAATTTCAAAGTGAAAGTGAATATAATAAATTTAATTATCATATTATATATAATATTTATCTAATGAGATCTCAAAATTAATTTATAATATCATTTATAATTAATAATAAATTTGACATAAATGATGTTTTTAATTAAAAATATGTATTTTCGTTTTCATAAATAAATGAAGTGTCTCATTAAAATCCCAAAATTCACGCTAAACTAATTTTGATATTCGGAATTAAAAAATTTATATTATTTTTAAAAACTCAATTTATGAATGTTCCTAAAATTACTTTCATTATTATAAGAATTTCATTTTTGAAAATGATGTTTGAAACATTAAATGGGATTTACCAAAAATCTTAACTTTCATTATCAATATGTTTTATTTATAGAAAATAATTATAGAAAATAATTGAAAAATAGTTTTTACTATTCATATAACTATGTTTAATGGTGAAATAATAATTATATCATTTAAAATATATATATATATATATACAAATATGTTTCATATAAACTCAGTGTTGTGAGAATTCTAAGCCAAGTCGGTGTTGCGTGTAACGTATGCCATGTCTGTGTTGTGTGTAACATATGCCAAGTGAGTGTTGTGGGTAGTGAGATCCATGTCTGTTTTTCATTTTAAATGAATTTGTGACTATGTGTTTTCATATACATATACAATGAACTATTTCAAGTGTCATGTAAAATATAAAAATTATTAAATGGATAAATTAATTCAAAAAAAATTCTCAAAATCACGGGGTGTTACACAAACACCACCACAAACTGATCCAGATATGGATGATAGAACCTATTAACCAATGCCAAACCACTACTAGTTTATTTTCACCCCAATGGAATTATAGAAAACACATAAATTTTAGACCTACTTCTCAAATAGAGCATTGGTATATTAGAAGTTTGTGCATTCAACTGATGATACCCGAATGTCAAATTAATATTTGAGAACACACAATCTCTGTTCAATTATCCCAATAATTCCATGATATTTGGAAGAGGATATCAAATATTCCAAATCATTTTCAACTTCTATAAATCAAATCACAATTGTAATCTCTTATTAGCCTTCTTTCCAAACAATATAGGTGATCCCCTAGGTGATGTACTTGGATATATAAATCCATTATCCTCCAATTCCTCAAACTGAGGCCTAATCTCTTCATTCTTAGTCAATGTCATTCTGTATGGTGGAATAAACACTAGGTCATCCCATGTATTGATCTCAATAGTGAATTCCACATCTCTCTTATTTGGTATCTCTGAGAAGTCTTCAGGCAATACATCCAAAAACACATCTACTAATGGTGGAAGGAAATATTTCCTAACACCCCCATCATTGAACAAAACTCTAGAAACTTCATTTGTGAGATCTCTCTATTGCAGAGTAGTTTTCTCGTGTCGGGCTTCCAAGATATCCCACTATCCACAATGAATATATTGGTCACCCTTATGAGATATAAATGTAACAATCCTACGGTAATAGTTAATGTGGGCTTAGTATACGACTAGGTAGTCCATACCCATAATCAAGTCTAATACCATATATAAAGAACATATGGATCACATAGTAAATTATATTCCTCGATACCTAGTGAACATCACTTGTATAGACAGATATCTCTCGGCTTCACTCCCAAATGTGTATCCATAGTCATGAACCTTCTCACAAACTCAACCGCTAGGATCATCCCATTTACATGTTTTGTTGATATAATCGAATGATAGGCACCAATATCAAAAAAATAGAACGTTCTAAATTAGAAGCTACTATAATTGTACCTATTAATATCAATTTTCAAGCTTCACTATCAACAAGTGTAGGTGGTACATTATGAAACTCGGATACCTCTCTTCCATGTGATACTGTCTAACTCCCCTGAGTAGCATGACTTTACTGATGTTGGTCCTCCTTCCTAGAAGCACATTTTCCTCTAACCCTACTACCTTGTCTTGTAAAACTCAATATTACAACACGATAATGTATAGAACACCCTCTTCTGACACTCTGACTCTACCCAGCTACTCCTTTAGTACCATTTTGTCGCTCTGACATGCAGAATTTATGTAGATTTAGGACATTACTGTATGATTGAAACTCCACTGGTGGTAATGAATAGTGTTGAAGATAGTGTCCTGGACATCCATACTGATGACAGATCACCCCATTATGTTCGTATCCAACCGACCCTCGTATTTTTGTACACTTCTTCACACTACCTTGGTGAATAATTTTATAATTGTGATTCATTATCACAGAAGTTTCACCCCCTGATCATCTTGTAACGACATTCTATCCATCATTAGAATCTTACCTCAGGTTTCCATCAACTATAAGATCTTGATCCACAACTTCTGTAAAATTCTTTAGCCATAAGATATTCATGTGGGACTTAATCTCACACTTATGTCCATCCAAAAAAAAAATCACCATAACTTCTATATCTCCTGTTAATGTTGGATTAAATCATTTTATATATTTGTAGCATCTATCACAGTCCATCACCAACATTATCCACTAGGTCAGACGAATAAACTCATTATATTTCTCTTGCCTCAGCATATCAGTAAAAAAGTGATCTAAGAACCTCTCCAACAATTCATTCTATAAAATTCCATTAGTCTGTCCAGTTCATGCCTGAATGTCCCACCCACACTTTGATTATCCCTATAGCATATATGAAGCCATATTGACCATGATATCACTTGGAGTCTCCAAATGGTCATTTATTGTTTCTATGGACTCAACCAATAATTATTCTCTCTCAGGTCTACCAACTCTAGCAAATTCCATAGGGTGCTACAAATAAAAATCCCATGTCAACATAGACATACTTTTCAATCCCTTACTAAGGTCTCTTTTTATGAATTGTATAATGTCATTAAATTTCTCTGAAAACTCATCCTCGTTATCTTTAGCTGGAATGGTTGGTGTATCATGTCTGATAACTAGAAAAACATTCCTAGGCATGCACCTTAGTCAACCCATCAACAAGCGTTGTGGATACATACTCCCTATAAAGACAAACTCATGTATCTGGTCTCATAACAGAACCTTATAACATTTATGTAGGAGAAAATAATCACAACAAGTCTTTTTCTCCCACCTCACCACATGGTCAACAATGATGTTCTATCACTACCCTTAACAATCCTACTCCTAGGATTTAGCTAACAAGGGTAAAAAAGTATCATAATAAATTTTCTCATTTAGAAACCCAATTAATCTCATTTTTCATCAATCTAATATCCTAATCAATTCCTGTTAGGACCCATTATTAATTTTAATATCACAAAAAAAGAAAACAAATCATGATTATCATCTTACCCATAACTTGTTTCCTCGTGCATGAATAAAATGATGCATGTCACAAAATAATACTGAGTGTCAAGATTTATCCATGCAGACTCAACAATCATTCCATTCTAGGAAATGATCAATACTAAAAAATTTCAAAAAAATAATCATGTCAAACCAAAAGTGCATCACCCATGATGATATAATATTTAACTGTAACAAAAAATAGTAATAACAATATTACCACCCTGAGTACATGGTTTTTCAACTCCCATCCACAAGATCATTACCATGATACAACTCTTCCTTGTATCTTATATACCTTTCTCAAAATAGTAATGAAAAATAATAATAAATAAAACATGGCTCTGATACCACATTGAAACATCACGACCTGGGTGGCATGCATCGATTCCCTGAGCTGGTCAGTCACATGACCACAAGTGCTTTTTCTCGTATGCTAGAGGCTAATGACTAGCAGGAATGGTCTTGTAAGTCATTCATGCGGAGACTATACCATCACTTATCATAGTAAAATTCCAGCAGAACTAAATGAACAAAAGTGGAAGCATATATAAACAGAATAATTCTCATGTCAGAAGGTATCCAAACAAGAATAAAATACTCAACAGGAATGGAAAACATGATCTTCCAATATAATTATCATGTGTCTTTATTGAAACTTTAAACAGAAGACATTATAACTCCAAAAATGGGTCTCGAACAATGTTTTGTTCCCTATTCCAACAACAATCCCCAATTAGCCACATATCCTAAGGCCTTTTTACAATTTCCATACCTTCATCAATATAATCTATTAGGGTACCGATCATACAACCTGAATAGGATCTGTGTATAACCCTATAGGCCACATCCAATGGTGTTAAAAATGTCTATTAAAAACATAGTGTATGCAGTTCTATGAGGAAATATGTAAAATAAAATAATAAATAGTTTACCACATTTTCATTTTTACTTATATAACAACATTAACTATAGGGTTCCCATGGATACATGTCCCTCTATAGTAACTTCATCTCATACAAAATCTTGAATAGTTATCTAGGTTTTACCATATCATAATACCTAATTTGAGCCAAAAATTGAATTATTCAAGGTTCGATGATATCTCAGAACACGATTCGACTCATGTCGGAGACAGATATTCTCGTGTGAAGCCACAAATTTGAGTATCATTATTTCTATTATTTAAATTTACAATTTTAAGAAACATTTCCAAAGTTACTAATATCAAAAAAACACTGTAAGATGACTATGCTACAATGCTTACTCCTCAATATAATGACCATGTTCCTTGTCTATTTACATACAATTATAATGACAATGTTACCATATATTCTTCTCAATTTAGAATGACATTTTTCACATTCTCTACAATAATAAGTATTTTAACCATGTTTACATCTATTATTCTCAATTTAGAATGACTATGTTCAAATTATTTATCACATAATAATTTACCAATCAATTACCCACCAAAATCCCATTACTATTTCAACAATTAGTAAAACACATCAACACAATTATTTAATAGAACAATTAACTAAATGCCTCATTACCATTAATAATTTCATTAATTAATTAACCAAAACCAAAAATCAAGTCCCATAATTAATTTTCAATAATTAATTATCTCATTCTAAATCTCAATTCGTCAAAATTATTACTATATTTAAATATCCAGATCACAATATCAAAGAACATAATTAATTCAAATATAATTATCTCAACTCATCTAAGTTTATATCTCGTAAATAATTCCCCTATTAATTATCTTGTTTACCACACCTATCTCTTATGAAGAATTTCCCATGAATTAATTATCTAATTGGGATTCCCCTTAAGCGCATGATTAATTCCACAATTAGTAACCTATTTCAAAAAAAACATTGATAACTAAATTGGTCAATCTAATTAACCCAATTAAAGGTAATCATTTTCTAAAGGATTCTAGCAATTCTAGAATCTATCAAATACATATCATATCCACAACTAGGGGGTTTAGATTTCGATAACCTAACCTATTTTGTTGATGGTTGTTTTCCTACCAGAGATCCCAAAAATCCAATGTGCACAATGATGTTTATATGATTTATAGTTCAAGATCCCTAAAAGGAAACCAAGATCAAATACATTAAAATCTCACAAATCAATATCTGGATCCACAATCACATATCTAAATATCACCACATAGGTTTAGATCCAATGAAACCAAGGATATCTTCCATGAAAAGATCAAGGAAAGATATAAAAGGAAAGGTAGAAGCATTAGGATGAAATATAGTTACCTGATGAAGAGTAGATCTTCAATTTAGGATGTCCATTCCCAATGATAGATGTTTTTATGGCCTTGGAATCTCTCTAGTATGATGGGTGAACATTCCTTTTACCATTAAGAATGCAAAATCCTATTTTATGGCCATATAATAGGTGAAACAAGTCCTTAATTTTTGAAAGCAAGTGAGATCCTCAATTTTAGGATTTCATTATTGTCCCTCACATGGTCTAGTCACAGGGTTAGATAGATTGTGTGCTAACCATGTGTTATCCACTAAATCAAGGGGGAACATCACATGGCTACCTCACATGAGCTATCAAACTATGATTTAACCATTCCAAATCTAATACCTTAAAAAACAATGATCAAACTATTTCCCAATGGAATTCAAACACTTTGATCAAATCGTGCGCCAACAGTGCACAACATATTTTTCCCCAAAAACAATTTCGATATCACTCTAACACACCCCAATAAATTACTACCATAAAATGTAAATATGTAAAAACTATAAATTACCTAACATTTCACCTGAGATAACTCCAAAAAAAGGATAGGATCTTGCACAATTTATTTTAGGTATAGACTTTATGAGATCACAATAAGGTAATTTGGTTTTACTAATTTACCATCTATCATAAATAATATATGGAATAGAGTATTCAAGGAATATCTAGAAAACATTTTTTTGGTACTCATTAATGATATCATGGTGTATTTCAATTTATAGGATGAATGTAAAAATCACTTTAGGATCATTTTTTAGACTCTTAGAAGAAAATATTTATATGAGAAATTTATAATGTCAGAATCTAAGCTTCATAATGTTTCTTTACTTGGTAATATTTTCAATATGAATGTGATATCAGTTGATCCTATGAAAATAAGTTATTACAAGAATTTACAACACAAACAAACATAATTAAGGTATATAGTTTAATGTTGTGGTAGGTTATTATCGGAGAATTGTTATGATAATTTCTTTAATAGATAACTCATTAACCGATATTATGTGTAACAGGGTTAAGTTGATTTTGATGAAGGAATGTGATGAATGTTATGAAGAATTAAATATGAAATTTGTGAATGGTCCAATATTTACATTACCATAAAAAATAATGGGTTTATAATATATACTGATTCATCGAGGAAGGTAATAAATAATCAAAAAATTTGGAATAATAATGTTAGTACCTATAAATTATGGTAGTTAAATATTCATCAAAATAATTATCAAACCCATCATCTTGAGTTGTTAGTCATAACCTTTTTTAGAAAATTTGGATACATTATCTCTTTTTTAAAATGATTGAGAAATATTTGGATCATAAGAGATTGAAATGAATTTTTTCATAGAATGTGGTAAACATGAGGAAGAAAAGATGGCTCCATGTACTCTAGAGGAATTTTTTTCTGATTTTTTATCTCTAGAATCTATAATCATTTTATTTAAAACTATAAGTTTTGTTAATTATTTATACATTAGAACACATTCTGATTTTTGAGTAGAATATTAATGATCTGTTAGGCCTAAAAATAAAATTACATTAATTTATATATTAATGCATGATTATTAGACAAAGAAAGAAGAAATAGATCTATTAAAGGAACTACAATTAAAAATATAGTAATTAATAAGAACAAATAATTTTCACAAAAATTATAAAACCATTGAGAATTTTATTATAATTTTTTTATGTTCAAGGTTTTATTTTTATTCTAAAAAAGTAGAAGAATAAAATTAGAACCTATAATTACATGAATATTTTTTGTGTAATTGAGAAATTATTTACAAATATATACTTTAAAGTAATATTTTTTATAGATAAAACATCATTATCTATAAGTTGATGAAAATTTTAATTATTCACTAATTTTAATTTGTTTCAATATTTTTATTCTTATTCTTGTTGTGTACTCCTTGTACTATGTGTGGTTCGATGATTGTGGGTAATATTTATAAAGGAAATCGTGGAAAAATATCTTAGAACAATTGTAGAATGTAAAAAAATATATGAAATTAGTTTTGTGATCCCTAATAAATGATTGGACTAAAAAATCACTAAACTGGCATCAATTGTTGGGGGGAGTATAATAAGGGAGGTTTTCATTTTAGGGACAACTAAATTTTTATTAGATGATATTACCTATATTCACTTATATTTTGTCTTCAAAAAAAAATTAAATTAAGGATATATTTAAAAAGATAAATATTTTTCTATGTGAAAATTTTAAGGACTCAATTAAACATATTATTCATTAATTGTGAAACATAACTATGAATGAATCCCCATGTATATAATTATATGTCATCCTAAGGTCTCTAAATTCCATGATTCAATTGGAGTTTTATCTTATCAAGTGATGAATTTAGAAAAATTAATTTTTATTCAAGATGATTTGTCACATGATCAATATTCAAAGATATAAATAACTAAAGTGGTAACTCTCAATATAGTAGTACATTCTATTATCTCAAATTTAAATATGAGATTTACCTAGATTATTTAGATAAATTGATTATAGTTATTTAATATTGAGTGTAAATTTAGAAATGATAATCATCATTATGCTAATAGTAAATATGAAATTATCATAAAAAATTTGGAATATATCTTGTGATAATTTTCAATGGATTTAGAAGTAGGTAAAGATAAAAATCTACCACTATAAGAGTTCCAATTAAACAAATATTACAATTATAACATTCAAACAGTACTATATGAGTTTTAATTAGGGAGTAGGTGAGAAAAACTAACTTATTATGATGAAGCGAGAGAGTGAAAAATATTGAGACTATAACACTATCAATAAATGTATGAGAATAATTATACTATTCAAAAATAATTAAAAGTATTAAAAAAAGTTAATAGAAGAGTTGTATAGATAATATTCAATGATAGTTTAATTGTAAATATTGATATAATTAATTCCTTCAAATATCTCCATATAAATGAGTTATTCTATTTTGGATGAAGGTAAGGTAAATCCCTACATAAATTTTCCCCTAAAAAGTTCTTAATCAGGTGGGATAGTATTGCATCAACTCAAACATCCTACAACCCTCTCAAAAGATCATGACATATATAACTTATCACATCATTGATATTATATTCTCATTTCATCATATGTATATATATAAGAGGATTAAAAACTAGAAAATTATCTCTATTATAGGAAATGACTTATGTGTATCTCAGATCATAGAGATAAGGTAATTCAAAACAATTCCACTCATCCAATTAATGTTCCCCGGGAAAATTATATGATTGATGTGGAAATGTGGGAACTCGATGATGTAGTGAGGAAGAATTTCCATAATTTTTTATAATATGAGAAATAAAATATGAACGGGAAAAATAATTTAAGGGGATGAAATGTAATGCCCCACATTTTTATCCCATTGATATATTAAATATCTTGTTTCACATGTAGTATAAAAATATAAGAATAATGTTATATTTTATTGAGATAAAATATTATAATTTAATATAAACATTAATAAATAGTGAGAGTTAAATGGAAAACATCATTATGAAAATTTAAATTTGAATAACAAAAAAAAGTGTATCATAAACAAACTATAATAACATGATGTATTAAATGAGTCTCAAATTCCAACATTTCAATGTTTATTTAGGTTTATAGTTTTATATCATTAGGAAAATCATTATAAAACCCATAAAGACACTTACAAATAGTGAATTTGATTTCAAAAAAGTATATTCTCATATTTAAATCCTTTTTTCATACATGAATCTTTTTCTTCATTTTTGGTGAGTTTCCAATATTGTGTGAGACATGAGTTGGTCACACAACTCATTCCCCTAAAATAATTATCAATGAAAAATTAGTTTAAAATTAAAACATGAGGTGAAATGAGATTACAAAATAAGTTTATTTAATGATATTTCAAATGTAAAAAAACGAAAATCATTTTAATGAAGATTCATAGAATGTTTTGGGTGATCATCGCCCACTAATAATTTAGATGCATAACCAAATATTCAATGTAAAGCTTCATAGATGATTGTTTAATAAACCTATCTGATTATCGTAACATCATGGTCTATGCTTCATAATATTTTTCTTATAACATCTATTAAAATAAGATAGTTATTTTTCTAATGGCTTCAACTTGAAATAATTATAGACACCCTCTAGGTTGAATGAGAACAAGCCTTCATATTCAATTCATTTATTGTATGTTGAGAAACCTTCAAGAAGGATTAATTTTAAAAACATTTGTATAATGTTTTATCGTGTATATGACATTATTAACCAATATTAGGACATAACTAAAGAGGTTATCAATCAAGAACATCAATTGATTTTGTTTTCTTCTCTCAGATATCCTGATCACCTCTATTCCAATTTCCTTCAAAAAAGTCAAAAGATGAATTATAGGAATGAATTATCATATAAACAAATGAGGGATAATGAATAATTTTATAGGAAAAAACAATATCGGAGGACATTCTCATCCAAAAATTAACATCACATATTTTCTTATAATATTTTTTATAATGTACATGATGTGCCACATATTGTTTAAAGGAACAACTAAATACTTTTATTTAATTTTTATCATTATAACCTAGATATTAGAATTGTGGGGATGATTATTATTAACTAAAATATGAATATATGGTTCAAATATGTCTATATAATTAGTCCTTCGATAAAAAATTAATTAAAATGAAAATATACACTTTTTCAAAATTAAAGTAAATGTTTTTCTGGTGAACTATTTTAATGTGCACATGTGTGTTTTATTCAAATAATTAATCAAATCACTCCTGATTGTTTATATTAATTAAATAAATAAATATATAATATATTAAATAAATTTTTTAAAATGAATCTTAATTTTTCTATAGAAATTATTTAATAACAAATCCATTTTAACACATAAAAGAAGTATTTTCTAAATTAGATGTTTTACCCCTTTGAATGGTGCACTTGTTTTAAGTCTAGTTTTCACTATTCTATAATATCTATTTGTAAAATTTAAAAACTTATTGTTATTAAGAGTATTATAATTTACATTTCCAAAATCTTTGGTATTTTTATGATAGGATTCATTTTTTGAAGAAAGTAAAAAAAATTACAATATTTTAATCAATAACATATTTTTTCTTTTATTTTTTTTATATTGTTAAATTATAATTTAGACTAGTATGAAAGCATAATTAGAGAAATACATTATAATTTAATCAAATTATGTTAATTTTAATAAATTTCACATTGGATTTGGATATAAAAACATCTCTAACTTTTTGATGTTTTTACTTCAGAACCCAATTTTCTTATTCCATCCATGAGATTAAATTTTAATTAATTTTTGTAGTTTCTAATATTGAATTTTAAAAAATTTATTAAATATTAAAAATCATAAGGTCTCGATTTAGTAAATAGTTCATTGTTTCCATTATTAATAGTAACTTTAGTAATTGTTATTGTTACCTCAGTTAAGGGTAAATTGGTAAATCAAGGGTAAAAATAATATTATAAACATTATAAAATTACCCAAAAAATTATTCTAATATTATTGGATTATTTATTTCATCATTAAGTATTATATGATCAGAAATGTGACCATTTATGGATTTTTTATGAGAATAAAACTATTCTAATATTATATTCAAAGAAAAGTCAAGTTTTCTTACTTTTATTTTTAACAAGGGAAATTTTTTTCATATGGGGTTAAATAATTGATATTCTTGATTATAAATATTATTTATAAAGATAAAAAAAGTTTATATATCATTTTAGGTTTCAAATAATTTTCTTTCGATAAAATAATTACATTAAATAAAAACATAATAACGATGTTGTAGTTGTTTAATTAATTGATAAATAAAACAAATGATATGAAAAATATTAAAATAATTTTAATTTGATATAATTTATTTCATGCATGGATTTTTTAGATATATTTTCCAGTTTTGGGTTTTTTAGATGTATTGGTTATAATTTATCTAATTATTATCCTATTTTCAAAAAGACAAGTAATGAATAGTTTAGAATTCATATTATAGATATTTAAAAATAAATAATATTTTATTAAATGATATAATTTTATTAATAAATCTAAATTTTAGAAATAATATTTCTATATGTAATAAATTGTAATAAATGACTCATTTATTGTTCGTTGGGAATTTTAATGTAATTATATTAACCCTTACATTCTAAACTACATGATTTTACGATAAGAATTAAAAAAGTTAAGAAATACTTAAACAAAAAATATAAGGATTAAAAATAACCAAAAAATATCTAATATTTGTTGGATAAAGGGATTTTGACCTAAAATCATCATATATATTAAATTCATACGTTCAAGTCCATTTCAATTAAACAATTATTTTATATTAATTTTATATTTTAAATATTTTCAAGGGTACCCCTCCCCTCTCTAATAAATAGTAACCCTTTTTCTCTTTTATTAACACATAAAAACATATTTAGTTCATCATTCATAATACCAAATCCCTTAATATAATCCATACCAAAATTATAGAGTAATGATTTTAGGAATAACTCCCTCCTTATAGTTTTTAATGTGTTAATCAAATAAGATTGTCCGAAGAAGAGGTATCATTATCATTTAAATGTTTATCATTTATTTCTTCTTCCTGTCCCTTAAAATATTATTCCACCAAGATTAATTATTTAATATAGTATCAATAATATAATTAGATATTATTATTATAATATAAGCCCCTAAATCCAACTTCACTTCTATCAAATTGGAAAAAACATCAATCATTCGATTGTATAGAGACTTACGACCTCACGAAATGATATAATTAATTTTTAGTCACTATATCTCAATACTAGTTATAATGATAGAAATAAGGTTTTTATATTATATTCAGGAAATATTTATATTTAAAGTAGAATAAAATAATAATTTATGATCGTACATCTACATGCACTTGAAGATGATAAAATCGATCGTGGGTACAAGTTAAATATCACCTCTTTGAAGTGATGTGATTTGTTTTTCATCACCACATAAGATAAATGATTTAAATAAGAATATTTAAAAATATAATCTGATACTAATGATATTATTATCATTCTATAAATTAAAAAAAACAATTCATAACACATTTCGTAATTATCATTCTAAATTTGAAATGTTTCTCATGCGTACGTAAGACAGACCATCTCCATGATTATAACATAATTCATTTTTAATATAAATGTTCAATGAATGGATTTAAACTAATAATTAATAAATAAATGTTATTATTATCTCAATAATATTATTCTGGATATGATTTAATAATTAAATCCTTGCCCATATACATTATTCATGTGTCATTTGGGACACAAGTACCAACTATCATCAAAACATATGGCTGGAAAATAAATAGTTATGTAATTGATGTAACTTGGAAATAAGTGACATAAAAGTATTAATAAACATGAAAATATTTAAAAATAAAGTAAATTATCAACATTAGTTTATTATTAAGAATGATAAAGGAAATATGTGATGAATCAAACTCAAGGTAGGGGACTTTATAACTGAAAACCATGTTTTAAATGTTTTAAATATTTATTTAATAAATATTAATCTTTTATGTCTATATTTTTTTAAACAATATTTTTATAAATGTATTCTTATATACATGAATGTTTTAAAATTAATTTTTTAATTTCCTTCAAATGATTCAATGGGGTATGGGACACATTGATTAAAAAAATCTTTTAAATATCTTAAAATCGGTTGGAAAATTGATTGATTATTTCAATAACATTATATGTTTATATTTTTTGTGAAAATAAAATTTTATGAGTGACATGTTAATATTGAAAATAATTTTTATGTTATGATTCATTAATTGTAGTTGTAAATTTGATGGGTGGTTACATGATAAACAAATGATGTGTGGTTCCAAAATAAACCAATTATGGGTGGTTAAATTATAACAACCAATGAATTTCATATAGAAGTAAACCGTATGGTTATTCCATTTTTAAGAGTGACATGTATGGAATCCTACAGTATGATAATTATATTTCAGTAGAATAAATTCCCACATTACCTACATATATATTATATTCATTCTTAAGAGATTTAAATAAAATAATTTGTTTTTAAAAAGGTAATATGATGTTATTTTTGAAATATTGATTCCATGTTCAGGGTAAAAATGATTATTTTGAAGGAAATGTTTTTTGGAGTTTCAATATAAAAATTATTTCCTTTATTATAAGTTCCTTACTATAATTTTGTGCTTATCCCATGTTTTAAAATATTTTTCACATGTAATAATGATTGGTTGGAACAAATAATATTTACTAATGATAATATTGAACATGTGTCATAAAATGAAATATACCATTATTTTAAAAGGGTTTCCTTTAGAGAAAAATTGAAACTGAATACATGTTTACACTTTTAACGTATGGGTTTACTATGTATTAGTTTTTCATAATTAATCATGAATATATAACTAAAATACATTTGGAAAAAGGATGTTAATTTATTTTTAAAATAACTATAATAAGTTATGATTAAGGAAAGGTCCTTACACAAACTATATTCTGCACTAAACCATGTAGATCAAGTTAGAAACTACCTAAATATCATTACTATTAATAATATAATAGAGTGAAAAGGTATGTTCATCAACTGTAGATTCGGAACATGGGGTATATGTGAATAAAAAATTTAGTCCTTTCAAAACCATTCCACAAAACCACATCCAAAATTATAATCTGAAAAATTAAAGAATAATAGGGGACCATCATGTTAGTATCTAGACAATATAATATAAAAACTATTCTTAATGATGTTTTACGTAATTAATTATGTGTTTTGATCAATATAATGCTTAGATATTCCCATTATTCTCTATTTAATACTTAGATAATCATAATTAGTTATCTCCTAATTAGAATGTCTCTCCAAAGACTGAATTTATTATTCCCCAATCAATGGATTGAATTCCATATTATATCCCTCTTTAATAACAAATGAGTAATTTATAAGTGTAATTCTATTCTCTTGAGCACCCACATATATTTTGGAGAATTAATTCTCTCCATTAGTGGTAGTAGAGTGCCCCTCTTAATCATATAATGCATAGGGGTCTTCGTTAATGTCTTGTTTTATTGGGATATATTTTTCTCCAATTGAATCCCTAAAGATTAATTTGAAATAATTCTCTCTATATTAATAATAAAATTCAGTTATAAATTGATGTATGATTTTTCCAAATGAACCCCATGAAGATATAGAAATAATGGTTCTCTCCAATATAGAGTATTATTTAAATTTTTAATCCATCCTACAATGGGGGTGATGAAAAACATTGAATAAATTAAATGACTAATACATTTATGGTTCTCAAGAGCATGTATTCATCCTCAATTTATTATAATTGTTTTTTATAATCGTGGTCATGTTCACGAGAAATAGAGTGACTCTCTTATGTCACATCATAATTGTTTGGAATAGCTTATGAGTTTCCCATTATGATATGAGCATTATTTATTACATCCACAAACCCAACGAAAACATCAACATGAGATAGTTAAGTATGATCTTGAGTAGGATCTAGGATAGATGAATAAAAAATTGGGTCATTACCATAAAAGGGATCCAATTTCTAATTAAGTTTATATTTTTCATTCTAAAATAGGATAAATTTTCCATTATGTGGGGGGGTTGTAATTTTCCAATGTTAAGGGTTCTTATACATTAATTCACAAATCAACATTCTCTATGAAAGTGACATTTACATAAGAAAATAGAGTAGTAACATGAATTGTTTTCATAAAAAACTTCCTTAAAACCCCACTATCACAATTATGGATCTAGATAAAAAATGAAAAGGATTAGGTGAGGTAAACCCCAATTCTGATCTGTGAAACTGATTTCCTTATAAGATTTCATGTTGTAAAATCCAACTTCAGTGCTTTCTTAATTGGTTAAGAAATAGTGTAGTGGGATATTATATTGAAAATGATCAACCAAAAATCTAGAAAACATAACCATATGAATGAAATAGGGGTATAAGAATTAAAATAACTTTAATTGAACATCCTCCAAGGAGCGAAGGACTCCAGGACCAATGTCGATATTAGTCATTTTTAAATAAAAAAATATTATAACATTTAATTAGTATAGTATATTGATATTAAAATAAAAAAGATAAAATTTATTAAAATTAGTTTTTAGGAAATATTAAATAAGAATGATTTTTAAGTAATTTTCCAAAAAGAAAATATATGATATTACATGGCATAAATTGAACATCATTTTTTTTAATTCAATTCATGTGTGGACTTTTATACATAACAGCTTCTACTGAAAGGAATATATCTCAGTCTGAGGGACAATGGTCTCTAGGAATCAACACTAATATTATCATATAATCGTTTATGAAATTATTAGGGCGTTAAATGAATTTGGGAACTATCGGTGATTTCTATTATTGGCATCTCCCTACTGCTCCATCGACATGTCTTGCCAACTTATTATAAGTTACAATAGAGGATATATTATCATTCTATAGTTCATTAATCTTTTTAGATCTAGTGAAAAATGTTTTCAAATATGGGATGATAAAAACAAAGCTTCTTTATGGATATAAAATTAAATTAAACTCATTAGTCTAGTAAAAAACAAAAAAACATATTAGGGAGGTTTTCTTTTTACCAAAAAAGCCTGGAGCTCAAATAATCATCTAAAACTCAAACAAATCAACTCCATAGACCAATTTTTTACAAATAATTATTTTTATGTTAGTATAAAAAATAAATCATATTATTTATAGTTGGATGAACATGAGAAATCATGAAATTATTTCCTTAAAAAAACAAACTATTCACATTTAGAATATCATGAATTTTCCTTTACTCATTAGATCATTTCCATCCCATATATGTTCAAAAGTTCTCTTTTAAAACCCATAACACGCTTTAAAACCCCATGTTGGTATATTAAGATATTATCATTATAATAACCAATATACATTAATAAATAACATAGTTAATTACAACATATCTATTAAGAGTAACTTATATCTACATAAGATCATCATATTAAAAAATCCAATGTAGAGCAATATCAGGCCGACTGAACAACATGATATATTTATCGTACCTACAACTATATAAAATATAAAATAATAATATCATGACAAAAATACATTAAATCCATTATTTAGATGATAAAACAAATAAAGAATGTCATTTTACCCATAATTAAAAGTACATTATGTTATCTCATAAAATAAGAAAAAATATCATTTTGTTTTCAAAACATTCAAAAATTTCCTAAACAATGGGAACAATTATAATACGAAATACCATAGAAAAATATATAATATTATTGATAATAAATAATATCTATTATAGCTATAAATTTCATTCATGTAGTAAATAGTAATATAATTATTTTCTACATTTTCAAAAAACTATCCATAGTAGATCATATGAAAAATTCTAGAAAGATTTCATTTATAAATCATTTTAAATAAATATAAATTTATTTTAAAATGAACATATATGAATCCTTGATGTATATATAATATTATTCTGGGATAATTTAAAATAATATTGATATGGTAGAAATTATTTGAAAACATTTAAATCAATGTTTTATATAAAAATCATCTACCTCAACTCCGCACTCTCCATGTATGTATTTCACGTTTATAATGATAAAATTTTAAAAATTATATACCTTATTAAGGATGTGTTTATTCATTAACTATTATTCATATTATTTTATTTAATACCTCATCTCATTTAGTTACCAATTTAGTTAATTTTACGTTTGAAATTCAGAGGTTGTTTGGTATTTAACTTTTTATAAAAAAACCTTACATATTGAAAATAGTTAAGGGGTAATAGTATCATCATATTTATCCTAAAGTAATAATTACATTTTTATATTAAATATTTATTTCAAAAAACCATGTTTATCGAAAATTAAAATTGAAACACATCATCTCATGGAGGTGGTAGTATGTGTGTACACAAGAGAAACAAGTATATTTTAATACTACATGGAACATAAATAAAAAAGATAATAATTCACATTTATATAATCCTAAAAGGGTTATAAAAGTGAAATTAATTTATTAATCACTTCTTTATGACCATATTTTGGACTAAGTATTAAAAAATGAATCCCATTGCATTATATATATTATCGTCGACACATGTTCTTTAGCAATCTTATCATTCTCTAATAGATGTGTTGGTTAAAAGGTAAGTAATATTTCTTAAAATCATAATTATTTCCAAAATATAATAATTTTGCAATCTATCGTTTTAACCATCCATATGATGAAGTGATGAAAAATGAAACACATTTCTTCATGGAGGCCATAATCCACATATGCATACATGTGATGTTTCAATTCCCTATTGGAAGGAAAAGAGGATGATAATATTTCTTCCATAATAATAATAATAATAAAATATTAATGTAGATAATATATTTTATTCATTATATTGACATAGTTATAGAATATTTATAAATATATAGAGGAATAAATAACCATAAAGTTGTTTTATTTTATCCTATACCTCCACCCTGGATGACATATTTGTATTAAACATTAAGATCTCTTAGATATGTATTCTGAGGAAAATATAATGACAATGATATGAGGAAGTGATTCAGGGATGTGCTGTTGTAGATCTTGGTCAATATGGAGTTTTAATTTTTTAATATAATTGAATAAAGGATTTTCTATTTTCTAATTTAGGGGAGTATCACTCTTGACAATATTTAAAACATTAAAGTAATATATTGTCATTTCTTTT
Source organism: Viscum album (assembly GCA_963277665.1). NCBI lineage: Eukaryota > Viridiplantae > Streptophyta > Magnoliopsida > Santalales > Viscaceae > Viscum > Viscum album. Next base: position 1,736,041,209 of record OY728123.1, on the reverse strand, counting down.
GGTTAGTGGAACTAGGGAAACTGAATTTATAAGATAGTATATGTTATGTATGAAATCCACTCAACCAATAATGTTTAGACATGTTATATATATATTTAATGAATTATCATTTATTTTAACCCCCAACCATTTTTACCCTAATCATGGGGGTAATCATTTACCATAGTAACAAATCAGTATAGAAAAATTTGAATTGATCTCTTTATCAAATATGGATAGACTGAATCCAAATATGGAATCAAATTTTTGTAATTTAATTTCTATATTTTATATAAATTAATTCTATTATAATGAAAAAATACTTCTAAAATATTTTCATAAAAAATTTATTATTAAGTCAAAAATTCAGTTATAATTGTTTATGCTAAAGAATGTTGTGCATTGGTGTTTCTCAAAAAAAATTCGATGTATTATTAAAAAAACTATTTTTTTTATATTATAATAATTAAAAACTGAATATACCCTCCCAAATTCATTATTAAATGAAATAATACAAAAAAGGTTTTTAGTTAAAGTAAAATATTACTTCAGTTCCAAAAATTCAATAATGGGTTTATATTTCCAATATATATTCTAAATGATTTATTTTACTCCTTCATCAACACTTTTATCTACAAAATTTTTTTATTAATTTTTAAATCATGTTTACATCATGATGATTTCATAAAAATTAAAATATTTTTAAGAAAACATTTTTCTCAATTCTATAAAAACCAATCATAGCCAAAAAAATCAAATAATTTCAAAAAAAGTCAAATTCAATGTTTTAAAGAAAAATAATTTCTCTCATTATAAATTTTCGATTCTTAATGAAATAAATTTATCTTATGAACAAAACCATGTAATAAATGAGAAAATTAGTTAAATAAAAACATCGATTTTTTGATGGAAAATTTATATGAAATCATATATTAATCTATGATGTATATAAATAAATAAAGTGAATACTTATAAATCCTAGGATTTATTTATTACTTATATTTCCTAGGTTATATCATACATACAACCCTATGAAATATTTCCCCCTAATTTTATAAATTTTGTAAATAAGTGGAGGTATTTTCCCTCAAATTCTTTTCTCATTCACATGTTTTTTCCTTATTTATATGACTTGTCCATAACAACATTAATTATTTGGTAAATTTATTAAACAATATTTATTCAATGTGATCTAAAATATGAATCAAATTTTCCAAACAGGAAAAATTCTCTTCCTAGTATACCACCTCATGGAACAAAACTAGAGAGGCATTAGGTACACATTTTATCAAATATAAAACATAAAACACAACATATACAAGAGAAAATCATATAGAAAAATAAACAAAATATAAAATGAATCCCAACAATTTTGCAATATCATACAGTTAAATATACAATATAATTTACATTCCCTCTTTACTAAATTTTATAAAAACATTACACGGGGTAAATGTAAGATTGACATGACTTTTTGGATCAAATGAAATATTTTTCACTATATTATCCACATAATTGTTCTTCCTTCACTAAGATATATTGATTTGGTTCTAAATTATCTATACATTATCATTCATTTCTTCTATTTATTATGGACCAAAAAACATCTTCTCAATGACTTCATCTACACATGATGGAGTTTACAACCACATTTTACATAATGAATTAAAATTTTCAATTTATATACTATAATAAAAAATGTTATTTTTTAAAAAATTAACTAATGAAATATGTTAATCCTAAAATCCATGGTAAGACAGTGATATATCTTAAAGTATATCTTTAAAATATAAAATCATTCACTCTAATTTTACACCATAATGAGGATGAAAGCAAATTTAAAAAATCAAATTAAGTACGCAATGACATATGAAGTCCATTCTAAAGAATAAATGTGTATATGAGACCATGATCAGAAATATTAGAAAGAGAGACTCAATGAAAGTTTATTATCTCATTAATATAATGTATATCAATCTGATCTAGGGACATGGTTTCATGAATAATAAGAATATGAACATATTTAATCAAATGATCAACAATATCCAATATCACATTATCACATAAAGATTTCTAAAGTAATCCCATAGTAAAATCCATGGCTGTATTTTCCAATTTCTATTCAACAACTAAAAATGGTTGATGTATCCCCTAAAGTAGGTATCGTTTATCATTAAAATATTTAAAATTTAAACATTTAATTGTAAAATTCATAATATATCAGTTCATTCCACCCAACCAATAATAATTTTGAAGGTCTTTAGTAATATTATAGTGAAATGAAAATGATGATCTATATGATTAATTCCATAATTTCTTCTTCAAATGGTAATAACATGGTACAAAAAAACCTCTCTCCTAATAACCAAAATATATTTATATCATTGTTTAATATAGTATACTTCTCCTTACTGAACTATTCTTCCATTTCGTGAAAATTATAATCGTTTTTGGGGATAATTAATTGTATCTGAAAAAAATGACTTCAAGATAACCTATTACAAAAGCGATATAGTTTCTACCTGAATAGTTTATATTCTAACATTCAATATATATTTAAAAATTGATTATTCTCCAAATTTAGCAAGGTTGATGGTGAATTATATTTTTCTATTTGAGGAATCTCCTACCTTAATTTCTTTATATAGATCATTGTGAATTGTGAGACCATCATCTTTTATTTGTTCCAACCATATTATCTATCATAATATTATCTATTTTTTATTGAAAATTTATTATTAACTATTGTGTGATGACCACATCATTTTATTCATTGAAAAGGTGCACCGTTATGAAGAAATGTCTTCTTAATTCATAGATATACATTGAATGATCCTCTGTAATGGAATCTATAACTAAATCGTGTGAGACTCTCCATAAAAATAAAGTTCTAGTAATGAAAAATGAAATATTCGGGGTCATAACTAGTATTATATTGATTAATTCATGATTAATCCTTGATAATTGAATATTCTCGTCACATATCTGGTTTGGATTATAGTTTGAGAACCTACAATTTGTCTGACATCGACTAATCCTTCCATTGAACATGGAGGATTGACTTTGAATTATTGGTAAATTCAATTTGAAACTGTAAATGTTTTTATCATTATTTTTAAATTTTTCATGTGGAAGATATTTATGATTCCTTTTGAATTGAAATAATTATTTTTCTTCCATCTGATTCTAGTTTTGATTCATGGATAATTTAAACATAGAATATGAATGAACTTTTAATACTAGAGTTTGTAAATTCTATGGTTCCACAAAGTATCCAGTGGTTAATTTAAATTTTAAGGGAAACTATTTGACAATAAAGAGGGAAGGAATTTAGTTTGTGAATGATCTTCAAGAATTTTATGCTTGTCCTTTTAATCTCCCATTGAATTCCACTTTTAATAAATCAATTGATGGTTGCTTTTCAGTTGTGGCAAATTCAGAAGTGCTTCCAAAAAATGGATTTGAGAAACTTATCCATTCATGGATTTATTTAGTATTCCAAATGGGACCAGGAATGGTCTTATCATGAACTTAATTCAGAGAACTCTCATTTCTGGCAAGGATAATAATAGAATTTGATCTCAGTCTGTAGTGGTTTCTTCTACATCTTATTGAACCTAAAAGATAATCCTTAATCTATTATGATGATTATTAATGTGCTCTTGAAGCCTATTACATTATGTATTTCATAATGGAAGATTATTGTTAATCCCATTATGAAAATGAAATAATCATCGCAAATTTGGATTCAACTTCATTTTTTTAATTGGGTTTTTTGGCACAACAATATTTTGAATGATATATTGTATTGTATTAGAATTACTATGAAAATTTACCATTGAAAAGTTGATAGTAGATATTTAATAAAGGATCATAGTTGGAGTTGATCATGATATTGAACCTCTAAATTCAATTTTATTTTCTGTCAATGAATTTATGGTTGAGTTCCAAAATTGGTTATTATTATTTTCTCTATTCTGTTATTTTTGTATGATTGTATAACCCAATATATAAAAAAATAGGCATATTCAATGTATGTTTAGGGATTTAGTTATTCCAAATGAATTAAATGAAGTAAGTAGATGAAAAGAATTTCAAATATATTGTTCTTGATAGAAATGATTACTAGAGGAAGACTAAACTATGAATCTAGGAAAAAAGGAAAAAAGATACTTGTGACATGAAGGATGATAAAGGGAAAAATTGGGCATGTTATGATAATGTTAAAGACAAGGATGATGGCTTTGATTCCTAAAATAACAGTTTGGATCCATAATTTTACCAAATAATTTAGGATGAATGTGTTTTTTTGGATATCTATATTTATGCTTCGAACAATGTCAATTCTATGAAAGATGATCACTCAAATTCTAAACCTGCTCAATTTAATTACTCTTCTTATTAATCTTTTGAAACTTCACACTCAAAAGATCTTCATGATTCTAAGTTAGGGGGAAAATATATATACATTTAATATCTAGTGGTGTTCCTTCTAATGATTTCACGGGTGATCTAACAGAAAGATCGTGTCTGTATCTTTAGAATCTTTTTGAGCAGTGGTTGAGCTTATATCATGATATTTTAGGGGATAAAACAAGTTTTAGTGTTTCTGTTCCATAATACTCTCTATATACTAATAGTTATATACTTCATTTTGTGTAGGAAATCCCTTGTGATAGTAACCATATCATGGATGATTTTTATTCAAGTATTAGTTGAAAAATTATTGATACAAAGATCTCATGTCTTGTGATTAATCAAGTGTCTAGTTCTATTATTCATATTATACATGGACCTAGTACAGAAATAGTAGAAATTGGATTGAACTCTGTGAAGCCATCCAATAATTATATTCCTTTAATCTATTCAAATAATAGATGAATTATACCTAATGAATCCTTAAGCGATGAAAATGATTATAAAAATCCATTTTCACTTCAAAATAAACATGAAAAATAATTCTAGTAAGAAGAAAAATGTAGGCCCTTCATCCAAAATAGATTTTCAGATGAGGACACATTTTTTGAATTTTCAAGGGATTAGTAATCCTAAAATAGTTATATTTGTTCATATTTTTTTATAAATAATAATCCTGTAATTTTGGTTCTCTCTGAGCCAATTAAGATCTTACTAGTGATGGTTTATTCTCTTGATAAATTTTGATATCAACTAATTGAAAAAAATATCCAGGAATGACACTAAGATACATTGGGTTATTTCTCTTTATAGGATGAAAGTAATCGCTTCCATTATCTTCTCAAGACAAGTGGTTACCTTAAATTACCATTATGAAGGAACGATGAATTTTTTTCCACAATTTATCCCTTCAATGGATATCACGATAGAAGGGATATTTGGAAGACCATTTTGTATAATAGTAACATTATATGATGTCTATGGATTCTCAGGGGGGATTTTAATGTTATTTTAAATCATAGCGAGATTCATTGAATGAGTATTCATTCTACCTCAACTAGACAATTCAAAGCATGAATTAAGGATAACATTAAATATGAAATCAAATGTGTTGGATCAAAAGATACTTTGTATAGAAGGTAACCCCACTCAATTGTTTCTAGAAAATTGGATATAACTTTTATCAATGATGTTACAATTAAAGTCGAGTCCTCAATTTCGTTCTCTATACATGATAATTTCAACTCTAATCACTATCCCATTTTTGAAATGTTTACTTCTCAAATAGACTAACCATTGTTACCATTCATATTTAATAATCCCCAAAGTACTCACCCTGACTATAAATGTATAATTCATGAGAATTGGAGATCCATCAACTTCAATGATGATTCTATTTGTTGTGTTTCAAATCACAAGATCCCCAAGACAAATATTAAATTATGTATTATGAATTTATTCAGTCACATTGATTAAAAAATATCATATCATGAATCCATGTTTTTTTCTATCGAATAGGGAAACACTGGAAATGGTTTATATGCTGGTCTGAAACTAGACAACTTGGTCACTCTTGATCTGAATATATTTCTCAATCTTAAAGAGAGAGTGTAAGGATAATATTTTAATGTTAAATGTCTCATCGCGGGGAAATAAAATACTAAATACCTTATCTCTCTTCAAATGGTTAGGAAAATAAAAAGTCCTTTGATCATTATTATTGATAATGGAAGATTATTTGAAAAGAGAGATGTCCTTTTTGTACATGTCATTTCCAATTACATGTGGTTTTTGGTGCCTATAATACTTATATTCTTTTGTTAAGACATTATTGCAAAACATTTCACCCAATTGGATAACCCTAATCTCTATACCATTCCTATTTATTATGAAATAAAAGGGGAGATTTATTGTTTGATCTCTGGAAGCACTCATAGGAAGGATGGTTTTATGAAGTCTTTATTTCATTGTTGTTTATGACATTATCTACATTCATGTATGATGATTGGTTATTCATTTTTTAAAGTTTATCAGATTAAATAATGAATAAATCCTGAAATTTTATCCCTCTTCCATAATGTTAATAATATTAATGAGATTAAATTCTCATGTCCAGTTGAACATGCTAACACTATTTATAAAATAATTTGAAAGAGTTTAGATGATGGGTTTGATGGAATTTACAACTGGATAGAGTTCCCAAATCAATTCAGATATATCAAAGGTATAACTATACAAGATGTTCTTGTAACTAAATTTAATGCTGTAAACCTCCTTAGGAATCCTAATAAAGGAGGTAACATTTCCCTAAAATTAGATGTCAAAAATCCATTGACACACTTGATTGGGGTTTCATCTATGTTGTTTTGACTAGGTTTGGATTTAATGTAGTCTTTTTTAATTCGATGAAAACCCTCCTATTGTATTCCTTCATTTTGGTTATGATAAATGGATCCCCTCTGGTATATTTCTCTTGGTTAATAGGTTTCAGATAATTTCATCCAATTTAATCCATTATATTTTCCATTGATATAGATTATATAAGCAGACTTCATCTCATATTGGTGACTGAGAATAAGATTACACCTACCAGATCTAATAGAGGTCATGTTTTAACTACTAATAATTTTTATGTTGATGATATCATTATTTTTTCAAGGGATTAAAAAGATAATTCCAATTATAAAAAAATTATCCTTCATTATGATAAGGTGTTAGGGAAGGAAATTAGTTAGGATAAATCACTTCATTACATTTTTAAAATAATTACAATAGCTAGGAGGGTGAACATCATAACTAAGCTAGGGATTAGAGATGTTACTTTCCCCTTTACTAGTCTTATTGTTCTTATGTATTTTTGAAATCCTTCACTATGACATTATTCTCATATTTTTAATAAAATTAATAATCAATTATCCCCATGTAAAGGAAAAAGTTTATCAATAGATGGTCAGATTTTTCATTCTAAAGATTGATTTATTTCAACAAAAATCTATTCTTTAATGGTTACAAATGGATAGATTCCCTCATGAATTGCATCTTTATCTCTATTAAAAATTTTATTTAGAGTGGAATCATTCTCCAAATAAAATTTAACATTATCCCATGGAAAAAATAGTTTTCATCCAATTGCCTTTTAAGGGTTATAAATTAAGAATCTTAATAATTTCTATTACTATTTACAATATAGTCTTATAATGAGACTTATAAATGGGGCATTATAAGTTATTTCATTTCTAAGAGAATTATTTCTCAGAAGACTTAAATATGGAAATGTCAATTATATGGAATCCTCCACTTGGTATGCCTTTATGAATTTATTTTCCTATATCATGTCTGACACCCATTAGATTTTCATCACTCATTCTAATATTAATTTCCAGAATAATAATTTGTTTGGTAGCCTCTTTTATAGGAACCGTTCTTCTCATGACATGTATTTGGAAAGTAACATTACAATTAAAGAACAATTTGAAATACCTATTGAAAATATTCCTACTTAAATGAAATATTTTATCTTGAATTGTAATTTTAATAGTAGGGATGGAATTATTATATAGGATCACAATATCAATGGTATGTTATCTTTAAAATATTTCAATTAAAAGGTATTTTGGAACAAAATAATAGCTGGATAATGATTATCTACAAACATTGGATTCACTCATCCTTTATACTCTTAAATGGAGAGTTTTTCACTCTAAGTTACCCACAGATAATTTTCAGCATTCTGTTAAAATAATTATTTTAAAAGTATGTTTTGTATAATAAGCTCCAGTATGACATTGATTATATATTTTTGAGCTATGTCACAACTTTTTACTTTTTTTTAGTGCAGACGACCAATTCCAGGTCTAGTTCCCTCACTGTATTTTAACGTATAATCACTTGGAATCCTATTCTATCTTAAAGATCTCATAAAGTTAAAAGAATATATTTCATTTGGATTGTATGGAAATTATTCACAACCTTTGGATTAAAACAATTGGCCCATTCAGAAAGGCATCATTTTCATCCTCCAATATGATATTCAGAATATTAATGTTTCTATAAAAGGGGACAATAATATTAAATATGGAATTTGTGAAAATTATTTTAACAGTTATTTTCTTCAATGTTTTGGAATTATAGGTAATTATCACCCTCCCCATTGTAAATTATAAGTCTTATGGGTATCTCTTATTCTTGGATAGATCATGTGAAACACATATTGTCCTTTAAGATGTAATCCATGTCCTTCTATGAATGTTTCCATCACCTAAGATCAGGTAGGAAAGGAATTGGGTTGTCTCTATGGTCCTTGTTGTACTAATTCTATTGATTCTAAAATTATTTTGGTCATCAATAAGGATATAGAGACGAAAATACACAGATGGGTAAATACTTTGATTCAATGTGACTCAAAAACTATGGTGTAGTTGATCAGATGTGGATTAATTCATTTATCCTAGAATCTTACATCTAGATAGATGAATTACTTGTAATTTATTTCATCAATGAATTACATTTTTTTACAGGCATTTCATGGATAATATTTTTTTTTATGATAGATTAGATAACAAGTGTTGGAGGAAATTGAGTTGAAATGGAAGAATGATGTTCATGATGAAATTATTTCTCTTTGGTATAATGATTATTATAAGAAGTCAAATTTTAGACGCATGTGATTCTCAATTCTTTTTATAACATTGCTTTTACTTTTGGGAAAGTCCTATTTTTTCTAAAAACACAATTATGTGGTTTATATTTTTATCATCTCACACCATATAAATTATTTCTCTATATTTCTTTCTAAAAAACTAAATCATCTAGTTTGTGGTCTTGTGTTGGATAATTCAACTCGTCGCGTATCAAGGAAAATATATATATTAAATCACCAAATCATTCTACAACAAAACACAACCAAGGCCCTTCAATGAATAATCACTATAAAAAACAAAAAACTATTCCAAGATATCAAGAATATTAATAGAACATTAACTAACTGCGTTTTCAATTACTAAAAATCTTAATCGCATTCCCTTATCTAACTGTATTTAATTCATTTTCTTATAAAATTAATATGTGGGGTAGTTAACCAAGAAATATTTTCCATAAATCAATTGTTTTATCCTTCTAATAAAATAAAAAAATTAATATCATTAGTATTTTTAGGTATTGGATACTCTTCCACTATATATTTTATGCACAAATAATAGTTATTTCATCATTTGAAAAAATATGCTCAATAAATGTAGTATGATTTAACTAAAATTCCAATTTTCCAAATTAAACATGCATCTTACTTTATATTGACGTATATAGAAAAATACTTATAAGTTCCCCATGTTACTTATAAATTTTAGAATAAATAAAAATTTATTCCATGGGGATAACCACAAGTTTATTTATTAACTCATGAAAAAATCTATTCATTATATCCATAAATGTAGTTGGTGAATTTGTTAACATGAAATGTATAACCATAAAAATTTAATCTCAATACCTAATATGAAATTATTTCATTATAATATCTCATTCTTTGACATTCATATAACGGTATCGTGATATGAGGTAAATCCTAGAAAAATACAAAACACAACGGATTGGATAAAAAATTCATCATTTTATGGAAATGTATATTTTTTCTTAACTATAAATTTTTTTATTAATGTATTATAAATATAAAGACTCATGGAACCGAACTTATTTAAAAAATATAAGATCTCCACATGATTAATTGTTAGTATTATTGAGCCCCTTACCAATATAACCATGTAATTTATTTTTAAAATAAAAATGTTATATTACAGCCTTTCAATAAGGGGGTTTTGAAATTTTTTTACCATTAATCACTAATTTATAGTTCAATTAAACCTCCCAACAATGAATAAAAATAACACAATAAACAAAAAATACATCCATATATTCATATACTACTTAAACAACACTAATTATAATAACATAGTTGATTTCAATAATATGTGCTAGAAAATTTCACACCCATATCTAATATGTTTCTTAACTTCTTGATATGTTATCAGTGATGTGAATTTATTTGTGTATAAAAATGGGAATGAATTATTAAAAATTAATAAATTGTCTCTATTATCTATATCATCATGGTAATATAAAATCTAATCAATAAAAAAATAATATAAAACTGTATAGTGGTAAAGATAACATTGTTTTCATGAAAAATAATTATATATATGATAATAATATGGTTCCTATAACATTTTATTTTCATTATACAAAACACCATTATTTTTTACCAATTTGTTTCTAAATTATTTTTTAATATGATATTTCTATATTACTTGTAAATTTAGAAAAAATAAAAGAACAAGTGGATCCAAAATTAGAAAAAACATTTACATGGTATGGGGTACTAGATAATGACCCTTTCTACTCTTCATTTGAGGAACATAAACTTTCTATAATATTAGAAACATCATTTTCCACACATTTTTAATTTTTTCCATGATTATTAACACCATGAATAACTAACATCAAACATTCTTTATCATAATGACTAAACTCATTTGAATTAATGAATCATACTCCTAGAAGACTATCTATATTCCTATTAATTTTGTTATCATAAATCATTTTCATACAATCATGTGATAAATAACCAAGATTACCACATCAGTAACACATTAATACACATAGATAATATTCAATAAAATATATTCTACCACATTTGTAACAATAAGGAGCTTTCCTATAAATTTATTTATTTCAAGATTATTTCTTTATTTTCACAATGAATTATTATTATATATAAGTTTTCATGGGGTAAATTAGTGATAGAAAACCTATATCAACATTTAAAGTATATATAAAAACATACTCATTAAAATTAATTTCTATATAGGATAATAACATTTTTATAATTTGTTTAGAACAGTTTAAAATATATTAGTTTAACTATAATGGGATAAAAATTGATTTAGAGTATTCATAGAGATGATGCTAAAATTTTATTTATAAGAGGTCATTAAGTCGTTTATTTTTTCATAGACTAAAAAATTCGTTTCCATTATATTTCAATGAATATTTGAAATTTTATTATCTAGAAAATATTTTTAAATGATGTCTGCTCCCAGACGCAAGACACATCATTTTCCTTTTTATTCTTAATTATATACCACCATATATCGACATCACCTTTAAAATGATAAATATAAATTTTTAAATTTTTGGAATTTTATAAATCCAAAAATTTCAAATATCATTCCATATTTGTTAATCCATCAAACATATTTTATTTTTCAAAAACATACACCAAAATTTAGAGGGTGTTTTTTTTCTAGTTGATTCTCTATATACATTTTTATCTATAGAGAATTTATTTTCTCTCATTCATGGGTTCCACCATTATTAGCATTAACAAATTGAGTTAGAATGGTAAATAAATATTCTGTTAATATAATTATGGGTTACTTATTATAAATGTTATTATACTCTTGGTAGCTTCAAACATCATCTTTCCTATTTCCACTATGGAAAATCATTCTAAACAGACACATATTAAAAAATATATATATATTCAAATCCTATATTAGGTTAATAAAATAATAAATATTAATCTCTATAATATTTCTTTTAAAATTTTCTTACCCTCTAAATTTATCAAATCCTTTTAATTGAAAACAACTATAACACATTGTATACTAGAAAACCATAATTGTATGATTTATAAAAATGGTTATACACTAATAAATTTTAAAAATAAATAACCATTAATATTTTTATATAATTATAAAACCCATTAAATAAAATAGTAGCCACTTTCTCACAATGTAATGTTTTCCACAAAAATAGGTTCCTAACATTACACCCTTATTTCATTCAAGATTGTTTTTCATAATTTATGTTTAATCCCTATAAGGGTTAGAATGATCTTTTTATATATCTTATACATCACTAGATCCTATATAAAATTAAATCAGGGTATGAATAAAACAATTATCAATTAAGGACCAAAAAATAATAGAAACTCATAAGTCCATTAAAAATGATGAAAATAAATAATAGAGTTTCCTTTTTTGAAATAAACATTGAGTGAAAAATAATAATTTATTTAATCATGAAATCCACTCCAAGGACAAAGGTTTTATAAAATATTATAATAATACTTAAAGGTAAAATAATAATAATGATTGTTTATTTGGAAAACAAGAGAACTCATGTAAACTTTTCTGTAAAAAAAACCATCATTTCACCTTTAGAAGATAAAAAACATACTTTAAATTATGAGATTATTTTCTTTCATTATAAAAAAACATATATATTATAATACAAATAAAAGAATTCTAAAAACATGTAAATAGCAGGGACATTAAACATACCAGAGACCATATAGAGTAATTCCCATCATGATCAAATCCAACATTTCCATTATGAGTAACTTATATTATGGTAACTCTATCATATACCCAATACATTAGACATGTATTACGGGATCACCCATCATAATATCTATATAGGGCATACAAGTCACCATATAAAATGTATGATAACCATATCATGAGTATTAATATTTAATTTCTCATTCAAAAAATAAAAATAATAAATACTTTTCATTTTTCGCATAAGAAAAAATAAATTCAATTATCTCATAAAATGAGAAAAATAGAACTTCCATTTGAAAAATATCATCTTCTCAAAATATTTAAAAAGGATATTATTTGAAACCCCATAATAATTTATTGATGAATAATGATAATGGGTAACCTATTTGATGATAAGAAAATCATGTTATTTAGTAAACATTAAAATAATATATTTATACTTTTGTAAAAAGTCTCAATAGTGACCTGTATATAGAATAGTAATAATATTACATTTTAAAACCCCTTTAAATAAATTTAATGATATTTTAAAATAAATATATAAAATTATTTTATATAAAAATAATATCACTCATGTAACTTTTAAAATAACATTTATATAGATGAAAAAAATAAATAAAACTTTTAAAAGGACATTTTAAAAAGAAATATCAAACCTCGAGTCCTGACATGTTGTGTGTGTGCAGAACCTAAATGAATAAAAAAATTTGTTAATTATCTATGTAATTAAAAAAATGTTTATACAATTACTATTATTCCTTTCATTTCATTTACTATTGTGTATCATTTAGATACTAAATCTGGTAAGTTCACAACAGATGTTTTGAGATCATTTGGTATTTAACTTTTATTAAAATAACAATTATATATTGAAAAAGTTATATAGTCATGGATTTAGAAATTTATTAGTATAATGATTATTATATTTATACGTTATATATATGTTCAAAGATAGCTTTTTAAGGAATTCACGAAAAATAAAATACAATGTTTCATGTCGGTGGTACATTGACCCAACACATGAGTGGAGTTCCTATTTTTCTGCTACATGGAATGGAAATAAAGTAGATAATATATTAATTTTAATGAATCATAAATTTATTATAAATATTATACATAATAATTAATTACATCTTTATGACCATCTGTGTGTAGTGGTAATGAAAAGTGAGTCATGTCACTTCATGAATTTGGTAGTCCACACATACGCATTAGCGATGTTATTATATTCAAATGGATGGGGTTAATAATGAAAGTAATATTATATCTTCTAATAATCATAATCATGTCCTAAATATCATATATATTTATTTAATCAATCATTTTTACTATAATTATTATGATTTTATGAAAAACAAAACACATTTCTTCATGGAGATAATAGTCCAAATGTAAGCACAAGTGGAATTTACATTTCCTATACTATTTAAAAGAGATATAAAATATTTTTCCCATAAACATAAAAACATTTAATAATAGAAAGTTTAATTATTTCAATATTTTATAATTGTAATATAAAATTTACAGGGATTTAAAGGATGTAATAACCTTGAAAGATTTTTGATAGGGATTATACCTCCTCCTTGGATACCACTTTGTCCTATACATTATGCAATATCGAACATGTATTTTGAGGAAACCGCCAACTCTAGGACATGGGTAGTAGAGTTAAGGAGGTATTTGGGTAAAAAAAATTAAATCTACAGTTCCCAAAGTGTGTGAATATGTGAGGAGAGTAGGTTCCCTTTTATGTGTAAGGTGAGTGGTGTTCATAAAATTAATAAAACCACTGAAATAATATAAATTCATTTTCTGAAGAATGTGGCACCAAGGAAACCCAATATACAAGATAATATAGTTCAATGTAAAATTAAACTCAACCTATCATAGTTATACATGTTTTAAATATATTTTAAGATTTATACAATTGTTTAACCCCCTCATTAACCTGTTTTACCCCTAACATGGTGACAGACATTATCCAAGGTGTGTAATCATTATGAATATAAACAAAATTGTATAAATTAAAACATTTTAACATGATGATTATAAATATGGAATCCATTTACTAATATTTTATTTCTTGAAAAAAAAAATATGTAATTAACTCATATATAGTTTCACAAAATTCATAAAAGAAATTTTAATCAAAAAAAACATCTATATAAGAAACATGTTATATATATTTTCTCCAAAGAATCCCATGTAAAAGTTATTTAATAAAATTTATAGGTTATCATAAACGAAACAAATGTTTTTTTTGACATTATTACAACTCTAGTGTTGAATTAGACCTTCCAACAATACTATTTAATGAAAATATCCAAAATAAGATTTAAATTATTATAAAACATAACATAAAATCCAAAATTTCATTAAAGAGTTCCCAATAACAAAAATAAGTTTTTTAAATAATTTATTTTACTCTTATAACATATTTCATTTCAATCCAATTTTTTTATAAATTTTTTATAAATCTTTCATCATCATGATGCTGTAAAAGTTAAGGTATTTTTAACAATAATATTTTACACTATAATCTCAAAAGGATGCCATTTTAAAAAATACAATCAATTCACCCTAATCCAATTTCACAATGATAAATACAAAAATTAATTCCTTTTTATAATAAAAGAATAAAAAAATCGTTACATTTATATTTTAAATAAATCCATGTAATGCATGGAAAAAATTCAGTTAAATAAAGAAAACCTTTTTCAGAATAAAAACTTATAAAAAAATATATTTAAAATAATGATAAATATGAATCCATTTAATTAATAGATATAAATCATTATATTTATTTTATTTCTAGGGTTTTTGGATTGTCAATAATAAAACAAAAGGTAAATAAAAAGTACATGAACATGAAATATGCCTCTACATTATTTTTCATAAAGACCATACCCTATATGATAATTACATAAAAAATCATTAGAAATATAATATAATTTTTTACATATAATTAAGTGATTATAATGAACTGATTATTTTAAAATACATAATTATATATATATGAATTTAATATTACTTATTTCTATATAGTCGTTGAATATATCACCATTAGATATATGGTAATAGGATTTTTGTTCATTAGATATATGATCATTCGGTATACATGTATCTAATAAGTAAATTGATCATTTTAAGATTAAATGTAAATAATGTGTTACATATAAAATATATTACAAGTAGTTTACATAAATAATTTTGGACAAGAATTAAAATATTTAAATTAATTTGGGAAAATATATATCACTTCAAATAATTGTTTTGGATAGATTGTATTTTAAGTTAAATTTAATTACATTAATGTGTCATTTAAATATAATAGAGTTAAAAAATTCAAGGACATACTAGTAAAAAAATTAAATACAATCTACTAAATGATTAATAATTTATAAAAAATAAGAATTGAATGATTCATGGTCAATATAATATGTTTTAATTTTAGACATTATTTTTATTATATATAATATTAATTTATTTATTATACATTCTCTAACCTTTTAATTATATAATTCAAATAAATTTGTTGTTTATATAATTAAAATAGATAAATTGACATCAATATTTTTTATCACTTTTTATGGATTAAGAATAATCTGACTTTTATGAATAAAAAAATCTTAAAAATATATTTTTATGTGATTTAAATATTATATTTAAAATTATTTTTAATCAATTTTAGTAGTTTATTGTAATGAAATTGATTTTAATTTTAAAATTAAGCCATTGAAATTAGGAAAGAGGGTCAATTTATATTGGAATATCATCTGGTTATGTTGGATTTATTGAAATGATGTGTGGAATCAGTTGAAGGAGATTTTTTTACTTCATTGAAGATTTTCTGGTAACCCAATGTGAGTTGGAATTATTGAAATGTTGGCCGGTTTGAATCTTGTTGTAGTTTGAATATAATGCTTATGTGTATATATATTATAATTGTGTAGGAAATGTAATGTGGTGGTTCAAGGGTTGTATTAGAGTTTGACATCATGATATAATGATCATTTATATGAAGTTCATGTGTTGATATTTGGACATGTTAATTTAATTCCCCATGTTATCTGGAATCCATGTAAAAGAATGCTAGATGAAGATCATCCTAGATATATTAGATTAGAATAAATCTATAAAAGTTGTGAGAAATCACCACAAACTCACATATTGGAATTTTCATCATAATGGAATCTGCTATATATATAAATCTAGATATGTATATGATATATAAGGGAAGTTAGGTAGAGTAATAAAATTATACATATTTGTTTCCTTGAAATAATAGATTCATGTAAGTGGTTTTATGTATACATATTTCTCTAGGCATTAATTCAAAAATTTGCTTAATGGAAATTTAGGGGATTTGACGATGAAAATTAATTCTAGTATCTGAGCCACTGTATAAAGGTTTATTGTGTTTATTTTTAAGGATGAGGATACATATAACTAAATAAACCAATATACTTGAATCCCTTATAATATATGGTATTCTTCTGATTTATTTTCTCAAAATGTTAGCCATTAGTGAAATCACATCAAGTGATATAGGAACTATTATTGAATACTTCCATCATAATGAAATATATATCATGGTCCATAATCTATGTTGATAAGGGATAAGGATGTTCCAGTCATGGTATAGTAAATTAAATAAAATATATTCACACTACAAGGAGTGTTTCACACTACAAATAAAGAAGATTAACTTGTGACGTATCCTTCTTATATAAAATAAAGGAAACTGTTTTTCAATATATAATGTTGGAATGTTATATATGATGGTATATCACATATATTAATGATTTTTGGGATTTCTATTCGTCATGACAATGATAATGGGAGTAGAAATGTGGATGTTATAATATTCAATACATTCTAGAATATTAAAAATATTGTTTTTCTATAATATGGATTACTGGAAATATATTTCAAAATTGGGGAGGGTTTATATGGAACATTAATGAATTATTATTAAGATTCAATTCTTTTAAAAAAAATAACACTTTACATAGATATCATTTTCATAAATATGTATAGATAAATAAATAATATCATAGAATATAAAATCTATCTTCAAAAAATATAAGTGGAGAGTTAGAACAAGTGGTGTGGAAATGACACTCAATGAATTAATTGAAACATTTTTTAGAAGAGTATAATAGGCTCAATGAGTTTTAATTAACAAATCATAACTAATGGGGTGAATAGCTCAATCATGTTTGGTCTTTGAAGAAAATATCACTTCACATTAAATCATAAGTGAATCGAGAAATTTAAAAATATATATATATTTATAATTAATGATAACAAGTTATTGTGCTGCAACAGAGTGAAAAATTATATAATTTTTATGGAATATAGAAACTATGAATAATGATTACATAGAATGTATTTTATAAATAATATAAGAGTTTAACAGTACATATACTCATTATAAGGATCCATTCATCCCATTTTATAGAAAATATGAGTAGGCTTGAATGTCCATAAACATTGTGGTTCTCTTTTATTAAAGTAATAAGAACTCATGAAAGAAATATTATTGGACCAGTTGTAAGGACTAGGTTCTATTTGGGTGTTTGTAATTCAAGAGGAATATTGAACATTTGAAATGATATAGGGTATGGTTTTCATAGCTATAATTCATTTTTGAATTTTGTTTTATAATTCTAAATAAATTATTTTGGGCATGTAATGAAATGTAATATGTTGTCTGGGGGTGTTAAGAGTTTACCTAGAGTTCGGGGTTCATATTTCTAATTTTTTGTACATCTAATCTATGATAAATTATTATTGATTTTTTAGTTCTAACAACTAACCCCAAACTTGGGGTTTGATCAATATAGGATTAAAGTTCATTAAAATATGAAAAGGGTGATGAGAAATTGTGTATAAACCTATAGTAATTTGTAGAGATTCTTTTCATGTAAGGTGAAAGGTTTGCCAAACTATGTACCTTGCTATGTGAAAAGCATGGTTTTTGGGTAGAAGGTATTGCATAGTTGGTGCATGGTTTAGTTAGTCTTAAAACAAACCCATGTCCCATTTAAAATGTGTGCATTTACCAATTACCCTTATGTTTTTAATAGATTCAAAACCCATTTCTTCTCCCATTTTTTGATATTAGTATCATGATATAATTACCTTCCCCTTTACTCTCTTCTATAGTTGATATTTTAAATATTAATTTTATATTGGCATCCATCTAAAGTATTGTAAATCTCTCTGGGAGTCTAATAATCAATATTCTCTATTTCTTGGTTTCCTTTTAATGTTTAATCATGTTTTTAATAGGGTTATTCCATATTTTTAGAGTTATTTTGTGGTTCTTAATTTTCTACAATTTTAACTAAAAACATTGGAAAATATAATATAAGTAGTCTCCTATTAAGTAAGATAAGAAATCCCATTAATTTAACCCATACTATTTATTTTTTTCAAATACATTTATCGTGCGTTCATTATAGCCTCAAAATATAATTATCAATATTATATTAAATATTTTATTTATGTTTCTTGTGGTGAAATTTCCCATTTGATTTTATTTATACTTTAGGATGTGGTTGTTTATATTGGGGTTCTTTATGGGGGGAATTAACCTTAACGTGGATTAATGTAACCAAATGTTTATGTTATGATTCAAATGGTTTAAAATGTTGCGTGAATTATTTTGATGGTTGTGAAATGTAATTTCACAACCATCAATATTTAAATACTGTTTTAACCTTTTGGGGATAAATAAAAATCATAGAATATTAAGAGTGAAATGTGGGAGAATATATGTATCCTGGAATTTAAATTATTAACTCAGAAAATTATAGTAATACATTAAAAAAATTGATTTTAATTTTAATGTCATGTTGTTGAATTGTAATTTTATAGTAATTAATGATCTTGATGTTATATTTAACACAGTGATGAATTTTATAATAAAAGTTTATGAAATGATGATTTCATATCGATTAAATTAATTAATGAATTTTATTTCATAATTATTTTTTAGGAAATGAATTTAGTAAATCACTTGATTAATGTGAATTGGTGGTCTACACATTATAAGGAGATTTTTATCTTATGATTGGGACTCAAATTTTTTTCAATGGTGTTGTTTCTAAAAAATTGTAACTCATGATTTTTGAATAGGAGGTAGAACCTTTGATGTGATGTGATGATTATAGTTATTGGTGAACTTGGTCCTAATAGGAATTAAATGAAATGAATGGTTCATCAATCAAATGATAAAATTGATGCCTTATGCTTAAAAATTTTAGGTTCATCCCATTGAATACAATATAGAATGTACGACTTCGGAATTCTGGGATGATTTCCTATGTTCCATGTGATATATGATGAACTGTAAAGTTGAAATGAGACTCAGATTTTGTGTGGTTAATAATGAATTGGGATGTCTAGGTTGATAATATAGATGAGTATGATCCTTGTTATTTCAAAATATTATGATATGTGATTAAATTCTATTTGAATTCTAAGATAATATTCTAGATTCTTTAGATGTGTGATGACTTGTTAATGTAAATATGACAACATATAATCCATGTGATTCTTTAGGTTTTTGGGAATTTTAAGTTGAACCCTACATTCCATGTTGATATTGATGGTCATCACGGTTATCCAAACATGCTGAAAGACACCCCATCATTGTCCTAAGAAGTTATTGTTAATTAGGGTTATAGACTTGTGTATTGACATGGTATACTTCGATCGTAGGTTTCACAGTGAAGCCTGGTTTATGGTGGTCATTTTTTGACTATTTATCTTGTATAGTGATTTATTTAATTTTTTTCTATGGTAGTTATTATAAAAATGGTTTTTTGTTATTCCCTTGTTGGTAGCCTAATTATTTATACTCGTAAACAAATAGGGTTAAATTGAACTTGGTTACTTAAATAGATATTGTTATTTATAATATAGGATGTTACATGGCATGTAGGTTTAGGACATTACATTACCCGAAGGTCTTATTATTCTTAGAGTGATCTAAGATAGGATGTTACATGGCCCATAGGCTTAGTACATTACATGACCCGAAGGTCGTAAGGAATTCAACCAGAAAATCTAAAAGTTATTTCCCCTCCCCAACATCTTCATCGTGATATTAGATAGTCTGGTTGATAAAATTAACAGTTATAAATCAACACCAAGGAAAATTGTTTTATAAAATATTATAATAATACATAAAGTTAAAATAATAATAATGACAGTTTCTTTGGGAAACAAGAGAACTCATGTAAAATGCTCTGTAAAAAACAATCATTTTACCTCTAAAAGATCAAAAACTTATTTTCAAATATGAGTTTATTTTCATACATTTTCAGAAAACATATATATTATTATCCCAATTAAAGAATAAAAAAAACCTATAAATCTCAGGGACATTAAACATACCAGAAACCGTACAATGGAATTCTTGTCATGATCAATTACAACATTTCCGTTATGAATAACTTATATTATGGTAACTCAATCACATACCCAAAAAAATTAGACATGTATAACGGGATCACCCATCATCATATCTATATAGGGACCACAAGTCACCATATAAAATGTATGATAACCATATCATGAGTAATAATATTTCATTTCTCATTCGAAAAATACAATTCATAAAGATTTTCATTTTTCTCATAAGAAAAAGTAAATTAAATTATCTCATAAAATGAGAAAAATACCATTTCCATTTGAAAATTATCAAATTCACAAAAAAAATCATAAAGGATGTTATTTTAAAACCCGTAAAATTTTATTGATGAATAAATATAATTGATAACCTATTTGATGATGAGAAAATTATGTTATTTATTAAACGTTAAAATCCTCTATTTATACTTTTGTAAAAAGAATCAATAGTGACCTATATGTAGAATAGTAAAAATATTACATTTTAAAACCCCTTTAAATAAATTTAATGATATTTTAAAATTAATTAATAAAATTATTGAATATAAAAATAATAACAGTCATGTAACTTTTAAAATTACTTGTATATAGAGGAAATAGAAATAAAACTTTTAAAAGGACATTTTAAAGGAAAATATCAAACCTCAAGTCCTGATATGTTGTGTATGTACAGAATATAAATGAATAATAAAATTTTATTAATTATCTATGCAATTAAAAAAATGTTTATAAAATTTTGATTATTCCTTTAATTTCATTTACTATTGTGTATCATTTAGATACTAAATCTGGTAAGTTCAAAACAGATGTTTCGAGATCATTTGGTATTTAACATTTATTAAAATAACGATTATATATTGAAAAAGGTATATAGTCATGGATTTAGAATTTTATTAGTATAATATTTATTATATTTATACATTATATATATATATATGTTAAAAGATATCTATTTATTTAATTCATGAAAAATAAAATACAATGTTTTATGTCGGTGGTACATTGATTCAACACACGAGTGGCATTCCAATTTTTATACAGCATGAAATGGAAATTAAGTAGATAATATTTTAATTTTAAGGAATCATAAATTTCTTATAAATATCATACATAATAATCAATTTCATCTTTATGACCTTCCATGTGTGGTGGTAATTGAATGTGAGTCATGTCCCTTCATGAATGTGGTAGTCCACACATACGCATGAGCGATGTTATTTTTTTCAAATGGATGGGGGTAATAATTAAATTAATATTAATTCTTCTAATAATCATAATCATGTCCTAAATATCATATATATTTATTTCATCAATCATTTTTACTATAATTATTATGTTTTTAGGAAAAACAAAACACCTTTCTTCATGGAGATAGTAGTCCAAATGTATACACGAGTGGCATTTTCATTTCCTATACTATTTAAAAAAGATATAAAATATTTTTCCCATAAACATAAAATCATTTAATTGTATAAAATATAATTATTTCAATATTTTATAACTGTATTATATAATTTATATGGATTTAAATGATGGAATAACCTTGAAAGAGTTTTGTTAAGGCATATACCTCCTCCTTGGATACCTCTTTGACCTACACATTATGCAATATGGGATGTGTATTTTGATTAAACTACTGTAACCACTCATATCCAGAGCCACTCATAGTCCCCTGTACCCGGTTCGTTACAAAGTGGTATCAGAGGAGGTTGTTCTTTCTTTTCCTTTTGTCTTACTGTTTTGGGGTTGGTAGACAGGAGACTAGGAATCTGTCAGCACTTGGGTTAATAGCCTTGCTTGGGACTGATCACCCCATGTACGAGAAATGACCAAGTGACTAGGGTTGGGATTTTTATTCATACTGTTTGCTGTTATAATTGATATGATTTCACCTTGGGTGAATGTTGTACTTTCCGCTGCTTATTGATTTTGAAAAGTTTTAAGAAAATTTTCTTTGGCCTGTTATGGAAAGAAAAATTGCATTACATGCATCATACTGGGCACTTAGATATTCATATGCATGCATATGTTCCATTCCATGTAGTTTCATTAGTAAATTTCCTGCTAATATTGATTGTGTTCCTTGAATATGTGACATTTCTTTCATTTATTTAGTATGTCTTGATTAGATAGCATGTTTCGATGATACAATCAACATGCTTGTGTGATAAAATTCCATGCTGCCTATCTTGTTATATGCCATGCTTTTATGTTATAACATGTTTTAGTGATTTAAAAATGTTGTGTTGTGATAGTTATTGTAGTGAAATTGTGGCTTGCTGATGAATGATAGGTTGTTGTGGATAAATGTTATTGATCGAGAATACGGCGGAACCAGTTTTTTTAGTTGTAAGGTGTATGGGCGCTTTATAACAAGGAAAAAGGGTAACTCGTGTATTCAAACTTATTAAAAATGTTGCTAATGTAAATCATAAAGTGAATTGATCTTGAATAGGAGCCAGATGTCAGCGGTAAGATGTATGAGTTCCTTATCGATTGGTATGTGGCCACCCATGTGACTAAGGCTTTTATAACTATGTGTGTCTTAAAATGGTTATAAAACTGTTTATTATTTTTAAATTGAAATGAAATATATTAGGGTTGATTATTTTTAAGAACCCAGATTAAATGAATAGGACCCTCAAAGGCCGCCTTTTCAGTAAAATGATTTTATATGCTAATTTTCCTGCTAATGATTGAATAACATTGAATGATTAAATGTTAAGAGGAAGTTTGTTCTAACTTTCCTATTTTTCCATGGGTGTTGATTGAAAATCAAGTGACCTTGTTGTGATCAATACTTGTGTGTCTTTAGAATTATTTTGAATGTTTAAGGGTTGAAATGAATTAAAATTAAATGGTTAAATTGAAAATGGCTCTTAAGCTTAGTATTTAAATTGCCTTGTGTGAAAAAGAGATAGAGTCAATACGTGGGCTTCCTAAGGGGCTAGCCCATGGTAGATAGCACCCTTAAATCCTAATAGTCCTTGTTTAGTTTGTGAACTTTTAATGTTGGTGACTTTTGTGACATTGTTCCTAGTAGGACTCTTTCAGTTTAGAAATACATCCTCTTTCCTATGGGTGGTTGTTTACCACTTTTTCTTCTTAATAAAGGGATGAATCGTTATGACATCAACTAGGACAATAGTCGTGTGACGTGACATGACCCTGATGTAAACCTTCTTCTATTGCTGAGTACAATTTCGGGTTTCCTCAGTGGTAGAGTGAACTGTGCATTAAGGAATAAGTTGCATCCCACTGCTTGGGAGAACTTTTGACTCGGGTACTTTGACACGCCGACAGATTTAATTATCATCTTCCGTGTAAGATGTTCACGTGGTTATTGATGTTATTGGAACATCACACATTGGTTAAATTTTCTCATATAGCACGCTGGTTAGTGGATAATCTCTTTTTGGGATGACAGGGAAGATCTTATGGTGGGTAGTGTCGCTTTTGTTTCCATAAATGTGTCAATGAATACTTGGTAGCACAACTGATCTTCTTGATGATCATGTTTTCCTCTTAGTGCGCTCTCTCGAATGCGACGAGCATGTCCCCCATATTGACCTCATGCTAGAGGCACTGGGATAGTGTTGGTTATACAACACACTAATTTTTTAATGTTGTAGGTTTGTCTTGCGATCTCCTTCGTAGTTGTTCATGGGATGTGTGATTTGCTTAATCTTTGACCTTATTCATGTTAAGTCATGGTTGTTTTCAATAAACATGTGAAGGTTTGACTTTGGAACATCAACAAATATTGGTTCAGGACTTCAGTGTACACACAATTAGTAATCTAATGGTTCTAAAGACATGTCGTCAGTTAAAGGACGAGTGTGGGTTTAGGGTTAGCGATGTCTTCTATGGAAGCATGTGTAACCTCTTTATGTTGGTTGACTGATATTGACCGTTTTCATTGATGAGGTCCCTGTATTGGCCTCGAATGTAATGCTTCATTTTGGTGTTTGTATTTTGAAGTGAGTGTTGGATGAGGTTTTAAAATTTCAAGTGTGGTTTTCTTAGGAAACGCTTAAAGATGCATTGGGCGTTGGGAACACAATGCGACCTTGTTGAACGGAAGTTCACAACCATTATAGTTCAGATGATTTTTTCGTTGGTTTCTGAAGGCTTCTCGGGGACAATAAGTTTTCAAGGTTGCTAGTTTGTAAGAACCCACGTTCTTAGATAGGATAAAAATGAGTTTTTTAAAAAAAAAAATCGTTTATCAGTGGGTCAGTTTTAAAATCGCGCTTTGGAACGAGGTTCCGAGTGCACGAACTCGTTCAAGCGGTGAAATCAGGCTACACATAGGCAGTTAGACCATGCGGGTCAAGTCGCACAGTTGACCGATTGTCAAAACGTGTTATCTAATTAATTTGTATTAATGAATTTTTTAATAATAATAATAGTGGGATATTATTATTATTAAATGTTGGGAAAACGCGCATAATAAAATGATGGTCAAATGAGATTAAATCTGGATGTTTTAATAATAATAATTTTGGAAGATTATTATTATTATATGTTATGAAGATGTGTTTATTTAAGTGGAGTTTAAACACCATTAAATGTGACATCACATTTTGACAAAGAAACTCAATTTAAAATCAAGTGTTAGCGGATTTTAATTGACGTTGAATTTTTTTTATTTGAAGAAACATTTTTTTTAATAACGCGTTATTGTGGAAAGTTCACAATGAAGGATTTAATAAGAAGAGTATAATTAAATGAGAAATGTAAATATAATTATTGGTGGTGATTATTACTAATTTGGATAATAATAATGATGGAATAATTTGGTTAGATTGAAATGAAGAATTGTAATTTATTAATGACTTGTTATTTTAGTAACACGTTATATTAATTGCAGCATCTTCATAATGAAGAAAGTAATTAATTAATGAGTGTTTAATTAAAAGAGATGCTATAACTATTATTAGTTATTATTATTATTTTAGGAAATAAAAATGGATTAAGTTATGGGATTGACTAGAATAATTAAATAATAGTGGGGTAATAATAATAGGATTTATTATTACCATAAATGGATTGAATAATTAAATAGAGAAATTTATTTTCCATTTTTTATTATTATTATTTTAAGAAATAATCATAATAGAATTGTTTGGTTAGCTTTAATGAAATAAAATAGTTGATTTTTTTAAATATGTTGAGTGTAATGTATACATATATATATATATATATATATATTGAACTCTAATATGTATAATAGATATTAAATAAATGAAGAAGGGGATTTCCTTTTTGGAGAGGCAATGTACAGGGTCTCCACGAGGATCTCCTCCTCCCAGTTATAAAATAAACCCATGCATCCCAAGCCTCCGCACCAGCCACGACCTACAACCCTACCATGTGGCTTCCCTACTCCATGTGTTCTACATCGTTATCCTCCTCCCATAGCGCATAGCCTCCCTCAGTGGACCTCCTTGCAGTGCGGCGCGACCCTTCCCAGCGCGCACAAGGGAGCCCCCGTCCATTTTAGGGTTTCCTCCTCCTCCCACAGGATCCCCTGCTATTACACGCCAACGGATCTCTCTCTCCTCCCATGGCGGTGGCCAGATTCTCTTCTCCCTTTCATCAGAGCAAGGCCACCCTCGGCGGACCTCCATGCAGAGTAGTGCGACTCTAGACAGCCGGCGTAGCCCCCCTGTAGCGCGACACTCCCTTTGCCGCATAGACCAGCGGCCTACTCTCCCTCTCCCATTGCGAGACCTGCTTATCCCCTTCCTCTCATGGCACGACGTGACGGCTCTCCTTCGGCCCTCCGCGTGATGCGCAACCCGCACAACGATGGCTTCGGACCCCTACGGCACGGCCTGAGTGAACCACCTATTGTGTGCCCTACCGAAGTTGTGCAGCATGACCCTGGTCGGACAACCCATGTAGTGAAACCCTTGTTGTGGGTTCCTCCTTCATGTGGATTTTTTCTCCACTTCCTCCTTAGATTGGTTCGATTTTCTGAGGTAAGGTTTTTTGTGACGTCGTTCTTTGTCTCTTTGAAGTGTTGATGCAATTCCGGTGTTTGGTTTGGAATTTCCCGAAACCCACAATTAGGGTTTGGTTACTAATTTTTGTTTATCTATTCAAGGATTATGCAGGAGATGTGTCGGGATCGTTGGACCATGCTCTGACAACCACAGTTGGGTGCGATTACGTTTTATCACCGATGTTGGGTATGAAAATGCATATACATAATTACTGTATATTTTACGCTTTTTTATGAATTTGAGTCTGTGAACCCTTGCAGCCTTCATCTGGTCCAGAGACAGTTTACCTAAGTTATTAATTTTAGAAATATATTCTTATTTACGATGCATGTTATATATACGCATCACTTTTATGTGTATAGGTATATATATATACAGATATATATATATATATACGCACATCAATGTTGCGCACGTGTGATTGTGTGACTGATAATGAAAGGAGTGCTAATCTGGGTCCACTCTGAGGGAAAACCGAAAGCCAACATCCGAGTATATCGTACTTCTCACATAGAGGTAGGTGGTTTGTGCCTTTTGTAGGAAGTCATTGAATACAATGTGCAATTTCCACCAATTCCCTTGAATGGGGAATTGTGTGTTCCCAATTTTTCCCCTACTATTTTCCTGCTTTGCTTGGTTGTTGTAGTAGAGGATTATACTTGTGAGTAGAGTAATTTGTTTTGTGCTTAGGTTTCTTTTATATGCTTGTTTTGCTTGATAGGTGTATTTTTCAGTTGCCATGCATAGTTGTAGGATAGTGGAACTATTTCTTTGTTATGCTATTGAGCCTTATAATGATAGCCAAGTAGTTCTTGAGGTTTAATTGGATGATACATGTGCACTATGCATATTTGTTTTACACAGGGCTGTGAGAACCTAGTGTAGTGGACCATTGGGAGAATGGACGTAAGGGCTTTTCTAGAGTGTCTTTAAATTATGATGCGAGACCAAAGAGGGAATTGACGTTGAGTGATTCCTCAGAGAGTCCGTAGTTCCTCGATGCAGGCCATAGGGGGGAATTGATGTTGAGTGCTTCCCCAGAGAGACTTTAGCACAATACGAGACTATAGGGGGAATTGATGGTGAGTGCTTCCTCAAAGAGTCTATTCTTTAGCTAAAACAGAGGGGTGAGACTATGTGTACTTCCCAAAGGGTTGATAGTACTTTTCGGTTGAACCTTAGGGGTTAGACTGTGAGAACTACCCAGAGGTTACCATTTGATCTACATGATGATTTCGTTATTACTTGTGTGCTTTGCGTGCTAGACACTGAATTGTAGCTTCTATGTGATTTCCTGTTTACTGCTTCCTGTATTTTACTGCCATGTATTCACTGACTGTTAGACACAGATCTTTGGGTGGTTTCCCACTAGGACCTTGTCTCACACCCTATTTGGGCCATGCTTTTGGGCCCAAACAGATTATATTTTTGCAATTATAGATAAGGGCAAGCACCCTTTTACTTCCGGTACCTGACTTGCTGTGGATCTGGACAGCATGTGACCAAGCTATGGCTTGCGATGCTGAGTAGACTTTTGGCTACATTGTTTTCCCTTTTCATCGTTACTATATTGCTTCTAGCCTGTTGTTTGGTTTGGCTATTTTATTAGACTTATAACATTCCATGCATCATATATTCAGTTCCAGTTATTTATTATTTTATAAAGTCTTTCACTGTTAGATTCTGATGAGAATATTGTTTACTGCTTCTGTTGTTATATATTGTTTCCTTCCTTTTATTTTCATAACCTATCGGGACATAGTTCCCCCAACTGCCTTACCAAAGGCCCTCGCTGCTAGTCGGCAGTCTCTGGCGTTTGGGGGAATGCGGTTGAGGTCTTGTGGAGAACCGGGTATGAGGCACAATGAGTGGCTCCAGATTTGGGTCGTTACAACTACCAACTCTAGGACATGGGTATTAGATTTAATGAGTTATTTGTTTAAAGAAAATCAATATATAGTTCTCAAGGTGTGTGAATATGTGAGGAGAGTATGATCCCTTTTATGTGTAAGGGGAGTGGTGATCATATAATTATTAAAACCATTATAATAATATAAACTCATTTTCAAGAGAATGTGGCACCAAAGAAGCCCAATATACATGACAATATATTTCACTATAAAATTAAACTCAACTGATCATATTTTTACATGTTTCAAATATATTTTATGCTTTATGCCTTTGTTTAACCCCCTTATTAACCTATTTTACCCTCAACATGGTGACAGACATTATCCATGGGGAGTAATCATTATGAATATAAACGAAATTGTATAAATTAAAACATTTTAACATCATGATTATAAATATGGGATCTATTTAGTAATATTTTATTTCTAGAAAAATAAGATGTAATTTACTCATATATAGTTGCACAAAATTCATAAAATCATTTTTTATCAAAAAAACATCTATATAAGAAACATGTTATATTTTTTTTCTTCAAATAATCCCAAGTAAAAGATATTTAATAAATTTTATCGGTTATCATAAACGAAACAAATGTTTTTTTTGACATTATTACAATTCTAGTGTTGAATTACACCTTCCAACAACACTATTTAATGAAAATACCTGAAAAAATATTTAAATTATAATAAAACAAAAAATAAAATCCAAATTTTAATGAAAGAGTTCCCAATAATAAAAATAAGGGTTTTCAATAATTTATTTTACTCTTATAACATATTTTTTAATCCAAATTTTTTATGAAATTTTTATAAATCTTTCATCATCATGATGCTGTAAAAGTTACGGTATTTTTAAAAACAATATTTTACACTATTCACTCAAAAGGAAACCATTTTAAAAAATACCATCAATTCACCCTAATCCAATTTCACAATGATAAATACAAAAATGTATTCATTTTTATAAAATTATTATAATAAAATCTATAAATTTATATTTTAAATAAATCCATGTAATGTATGGAAAAAAATTCAGTTAAATAACGAAATCCTTTTTAAAAATAAAAAATTATATAAAATTATATTTAAGGCAATGATAAATTTGAATCCATAAAATTAATTGATATAAATCATTATATTTTTTTATTTCTAGGTTTTTTGGGTTGTCAAAAATAATACAAAAGGTAAATAAAAAGTCCATGAACATGAAATATTCCTCTAAATTATTTTTCAAAAAGATCATACCCTATGTGATAAAAATAGAAAGAAAAAAACATTAAGAATATAATATAATTTTTTAGAAATAATAAAGTGATTATGATGAATTGATTTTATTAAGATACATAATTATATATATATATATGAATGTAATATTACTTATTTCTATATAGTCGTTGGATATATCACCATTAGATATATGGCTATTGGATATATGTTCATTAGATATATGATCATTTTGTATACATGTTTCAAATAAGTAAATTGATCATTTTAAGATTAGATGTAAATAATTTGCTACATATAAAATATTTTACAAGTAGTTTACATAAATAATTTTGAACAATAATTAAAATATTTAAATTCATTTTGGAAAATATATATCACTCCAAATGTATTTTTTGGATAGAATGTTTTTTATGTTAAATTTAAATACTTTAAAGTATCATTTAAATATAATAGAATGAAAAAATTCAAAGATAGACTCGTAAAAAAATTAAATATAGTCTAATAAATGATTAATAATTTATAGAAAAATAAAAATTGAAAGATTCATGGTCAATATAATATTTTTTAATTTAAGTAATTATTTTTGTTATATATAATATTAATTTATTTAATATATATTTTTGATCATTTTAATTATATAATTTAAATAAATGTGATGTTTATATAATTAAAATAGATAAATTGACATCAATATTTTAGTTATCACTTTTTATGGATTAAGAATAATCTGACTTTGATGAATAAAAAATCATAAAATTATATTTTTATGTGATTTAAATATTGTATTTAAAATTAATTTTAATCACTTATAGAAGTTTATTATAATAATATTGATTTTAATTTTTGGAATTAAGCCATTGAAATTTGGAAAGAGGGTCTATTTATATAGAATATTATCAGGTTGTGTTGGATTTCTTGAAATGACGTGTGGAATCAGTTCAAGAAGATTTTTTTACTTGATTGAAGATTTTTTGGTAACCCAATGTGAGTTAGAATTATTGAAATTTTGGTCGATTTAAAGCTAGCTGTTGTTTGAAAATAAATCTTATGTGTATATATATTAGAATTGTGTAGGAAATGTAATGTGGCGGTTCAATGGTTGTATTAGAGTTTGGCATCATGATATAATGATAATTTATATAAAGGTCATCTGTTGATATTTTGAGATGTTCATTTAATTCCCCATGATATCAGAAATCCATGTAAATTAATGATAGATGAAGATCATCCCAGATATATTAGATTAGAATAAATCTATAAAAGTTGTGAGAAATCACCACGAACTCACATATGGAAATTTTCATCATAATGGAATATGATACATACCTAAATCTTGATATGTATAGGATATATAAGGGATATTCAATAGAGTAATAAAATTATACATATTTTTTCTTCGATATAATAGATTCATGTAAGTGGTTTTTCGTATACATATTTTTCTATGCATTAATTCACAATGTTTCTTAATGGGAATTTTGTGGATTTGACGATAAAAATAAATTCTAGTATCTGAGCCAATGTATAAAGGGTTTATTGTGTTTATTTTCAAGTATGAGGATACATATAACTAAATAACCCAATATACTGGATTCCCTTGTAATATATGGGATTCTTCAAATTTATTTTCTCAGAACGTTAGCCATAAGTGAAATCACATCATTTGATATATGAACTATTATTGAATACTTCCAACATCATTAAACATGAACTGTGGTCCATTATCCATTTTGATAAGGGAGAAGGATATTCCAGACGTGATATAGTAAATTAAATAAAATATATTCACACATCAAGGAGTGTTTCACACTACAAATAAATGAGATTAATCTGTGACGTATCCATCTTATATAAAACAAGAAGAAACTATTTTTTTAATATATAATTTTGGAATGTTATATATGATGGTATATTAGATATATTAATGATTTTTAGGTTTTATATGCATCATAAAATTGATAATGGGAGTGGAAATGTTGATTTTATATCATTTAATATATTCTGGAATATGAAAAATATAGTTTTTCACTTATATGGATTGCTGGAAATATATTTTAAAGTTTGGGAGGGCTTATATGGAACACTAATGAATTATTCTAAAGATTAATTTCTTTTGAAAAAAATAATAACACTGTACATAGATATCATTTTCATCAAAATGTATAGATAAATAAATATGATCACAGAATATAAAATCTATCTTCCAAAAAAATAAGTTGATAAATAGAATATGTTGTGTGGAAATGACACTAAATGAATTAATTGATAATTTTTTTAGAGTATAATAGACTCTATGATTTTTAATTAACAAATCATAAGGAATGGTGTGAATATCTCAATCATGTTTGGTCTTTGAAGAAAATATCACTTCACATTAAATAAGAAGTGAATCGAGAAATTTCAAAAAAAATACATATTTATAATTAATGATAAGAAGTTATTGTGCTGTAAAGAAGAGTGAAAAATTATATAATTTTTCTGGAAAGTAGAAACTATGAATAAGGATTACATAGAATGTATTTTATGAAGAATATAAGAGTTTAACATTACATCTACTAATTATAAGGATCCATTCACCCCATTTTATTGAAAAGATGATTAGGCTTGAATTTTCATAAACATTGTGGTTCTCATTCATTAAAGTAGTAAGAACGGGTGAAATAAATATTATTGGGACAGTTTTAAGGGCTAGGTTCTCTTTGGGTGTTTGTAATTCAAGAGGAATATTGAATATTTAAAATGATATAGGGTATTATTTTCTTAGATGGAATTCATTTTTGAATTCATTTTTTTTATAAATCTCAAAAAAATTATTTTGGGATTGTAAAAAACTCTAATATGATGTCTGGGGGTGTTGAGAGTTTCCTTGGATTTCGGGGTTCATATTTATGATTTTTGGGACTTCCAATCTATGCCACATTATTATTGAATTGTTAGTGCTAACAACTAACCCCAATCACGGGGTTTGATCAATTTAGGACCACAATTTGTAAAAATATGAAAATGGTGATGAGAAATTATGATTACACCTATAGTAATTTGTAGAGATTTTTTTCATGGAAGGTGAAAGGTTTTTAAAACGATGTACCTAACCATGTGAAAGGCATGGTTTTTGGGTAGAAGGTATTGTATAGTTGGTGCATGGATTTGCTAGTCTTGAAACAAACCATGTCCCATTTAAATTGTGTGCATTTACTAGTTACCCTTATGTTTCTAATAGATTCAAAACCCATTTATTCACCCAATTTTTGATATTAGTCTCATGAATTTATTACCTTCCCCTTTCCAATCTTCTATAGTTTATATCTTATAAATGAATTTTAAATTTACTTCCATCTACAAAATTGGAAATCTCTATGTGAGTCTAATAATCCATATTCTCTATTTCTTGGTTTTCCTATCATGTTTTATCATATTTTTTTATGAGGGTTATGCCATATTTTTAGAGGTTTTATGTGGTTCTTAATTTTCTCCAATTTAAACTAAAAACATGGGTAAATATCATATGAGTATTCTCCTATTAATTAAGATAAGAAATACCATTAATTTAACCCATACTATTTATATTTTTCAAATAAATCTATCGTGTGTTCATTATGGCCTCACCATATATTCATAAATATTATATTAAATTTTTTATTTATGTTGCTTATAGTGTAATGTCCAATTTAATTTTATTTATACTTTAGGATGTGGTTTTTTATAGTGGGGTTATTAATGGGGGGAATTAACCTTCAAGTGGCTTAATGTAACTAAATGTTTATGTTATGTTTCAAATGGTTTCGAAGGTTGCATGAATTATTTTGATGGTTGTGCAATGTAATTTCACAACCATCTAAATTTTAAAATAGTTTTAACCTTTTGGGGATAAATAAAAATCATATAATAGTAAGAGAGAAATGTGGGATAATATAAGTATTCTTGGATTTAAATTATTTGTTCAAAAAAATATAGTAAAACATTAAAAATTGATTTTAATTTTAATGTAATGTTGTTGAATTTTTATTTTATAGTAATTAATGATCTTGAAGTTATATTTAACATTTTGATGAATTTTGTAATAAAATTTATTGAAATTCTGATTTGATATCGATTAAATTCATTAATGAATTTGATTTCATAATTATTTTATAGGAACTGAATTTAGTAAATCACTTCATTAATGCGAATTTTTATAAGGCCATTTTTATCTTATGATTGGGACTCAAATTCTTTTCAATGGATTTGTTTATAAAAAATTCTAACACCTTATTTCCAAATAGGATGTAGAACCTTTGATGTGATATGAAGATTATAGTTAGTGGTGAACTGCGTCCTAATGGGAATTAAATGAAATGAACGGTTCATTGATCAAATGAAAAAATGATTCCTTATGCTTAAAAATATTAGGTTCATCGCTTTGAATACAATATAGAATGTATGGCTTGGGAATTATGGGATGATTTCCAATGTTCCATATGATACATGATGAACTGTAATGTTGAAATGAGACTAGTATTTTGTATGGTTAATAATGAAATGGGATGTCTATGTTGACAATATAGATTAGTATGATCCTTAATATTTAAAAATATAATGATATGTGATTAAATTTTATTATAATTATAGTATAATATTCTAGATTCTATAGATGTGTGATGACTATATAATATAAATATGACATCATAAAATCCATGTGATTATTTAGGTTATTGGGAATTCAATGTTGAACCCTACACTCCATGTTGATATTTATGGTTAGCACGGTTATCCAAACATGCTAAAAGACACCACAACATTTTCCGAATAAGTTATTGTTAATTATGGTTATATGCCTAGAGATTTAAATGGTATACTCTGATTGTAGGTTTCACAGTGGAGCATAATTTATGGTGGTCATTTTTTTGAATATTTATCTTGTTTAGTAATTCATTTAATTTTTTTTCGATAGTAGTTATTATAAAAATAGTTTTTTGTGATTCCCTTAGTGGTAGAATAATTATTTATACTCGTAAACAACTAGGGTTCAATGGAACTTGGTTACCTAAATAGATATTGTTATTTTTGAGATAGGATATTACATGGCCCGTAGGATTAGGAAATTACATGACCAGAAGGTCTTATTATTCTTATAGTGATCTAAGATAGGATGTTACATGTCCAGTAGGCATAGGACCTTACATGACCTGAAGGTCTTAAGGAATTCAACCAGACTATCTACATGGAATTTCCCCTCCCCAACATCTTCATCGAGATAGTAGATAGTCTGTTTGATAAAATTAATAGATATAAATCAAATACAAGGACAAATGATTTAAAAAATATTATAATTATACATAAAGGTAAAATAATAATAATGACAATTGCTTTGGAAAACAGGAGAACTCATGTAAAATTATCTGTAAAAAACTATCATTTCACCTTTAGATGATCAAAAACATACATTGAATTATGAGATTATTTTGTTACTTTATAAAAAACATATATATTATAATCCCAATTAAGGAATTAAAAAAACATGTAAATATCAGGGACAGTAAATGTACCAGAAACCGTACAAAGGAATTCCTGTCATGATCAATTCCAACATTTCTGTTATGAGTAACTTATATTATGGTAACTTTATCACATACCCAATACATTAGACATGTATAACGGGATCACCCGTAATCAAATCTATATAGGTCCCACAAGTCACCATACAAAATTTTCGATAACCATATCATGAGAAATTATATTTCATTTCTCATTCAAATAATACAAATCATAAATACTTTTCATTTTTCTCATAAGAAAATGTAAATTCAGTTATCTCATAAAATGAAAAAAATACCATTTCCATTTGAAAAATATCAAATTCTCAAAAAATTCAAAATGGATATTATTTGAAAACCCATAAAAATTTATTGATGAATAATGATAATGGATAACCTATTTGATGATTATAAAATCATGTTATTTAGTAAACGTTAAAACCATCTATTTATACTTTTGTAAAAAGACTCTATACTGACTTGTATGTAGAATAGTAATTATATTACATTTTAAAACCCCTTTAAATAAATTTAATGATATTTTAAAATAAATATATAAAATTATTTTATATTAAAATAAAAACACTCATATAACTTTTCAAATAACTTCTATATAGAGGAAAAAAGAAATGAAACTTTTAAAAGGACATTTTAAAGCAAAATATTAAACCTCAAGTCCTGACATGTTTTCTATGTATAGAACATAATAGAATAATAAAATTTTATTAATTATCTATGTAATTAAGAAAATTCTTATACAGTTACTATTATTCCTTTCATTTCATTTAATATTGTGTATCATTTAGATACTAATTCTGGTAAGTTCACAATGGATGTTTCGAGATCAATAGCTATTTAACTATTATTAAAATAAAAATTATATATTGAAAAAGGTATATAGTCATGGATTTAGAAATTTATTAGTATAATATTTATTATATTTATACATTATATATATGTTCAATGATTGATATTTAATGAATTCATGAAAAATAAAATACAATGTTTCATGTCGGTGGTACATTGATGCAACACACAAGTGGCATTCCTATTTTTCTGCCGGATGGAATGGAAATAAAGTTGATAATATTTTAATGTTAAGGAATCATAAATTTCTTATAAATATCATACATAATAACTAATTACATCTTTATGACCTTCTATGTGTGCTGGTAATGAAAAGTGAGTCATGTTGCTTCATGAATGTGGTGGTCCACACATACGCATGAGCGATGTTATTATTTTCAAATAGATGGGGGTAATAGTGAAAGTAATATTATATATTCTAATAATCATAATAATGTCCTAAATATCATATATATTTATTTCATCAACCATTTATACTATAATTATTATGTTTTTATGAAAAACAAAACACATTTCTTCATGGAGATAGTAGTCCAAATGTAAGCACGAGTGTCATTTTCATTTCCTATACTATTTCAAAGAGATATAAAATAATTTTCCCAAAAACAAAACAACATTTAATTATAGAATATTTAATCATTTAAATATTTTATAATTGTATTATATAACTTATAGGGATTTAAATGATGGAATAACCTTGAAAGAGTTTTGTTAGGGCTTATACCTCCTCCTTGGATACCTCTTTGGCATACACATTATGTAATATCAGACGTGTATTTTGAGGAATCTGACAACTCTAGCACATGGGTATTAGAGTTAATGAGGTATTTGGGTTAAAAAAATTCCATCTAGAGTTCCCAAAGTGTGTGAATATGTGAGTAGAGTAGGTTCCCTTTTATGTGTAAGGGGAGTGGTGTTCATAGAATTATTAAAACCATCAAAATAATATAAACTCACTTTCAAGGGAATTTGGCACCAAAGAAGACCAATATATAGGAAAATATAGTCCAATGTAAAATTAAACTCAACCGATCATCTTTATACATGTTTTAGATATATTTTAAGCTTTATAACTTTGTTTAACCCACTCATTTACCTTTTTCACCCTCAACACGGTGACAAACATTAACCATGGTGAGTAATAATTATGAATATAAATGAAATTGTATAAATTAAAACATTTTATCATGATGATTATAACGATGGAATCCATTTATTAATATTTTATTTCTAGAAAAATAATATGTAATTAACTCATATATAGTTTCATAAAATTCATAAAAGCATTTTTTATCAAAAAACGTCTATATAATAAACATGTTATATTTATTTTCTCCAAATAATCCCATGTAATAGTTATTTAATAAAATTTATAGGTTATCATAAACGAAACAGATGTTTTCTGATATTATTACAATTCTATTGTTGAATTACACCTTCTAATAATAATATTTAATGAAAATATCCAAAAATATATTTTAATTATAATAAAACATAACTTAAAATCCAAAATGTCATGACAGAGTTCTCATTAATCAAAATAAGGTTTTTAAATAATTTATTTTAATCTTATAACATATTTCTTTTCAATCCAAATTTTTTATGAATTTTTTATAAATCATTCATCATCATGATGATGTAAAAGTTATAGTATTTTTAAAAACAATATTTTCCATTATTCAGTCAAAAGGAAACCATTTTAAAATATACCATCAATTCACCCTAATCCAATTTCACAATTATAAATACAAAAATTAATTTTTTTTATAAAATTAGAATAATAAAATCATTAAATTTATATTTTAAATAAATCCATGTAATGAATGGAAAAAATTCAGTTTAATAAAGATATCCTTCTTCAGAATACAAAATTATATAAAATTATATTTAAAACAAGGATAAATATGAATCCATAAAATTTATAGATATAAATCATTATATTTTTTTTATTTCTAGGGTTTTTGGGTTGTCAAAAATAAAACAAAAGGTAAATAAAAAGTCCATGAACATGAAATATGCCTCTACATTATTTTTCATAAAGATCATACCCTATATGATAATTACAGAA
Organism: Viscum album; assembly: GCA_963277665.1. Taxonomy (NCBI): domain Eukaryota; kingdom Viridiplantae; phylum Streptophyta; class Magnoliopsida; order Santalales; family Viscaceae; genus Viscum; species Viscum album. The sequence continues at coordinate 1,736,002,455 of OY728123.1, read as the reverse complement.
TGAAAGAAAACATTAGAAATATAATATAATTTTTTAGAGATGATTAAGTTATTATGATGAATTGATTTTATTAAAATAGATAATTATATATATATATATCTATATTAATGTAATATTACATATTTCTATATAGTCGTTGGATATATCACCATTAGATATATAATTACTGGATATATGTTCATTAGATATATGATCATTCGGTATACATATATCCAATAAGTAAATTGATAATTTTAAGATTACATGTAAAGAATGTGTTACATATAAAATATTTTTCAATTAGTTTACATAAATACTTTTGGACAAGAATTAAAATATGTAAATTCATTTTGGAAAATATATATCTCTTCAAATATTTTTTTTGGATAGAATGTATTTTATGTAAAATTTATTTACATTAAAGTGTCATTTAAATATAATAGAATGAAAAAAATTCAAGGACATACTGGTAAAAAAATTAAATACAATCTAATAAATGAATAATAATTTAAAAAAAATTCTATGATTCAGGGTCAATATAATATTTTTTAATTTAAGACACTATTTTTATTATATGTAATATTAATTTATTAATTATACTTTTTCTATCATTTTAATTATATAATTTAAAGAAATTTTCTATTTATATAATTCAAATAGATAAATTGACATCGATATTTTTTATAAATGTTTTATGGATTAAGGAAAATATGACTATGATGAATAAAAAATCATAAAATTATATTATTATGTGATTTAAATATTATATTTAAAATTATTTTTAATCACTTTTAGATGTTGATTTTAATAAAATTGATTTTAATTTTGGAATTAAGCCATTGAAATTAGGAAAGAGGGTCTATTTATTTTGGACTATCATCTGGTTGTGTTGGATTTATTGAAATGATGTGTAGAATCAGTTGAAGGATATTTTTTTACTTCATTGAAGATTTTTTGGTAACCCAATGTGAGTTAGAATTATTTAAATGTTGGTCGAGTTGAAGAATTATGTTGCTTGAAAATAATGATTACGTATATATATATTAGAATTGTGTAAGAAATGTAATGTGGTTGTTCAGGGGTTGTGTCAGAGTTTGGAATCCTGATATAATGATCATTTATATGATGGTCAAGTGTTGATATTTGTAGATGTTCATTTAATTCCCCATGATATCTAGAATCCATGTGAATGAATGCTAGATGAAGATCATCCAAGATATATTAGATTAGAATAAATCTATAAAAGTTTTGAGAAATCACCACAAACTCAAATATGGGAATTTTCATCATTATTCAATCTGATATATATCTAAATCTAGATATGTATAGGATATATAAGGTATGTTTTGTAGAGTAATAAAATTATACATATTTTTTTCCTTGAAATAATATATTCATGTAAGTGGTTTTACGTATACATGTTTTTCTATGCATTAATTCACAATGTTGCTTAATGGAAATTTAAAGGATTTGACGATGAAAATGAATTCTAGTATATGAGCCACTGTATAAGGGTTTATTGTGTTTATTATCAAGGATTATGATACATATAACTAAATAACCCAATATACTAGATTCCCTTGTAATATATGGGATTCTTCCAGTTTATTTTATCGGAATGTTTTCCATAACTGAAATCACATCATGTGATATAAGAACTATTATTGAATACTTCCAACATCATGAAACATGAGATGTGGTCCATAATCCATGTTGATAAGGGGGAATGATGTTCCAGTCATGATATAGTAAATTAAATAAAATATATTCACACTACAAGGAGTGTTTCACACTACAAATAAATGAGATTAATCTATGACGTATCCTTTTTATATAAAATAGAGGAAACTATTTTTTCAATATATAATGTTGGAATGTTATATATGATGGTATATCAAATATATTAATGATTTGGAGGTTTTCTATGCATCATGCCAATGATAATGGGAGTGTAGATTTGGAAGTTATAACATTCAATACATTCTGGAATATTAAAAATATTGTTTTCAATTCTATGGATTGCTGGAAATATATTTTAAAGTTGGGGAGGGCTTATATGGAACATTTATGAGTCATTCATAAGATTTAATTATTTGAAAAAAATTAACACTTTACATAGATATCATTTTCATCAAAATGTATAGATAAATAAAGAAGATCACATAATATAAAATCTATCTTCCAAAAATATAAGTGGAGAGGTAGAATAAGTGGTGTGGAAAGGACACTCAATGAATTAATTGATACATTTTTTAGAGGAATATAATAGGATCTGCGAGTATTAATTAACAAATATTTAGGAATGGGGTGAATAGCTCAATCATTTTTGGTCTTTGAAGAAAATATCACTTCACATTAAATAAGAAGTGAATCGAGAAATTTCAAAAAACAAAAATTTATAATTAATGATAAGAAGTTATTGTACTGCAAAGAAGAGTGAAAAATTATATAATTAGTCTAGAAAGTATAATCTATGAATAAGGATTACATAGAATATATTTTATGAAGAATAGAAGAGTTAATAGTACAACTACGCATTATAAGGATCCATTCATCCCAATTTATTGAAAAGTTGAGTAGGCTTAAATGTCTATAAACATTGTGGTTCTCTTTCAATAATGTAGTAAGAACTGGTGAATGAAATATTATTGGGCCAGTTATAAAGACTAGGTTTTATTTGGGTGATTGTAATTCAAGAGGAATATTGAACATTTAAAATGATATAGGGTATGTTTTTCTTAGCTGGAATTCCTTTTTGATTTCATTTTTTTATAATTCTCAAAAAACTTATTTTGGGAATGTAAAGAACTGTAATTTGGGGTTTGGGGGTGTTGAGAGTTTACCTAGGGTTCAGGGTTCATATTTTTTATTTTTTTTACTTCCAATATATTCCACATTATTATTGAATTGTTAGTGCTAGAAAATAACCCCAAACATGGGGTTTGATCAATGTAAAAGCATATTTTTTTAAATATGAAAAGAGTGATGTGAAATTGTGTATACACATATAGTAATTTTAGAGATTTTTTTCATGGAAGGTGAAAGGTTTGTTAAACTGTGTACCTCACCATGTGAAATTCATGGTTTTTGGTCAGACGGTATTGCTTATTTGGTGCATGGTTTAGCTAGTCTTGAAACAAACCCATGTCCCATTTAAAATGTGTGCATTTTCCAATTACCCTTATCTTTTTAATAGATTCAAAAACCATTTCTTCTCCCATTTTTTGATATTAGTCTCATGAATTTATTACCTTCGTGTTTCCTCACTTCTATGGTTGATATTTTAAATATGAATTTTAAATTGACTTCCGTCTACAGAATTGGAAATCTCTATGTGATTCTAATAATCAATATTCTCTATTTCTTGGTTTTCCTATCATGATTTATCATACTTCTTTATGAGGGTTATTCCATATTTTTAGTGGTTTCTTTTTGGTTCTTCATTTCCTCCAATTTCAACTAAAAACATTGGTAAATATCATATGAGTAGTCCCCCATTAAGTAAGATAAGAAATCCCATTAATTTAACCTATACTATTTATTTTTTTCAAATACATTTATCATGTGTTCATTTTGGTCTCACCATATCTTCATCAATATTATATTAAATTTTTTATTTATGTTTCTGGTGGTTTAATTTCCTGTTTATTTTTATTTATACTTTAGGATGTGGTTGTTTGTATTGGGGTTCTTTATGGGAGGAATTAACCTTGAAGTGGCTTAATGTAACCAAATGTTTATGTTATGTTTCAAATGGTTTTGATGGTGATGAGATGTAATTTCAAAACCATCCATATTTGAAAATATTTTTAACCTTTTGGGAAAAATAAAAATTATAGAATGTTAATAGAGAAATGTGGGAGAATATTAGTATCCTTGAATTTAAATTATTAATTCATAAAATTATAGTAAAAGATTAAAAAATTTATTTTAATTTTAATGTAATGTTGTTGAGTTGTTATTTTATAGTAATTAATGATCTTGAATTTATATTTAACATAGTGATGGATTTTATTTTAAAATTTAATGAAAAAATGATTTCATATTGTTTAAATTATTTAATGAATTTGATTTCATAATTATTTCATAAGAACTGAATTTAGTAAATCACTTGATTAATGTGAATTGGTTGTCTACTCATTATAAGGCCATTTTTATCTTATGATTGGGACTCAAATTTTTTTCAATGGATTTGTTTTTAAAAAATTGTAACTCATGATTTCCAAATAGGAGGTAGAACCTTTGATGTGATATAATGATTATAGTTAGAGGTGAACTTGGTCCTAATGGGAATTAAATGAAATGAACAATTCAGTGATCAAATGTTAAAAATAATGCCTTATTCATAAAAATTTTAGCTTCATCCCATTGAATACAATTTAGAATGTTTGCCTTGGGAATTCTGGGATGATTTCCTATGTTCTATATCATACATGATGAACAATAATATTATAATGAGACTCAGATTTTTTGTGGTTAATAATGAAATGGAATGTCTAGGTTGATAATACATATGAGTATGATCCTTGTTATTTAAAAATTATATGACATGTGATTAAATTCTATTAGGATTATAGGATAATATTCTATATTCTGTAGATGTGTGATGACTAGATAATGTAAATATGACATCATATAATCCATGTGATTCTTTAGGTTGTTGGGAATTCTAATTTCAACCCTATATTCCATGTTGATATTGATGGTCAGCACGGTTATCCAGTCATACTGAAATACACCACAACATTGTCCTAGGAAGTTATTGTAAATTAGGGTTATAGACCTATAGAATGACATGGTATACTCCGATCATAGGTTTTACAGTTGATCCTGATTTATGGTGGTCATTTTTTGACTATTTATATTGTTTAGTAATTTATTTAATTTTTTTCTATAGTAGTTTTTATAAAAATGGGTTTTTGTGATGCCCTTGGTGGTATCCTAATTCGTTATACTCGTAAACAAATAGGGTTTAATGGAACTTGGTTACCTAAATAGATACTGTTATTTATAATATAGTATGTTACATGGACCGTAGGCTTAGTACATTACATGACCTTAAGGTCATATGAAATTCAACCAGTCTATCAATAAGGAATTTCCCCTCCACAACATCTTCATCGTGATAGTAGATAGTCTGGTTGATAAAATTAATAGATATAAATCAACTCCAAGGACAAATGTTCTAAAAAAATTATAATAATACTTAAAGGTAAAATAATAACAATGATAGTTGCTTTCGAAAACAATAGAACTCATGTAAAATTATCTGTAAACAACAATCATTTCACCTTTAGAAGATCAAAAACATATATTCAATTATGATATTATTTTCTTAATTTATAAAAAAACATATATAATATAGTACCAAATAAAGAGTTAAGAAAAACTTTAAATATCCTTGACATTAAACGTACTATAAACTATACAAAGGAATTACCGTCATAATCAATTCCAACATTTCCGTTATGAGTAACTTATATTATGGTAACTCTATCACATACCCAATTCATTAGACAGGTATAACAGGATCACCCATCATCATATCTATATAGGTCACCCAAGTCACCATATAAAATATACGATAAACATATCATGAGTAATAATAATTCATTTCTCATTCGAAAAATACAAACCATAAATATTTTTTTTTTCTCATAAGAAAAAGTAAATTCAATTATCTCATAAAATGTGTAAAATACCATTTCCATTTGAAAAATATCAAATTCTCAAAAAATTTAAAAAGGATATTATTTTAAAACCCATGAAAATATATTGATGAATAATAATATTGGATAACCCATTTGATCATGAGAAAATCATGTTATTTAGTAAACGTTAAAATCCTCTATTTATACTTTTGTAAAAAGACTCAATAGTGACCTATATGTAGAATAGTAATAATATTACATTTTAAAACCTCTTTAAATAAATTTAATGATATTTTAAAATAAATATATAAAATTATTTTATATAAAAATAATAACACTCATGAAGCTTTTAAAATAACTTGTATATTGTGGAAAAAAGAATTAAAACTTTGAAAAAAACATTTTTAAGGAAAATATCAATCCTCGAGTCCTGACATGTTGTGTATGTACAGAACATAAATGAATAATAAAATTTTATTAATTATATATGTAATTAAAAAAATAATTATACAATTACTATTATTACTTTCATTTCATTTACTATGGTGTATCATTTAGATACTAAATCTGGTAAGTTCACAACAGATGTTTCGAGATCATTTTGTATTTAACTTTTATTAAAATAACAATTATATATTGAAAATTTATATATTCATGGATATTGAAATTAATTAGTATAATATTTATTATATTTATAAATTATATATATGTTCAAGGAATGATATTGAAGGAATTCATGAACAATAAAATATTATGTTTCATGTCGGTGGTACATTGATCTAACACACGAGTGGCATTCTTATTTTTCTGTTGCATGGAATGGAAACAACATAGATAATATTTTAATTTTAAGGCATCACAAATTTCTTATAAATATCATACATAATAATTTAATTTCATCTTTATGACCTTCCATGTGTGGTGGTAATGAAAAGTCAGTCATGTCTCCTCATGAATGTGGTAGTCCACACATACGCATGAGTGATTTTATTATTTTGAAATGGATGGGGGTAATACTGAATGTAATATTATATATTGTAATAATCATAATCATGAACTAAATATCATATATATATATATTTCATCAATCATATTTACTATAATTATTATGTTTTTATGAAAAAAAAACACATTTCTTCATGGAGATAATAGTCCAAATGAAAGCTCGAGTGGCGTTTTAATTTTCTATACTATTTGAAATGTGTATAAAATATTTTTCCCATAAACATAAAAAAATTTAATTATAGAAAATCTAATTATTTAAATATTTTATAATTGTATTATATAATTTATAGGGATTTAAATGATGTAATAACCTTGAAAGAGTTTTTTAGGGCTTATACCTCTTCCTTGGATACCTTTTTGGCCTACACATTATGCAATATCGAATGTGTATTTTGAGGAAACTACCAACTATAGGACATGGGTAATAGAGCTAAGGAGTTATTTGGGTAAATAAAATTCAATCTAGAGTTCCCAAAGTGTGTGAATATATGACGAGAGTATGTTTCCTTTTATGTGTAAGGGGAGTGGTGTTTATATAATTATTAAAACCATTAAAAAATATAAACTCATTTTCAAGAGAATGTGGCACCAAGGAAGCCCAATATATAGGAAAATATAGTTCAATGTAAAATTAAACTCAACCGATCATATTTATAAATGTTTTAAAAATATTTTAAGCTTTATACCTTTGTTTAACCCCCTCATTAAACTATTTTACCATCAACATTGTGACAGAAATTATCCATAGTGAGTAATCATTATGAATATAAATGAAATTGTATAAATTAAAACATTTTAACATGATGATTATAAATATGGAATCCATTTACAAATATTTTATTTCTAGAAAAATAAGAGGTATTAACTCATATATAGTTCCACAAAAATCATAAAATCATTTTGTATAAAAAATCATCTATATAAGAAACATGTTATATTTATTATCTCCAAATGATCCCAAGTAAATGTTATTTAATAAATTTTATAGTTTATCATAAATTAAATAGAAGTTATTTGACATTATAACAATTCTAGTGTTGAATTACACCTTCCTACAATACTATTTAATGTAAATATCGAAAATAATATTTAAATTATAATAAAACATAACATAAAATCCAAACTGTCTTGATAGAGTTCCCAATAATCAAAATAATATTTTTAAATAATTTATTTTACTCTTATAACATATTTCTTTTCAATCCAAATTATTTATGAAGTTTTGATAAATCATTCATCATCATGATGCTGTAAATGTTATAGTATTTTTAAAAACAATATTTTTCACTATTTAATAAAAATGAAACATTTTTAAAAAATACCATCAATTCATCCTAATCCAATTTCACAATGATAAATACAAAAAATAATTCTTTTTTATAAAATTAGAATAATAAAATCATTAAATTTATATTTTAAATAAATCCATGTAATGCATGGAAAAAATTCAGTGAAATAATAAAATAATTTTTTAGAATAGAAAATTATATAAAATTATATTTAAAACAATTATAAATACGAATCCATAAAATTAATAGATATAAATCATTATATTTTTTTCTAGGGTTTTTGGGTTGTCATAAATAAAAAAAAAGGTAAATAAAAAGTCCATGAACATAAAATATGCCTCTACATGACAGTTCATAAAGATCATTCCCTATATGATAATTATAGAAAGAAAAAAACATTAGAAATATAATATAATTTTTAGAGATAATTAAGTGATTATGATGAATTTATTTTATTAAAATACATAATTATATATATATAAATGTAATATTACTTTTTTCTATATAGTCATTGGATATATCACCATTAGATATATGGTTATTGAATGTATGTTCATTAGATATACGATCATTCGGTATACATGTTTCCAATAAGTTAATTGATCATTTTAAGATTACATGTAAATAATGTGATACATATAAAATATTTTACAGGTAGTTTACATAAATAATTTTGGACAAGAATTAAAATATGTAAATTCATTTGGGAAAATATATATCACTTAAAATTTGATTTTTTAATAGAATGTATTTTAAGTTAAATTTAATTACATTAAAGTGTCATTTAAATATAATAGAATGAAAAAATTCAAGGACATACTTGTAAAAAAATTAAATACAATCTAATAAATGATTAATTATTTATAAAAAATAAGAATTGAATGATTCATTGTCAATATAAAATATTTTAATTTAAAACATCATTTTTATTATATATAATATTAATTTATTTATTATACATTTTTCTAACATTTTAATTATAGAATTAAAAGAAATGTTTTGTTTATATAATTAAAATAGATAAAATAACATCAATATTTTTTTATCACTTTTTATGGATTAAGAATAATCTGACTTTCATGAATAAAAAAATCACAAAATTATATTATTATGTGATTTAAATATTATATTTAAAATTATTTTTAATCACTTTTATAAGTTGATTTTAATTTTGGAATTAATCCATTGAAATTAGGAAAGAGGGTCTATTTATATGAGAATATCATCTGGTTGTGTTGGATTTATTGAAATTATGTGTGGAATCAGTTGAAGGATATTTTTTCACTTCATTGAAGATTTTCTGGTAACCCATTGTGAGATAGAATTTTTGAAATGTTGGTCGAGTTGAAGCTTGCTGTTGTTTGAAAATAAAGATTATGTGTATATATAATAGAATTGTGTAGGAAATGTAATGTGGTGGTTCAAGGGTTGTATTAGAGTTTGGCATCATGATATAATGATCATTTATATGAAGGTCATGTGTTCAGATTTGGAGATGTTCATTTAATTCCACATGATATCTGGAATCAATGTAAATTAATGATAGATGAAGATCATCCTAGATATATTACATTAGAATATATACATAAAAATTGTGATAAATCAACATGAACTCACATATGGGAATTTTCATCATAATGGAATCTACTCCATATAAAAATATAGATGTGTATAGGATATATAAAGGATTTTTGGTAGAGTAATAAAATTATACATACTTGTTTCCTTGAAATAATATATTCATGTAAGTGGATTTACATATTCATATTTTTCTATGCATTAATTCACAAAGTTTCTTAATGGAAATTTGGGGGATTTGATGTTGAAAATGAATTCTATTATCTGAGCCACTGTATAAGGGTATATTTTGTTTATTTTCAAGTATGAGGATCCATATATCTAAATAACCCAATATAATGGATTCCCTTGTAATATATGATATTCTTACAATTTATTTTCTTGGAACATTAGCCATATGTTAAATGACATCAACTGATATAGGAACTATTATTGAATACTTCCAACATCATGAAACATGAATCGTGGTCGATAATCCATGTTGATAAGGGAGAAGGATGATCCAGTCATGATATAGTAAATTAAATAAAATATATTCACACTTCAAGAATTGTTTCACACTACAAATAAAAGGAGATTAATCTGTGACATATCCTTCTTATATAAAATAGAGGAAACTAGTTTTTCAATATATAATTTTGGAAAGTTATATATGATGGTATATCACATATATTAATGATTTGGAGGTTTCTTTGCATCATGACAATGATAATGGGAGTGGAAATGTGGATGTTATAACATTAAATACATTCTTTAATATTAAATATATTGGTTTTCAATTAGATGGATTGTTGGAAATATATTTTATTATTGGGGAGGACTTATATGGAACATTAATGAATTATTCTAAAAATTAAATTCCTTAAAAATTTAGTAACACTTTACATAGATATAAATTTCATCAAAATGTATAGATAAATAAAGAAGATCACAGAATATAAAATATATCTTCCAAAAATATAAGTGTATAGGTAGAATAAGTGGTGTGGAAATTACACTCAATGAATTAATTGATGCATTTTTTAGAGGATTATAATAGGCACTGTGAATTTTAATTAAAAACTCTTAAGTAATGGGGTGAATAGCTCAATCATATTTGGTCTTTGAATAAAATATCACTTCACATTAAATAAGAAGTGAATCGAGAAATTTCAATATATATATATATATATATATATATAATTAATGATATGATGTTATTGTGCTGCAAAGAAGAGTGAAAAATTATATAATTTTTCTGGAAAGTAGAAACTATTAATAAGGATTACATAGAATGTATCGTATTAGGAATATAATAGTTTAACAGTACATCTGCTAATTATAAGGATCCATTCATCCCATGTTATTGAAAATATGAGTAGGCTTGAATGTCCATAAACATTGTGGTTCTCTTTCATTAAAGTAGTAAGAACTGGTGAAAGAAATATTATTGGGCCAGTTGTAAGTACTAGGTTCTATTTAGGTGTTTGTAATTCAAGAGGAATATTGATCATTTAAAATGATATACGGTATAGTTTTCTTAGCTGGAATTCCTTTTTGAATTCCTTTTTTTTATAATTCTCAAAAAATTTATTTTGGGAATGTAAAGAACTGTAATATGGGGTCTAGGGGTGTTGAGAGTTCCCTTGGAGTTCAGGGTTCATATTTATGATTTTTTGGACTTCCAATATATTCCACATTATTATTGAATTGTTAGTGCTAACAAGTAACCCCAAACATGGGGTTTGATCAGTGTAGGAGCATATTTTGTAAAAATTAGAAAAGGGTGATGAGAAATTGTGTATACACCTATAGTAATTTGTAGAGATTTTTTCATGGAAGTTGAAAGGTTTGTCAAACTGTGTACCTCACCATGTGTAATGCGTGGTTTTTGGGTAGAAGGTATTTCATAGTTGTTTCATGGTTTATGTGGTCTTGAAACAAACCCATGTCACATTTAAAATGTGTGCATTTACCATCTTCCCTTATGTTTTTAATAGATTGAAAACCCATTTAGTCACACATTATTTTGATATTAGTCTCATGAATTTATTACCTTCCCCTTTCCTCTCTTATATATTTGATATTTTAGATATGAATTTTAAATTGAATTCTATCTACAGAATTGGAAATCTCTATGTGATTCCAATAATTAATATTCTCTATTTCTTGGTTTTCCTGTCAAGTTTTATCATATTTTTTATGGGGGTTATGCCATATTTTTAGAGGTTTTTTTTATTCTTCATTTTCTCTAATTTCAAAAAAAAACATGGGTAAATATCATATGAGTAGTCTCCTATTATGTAATATTATAAATCCCATTAATTTAACCCATACTATTTATTTTTTTCAAATACATTAATTCTATGTTCATTATGGCCACACCATATATTAATCAATATTATATTAAATTTTTTATTTATGTTTCTTGTGGTTTAATGACCCGTTTAATTTTATTTATACTTTAGGATGTGGTTGTTTATTTTGTTGTTCTTTATAGGGGGAATTAACATTGAAGTGGCTTAATGGAACATAATGTTTATGTTATGTTTCAAATGGTTTAGAAGGTTGCATGAATTATTTTGATGGTTGTGAAATTTAATTTCACAACCATCAATATTTGAAAATAGTTTTAATATTTCGGGGAAAAATAAAAATCATAGAACAGTAAGAGAGAAATGTGGGAGAATATAGGTATCCTTGAATTTAAATTATTAATTCAAAAAATTATAGTAAAATATTAAAAAATTGATTTTAATTTTAATGTAATTTTGTTGAATTTTAATTTTATAGTAATTAATGATCTAGAATTTATATTTAACACAGTGATGAATTTATAATAAAATTTAATGAAATGTTGATTAGATATCGATTAAATTATTTATTGCATTTGATTCCATAATTATGTTATAGGAACTGAATTTAGTAAATCACTTGATTAATGTGAATTGGTGGTCTACACATTATACGGCCATTTTTATCTTATGATTGGGACTCAAATTTTTTTCAATGTCTTTGTTTTTAAAAAATTGAAACTCATGATTTCAAAATAGGATGTAGAACAGTTGATGTGATATGATGATTATAGTTAGTGGTTAACTTGGTTCTAATGGGAATTAAATGAAATGAACGGTTCATTGATCAAATGATAAAAATGATTCCTTATACTTAAAATTTTTAGGTTTATCCCTATGAATACAATACATAATGAATGGCATGGGAATTCTGGGATGATTTCCTATGTTCTATATGATACATGATGAAATGTAATGTTGAAATTCGACTCGGATTTAGTGTGGTTAAAAATGAAATGGGATGTTTAGGTTGACAATATAGATGAGTATGATCCTTGTTATTTCAAAATATTATGATATGTGATTAAATTATATTAGAATTATAAGATAATATTATAGATTCTGTAGATGTGTGATGACTAGATAATGTAAATATGACATCATATAATCCATGTGATTCTTTAGGTTATTGGGAATACAAAGTTGAACCCTACATTCCATGTTGATATTGATGGTCATCACAGTTATCCAGACATGCTGAAAGACACCACAACATTGTCCTAAAAAGTTATTGTTAATTAGGGTTATAGTCCTAGAGATTGACATGGTATACTCCGATTGTAGGTTTCACAGTGGAGCCTAATTTATGGTGGTCATTTTAGGACTATTTATCTTGTTTAGTAATTTATTTAATTTTTTTATGGTAGTTATTAAAAACTGGTTTTTTGTGATGCCCTTGGCGGTAGCCTAATTAGTTAAACTCGTAAACAACTAGGGTTCAATGGAACTTGGTTACCTAAATAGATATTGTTATTTATAACAAGAATAGTTATATAGAGGTTCCTCAAATTGAATTTGTATTTACTCAACATGCTATGATATGAATTAGATGATAGGGTCTGGTAGCACTTGGGAGAAGTTCTTGATAGTTTTTATCATTTTTTTTATTTTTTCATTTGTATTAGTTATGTCTGATAACACATGGGGGGATTCGGTATGTATGACACATATTATTATTATTCAATATGGTGTTTTATTTATTAGTTGGAAATAACTTGATTTTGATGTTTATCATGATTATGTTTCTAATTTATTTTATTTAGTTTGTATTGTTCACATTTATTATTGTGGAATACTATCCTAATGGAAATCTAATAAGCCTTTACTACAAGTCTAGACACATTTTTGAATGAGGAGGTGCACCTAAGATCTAGTGGTGAAATATTGTGATTATTATTCTTAGAGTGATGTATGATAGGATTTTACATGTCCCGTAGGATTAGGACATTACATGACCCTAAGTTCTTATTATTCATAGAGTGATCTAAGATAGGATCTTATATGGCCTGTAGGCTTAGGACATTACATTACCCGAAGGTCATAAGGAATTCAACCAGACTACCTACAAGGAATTTCCCCTCCCAAACATCTTCATTGTGATAGAATATCTCCACCTTTGCATGGTCATGTGGCGAGTCTTCCCGTGCTAGCACAGGATGGTCCTGATGGCATAGCCATACCCTCTCATTCTACAAATCCATTTGGTTCTGCTTTGGTGAGTGCACATGCTCTGAATCCTTTTCTGGGACTACTTATTTTCTGTAGATTCTGTCTCAGGAACTACACTAATCATATGTCCTGAAGGACATGAGGTGGCCCGAAGGCCTTAATGGTGGCCTGAATGACTTACTGACCTGAAGGCCTTGGTGGCCCAAAGGATTTACGGACTCTAATCCCAAACTGGTGGCCCTAGGTGAATAGTTTACACTACTACAGTATCGAACGGTACCTGCTATACTGTCTGCTATAGTAACCATATAGTACTACTATAGTTCCTACAACAGTTCCAGTTATAGTACTACTATAGTACACAGAATTATACCTCCACCTAGTTTCGAACTTGAGTCTCGTGGATGCACTTAAAGAGTCCTCGCCAACTGGGCTGAGGATCATGGGCATGTGATGAGTGTCCTTTATAGTCATTACTTGAACCTTTTTGGGAATTTTGGATTGAGAGAGGTCGAGTGGTGGGTCCCTTAGAAATGCTTAATCGGACCTTTATTAGTTTGGGTGTCCTAGATAGTGGGATCCAACTTGATTTTCCTTCAATTTTTTGGTGATCTTAGGGTTGTGACATATTTACTTTTATAGTAATTTTTTGAAATCCTTGTGGGTTTATAGGACCCTATAATTAGTGTCATGGAACACTGTTCTAGTTTAAATGGGAATGTATCTATTTTTAGGTATACATATGGTATGTTGTTGGATTTTCAATGATTAATGTCATGTGTTTTGGAATAGGGGTTGCAATGTCACATGTGAAAATGTGTCTTGTATAAGTCCAAAATTATTTGAGTATTTTAGATGGTCTAGTGACCATTAGTTTTTTATTGATGTGTTTTAAAGTCTATATGGTCATCATTTAAGGTAAATCATTATAGGGGTTATATTGGTGTTGTGGGATATTTAAATACATAAAACACATGTAGATTATATGTTGTTTATAGCTGATGCACTGAAGGTTATACAAATATTTGGGAAAGGGAATAGATATTCCTTGGATATTACCATAAGGGATGTTTCTTGTGTAATTTTATGTGATATTTAAAGTCATTTGTCATGGTAAATATCCTATGGATCCCTAGCCATGTTTTTATGATTCCCTATTAACATTGAAATTAATGTAGTCCATGGTCTGATAGGTTAATGGACAATAAATGATGTGTAGATTCTACTGATATTAAAATTATTCCCGAGTGACTGGGTGGCTGTGTGGCTAGATTTAACTTATGAGATATGTTAGTCTTGTGGGGTGAATGAATCATCAATGCCTTGACTATGATGGAACAGATGTGTTAGAAATCACGGTCAGATGCTTGAGTGGGTTCTAAAATCCAGTTTTTGAAATTCAAGACTCATGTGTAGTTGACATGGTTTTAATGAAATATTATATGGTATTTTTTAACCCCATAGTTTAATGAGTTCATAGTTTCTAGAATCTGTAGGAGATACACTGTGTCATTTGGGCTTTGTTATTAATCATTTTGGGAGAAAGCACATATTGAATTTTATTGAGATCAAGGTGATACATGAAAGTAGTTGATGGATCTTATTGGTCCTCATATAATAAAGGTATTTGGAATGAATTATATTGAAATTACTTGAGGCTAAATAGATATTGAGTTTTTCTGGAGGCATTTCTTCCATGAGAATTAACTCATAAATGATTAGCAGAGTTATGGGGAAACGAAGAGTCTCAGTTGCCGAGCCCCTTAGAGTAAACAGGTTGGGAATTCAGGATATGCTTATAGGAAGAATGTATTAGATCATTTGAATGTGGGTTTTGAAATTAATAATAGATAAATGTGACATCATGGAGGGATGAAAGTGTGGTTCCACTAACGTTCATGTTCAACCATTACATAGGTGTAATTGGATTATTTATGAAATAATATTGGCTTAGAAGTGTATAACATGTTATTTAATGTCGGAACTATTGATTATAGACTTGAGGACTTGTATAAGTTATGTTTTATATTTTGAAGCACACCATCGGTCATTTAAAGGAAACATCCTCATTATGGGTCATATATTAGGGAATTACATGCATTCCATTCTCAAAATATGATTATGGGTGGTGGTTGAGGTATTATTTTTTAATTTTGGTGAGTGCATAAAATCCACACCTCACCTTTTATTTTTAAAATAAGTGGAGAAGAGTCTATATATGATGGAATTTTCTTGATTTTATAGATTATAAAAACACTAATAAGGTGGTTAGTGATATATAATTCACCGTGTATGACCGTTATGCGGGAATGGTCATGGGAATGGAGAACATACCATGGACCAATCATGGTGGTATCAGGACACAGGTAAGGAACTAGTGAGATGTATACCTACACCCCTTGTGGAAAAAAATAGGGAAATTGATGTGGTGGTGGTTTGATATTAAATGTTTGCATCAGGCTTGAGGTTATTTTATTACAATCATATGGTGCTTGGATTGCTAGTGTGTCGGTGTGTATGGTTGGACTCGATGATGTTTTGAATTATTGTAGAAATAGCATTGGAACCTTACTAGGAGTAGGGTATGGACTCTAGATATCATGTTCAAGTGAATACCAGATGCATCTGGGAATTATAGAAGCAGGATAAAGTCATTTTTGAGACATTGATGATTAAAGGTGAGTGTTTTAGAGACAATTTTGATGGGAATAATTTGACTTGTGATCAGGAATAAGAATGGATGTTGAAGGTTTTGAGCCTCATATGGGTTGTGTTTATAAGTATGGTGGACACAGTTTCAGGAATAGGAATAGGCTTTTGAATAAAAATTCAATATATTCCTATAATGTGTATTGATAGTAGTAATAAAAGAAACCTATATTAGCATTAGGTGGTGATGATGGGAACCAATGATTAACTACTGTTCTCCTATGTGTCTATGTATTATGATTATAAAATTATGTTGGGGATATCAATGGGTTCTGGGATATTTTATTAATAATAAATTATGATGGAGAAGGCACCAAATCAATGAAATTTCTATGTTTTAATATGAAGATTATTTTGAGGTTCATCATGGAAAATCGGTTGTTTATATGACAACACCATCAGAGTTTCAGAATAGATTGTCTCAGGTAGGTTATATTGTAGTGTTTCAATGAGGAAGATGTGTGTATTCCTGGGTTCTAAAGGTTTCAGTAAAATGTGATGGAGGATTTCCCTTATATGAGTTTCAAGCATTCAAAATGCAATGTGGTCATTTGTCTTTCATAGAGACTGGTTATAGTTTGGGTATGTGAATGGTTAAAATCATAGACTTATCAAGGATGAGAAGTTTTATTATGGTGAGTTTTTATGTCCTTGCATCCATTTGGTTGTTTGGAAGAAGAGGGTAATTTTTATTGTTAAAAATAGTAGAGCGGTCAGTTTATCAGAAGCCTTTAAAATTTGAATTCTGAGGGTTTGGAACCCCAAAAGGTGCCATTTTGGGAATGAAATGAAGTTATATATGGGGTTTGAGGGTCTCAAGAGTGTATAAAGGATTCATTGATTTATTTTTGGGTTTTAATAGTTTCAACATATGGTGAATGTTTATCAGACAGTTAGTTTTAACTGTTCCCCACAACTATGCAGTTTGATCAGAGGATGGGCATGGTTTGTTAATCCATGAAATGTTGGTCAAGAATCCATGAAAAAAAGATTATAGTAAATTTAAAATCCAATTAACTTGATTGGGGACTATTTTTTCAAACCATGTTCCTAACTATAGAAAATGGAGGGTTCCTAGGAATAGGGGATCAAACTGTTGTTACAACATTTGGACAACCTGGTGGAAAATAAATGTTCTTTTTATAATTTGGTAGAATATCATTATCCATAATGTTTTTAAAATATTCTATCAACATTTATTCACCAATTTATAAATAGTTTTTATATTATAGTATCCCCTTCCACACTCTTATCTTCATTGGTGGATCTCCTCCATGAAATGTATGAATTGGCTCTCATCTATGGATTTGGAAAACTCTTCGTAATCCTATGAGTCATCTTTCCCCATTTTTGGTTTTTTCATTATCAGGTGTTCTCAAATAGTTTATGTGGGTTATACTATATTTTAGGGATCTTTTCTAGTTCTTCATTTATTATTATTTCATCTAGGGACATAATATGTATCTGGATGTGTAGTCTTTTTAGGCTACTGTTGGTGGTCACTCTAATTTACCATATTGACATTTTTTTCTGAGTCTATTCTGGATGCGGTCATGTAATCATCATTAATTTTGATTTAATTTAAAATTAAATGGTTTAGTAGATATTTCGTTGGTAAAATGAATCGTTAAATGTGAATTAGACCTTTGGAATTGGTAGTTTCTATTGGGATTCTTTGTGGGGGGAATTTACCTTTATTTGGATTGATTATACCAAATTCATATGTTATGGTTTAAATGGATTAAGAAATACATGATTTAAAATATGGTTCTGAAGTGTAATTTAACAACAATAAATTATTTTAAATGGTTTTAACCATTGGGTCCAAAAATATCATATCAATGTATGTGAGAAAAGTGGGAGAATATGGGTTTCCTTGACATTAAATTGTTAATTAAATGAATTATGTTCTCTCTTTGCCAATTGATTTTCATTTCAAACTAATAATTAATCACTAGTATTTTACAACAATTAATTATATTTATGTGTTATAGAAAATTGAGATATAGTTTCATATAAAATGGATTGAAATAATGATTTTAAGTTGATTAAATACATTTTTTAATTAGATTTATTAATTATATAATGGGAGTTGATTTTGATAAATCACATGATTAATAGAAATTAGGGCCCAATTATTTATAAATAACATAGGAACATATGTTTGGGACATATGTTTTATTCATATTCATGGGTTTTTTTTAAATTATAAATTCTAATAACAAAATTGGAAATGGGGCATAAGATAAGTTTTGATAAATATGGTTAGTGGTGGCCTTAGGCATAATGTTATTTGAATGAAATTAATGTTTAATTGATCAAATGTTTAAAATAATATGTAATTCATAGGAATTTTATGATGAGATCACGGGGTTCTATATGACATGTGATACATGAGAATATCTTGATGAATTTAAAAATCCCATATGTTAATCTATGGGTCTGTTCACACCCCATTCTGTCAAAGGGTCTAAAAAATATGACAATGGGAATCTATTTGAAAGAAATGGTGGAAAATACATGATGAAAAGTCAATATTTTCAGTGGAATGAGTTTTTGGGTCACCCTAGTCTATCCAAAACTCTATCGGCGCGCAGCCCACTTGGGCACCCCAATATGTTGCACAACCCACTTGCGCACCCCAATATGTCGTGCATCCTATATGAGCAACCAAACTAATTTCTCCCAAGGTCACATATTTGCATATAAATAGACCCTTGGGGCCCTTATTTGTATAGACTAATTTTATTGAATCCCAATGGCTACTCTAGTTGTCGTAAGACTTCTCCCTAGACATCCTAAACATTAAATGTAGTTCTTTAACACATTCAGTGTAGGATTTAAGGGAGGATCGTTGGACATAAGTCCTTTTCGTGTTTGAAAATCATAACACTTGCACGCCTAAAGCACCCAACCTTCCCAATTAATAAATACTTTCATGTTTCCCATTCCTCAAACAGGAACTTGAGCTCCCCACTTCTTGAATCACCTGTGAATAATCTTGATGTATTGAGCAAGGTCTCACCCAAGTATTACCATACAGGTTATTCGTCGCCTAAGTGAACATCAGGTCACCCAAGCCTACATGCATGCCCTTACTTGCGATCCCTTAATTACTTGATTTCTTATAAATTCCCATACATATCAAATTGGGAACCCCACATTGATTCACATACTTTATTAACTCTTTTCAGGCTACAAGCCATCGAGACTTCATCAAATCCATTCATAACAAGGATTCTTCTTCCTTGGATCCCTTATCTGAAAGGGATTCTGTTGAGACCTTCACAAAAACCTCCTAACTTATCAAACCATTAGTACATGCACATTAGTGTGTCTCTTATTTGGGTTTGTATATCCACAGTTAGAGGTTTCCCACATTTGATTCATAATGGGGTTAGAATTCAAGGAGTGTCTGTGGGTTTGTATATCTATAGTCACATGGAACTTTCTCCCAGAAATAGTGTTGGGATGTTCCTAGTTTGGAGGATGGTTGGGTTATGGCCTCTCCCTTCTCGAATAGATGACCCGGAGCCACAGGTCTCTGGTAGGGGGAGATACGGTTCATATATACTTTTCCTTTTAAAAATAATGGAGATGTCTCCCTCTCCTACTAGGATAAATTTTTGGGAAACTATCATGGCATAAGCCCCCATCTTTTCTTGTAGTGCGTGGAATCATTGCTTCTCCTCTCTTATTTTGTGCTAAAGATCCAAGGGGAGATGGGCACAAGTACTTTTATTGCCCTTTACCTCTCTCATTGCACTTTGTCGCCATGGCCATCTATCCTAGTGTAACCACCTAAATTTCTTCCCTACTTCCTTCCATCGGTCTCTTATCCAATGTGAAGAGAAAATAGGGAAGGCTCATTTCCTCTCCCTCTTCCACGGTCGCCTCGACCTCGTTCACCTCGGAAACCATAGGTGTTCCCTCTTCCACCAATGGAGGAGGGAAAATTTTAATGTGTGAATTCCTGTGTTGAATATTTCACATCCTCTTATTTCTCACACTTATCATGACTCACATGAGCTTAGAGAATAGTCATGGTCACAAAATTTTCCCAATGGAAGGAACTATGAGATCTCTGATTCCAATTCAAACCAGGATACGTAGGAAGCCTTTTTTAGGGATTGCGCTCACTGGATATCCTCCTAAGGACTCCAACACTAATTACCTTAATCAGGGAATCCTCCTTATTAATAAGCCCCAAATTAAACACCAAATCATAAAGGCATCATTTTTAGGAATTAAACCCAAACTCATATCTCTCAAAGGACCATACTCTTTTATGATACTTATCAAACTATGTGGGCTATGACTACCATCCATATGGGATACATAGAAATCCTCCTTAGCGTTCAAACCCAACACTTCAAATGAACCCTATTCTCCTTGGTTCATATTACCAACAAGGTCTTATCTAACTTGGAAACCCATATTCATTCCAATGTTCTTTGGGATGCATTATTATAAGTCTCACACTATGTTTTCACTAATCACCTTCCTCTTAGATGTCCATGACACATGACATTAAACTGTATGAATAGGTACTTATCACACGACCTTAAAAGATATCATTTGTCCCATTTAGTGGCACTGAACTATGAGGGTTCTAATTCCTTTAACAAGGATACATAGGTAGTCCTTTTTATTGGAATGATCCCAAAATTAAATCAAACATTCATCCCCAAGGATGATAATAAATTCCAGATTTCCCTACTAAGTTATATAAAAACCTGTAACATCACAGCTATGATTAAAAGAATTTCTAAGAAGAATAGTAGAGGATACCATTTACGGAAAACCATGACTACATACATATATATCCATTAATGAACAACATTGAATTAATACTGATGATTCTAAATTTTACACATGTTAATAAGTGATTGAAAATTCCAAGGCAAACGTATGAAATAATTGTTTAATTAATAAGGATTAATGAAAATATCATAAATTTACAAAGAGAGTCTCAGAGTAGATAATAATCCCCCCTAAAAGGGTGTGATGAGTCTGACCTCCCATCCTCTAGACCAATTCACATTCTTAGGTATCGTAAAGTTCAAATTTAATGAATGCATACCTTTGGAGAGTAGGGCCCCATTGGTTAAATAATTGTGGGATATTTCTAGTCAATTAATTCATCCAATGGAAACCGCCTAGAAACAGTGATACTTAAGAATTGAACACACAATTCAAGGAACTAAAAAACAACAATGGTGAACAGGACATGAATCCTTAACCACGTTAATTAGGATACCCACCTATTAGGCCCCTATCAATTGATAATGGATGTCCTGTAAAAAGAATAAATCATGCATGTGTCTATTTTAAAATATGATTCTTTAATTGATTTTTTGGTTGTTTCATTTTTTTCATCTCAGAACCCCTTCATTCCAAAAATGGATTTATCTAAGACAACATTTGTGAACTTCCCAACTACTGCTTAAGTTGTATCTCCATCCACGGGAAGGATGTCATCACCAACCCAGAGTCTTCAACGAAGGGAATCTAATGTGATGGTATAGTAATATCACTATCAAGGTACAATCGTGACTTTGTAGGAAACTTGATAGGCCCTCTAGGTCAATAATACTCCACAATAATCTGGCCTACGATGACCAATGATAAAGAAGAATATGGTTCTGACCACTATCTTCAACCGTTTCGGGTCCTTATCCCTAGAAATTCAGTAATTAATCCCTCCCAGACTGCAGGGAGGTAGATCAAGAGACCACTCAATTCCTCAATTCAAAAATGTAGGTGTCCTTATTAAGGACTCCCTCCATAAATCGTCGCAATAATCGTGTGGTAGTATATCCCCAACGTGATAAGGGTGTTACCTCTGGAAATTCGTCCTAGGTCTCTTTGACCTGAAAACACAAAACGAACAGCCAAGGACAACGTCCAATCAACATGGAGCAGGATCTCACCTCTTCCTCCTTCGAATAATTCCATCACCATAACATGTTGTCAAACAACAGACGGGCACAAACACCTGTACGTCATAATTTTTCTTCTCAACAGGCTTGTTTTGGTAGCAACCCACCAATACCACTAGTTAAATCTGGTGGAGTACCGTGAACAGGAACATACACCTACATACATGTTATCAACTTTTTAGCAGGCTCGTCTGGATGCATTTAAAGAATCCCCCCAATATCATGTTGTGTGAAATGGTAAACATGAACACACACTTATCTACAATCACCAATTCGGTCAGTAGCCTCATCTTCTAGTATTAAAGGAATTATGTCAACCATACTTGATGGAAAATAGCCAGTAAGCATATACACCTACCAATGATAATCAAGTCTTCCAACAGACTCATTTGGTAGCACCCAGAGAAGTCAGTCGATAATCTATGACAAAAATTTGGGGCAGACCCGACTCTATGCCTCCATGCATGAGTACTGTCAATATCCATTGACAGGAAAAGGAGGACAGGATCAGGCACATACACCTACTCCAGATACAGAATGAACATATATTCCCATTCTGACTGTGGAAGTCACCAAACACTTCTTATTAATGGTGAAACAGCATACGCAAATCCCTATCCATATTCTGGAATCATTCTAGGATATTATTACAACTACATCAGCAGTATTTGGGGAACATACACATAAATCTATCCCCACACATGGGATGACACCTCGTTATACCATCTTAGAACAGATACACACCTCTGTTCTAGTTTTGGAGCGTCATGTGGCATACTCACCCCATCATATTAGCAACAAGATAGGGAACATACACCCTTTCTAATTAGAGGTAATCAGTATGTTTTGGTAAACACTTCAAGTCAAGAACATACACTTTCCAATGATAGCAAATTTTCCCAGAAAGTGGCCCCAACTATATATATAAGAACATCCAAAACAAGTCCTTCCAATCACTGTTGGAAAATCAAGAGTCATGCTGCGATTTTGCTCCTCTTAATGCTGGAGTTCTTGAAGCCCTCAAGCATTTATCTGTTGCAACTGAATATTCTACCCACTCATTACCAAATAATGGGATTGGAAGTAGTAATTCTAATGTTCCTTTTATGAATCTTAATCATGAAGGCTTGATTCAAGAAACTTTGGTCAGTTAAGTGTGCTTATCTCTAGATGAGTGCCACGGAAACCCTTCGTGTGGTCAGGAGACAAAGGATCAAGAATATTTATCCCTATTTATAGTCCATCATGGCGATCATCCCCATGATGGAATTACCTGTGAAATTATTCTCCATATTAGTACTTCTCATTTTCAAAATTATTTCATAATTGACAATGTAGCAACAAGAAAGTCCTTCTGTCTCGAGGAACATGCAAACACAAGGCCAGTCATGTCTGATGCCTTGCCATTTATGGGTGAAATACTTTCCAAACTAGAAGACATCATAAGGTAATGGTCAATCCTTGAACCTCCCTATGGTCATTTTTCTTCTAATACAAAGCATCCACTTTGGTGATACCAAGTGGAGAAACCTCTAGTAAAAGATGATGAAGATATGTCAATCATGAGAAAAAAATTGGCCAATGGAAAAATACATGTCATGTTCTGGCCTTTGGAAAACTCCCAGTATAAAATTCCAGAATTTATGATAGAAGATTGAATTCAAAACATCTTCCTCTACTTGTGGAAAACTCTTCATCATACGAAAAGCAAATTATTACAATATAATGAATATTAAAATCAAGTAAATGCAATAGAAGGGTTGCAATGCCAAATTTATTTGGAATCTCTCTCAGTTTCCCAACATCCAATGTTTGAAAAACAGCATAGAACCCTTCCATGTTCTTGTCTTAATCCTCTAAAGAGGCCACACAAGTTAATTTATGATTCCCCATCTAGTGATCATATCAGAGGGTGGGTGGAATATGGAGCATTGCATTTCAGTACACTCCAAAATCAGCAATGTTCTCCAAAAGTGGTCTCATGTAATGCTTTTGCCCATGGTCGGCCACAATCAATAGATTTTGTATATAATCTAATTACACTCAAGAAAAGGCCTCAACCAGCTCTCATCAGAGTCAGGCCTAAATAAATTAAGTTGTTGAGATAATTTTACACCATGCATCTGTTAATATTGAGAAGGTGTCCCGCATAGAGGATTTTAGGTATCAGAGAATGCAAATGTTTGAAATAGAAAACTGATCTTCCAAAACAGGTGATTTGAGTGGTTGTTGGATGATGCACCTAGATAAATTCTAAACCAAACTCCACAAAATCTTAAGAGTCATTGCATGAATTTCGGCCATAATAGTTCTAGAATTACCCCAATGTGGAAGGCTGGGGGATTAATTAATTCGACCTTCAAATTCATTCAACAAACTACAATGATTTGATGAAGAAGAACACGAACAACACAAGCCTATAGGGCTGGGGTTTTTTCACATCTTCAATCCCCTCCTCAACCAAAGTCAGTTTTTTCCCGATTAGGAAAGATTCCATAAGAAGAGTGTATAACCGAACTATCTGAGGATTTCCTTTAGGTTATTATCCGCCAAACAGTTCCAAGTAATTCTTCATATAGGAGAAATAAGTCTCACTGAAGACACAAAGGGTGATGATCTCATAGAATAACTGATAGAATACCATTGATGCATTATGTGTAAGTAAATTTCATAACAACACTACAGAAGATCCTCCAGAAAATGAGTCATATTCAGGGGTATCAGAAGATGATGTTCGTGTCCATAATACGGTACACACCGAGGAAAATGAAGAAGGTGTTTGTACCCAAAATCAGAGGCTTACCTAGAATCTAGGTATGCCTTCAAATAACCAACTCCTCCTCTCTAAAAGGCATCTTATAAGGGGAAAAGGAAAAAGTCAAATCACATCTCAATTTTCCAATAAAGAAGATCAATATCTTTCACTTAATGAGATATTTTCACAGTAAGAATAGGAAATGAAGGAGTTTGAAAGACTTAATATAGAGTTATTATGAGACAAAATTTCTGCTAGATGTACTCCCCAGGTAGGTCCTCAACTTCAAAATCTTATAGGACCTCATCAACAAAAAGGATTTATAATAACTACATATATGGATAATGAATTCTATCTACTATGTACACAATCATGGCAGGATCAAACACATCCTAATAGGAATGTTTTCGTGGGTTATCCAAGACAGATATCAGCACCACCCTCAATGGTTTTTCTGATCATTACACTAGCTCATGCTCTAGTTTCTATACCTTCATAGAATCCTGCTCATCTAGATATTCCCTAAATGATTATGAACGCAATTCTATCATTAATGACTTGATTGGAATCTATGAAGGAATGATGTGCACCAGTTCAGTTGGATAAGAGAGCTTACCCTAAATGAGCGGATGCAATTCCTCCCCCACCAAATTTTGTGAATACCACATTCACAATCATTAATAGTTAGGGACATCCAGAACAACACTTAAAACATTTTGTTTCTCATTGTGATCTCATGATGGGAACTTCTCAACAAAAAGATGCATTTTTGATTAGTTTTTTGATGGAGTCATTACAAAGACCAACTCTTGTCTGGTATACAAGTTTAAAATCTTGATCAATTACTAGATAGGAATATCTCCATCAGAAATTCCATCTTCAATTAAGCTCAATGCTACAAAAGATGAAAATTTTTATCTTACCAATTGTAAAAAAAAGGGATAATGAGAGAGTTTTAGATGTTATTTCTCAATGGAAAGGATTAACATATTCTTTATGTCTCGAACACCCTTAGGTATATTCGCTTCCAATTTCTGTGGAAAATATACATAATGAGTTACTCACATCATTGATCCATGTGAAATACACAGGAGGGTTTCGAGACCCTACTTCAGTATCTCAACAGATAGAAGAATCTGTTATAGAAATGAAGGCTTAAACTAGTGTAATTTCATCAGCCCTGGGGAGGAGTATAGGAATGGGATAAGCGTCAACAATCACACTGAAGCAGGAACCTGTAAAAACTTATACTTCAAGACCTTCATCATACCGAATGGACTTGCCTCCTGAGCATCAGCAGCAAAGACTGCCTCATTAAGATGATTAAAGAGGTCAAAGGAGAAATAGATTATGGAATTAAAGAATAAATTTTATTCATTCAGGAATTAAAAAGTTCTTGGTTGCATCATCTCATCTTTGGAAATCAATTTGGTTTTGTTTCCAAGGCAAAAGTAACCAAAAAAATAAGTGGATGAAAAAAATAATGAATTATTTTCACTCTCACTAGATTTTAGGGAATCTCATCCAGGAGTGTCTTGTTTTCAAGGCCCTCATGAAAAATATAGTAGACTCTGGAAAAGTGAAACTGAAATGTTTATCAGCACATATATCATGTGTTACTGCTACTGATATAGAGGAATAATGTGAATGGAAAGAGGTCAAAAGTAAAAAATGTGAAGAAATATAATGACTGGATGATCCAGAAAATAGTCAACCAGACTCATTCCATTTTACGAACATAGTTGAAACTACTGACTGTGTCTTCTGCCATACCTTATATTGTAAAAAAAACTTCATCAAAAGGTTGTTACTCAAAGAAGCGATGTGATTATAAGGACAAAGAGCATTCAGAAGAATAAATGCTCATTTCAATGCCAAATTTTACCTTGACCCTCGAAAATTTTATGCCATCTATTTCAAAATCATAGGCACAACCTTGATAAATGAAACAACCATAATTAACCCGTCAAGAAAAATCTTCATCAGATTAATAGTTGATCTTTGGTTCCATTAGTGTTATCCACTTAACAGATCCTTATACTGATGGTTATTCTGATTATAATGAGATAGAATTCCTTGTACCTAATTGGGGAACCAGAGGAAGATTCAAGGGTCGGGGATACAAGGGAGACATGGGAATTCTATAAATCACCATTTTAACTCTACCCATGCTCGAACCATATATGTGGCATAAACTTACGTACGAGACCTTCAACGGGATCATGAGGAACAATATGTTTCTTCCATGAAATACAAGTTTGGTTCTGACCCAATTATTTTGGAGGAATAATTATAAATCACACCATCTTCCACTCATCAAATAAATAAACCTAGTTAGTCTAATATACCAGATCCAAAAGTATTTCCATCTTGTTCTCCGACATAGATTACGGCTACATCGGAAGTATAAACTTTTAAAGCACCTTCAAAACCCCATCTAATTGCAAGAAAATGTATTCCTTGGGACCCAAAGTATGATGTCATGAAATAATTGTCCCACTTACCTAACAAGTTATCAATTTATGGTGCTTTAAATATGTCAAATGATCTTCGAGAGGCCCTTATTGAGGCTCTGTCAAGTCTTCAATAGTTTGACACCAAAGATGATGCTACTGAGGTTTATTTTATAGTGAATGATCTTGAAGAATGTCACACAGTAATCTCTTTTACAGTTGAAGATGAAGATGATGTGGTGCATGGGAATATCAGACCATTGTATTTGTCTGGAAAATTCAATGATATAGACATCCAACGAGCCTTCATTGATAATGGCTCTGGAGTCAACCCCATTCCTTCTCATACACTTCTTCTATTGGTCTTGACTGAACCTTACTTATCTCTTTCGAAATTAATGTTTCAAGCTTATGATAATAATGAACAATATCCTCTTGGTGATAATACACTCAAAACTCGGTTTGGAGATCTTTTGTCTAATTCAGATTTCTTGGTTGTTTGTCAGGACACAACCTTCAATATTCTGCTTGGATGGCCTTGGCTACATCAACATGTATCCATCCTTTCTTCATACCACCAATTTCTTAACTATTGTTTCAATGCTAAAATCAGGATATTGGCTAATGACAAGGATCCATGCAAAACATGTGAATCTAAATACATAGAGGTGGAGTTTTGTCACACAAATAGAACTACGTCCATGGAAAAAATAAATAATTAGCGTTAATGCTTCAAATGGACTAGAAAGTATCCCAGCAAGTCCATTTATGAATCTAAATATAGATTATGTGTGACCCATTAATCAAATTGAAAAGTTAAACCCAAATATGAGAACTCGTCTAGTAACTTTCATAATGTCAATTACAGAAATTGAGCCTGACATCTGGGAAGAAACTTTTGGTCCACCAAGAAATGATGAAAACCTAAATGGATATATTTTAATTTCTTCCATTGAACTGCAAAAATCCTTTACATCATCAACCAAAGTGTAATGGATCATGAAAATTCCAAATTAAGAAAAATATGTTGATTCTCAATCCATCATTTCATATTTTTTACCACTAGAAAACCCTTCGCCATTAGTAGGGTCAGATATGGTGGCCTCTTCTTTAGGATGTTCAAATACTTACTGCACCAATAACTCTAGAAGTTTTGCCTCATCATCTACTATGCCAGAGGAAGTAGAATAGGTAACATGTAATTAATATAAAGAGGAAGATATCATGGATGCTCCTCTAGTATTTGAGGAAGGTGTCTCCACCACTATAGATGAGCTTAGAAAAATAAATCAGGGAACAAAATAAGATCCACTCCCCAATATAATTAGTGAGTCCATGAACTCTGAAGAGAAAGAGGTTTATACTTAATTTATAAAGAAACATCAAGATATATTTTCTTGGAATTATACAAAAATTTCAGGTCTTAATTTTGATGTAGCCACCCATCATTTGGGTTTTATAAATGAACATCATGGATTCAAGATAGTAGTAAGAAGAACACTCCCAACTCATGCCTCTAATATTGAAGTTGAAGATGATAAGATTATAAAAGCTAAAATTGTCAGACAATTTCAATATCCCAAATGGTTAAACAATATTGTCCCAGTAAAAAATAATAATGGGAAAATTAGAGTCTGCATTGATTTTAAAGATCTTAACCGGAATTTTCCTAATGATGATTTTCCAATTCCAATTACAGAACATCTAATTGATGCCACAGCTGGCTATAAAGATCATTATTTCATATATGGATACTATGTGTATAATCAAATCTGTATGGACCTAGAGGGTGAAGAATAAATATCCCTAAAATCCCCTCAAGGTGTGTTTTTCTATCTGGTAATTGTATTTGGTTTAATGAATGCAGGTGGAACATATCAACATGTCATGCACCATATCATCAAACCATTCTACAGGAAATTTTTTGAATGTTATTTGGATGATTTGGTGGTCAAATCCAGACAATGATCCAATATCTTGGTTGATTTGAAGACCATATTCCTTAAACATCAACATCACAGTTTGAAGATGAACCCCTTGAAATGTGATTTTAGGTTAACCTCAGGAATGTTCCTTTGCATCTTTGTATTCTGTAGTGGTATTGAAGATGACTGTGATAAAAAAACCAATCCTTGGTATGTAAAACCCTAGAAATTTTAAATAATTAAAAGGAATACAAGGGCACTTGGCCTATATTAGGCGCTTTATCGCCAATTTGGAAGGCACATATTTTCCCTTCACCAGATTAATAATGAAGGGAGTCACCTACCAATGGACTGAAGACTGCCAAAAAGCATTTAATACCCTAAAAAAAGATATCTTGAGTACACTAATATTAATGCTACCAGTTGAAGGAATACCACTTATTCTCTATGTGACATCTTTAGATCGATCAATTGGTGCCTTCCTCGCACAAAAAATCATACTGGGAATGAAGACAAAATTTACTGTCTTAGTCGAACTATGCTTGATGAGGAAACTCAATATTCAATTATTGAAAAGTTATGCCTAGCATTAATTTTTGTATTTCAGAAATTGAGGCACTACCTCCCACATCATGAATTCCAATTGGTGTCTCGCAATAATCTGCTCAAATTTATCCTAAGTTGTCATATTCTTATAGGGCATCTAGCAAGGTGAGAGGATATTTTGCAATAGTTAGATATCTAGTTTGTTCATCAAAAGGAAATAAAAGTCCAAACTCTGGCTAAATTCCATGCTGAGCATCCATCTACAGGAGATACATCATTTAATACTGAACTTCCTGAGTAATAGGTCTTCCCTATTCAAAATAATTCCAAATCCGAGGAAATGTATTTTGATGGTGCTTCCATAATTCCAATAGATAAAAAATTGAAAACCTTAAACTCAAAAATGTTGGGTTAGAGATTGTCCTTATTTCTCTATAAAAGGTGGTATTTCCTTATTTCTTCGTATTATTAGAAGGTGGTACCAACAGTGAGGCAGAACATCAAGCTCTCATCATAGGTTTGGAATTGGCCTTTCAAGTGAAAATTGATCATTTAAAGGTAAAAGGTGTTTCATAATTAGAAATCAAACAATTTAATGGGGAATATTATATCATAAAAGAAGATTTAATCCCTTTGTGTGATTATGTCAGAGGGTTAATGGCTGAATTTCCCTCAGATCCAACATTGTATTATGTTTTGAGATCACAAAATGCTCAAACAGATGCACTGGATAATGCAGTTACAACAATTGCAGTTCTAAATCTGGATGAGACAGTCATCCATATAGCCCATTTTCGGGTGGTTTTACCATTTTTTCAAGCTTAAATGGTAGAAATTAATGAAATTATCCCTAATTCTGAACCATATGGTCATAGCACGAGCTGGAGAAAACCTATCTGGGAATATCTTCCAAATGGGATACTTCCACCCGATATTGCTGCAAAAGAATATATCTGCTGATGAGAATCCAATTTCACTCTTTATGATAGTCTAGACCACCAAAATATCCTTTATAAACAAGTATTTGATGGAATTATACTCATATGTATTGAGGGAGAAGACACTACAGCTATTACGAAATAAGTACATTCATGAGTTTGTAGTGCCCACTAGTCTGGGCACCAAATCACGGATCAGATCTGAAGACTTGGATACTTTTGGCCTTCAATGATTCAATATTGTACAGATTTCACTAAAACATTTTATCCATTCCATGTGCATGCTAACTTCATTCATCAACCCTCATAGTTTCTACATACGGATAAATACTCCTTGCCATTTTCCACATGGGGAATGGATGTAGTAGGTTCTTATCCTTCATCCCCTGCTAAGCAGATCATGTATATTCTCACTGATACTGACTTCTTCTCTAAATGGGCTGAGGAATTACCTCTCAAGAACGCCAGATCCAAATGCATTATTAGTTTTTTCAAAACTAATATCATCACCATATGTGGTGTCCCTCATTCTATTTTGACATACAATGGCACCATTTTTTGTTCTTCTGAGGTAAAAAAGTTATGTTAGGAATGTAATATCGAATCCAAACATTCACCT
Organism: Viscum album; assembly: GCA_963277665.1. NCBI lineage: Eukaryota > Viridiplantae > Streptophyta > Magnoliopsida > Santalales > Viscaceae > Viscum > Viscum album. The sequence goes on along the minus strand of OY728123.1, from coordinate 1,735,970,564 downwards.
CACTGGTATGTGGCGACCAATGGACAGATAGAGGAATTTAATAAAACCTTATCAAATATACTCCATAAGATGGTGGATATAGATAAGAAATCATGGTCTGATAAACTTTTGAATACTTTATGGGCTTATCAGACAACTACCTGTACTTCAACCCAAGAAACTCCTTATTCATTAGAATATGGAACTGAATCTGTTGTTCTAATTGAAATGCAATTTTATTCACACAGAGTTGCAATCTCTGATCAGTTTTTTACAGATGAGAGGTCTAAAAACGGTTCACTGATTTGGAATGATTTGATGATATAATATTGCATACTTTGCATCATCTATAAGTCTATCAGAATATAATATCATGATCTCTTAACAAGAAAATTCACCTTTGTTCATTTCTTCACAGAGAATTGGTATTGGTCCTTTGGAACCCAATAATACTAGGAATGAAACCACCAAAACATGAGCAAAAGTGACAGGACCTTACTCCATATATAAGGTATATTCAAATGGAGATTATTCCATAATCTCAATGGATGGAGATCCTATTACAACTCTAAAAAATGTGATATTATTGAAGAAATACATTGTGTAGTATTGAAAATTTGTCCTCACTGCAAGACATTAAACTAAACTGTACAATTTCCTTGCTGCAAGATATAAAACTACACAACCCCTATGTCCTAGTTACAAGACACTAAACTGCATAATAACCATTAGCATCCATGCTGAATGACATTAAAATGCATTGTATCTTCGTCCTTTTCGAATGGTGTTAAACTGCTTGACATCATTTGTACAAATATCATTTTCTAAATTTGATGTTAGAAGCTTCCATAATCGAACATCCTTGACATCATCACTACTACTTAGTAGCACATGAGTCCCTATCTATCCTATGTCTGAGTCAGATTTGCATAGAGACCTGGTTTAAAGAACTATGTCTGGCGTGAATCCCATTTTCCAATGAGATACGTAGAGACACCTAAATCACCAATTTTGGGCCCAACCACATTCAAAAAATATTCTTATTTGTTTTATCCTCTATGTATATGAATCAGATCTATACAGAGTGTTTCCTTAAGATATATTATTTGGTCCTTATACAATTTTATGTCTCATGATTTACCGTTATTTCATAATGTGTCAAAATCCCCCATTCTTCATGTCAATGTCGATTAGCAAGAAGAGTTTTTGTTTAAAGAACTATGTACAGCTTGATTCTCATCTATTTGAGATACGTAGAGATGCCAGGATATCCAATCTTGTGTCCAGATGCAATAAAAAACCCTTCATTTATTTTATAAGAATAAAATCTACATATGAAATGTTTTAAGAACTATATATGACTTGATTCTTTCCCAAGAAAGACACATAGTGACACTTGGGTTTCATCCTTTAATCCAGATACAATGAGTCTTTCCTTTCAAATCTAATCACCTTCATCCATACCGCGTGATGTTAAACTCCATGGAAATATAGAACCACTATTCCTTATTTTTGTCACCTTTGTTTGTAAAAGAAACCCATACTTCTCCTTCTTTATCACACCGAGCATAGCCTAGGTGGGAATAGGAATTGGGTAAAAGGATTATTTTTATAAATAAGGTGTTTCAATTTTTTATGGGGATATCAATGTCCTCACAGTATAACATAAAACTGCATAGTAAAATTACCTCACTACATGACTTAAAACTTCATAGTACCAATGTCTTCACTGCATGACTTAAAACTGCATAGTATAGTGTTCTCATTACATGACATAAAACTTTACATCGTAATATTAATTCAGAGGAAACAAATAAAGACTCTATATCAGTTAGATCTGTGTAAATAATGTTTAAATCAGGGCTAGTATTGGTTCAAATATTTCCCATATGCATTAGGAATAACCCCTTCCATATTTCACACTCTTAATCTTGAATATTTCTAGATCCTCAGAATCTTTATTAAAGTTTCTCGTGATAGAGGTTCTATTACCTGAGAGATCTTTTTCCTGACTGTGCAGCAAGTGCCCTTTGGTGGTCTAGCATAAGTTTCCTATATAACAGGCATGTCAGCCAAAAGATGCCAATATTTAGATATTTAACATATTACCTAGTTGGACCTGCATAATAAATCCCCCATAATTGGATTTTCAAATAATTGTAACATCATTCTTGGGTAAATTATCTTTGTCCCCTTTACTCATTTATGACAATATACAAAAATTTTGTATTTTAAAATAGTTATTCAACTATACATGTCCCTTTATTTTTTTCACAATCTGATAGTCTTCAATACCAAGGTTTACATATTTCCCTCACCATGTGTTCAATAAAATATGAAATAACCTTGAAATCACTTGGCCACATATAATATATTGTTTCCATTTCTAGTCCTAGTTGTATAACTTAAAAAAATAGACTTTGTACCTCTGATGTTGGGGTCAGACCTTCATAAAAGTCCTATTCCTCACATTCCTTGGACATCTTGGGTGGAAATACCCTATCCATATTCAGGTACATTTCTCCATAAACTAAACTATGTGCTTCAGAAAATCTGAATCCCTATAAACATTCTTCGACTTTTAGAAATAGAATTCCAAACTTCTGAGAGCTCTTTGGTCTGACTATGCAGCACGTTTCCTTAGGTGGCCTTGGCTATGTTGCCTACATTACAGGCATGTCAGTCAAAAGATTCCACTATTTGTCTATGCATTATATGCCCTAGTTGGACCTACATAACATAGCCCCCATAATGGGTTTTTTCATTTAATGGTAACTTAGTTCTTGGAAAAGACTTCTTGAAATGTTATTATCCATTTTCCCATATCATTTATAGGTTTCAGAAATTACCAAATCACAGTTTACAATTTTCCCTTCCATACCTAAATATGATAGTATGTTTCAAAACAAATTATCTGGAAATTCGGTGAGTTTTGTAAATTTGGTCCTAGCTAACGACCAAAAATTAAATCCACACAATTTCCTCACTGCATGAATTAAAACCCCACAGTACAATGTCCTCACTACATGACTTAAAACTGTACAGTACAATATCCTCACTACATGAAATAAAACTGCACAGTATAATGTCCTCATTGCATGACTTAAAACTGCACTATACCAATTTTCTCACTGCATGACTTAAAACTACACAATATTATATAAATAATTCCTCATTATGATAAATCATAACCAATCATTATACACTAACTTTTTATAACGAAATGGTTTCCTTATCCATGACATATGTTGGTGAAAAATAGCCCTTTCATTCTAAAAATTCCTTTCTTTAGAAAAAATACCCACTGTGGTCTTGATTCCCAAAACTTATTTTCCCCAATCTATCAATAGCAAATGATAAATTTCAAAGAGCTCTTTTGTTTGACTACACAGCATGTTCCCTTAGGCGGCCTTGCATATGTTACCTACATAATAAGCATGTCAGTCAAAAGTTTCCACTATTTGGATATCAAGAATATTCCTCAGTTGTACCTATATAACACAACCCCCATAATGGGTTTGTAAAATAATGGTAACATTATTCTGGGAAAATACACCCCTTATGGTGATATAGATATTAAATTTTGTGACCATAAAATTCATGGGTCCAGACTCCCATTGGAAATATTTAAAGAATATTAATGAAATTATTAGCCATGGAGCCTTATTTGGGATCAAATTTCAAAATTTATGGTCAAATCTATTCGACCAAAATATTATCAAATTATAGTCCAACATGTATGACTCTAAACTGTCAACAATAAAAGGATTTCTACTTATTAGATTGAAAACCCGCGAAGGATACTTTAAACAAAATTTGAGTCCTAGCTCACTAAACGTGCATTTTGAATGGTTTAGGTAATATTGAGTAATAAAATTTCAAGAGATATAATGTTTATGGGGTTATCCATATAACCCTATCAAAAATAAAACTATGCATTCTTGGCACAATGGCCTAGGTAAAATAAAATAAGTTAGCGAAAGTGGAAACACAAATGATTAAAGACAGAATATTTTTCATTTATTTTGAATGAGAAGTATCCACAAAGTGGAGTCTCTCTCTCAGAAATTAAAAATGGAATTATATGTAATTCATCATTTTTTGACATCCTATTGAGCCTCATAAACTACATTTTGATGTTTTTCTATTTGATGAGCCTATCTCTCTTCAGCTTGAGGAAGTGCTTCCAAGGCATTTGCAATGTCTTTCTCACCATCCTTCTAGACTTTTCTTAACGAGCTAGGAAGCTGGTAAAGCTCCCCAGTAATGTTCTGTAACTCATGTTGAAGGCACAGTTGTTGAACCATCTTTTCATTAATTGTTTTCTTCAGTCCCTTAAACATTAAATTTTGATTAGCCTCATCTTGGGATAGTGCTTCTTGGAAATCATTAATATTGATTTATAGTTTGGATTTTATCAGGTCTTGTCAAAAAAAATTCTCTTTCTCCCTCCTCCAGATAATCTCTTTCACCGCTATTTTAATTTCATTTTATTCAAAAACACAAAATCCAAGTGCGATAAACTGAGATAAATGTATTGGAATTGTTGAAGGCAGTTCCTTAAAGGAAATCTCATATATTATTTTCTAGATTTTTTTCCATGCTTTGCGATGAGAAAGACAATGAGCCTTCAACAGTTTTAGGTCCAATTCAGAATCACTATAATATGGACGGGTATATTCTGGGACTAATGCAGTTAAATAAGTTCCATGTTCTATTCCTTCTTGAATAATGGTTGCTCCACCTTCCAATTTAGTTTGGTCTAATGCAGAGGATTCACCTCCAGACCTATCCATTGATGTTGATAGCCCTATATAGTAAATCAATAATTATGGTTATGATTAGATTCAAGAGATAAAAAAGTGAATTCAATCACAATATTAGTATCTCTTACCTAATATTAGGTCAGTATCTTGAGAAGAATCCTCCCTAATGTTCTCAGTTTCAATATTTTTGTTTGATGTCTCTGGATGAGGATTGTTATCTTTAATATGCTTATGATTTTCAGAGTGAATCTCAGAAAGATCTATTATCTCAAGATCCACCTAAGCCAATGTCTCTGCAATGGTGGGGTAAACATTAATATCAACACTTCCTTCTAGTACCATTTCCGCAACAGTTTCTTTAGATATAAAATCATATTTAAATCAATCATGGTTATCTGATTTAATCATAATAAGATTAATTGAATGGATAATGAGAACTCATATCCAGTTGATTCTACAAAAGGAACTAAAAAATCTTATAAAGAATTTGATATATTAACATGTTATAATTTTTGTTCGAAAAACAATCCAAGGTTCATCATTTCATCCAATGATATCTCATTTTCTAGGTTAGTCTCACCAATGGGAGCCCTTGGCATGTTTTCTTCACAACCTTCCTCCGACAACCTTTGACCCCGAGTGGCTTCTTCAACAACAATTGTGGGTTCAACGTCGGTTATTTCTAGATGTTTTGGTGCATGTGATAAACCTAAAATGATTACCAAATTGAATTTAGGTATTGTTGCATTTGATGTCGTATGAATTATTTTTATTTATTTACTAGAAGGTTCCTCTCCTATGATAGTTGGAATCAGAACAGTGTTGGGAACAAATGTTGGTTCCTTGGGATTCAATGCCTCTTCAAGAACCATTGGATTTGTACGAATTTGGGTTTACTCAGTAGCACCTTCTACGGATAAATGAATCTTATCAGTAGTTTATTTAAAATAAGAAACAAAATAATACCTTGTAATATAAAAAAGTTTAAACACTTTTTCATTAAAAAAGACTAAAAGTTGGGATTATCTGGGATAATTACCATTGCTAATAAAACGATTAACCATAGACTTCTTTCTTCAGTGCTTTTGCTTCTTATCATTTTTTAGGGCTTGCATCATCATCTATAACGACAGGTATTGGAGATTCCAATACCCTCTCTATTTCCTCTTCCATGGCATGTTGGCTTGGAGATATTTCTCCCGATTCATAGGGTGACCCAATATCTCCAATAGAACTGCCTCCAAGGCTATACTATGGTGATGGAACCTTAGTTGTTTTTCCTTTACCCAACTGTAGGTTAAGATGGTATTTATCTTATATAACAAATGTTTTGACTAAATTTCATGTTTCAAAATGGAATATAATGTGAGAGAAAGGAAACATACATCCTCATGATCTACAAAGTCACACTACACATCATCTAATGAAGGATTGATCTCTTCATTTGTACCACAATCTATCATTTACTTTACCCGCATTGTGGTAGGAATTGATTCATTAGTGGCATGAATGATCATTTCCATCTCTCAAATTTAGGTCCTATCCTCATGGTTTTAGCATCATAGTGCATATTCCTCCATGTTCGAACAATCTCTGGTTATATATATTCAGAATGTATGCCTGAGGTTTGTGGGGAGGACCCAACAACCTTGGACTTGAGTTTCATCCCAACACCCACAGTCACTGATAAAGGATTATAAAATGGAACTCGCTGCTCTTCCGAACGATGGTGACCAGGTCTCCTTGATATAACTTCAGTAAGGATTTATGGAGTGGCACTCTCAATTTTGATAGGAGATTTAAATTAGGAATAAAGTCTCTTAGAGGAATTTGGAGCATCATCACCTCCACCCACTGATTCTTGCAAGTTGTCCCCTAATGAGGAAGAATTATCTTCCAAACAACAAGGTTCCTTCCCGCTACTTCTCTTTGTCCCCATTAGATGGGAGACATGATTTAATACCCCTTCAGGGTAAGATTTAACCCAGTTTTCATCATACCAGATGGTAAATCTTTTTACTGCATCAGGGATAGGTAATTTAAATATTCCCCCAATCTTCTCTACAGATATCAACAACCATATTTGTTGGGAAACAATTGGGTGTTTCTCTAATTTCACATGCATGGGAGTGGATACAGTATTCTATTGTAGTCATTTGAATTAACGCAAAAATATATAAGGAGAATTGGACAAATATATGATTTATCCATTGATTCTAGTGGACAACATACCATCTCTACCAGATAGCACATATGCCCTCAATTCCAAACTATCAGTACCATCATCAACAAATATTCTTGTAAGAAAATTCCCATAAAGAATGAAATGGAATTCCTTATACATGCTCATTATAGCCTTGATGTTATAAGAAATCAATGTCAAGGTTGAAATTCTAGAAAAGTCTTGAATAGACAGTCGGAATGAACAACCATAAACATGTACTCCACTTATACAGAATAAGTACTAACGTGAGTAGAAATCCATCCCCACAATACTTGGAATGGTCCCGCTATTCTAAAGTAATACTTCCCTTTGTAAACATGCAGCAGTCTCCTATAAATCATGGCCAAAATAAGAGTATCCAACCCTACCATCCTTTTCTATGCCAGCTTATTTGTAATAACAAAGGTTCCTGACCTCATACCTCTTTTGGAGTCTCGTACTGGTAATAAATATATGCCATGACACATGGCCAAGAAACCTACTAGATGTGTCTTCATAGGAATTTTTAGGTTGATTTCAAATCCCCATTTATCAAAATCTATTTTCTCCAATGATGGTTAGAAGGTTTCAGGAGCACATCTATTATCTACCCTAGGACAGATAGTCAGATGAGTGTATGTGGGCCCCTTTTCCTTCTTCTTTTTCAAAAATATTTCCATCCCTTACTCCAGATGAATATCCCTCCTGGTGTGGGTTTTAGTAGTGATTGAATTCTTGAGTTTGTTAAACATTTTAATCAACTCACAAACCAAATATGTTGTCCACTAGAAGTCATTAATTTTCACCTTGGGAGGAATAAAATTATCATACATGTATCCAAAGATTGGAGCTTCAGAAATCTTGTAAACATCCCACATGAAGATACCTACCTCTCCATATGTTAAATGGATGGAATTAGTTTATGGGCTCCATCAACCTAATAATTTTGGCTCGAAATCATCATTACTATACACATTGGTTTTCCCAACCCTCACATTCTCAAAAATATTGACGACTCTCAAATCATCTTAAATTATACACATGTCTTTAATACCCAGTATGCCCACATCCATGCAAATTATACAACTCCTCCTGGGTGGATGTCCTAATTTTTCTTCCAAACCTTGGACTGATCTGTCTGAGAATCTCAAAAGATGGATGAATAGTAGTTTGGTTCCAGCTCGGGTATTTGTGCCTTCAAATCTGGAGCACACGGGCTATGATGCATTATATGAGCTTTCTCTACTGTCCCAACATTAAAAAATGATCCCCCAGTACAATCATTTTCCACCGAGAAGTTGGTATAATCTTGAAACCAATAATGTGGGATACAGTTATTTAGATCTAGAATGTTAGCATCCTGCAACTGTCCATAGCTATACAATGGTAGATTGGTGCTTCAAGGAAATTTGAAATGGTACTTCATCAAATATGTTTTTATGTATCGAAGAGTGGTTTTGAAAATGTCAAAGTAATCATGTCCAATGACATTCATCATTTCATCAACCCTCTTACGGGCATGCTCATCAACTGTTCCAATTCTTTTAGGAGCCATTGAATGTGAAAAAAAAAATACAAAGATCGCCTTTTAAAATTATGTTCAATTTTTTGTGTTTTACAAAAAAAAATTGAAAAGGCATTAAGGTTCAAAAGTTAAAAACATAGTCTGCGAGTATAAGTAGGCCTGAAAATATGGTTCCCCGCCTATAGCGCATAGCTAAAAAACGTACACAATAAGCTTGGTGAAACAAAACCCCCTGGATAGTAGAATACTTGAATGCTGATAGCTGAATATTTGGATGTTGTGAGACATTTCGTGAAAGTGAAACTATTATATATAAGTGACGCATGTCACCAAAACCACCATAAATATTATGTGTTACAAACATGCACGCCCAAGCCTTCTTGAGCACCAATAAATGTATCCACCGGTGGTCTTTTCGTTCTCCTTCATTGCAGTACCCCATTATAGGATACTCTTTATAATTCAGATCCAATTCTGAGCGGGGACTTTTGTTGAAACTCCATTCAGTTAAAGAGTCTAAAAAATATGACAAAGGGAATCCATTATAAATAAAAGGGGAAAATACATGAATAAATGTAATGATTTTCAAAGGCATGAGTTTTTGGGTCACCCTAATCTAGCCAAAACTCTATCAGCATGCAGCCCACTTCCACTACCCAATATATCATGCAATGTACTTACGAGCTCCAATATGTCATGCAGCCTACTTGTGTGACCAAACTCATTTCTCCCAAGGTCACTTATTTTCTTATAAATAGACCTCTGGGACCTCGTTTTTACGGATGAATTTATTTGATTCCCAATTCCTACTCTGGTATCCCTAGTATATCGCCTTAGTCTTCCAAAACATTCAGGTATTTCTTCAACACCTTGAGTAGAGGAGTTAAGGGAGGATCATTGGACTTATTTCTTTTTAGTGTTTTAAAATCATAACACTTGCATTCCTAAAGTGCCCAACCTCCCCATGTCAAGAATACTTCCAAACCGCCCATTCCTCTCACAAGAACTTAAGCGCCCCACATCTTGGATCCCCTTTGAATAATATTGAAGGCTTTAGAAAAGTCTATCCCATGTATTACCATACAGTTTGTTCTCCACCTAAGTAAACATCAGGTCACCCAAGCCTACATGTGTTCCCTTACTTGTGTGTCCATACCTACTTTCACACCCATTCTTGTGGGATCTTATCTACTTGGGCACTCCTCCTTGATTCACAATCTTTCGTCACACTCTTCAGTCTATAAGCCATCAAGCCTTCATCAAATCCATTCATGGAAAGGCTTCTTCTTCCTTGGCTCCCTTAACTAAATGGTATTCTGTTGAGACCTCCACCAAAAACTCATGACTTATCAAACCTTTGAGAAAGGCACATCATTGTGTCTTCTATTTGGGTTTTCATATCCACAGCTAGAGGTTTCACACATTTTTTTCACCATGGGGTTAGGATTCATGGAGTGTCGATTGGTTTTAATATACATAGTAACATGGACATTTCTCCCAGACATAGTGTTGGGAAGTTCCTGGTTTGGAGGAGGGTTGGGTTCTGGCCTCTCCCTTGTTGAAGAGATGTCTCGGAACCTGAGGTCTTTGGTAGGGTAAGATACGGTTCATACCCACTTTTCCTTTTAAAAATAATGGAGAAGTCTCCCTCCCCTTCCAGGATCCATTTTAGGGAAACCATCATGGAATAAGCCCCTAGATTTTCTTGTAGGAGGTGGCATCATTGCTCCTCCTCTCTTCTTTGATGCCAAAGACCAAAGGTGAGATGGGCACAAGGAAATTCATTGCCCTTTCCCTCTCTCGTTGCGCTTTGTCAACATAGGAATCCATCCTCTTGTAATCCCCTAACCTTCATCATTTATACCTTCCATTAGTCCCTTGTGCAATTTGAATAGAATATTGAGAATTCTTAGCACCTCGTCCTCTTCCACAGTCTCCTCGACCTTTTACAACTTGGACACCATAGGTTCGCCCTCTTCCACTCACAGAGGAAGAAAAATTTTAAAGTGTGACTGCCTTTGATGAATCTTTTCCATCCTCGTATTTCTCAAATCGAGCATGACTAATAAGCTCTTAGAGATTTTTCATGGTCACAACATTGGCACAATGGAATGTACTATGAGAACTATGATTCTTTTTCAAACTAGGATACATAGGAAGACTTTTCTAGGGCCCGAGCTCACTGGATATCCTCCTCAGCAATCCAACCCTAATTCTCTTAAACTAGGCATCCTCCTTAAGAATATTCCTCAAATTAAACCCCAAATCATAAAAGAATCCTTTTAATGATGTTTTCCCAAACTCCATCTCTCTCCAAGGACCATACTCTCATATGATTCTTATTGAACTACATGGGATTTTATTCCCATCTATATGGTATATGTTGGAAGACACAATAAGGTTCAAGCCGAAGACTTCAAATCAACCTTATTCTCCTTGGGCCATATTCAAAACATGGTCTGATCCTTCATTGAAATCCTTATTCTTTTAAATTTCAATTAGGATGTTTCAGTATAAGTCCCATGTTGTGTTCTGACAAAGCACCTTACCATTATATATCCATACCACATGACATTAAACTATATGGATGGGTCCTTATCACATGACCTTAAAAAGGTATGATGTGTCCCATTCAGTGGAACTTAACTACGATGTTTCTTATTCCTTTTACCAGTATATGTAGGTAGCCCATTTTTTGGGAACAATCCCAAAATCAAATCAAACCATAATCCCCCTAGATGACAATAAATTCTAGAGTTCCCCATTGAGGGGCATAAAAACAAGTATCATCACACCGATGATTAAAAGAATCTCTAAGTCGTATATTAGAGGATACCATTGAAGGAAAACCTTGAATACATATGGATATTTCCATTAATGAAGAACCTTGAATGAATACTGATGATTCTTAATTTTATACATGTAAATAAGTGATTGAAAATTCTAAGGGAAACGTATGTAATATGTGGTGAATTAATAATAATTCATGAAAATGTGTTAAATAAACAAAATGAGTCCCGGAGTAGACAGTAATTCCCCCCAAAGGGGTGTGATGAGTCTGACCTCCCATCCTCTCAACCAATGCAAGTTCTGAGGTATCATAATGTTCAAATTTAACGAATTCATACCTTTGGAAAGAAGTTCCCCTTCGGATAAAGAACTGTTGGATGTTTCTAGTTCCATAATTAAATCCAATGGAGTCCTCCTGGAAGTAGTGATTATTAAAATTAGAACACACTTTTCATGGAACTACGAACCCGGGTGTGAATGAGGGGATGATTTATTTTATTCCATGTGATTGATAATGACTTAGGATGATTCAGTGGTGAATTGAAACCCCTATGATTGTTAATGATTTGGAATTCTATTATGGGTGCCTGGATTCTATAGGAATGACTAGATGTGTGTCTAAATTCTATGAGATGACTAATGATTAGTGAATACTATGATGAGAGATCAAATTCTATGAGAATGTCGAGAAGAGTTATTTTATTCCTTGTGATACTTCATGTTATTGGGAATTTTGGTATGAATATTGGATTCCATGTAGATATTTATGGTTTCCATGGTTATTGTGGCATGCCATATGAAACTCGGGTACTATCTAATGTAGGTATGGTTGATTGGGATTATTGATCAAGAGATTGACATAGTTTACAAAAATATAATGTGTCACCATAGAGCCTAAGATTTAGTACTTTTTCGTCAGTTTTTTATTTAGATTGTGAAAATTTTCAAATTGTTTATATATAGAAATTCTTCATGCACTTCTTATCACTATGGAGATTTTTTGGATTCCATTCTTGGTGGGCTACTGAGTAACACTCACACCCTACGTGGGACATGATGGCCCATGGTACCCAAGAAGATACAGTTATTTATCCCAGGGATTTGTATCATTAATTTCCTGATACTGATTGATTTTTTTCCATGGAATTTTAGGATGGTGTATATGTAACGCCCTGACCCCATGTTCCTAGATTCGGTGCATTATTACATTACATTGACATGATCACAAGGAATCAAGTCCCGAAGGACCGATCAGTTTAGCAGTCTCGGAAAATAGATTACATACCTGAATGTTACATTACACTTTATAACATACAAAACAACATAAATAATCTTTTATGAATGCCATTATTCCCTTGGCTTAACCCTGCATATCAATCACAATACACTTCTAGGAATCCTTGAAAAAATAAAACATATAAAGGGGTGAGCTCAGATGCTCAGTAAGGATAACAATATAGCAGAAACTATAATAAATAATCATAAACATTTAAGGAAATATATAACTAATACAAAAGCCTTTTAAACTTGAACTTCAACATAATATGGAAAAAATAAATTGAAATAATTCCATTTACTTGTTCACATGGATATTCTACTAGTCGAATAATCGCATGCAATATCACTAACCACTTTCATAATGATGGAATGCATAATTCCAGACTATTATAACCACGTACCCAAGACCTTGTGCCAAGAATACAAATAAGATTTTGTCAAGGCCTCGTGTCGAGACACTAGTTTTTCTCATGAGACCTATTGATGCATTGAGGAGCTATAGCGGGCTCCACCCGTCGCTTACTAAGTCCAATTCATTCTTCATATGAAAAGGTTTAAAGATAACATAAACATTTCAATTAAAACTAGCATATGAAATTTCAATACATTACCCATAAACCATGAATGGTATAAAAATAACACATCCACAGTCAAACATATCACAAAACCTTCAATACAATATGGAATATTTTTATCATAATAAATCAAATTCAAAACATGTTTAAAATCCATTAAAAGGATTTGACATAGATGAAAATGATTTGTAAAAATCTTTGAGAGAAATATCCCTTTTTCATGAAAACATTTAAAAGTCACACAATTTATAAAGGAAGACATTTAAAGACATTTTTTAATCAAAGTTTCCCATTCCACTTTGAAACTTTTTAAAGTAATTAACATTTTAAATCATTCATGTCCATTTAAATAAATCCTTAAAACCATTTTGAAAACATGGAAATTAATGAGAATGGTTCAGAAGAATAAATCATTAAAACATTTAAAATGATGTCATAGTAAGAATTCCCTTAAAATAAATCCCTTTTAAAACTATTTTATAAAAAATGGACATGGATAATAACTATTTCCCAGTAGATACTTACATAAAAACAATCTCGGATAACAAAGAGATTGTGAAATTAACCCTTACCAATTTCGAAACTTATGAAACATATTCCACATGAAATAAGTATAATACAATGAATATGTAAATACACATAAATTAAAGTGTATTACACAAATAATACAGTTATGGGAAGTACATACACCACAAAAAAGGTAATTGTGTAAATATGGAATGAATCTCACGGGAATAAGGAGTGAGATGAAAACCCCTGACCTTGTACCTTTCCATGATAGTGTGTATGTTAACCTCCTGTATAATATTTAAATCATTGTTATTAAATTTTACAAGAATCATATTCATAAATATGATATTATATATGATCTTTTAATATTTATTTGTTAATAATATTTTAGTATTATCGTCGTTTTGGGTATTAACTAATTCGTTTTCCTTAATATGATTCTTTACATAATTCGTCCTTGTTATGCATAGGTTGTATCTTATTAATATCCAGAATGATATAAATTCCTTAAAAATTTATTTTAATCATCAAACTATAATTATTCTTTAATTGATATGATGGGGAAATGAATCTCATCGCGTTCGTGGAGACGGTAATACGTACGTACGCACGAACGCTACTTCCATTTCATTTTTCATTTTAAAAGAAATCAAAACCAAATGATACATAGATATATTATTATTCCAGTATAATATAATATCTTATATGTGTTACTTGTGTTCATTAACAACATCCTTTATACATTCTTTGTATGGTATGAACGAGTAATATCACTTTGAGGGGGCGGTAGTCCCCACTTCCACAAATGAAATTACCATATATATATAAAACATGAAACAAATAATGGTATGATATAAAATAGAATTAAAGAAACATATATATAAAATAATTATCATTAATATCATATTTAAATATATTGACATCATAATGGCCACCGTGAGAGGTGATAGGAGATAATTGAACAATCATCGCTTCGTGAGGCATTTGGTTTCCATCCACAGCAACATTATGTTCTTCACCCATTAGATGGAGGTGTGTGTAAGTGTAGTTAAAATACTTATAATAAAAATATCCTAGTATATTCAGGATAATTGTTTTGTTATAAAAGAAAATAATAATAATAGTTTAGGGGTTGGAGAAGTAAAATAAAAGAAAAGAATCTAAGAGAAATTGTTACCTTTAATTTGGGTAACTCCCTTTGGTTTGAACCAAAAAGGACTCTTGAAGTGCCTTATGCCTAAGGTAAGTCTACTAATAGGAGTAGGGGATGTAGGGAGATTAATTGGGCCGAGTTTGGACTAGCCAAAATGCTTTAGAGGTCTGAGGAATTGGTGAGAAGTGGTGTCCTTTTATAAGGGGGAGGAGGGGCTCATTAGAAAAAACATAAGGTATTATTTTATAATAAATTAATATTTGGTTTATAATGGCTCCAAAGTATATTATTAAAATATTAATGTGGGGATGGGTCTAAATCCTTTCAACCAATAGATTTTAGATAGGTTTGTGTCATTATATTAACCTTATCTTATAGTTTTAACTCTTGGTTAATTAGTGTGACACTTACCATGTCACTCTGTATTTTTATATTATATAGTTATTAAACATAATATATACTTAAAAGAGACACACAAGTGGTACATTAATGATACACCTATCATGATACAAGTCCTTTGGACGATCCTTAGATTTTTTGGAATTTAATATCAATTAATACTATAATATTTGTTTTAAAAACTCTTTTATGTCAATTTTGACACTATTTGGTATTTGATTTTTGGGAAAATCATAACATCATGATTACTTCTAAAAACATTAATTAAATAAATACTAACATGTCATATCAACCTATAAAATATTTTTAATTCATTAAAAGTCTAAAATTATATTTATTTTGGTATTTATATTATCCATTAGTTTAATATGTCACTAATAAGGTAATTAATGCATCATCATTGTGTCAGAAATAAGATAAATTATATAATGTCTAAAAATTATAAATAAAATATAATTATGTAGTAAATCATTTTAGCTTTATAATTAATATTTATAGTTGAAAATATAACATATATAACCCTATGTAAATATTTGTTTTCTAAAATATATAGGCTTATGTCATTTTTTTATTTACTTTAACTTAATTAATATAAAGTGTCAATATCACGTACAAGTGTATCCATGGGGTCCCAAAATAAACCCAAAGATGCCCATGGATGGAAATGTATCAACGGATAGGGTTATGACATTTTTATGGTAATTTATTATTATTATAATATTAATTTTTACCCATATTTACCGGATTTACCCTTTAACCGTGGAAAATAAAATATTTACCGAAGTAATTATTCAAAATGTATAAAAATAAAAGTTAACTATTTACACAATTTGGAAATCCTGATTCCAAATATGGATTCCATTTTTCCAAATTCAAAACATAGAAGTGGCAGAAATTAATTTAAAATTAATTCCCGCTGTCAAAACAAAAAGGGTGTTTTAAAGATATAATAACTATCAAAAGATTGACACTTGTTTATGTCTGGTTAAAATGTGAAATTATGTACAATGAACAAAATTGTATTAAATTGTAAAAATATATTATAAATATACTTTAAATCCACTAAAATTCATAATATATCACTATTAATTATTTCAATTAAAAATGTTGTTTTTAATTATAATTTAGTAATTTTAACTATTCATCAAAATATAAAAGTTATCCGAAAAGTACAAAAATTTAATACTAGGATAATTTCAATATTTAGAATCCAAAAATGAAGTCAATTTTGAAAGATAAAATGTATAAAATTTTAAAAAGTAGGTATTACTATTCATAAGGGCTAGTTTGATTAGTTGTGGTGTGTGTCAGAACTCAGAGTTGCGTACAACACAGGCTACTGTATTATTCAAAGAGAAGAGTAACAAGGAAGCTTGGGGTGTTACATTGTAAATTTTTGATGTCCCCATTCTAAAGAATAAATTTATTTAGTCAAATTGAATATATAAAAATTTAAAATATTGGATTTAAAGGGTTCACCATTAAAAGTCGGTAAAAGTTCATTTTTGAAAAATACTTCTTTTAACTAAATAAATGAATTTTTTCTTACATTATGTCTACAAAACTCATAACATGTATTCTAAAATTATAATGATTATATAAAGTTCAAAATTAAATTAATATTATTCATAACCTTTTTTGAACGGCTACTTTGGCAAGTCATGGTGCGCTTGAACTCGGTGTTGCTTTTATTGAATGTTATTGAATTATTTTAAAAAAATTAAAAACTATGAAATCTTGGGGTGTTACATTCTCCCCTCCTTCAATAAATTGCATCCTTGCAATTTGAAATTGTTCTTCGAAAATAAAAGGTTGAAAATAGAAAATATCTTTGTGGGAAAACCCACATCATAAATTGGGTTAATAAAATTTAGTCTTAATAAGAGGAAAAGAGAAATGAAAGGGTCACCACCAAATTATGATCTCTATTATGATAAAATTGGTGGAAATTAGAGACATATAATTGGATGAAAAACATAAATATTTATAGGTAGTGGTTGAGTTCATCAATCATAAACTAGTGTAAAATTGAGGTCCTTAAATTAATCAATCTATGATGATTTGAAATACCATCGGTTCAACAAAATATAGGGTACTAGGAGAACACATTTTCGGCTTTAGGATCCCTTAAATAATGTATAATAATTAATTTATTCATAGAATAAGAGAAGAAGAAAAATATATTCTTGACAATTAGAGTTACATCCTTTAACTAATTTCTACCACAAACTCATCTTTCACTCTAAAAGATAATAGAACATAAAAAAATAATCTATATATCCTATTCATATAGTGTTCCAAAAAATTAATTTATAATTCATCTACCAGATCATTTAAAAAACTACATTATTTAATCTAGGACATCACGTGGGCCAGTGGTAGGTGATACATCATTGTCGCCCTTCGGTTGCGGGTTCAAGTCTCGCAGCCTTGCTAGATGCGACGGGTTGCTGCCCGACCTCCGGGTTGTCCTTTTATGGCAATCCAAAAAAAATCCAAACTAAAACTATCCAAAATACTTCAGCCCAAAATTTATAAAGAAGTTAAACACAATAAAGATCTTTTTTTCCACGTAATAACATGTGAACACCTTTATCCTATATTCTTTTAAAACACTGTAACATCCTGAATTACCATAAAACCTTATTTATTACATTCATGATCCCTTATTTCTTAAAGAATAATGGATATACTCCTTCAATCCAAACATGTTGTAAACTCCAACAATGATGGAATATACAATCATTATTCATTTACAAGGTAGTCAAGAATATCCAATATAATTTATCCAAATCAATCATGTATTATTCCAAAATCACTACCTCAGTATCAGAACCATATTATGGGTTATCTTTCTCTAAACCATGTATTTTCAAAAACATTGACCTGCTATTGAGTCACTTTTCATGGTTCCA
This sequence comes from Viscum album, assembly GCA_963277665.1. Classification (NCBI taxonomy): domain Eukaryota; kingdom Viridiplantae; phylum Streptophyta; class Magnoliopsida; order Santalales; family Viscaceae; genus Viscum; species Viscum album. The sequence goes on along the minus strand of OY728123.1, from coordinate 1,735,952,471 downwards.
CACAATCTCAAGTCCTTAATGAAATAGTATTGTTGTACAATCCTTATATACTCTATAATTATTATAACCAGTACATCGTTGATACAATACTCAAATGAAATAATTCATTAATAACAACATTATAACTATAATCATTCATCCTCATCTGTGGTAGTATAACTTGATTATTTTCCAATAGCATCATTTGGGGCATACTATGATGATTTGGACATTGGTTTGCGTAGTATCCCAACTCCTTGCATTTGTATCCTTTTTCTTACCCTTGTAGTCACGTACAAGGTATCCTTTTTTCCCACACTTATAATAAACTCTCATTACCTTCAGGAAAGTTCCATGGTGTTTCTTCCCACAGTTATCACATATGGGAAAATTCTTCCTTTCCCTCTCCCCTCTATCCATCTTTCTCTCTTCCATCCTCTTCTTCTCTCGCTTCCCTTCAAATCCATAGGACTTAGATAACTCTTTACTTATTTAATCAACACATGATACTATTTATTCATATGATGATAATATGTGGGAGACTATTTCCCTTATAAATGATGGCTTAGTACCATGAAATATATGATCATTCTTACTCTTTGGATCATGCGTATTTCTGGAATTCTCATTCCTTCTACTGGGTGCCATTTCTAAACAATGGAATACACTAGATTAGTTTGTGAATAGAAATACCAGATCCCAAACTTGTAAAACACTTAACATAAATTAAACAGTTTATGGATATAATCCATATTCAAAAAAATGTCTTCTTTGAGGAAGTATATACTCATAAACTCTTCATAATGGTTTGTAAATAAAATTAGAATTATCCTAAGCATATCCCTCGGGAGTGTCGTAACCAAAAGTGCAGTAAGGCCCGTTGTCGTGCACCAGTTCCCGTTCGAGTCTAGCTCAATGTGGTTTTTTCGGGTTTTACCCCTAGGTGCATCTATTCCAGAGCCGCCTCTACCTGATCGTATCCAGATAGGGATGTATTGCTTGAAAAACTCACAAAATCTCTACAATATCAAAATTCTAGGAAGTTCTTCTCTACTAATCCTCAAAGTCTATCTTAGGGATATGTGCTCTAATCAGAGTTTATCTAAATCTAGCTTCCAAGGTTATTGCTAATCTTCCTCTCATACCAACTGTAACACCCCGACCCCAGTTACCCAGAGTCGGTGCATTATTACATAACATTGGCATGATCACAAGGAATCAAGTCCCGAAGAACCGATTAGTTTACCAGTCTTGGAAAATATATTACATACATGAATGTTACATTACACTTTATACGATACAAAATAGCATAAATAATCCTTTATGAATGCCATTATTCCCTTGGCATAACCCTGCATATCACTCAAAATACACTTCTTGAAATACTAGGAAAAATAAAACATAGAAAGGAGTGAGCTCAGATGCTAAGTAAGGATAACTATATGGAAAAAACATTAATAAATTATTATAAACATTTAAGGAAATGTATAACTAAAACAAAATCCTTTTAAACTTGAACTTAAACATAATGTGGAAAAAATATATTGAAATAATTCCAATTACTTATTCACATGGATATTCTACTATTCGGATAATCACATGCAATATCAGTAACCACGTTCATAATGATAGAATGCATAATGCCAGACTATCATAACCACGTAGCCAAGGCCTCGTGCCAAGACTACAAATACAATTTTTTCAAGCCCTCATGCCATGACACTGGTTTTCTCATGAGACCTTCCGATGCATTGAGGATCTATAGAGGTCTCCACCCATAACTTACTAATTCCAATTCATTCCTCATATGAAAATGTTTAAACATAACAGAAACATTTGTATTAAAACTAGCATATGAAATGTCAATACATTACCCATAAACCATGAATGGTATAAAAATAACACATCCACAGTCAAAAATATCACAAAACCATTAATACAATATGGAAGATCTTTTTCATAATAAATCAACTTCAAAACATGTAAAAAATCCATTAAAGGATGTTAACATAGATGAAAATGATTTATAAAAATCTTTGAGAAAAATATCCCTTTTTCATGAAAACATTAAAAAGTCACACAATTTAGAAAGGAAGACATTTAAATACATTTTTGAATCAATGTGTCCCATAACACTTTGAAACTTTTTAAAGTAATTAACATTTTAAAACATTCATGTCCATTTAAATAAATCCTTAAAACCATTTTGAAAACATGGACATTAATGAAAATGGTTTAGAAGAATAAATCTTTAAAACATTTAATATGAAGTCTTAGTAAACATTCCCTTAAAATAAATCCCTTTCAAAACTATTTTATGAAAAATGGACATGTATAATAAATATTTCCCGGTAGATACTTACGTAAAAACAATCTCGGATAACAAAGAGATTGTGAAATTAACACTTATAAAATTGGTAACCTATGAATCATACACCACATGAAAGATGTATCATACAATTAATATGTAAATACACATAAATTAATTTTTATTACACAAATAATACAATTATGGGCAGTACATACACCACACAAAATGTAATGTTGGCAATATGGAATGAATCTCGCGGGAATACGGTGTGAGATGAAAACCCCTTACCTTGTACCTTTCCTTGAAAGTGAGTATGTTAACCTCTTGTATAATAGTTAAATCATTGTTATTAAATTATACAAGAATCATATTAATAAATATGATATCATATATGATATTTCAATATTTCTTTGTTAATAATATTTTAGTATTATCATCGTTTCGGGTGTTAACTAGTTCGTTTTTCTTTATATGATTCGTTACATAAGTCATGTTTTTTTATGGATAGGTTGTATCTTATTCATATCCAGAATGATATAAAGTCCTTAAACATTACTTTTAAACATCAAACTATAATTAGTCTTTAATGTATATTATGGGGAAATGAATCACATCACGTTCGTGTAGACGGAAATCCGTACGTACGCACGACCGCTACTTCCATTTCATTTTTCATTTTAAAAGGAATCAAAACCAAATGATACATAGGTATATTATTATTATAGTATAATATAATATCTTATATGTGTTACTTGATTTCATTAACACCATACTTTATACATTCCGTGTATGGTATGAACGAGTCATATCACTTTGAGGGGGCGGTAGTCCGCACTTCCTCAAATGAAATTATCATATATATATATAGAACGTGAAACGATTAATGGTATGATGTAAAATGGAATTACGGAAGCTTATATATAAACTAAATATCATTAATATCATATTTAATTATAGTTTCATCATAATGGACACCATGAGAGGTGATAGGAGATAATTGATCAATCATCGCTTCGTGAGGCATTTGGTTGACATCCACAGAAACATTATGTTATTCACCCATTAGATGGAGGTGTGTGTAAGTGTAGTTAGAATACATCTAATAAAAATATCCTAGTATATTTAGGATAATGGTTTTGTTACAAAAATGATAATAATATGAGTTTACGGGTTGGAGAAGTAAAATAAAAGAAAATAAGCTAAGAGAAATCATTACCTTTAATTTGGGTAACTCCCTTTGGTTTGAACCAAAAATGACTCTTGAAGTCCCTTCTGACTAATTTAAGGCTTCTTAGAGGAGGATAGGGATGTAGGGAGCTTAATTGGGCAGAGTTTGGATGAGCCAAAATGCTTCAGAGGTGTGAGTAATTGGTTAGAAGTGGTGTCCTTTTATAAGGGGGAGGAGGGGCTCTTTATAAAAAACTTAAGGTATTATTTTAGAATAAATTAATATTTGGATTATAATGGCTCCAAAGTGGATTATTCAAATCCTAAGTTGGTTATGGGTCGATTGATTTTCAACCAATATATTTAAGATAGGTTGGGTCATTATATTAACCTTATCTTTTAGTTTTAACTCTTGGTTAATTAGTTTGACACTTACCATGTCACTTTGTATTTTTATATTATATAGTTAATAAACATACTATATACTTCCAAAATACCCCAAAGTGGTCCATTAATGATTCATATATCATGATAAAAGTCCTTCATACGAACCTTATATTTTTATGAAATTTAATATCAATTAATAATATAATATTTGTTTTAAAAACACTTTTTTGTCAATTTTGACACTATTTGGTATTTGATTTTTGTGAAAATCATAACAGCATGATTACTATGAACAGAGTTAATTAAATAAATCCTCACATGTCATATTAACCTATAAAAGTCGTGGAATTCATTAAAAGTCTGAAATTATATTTATTTGGATATGTATGATATCAATTATTTTAGTATTTCACTAATAGGGTAATTACTACATCATCATTGTGTCATAAATAAATTAAATTATTTAATGTCTAAAAATTATAAATAAAATACCATTATGTAGGAACTATTTTTATATTTCTAAATAATATTTATATTCGAAAATATAACATATATAACTTTATTTAAAAATTGTTTTACTAAAATATATAGGCTTATGTCATTTATTATTTACTTTAACTTAATTCATATAAAGTGACATTATCACTTACAATTAGATCCATGGGGTCCCCAAATCGACCCAAAGATGCTCATTGTAAGACATGTATCACCAAATAGGGTTAAAACACGTTTTAGGGTAATTTATTATTATTATAATATTATTTGTTTACCCTTATTTACCGGATTTACCCTTTAACCATGGTAATTAAAATATTTACAGAAGTAATTATTCAAAATGTCTAAAAATAAAAGTTACCTATTTACAAGATTTGGACATCCTGATTCCAAATATGGATTCCATTTTTCCAAATTCAAAACACAGAAGTGGCATAAATTAATTTAAAATTAATCCCCACTGTCAAAACAAAAAGCTTGTTTTTAAGAGACAATAACTATCAAAAGATTGACACTTGTTTATGTCCGGTTTAAATGTGAAATTATGTCGAATGAACAAAATTGTATTAAATGGAAAAAATATGTTCTAAATATACTTTAAAACCACTAGAATTCATAATTTATCACCATTAATTATTTCGATTAAAAAAGTTGTTTTTAATAAAAATATAGTAATTTTAACTATTCATCAAAATATAAAAGTTATCCGAAAAGTACCAAAATTTCATCCTAGGATAATTTTGATATTATGAATCCAAAAATGAAGTACATTTTGAATTATAAAATGTATAAAATAACAAAAAATATGTATTACTATTCATAAGGTCTAGTTTGATTGGTTGTGGTGTGTGTTAGAACTCGAAGTTGCGTACAACACACGCTACTATATTATTCCAAGAGAAGCATACCGAGGAAGCTTGGGGTGTTAAATTGTAAATTTTTGATGTCCACAGTCTAAAAAATAAATTTATTTAGTAAAATTGAATATATAAAAGTTTTAAAATACTGGATTTAAGAATGGTTCACTATTAAAAGTCGGTAAAAGTGCATTTTCAAAAAATACTTCTTTTATCTGAAAAAATTGAATTTGTTCTTAAATTATGTCTAAGAAACTCATAATATGGATTCTAAAATTATAAGGTTTATATAATGTTCAAAATTCAGTTAATACTATTCATAACCACTTTTGAACGGCTTGTTTGGTAAGTCATGGTGCGCTTGAACTCGGTGTTGCGTGTAGGGCAAGTTATTGAATTATTTTGAAGAAATAACACACTATGTAATCTTGGGGTGTTACGGTATAGGTTATGAAAATAGTTATGACATGTAACCAGTTTGGGATAGGTTGTTAGCCTCAGTTTAGTTTTATTTCTATTATAACACTGGTGTACGATCCACCTACATGGTATCTGGTATGTATGACACATTTAGATATTATTTTTTGGATATTTTATTTATTGGTAGTTTCATTAATGAATGTGATATTTATATATATTTGTGTATAATTTATTTAATTTTATTTTATTTGAGAACTCTAATAATGAGGGAATATTCTATGTACAATAACTTCATAGTTCCTCACTTCTGGTCATCTCCCTTCAGTGTATGAGAAGGAATTAATGAGTGATCATGAAGAACTAATATGGTCACAATAATTAGAGTGAGTAGGGTCTTCTTGTTTCACTTATGGTTACTTTTACATAGAGTGGTTCATATGGATGATATACAGTTATCCTTAGGTGTAAGTTCTATGACCTAATAACATGTAAGAGTTGTGATCCTTGGAGTAGAGTAACAAAAACCATGTAACCACCAAATGTAGTGTGCCAATTGGATAGTTGGTTCATTTTAATAATGTCACTAGAAATATTATTATATCATCCCAATGTGGGAGATCTAGGAAAAAATAAATGTTTCCCACATTCATGACATCTCTCCATTTATATATGAATTTTTATAGGTTTAGATCCATGTTAATGGTTAAGAATGATTCCTATATATGTGGTAATAATACCCTTAAATTAAATTTACATGTGGTTAAAATGGTTTTAAATTAGTTTTACGCTCATTCACCACCCTCGTGCATAAAAATTTCATTTTTAGAGGAAAATGACATATAGGTAAAGATTGAGTTACCATGGTAATGATAAATTGAGGTAAATTGGGGTAAATTAATGGATAAATGCTTAAAATATATATAATATTACATATAAATTATGTTTATGAGTTTATTGTTGAACCATACCCGTTATATTTCCATTTTGGATACACTTTCCTAGTAAAAAATTCATTCATTATATATAATGTTATGGGTATTTTAAGAAATGCTACTCAAAATATCTTTTAAAATAACCCCTCCTATAACCACATAAAACCAAGTTTTTTTATTTACCTCTTAAATTACCAACCAAATTATCTCTCTTAAATAATTCTTAAACATTTGTTCGAATCTAGTAATAATAATATTTCTTAAATCCCTTGTTGTGAAGGAACCTATTTGAGAGTGAGAAAACACATTAAAGTTAGTATTTAGTTATTCTCAATATGTTTAAATTACTTTCTCATATTAACTCTTTTTAAATATCATTCTCAATAATAACTATATTCTACTAAAATTATTTTTCTTCTATACAAATTATACTAATACAATAAAAATCTATACTCATACCCATTCCTTAACATAACTTTTTTTGGTCAGTTCAACCACAAATATAAATAATGTTATTCTGTCTTATAATTTTCTTACATGGATGATTATCAATATTATAATATTGATAATATATGATATTAATGATTAATTTATAAAATTAAAATATATATTTATTTATGACATAATTCATACTGGTTATTATTAAGTAACTTCTTGTTATTGTTAAATTAAATGAAACATACTCATCATAGATTCCATTATCGAAAACCAAACCTATATCTTCCATCAATTGATTATTTTGTGGCATAAATCATTGAAACACAATGATTCCACTAACTTTACTAATCAAATAATTATTTTATTATTCTCATTGAATGAAGATCAGTATAACCTTTATGAAACTTGTAAGAAACATTCAAGATTTCTAACATTTGATGATGAAAATAAAAATTAGATAACTAATATATGTGTATTAAATGATTTTAATTTATGATTTCCAAAGATAATTTGTAAAACACTCAGATTTATAAATAAGAGAAATTTTATCGATAGTGTCTGGGCTACACAACACCGAGCTAAAACAAATAATGAAATATTATTATTTAAATATTATTATTACAATATAGTCATTGAATAGGTGGGAATGAATATGAATTATGAAATTATGAAATATATATACATAAAAGTACAAATAAATAAACATTTATTAAATAATAAATTTAAATATGAATTCAATTTTATGTAATGTTATATTATGCTTTAAATTTTTCATTTTTCCTTCAAACATAATTTTTATTGATTTTTATGTGAAAATAGTATATAAAATTTTACAAACATTAATAAAATATAATTAATATAATTATTTTTTAAAATTAATATATTAAAATTATCTTAGGTTTTATTTTTAATAATATTATGGAATGAATGATTTTCAATGTATAGTAAAAAATATATATTTTTGTTGAAAATGATATTTTTGTTTTCAGAATTTAAAACGATCCATTTAATTTTAAAATTATTTCAGTATAAAATTATTTATAATATTTTATGGATAATCCTATTAATTAAATTGGAATAAATTTTATGGTATTATTTTTTATAAAAATAGATTAACTTACTAATAAATTGTATAAAAAGTTTTTTTTATTCCTGTAATGTGCTTTTCTTTTAAATCATTATACTTATAAGTATTGTAGAATTAATTGAATGAAAAACTATATTTTATACTCAATTAAATTTATCATCATTCATATATTTTTTTATGTATTGGATAGGAATAAATCTAGTTTTATTATTAAAAATATATTTTTATAAAAATTCTGTTTTCACAGTGTTTTTCACACTTATCATAACATGAATTTATACCACTTACATAAATTGAATTGTTAAAATTATATTCCATAATTTTATAAATTATCTATAAATTTTTTAAATAGGTCCCTTTAATTATTATTCAATTTGAATAATAACCGTGGGAAAATTTATCACCTCGAAAAAGAGTTAAATCGGCTTAACCTAGGTTAAAACATGAGGTTAAAGTCATAATATTCCATCTCAATTATTTTTAAAAAAAAATTACTTCAACCATTATCACCTTATTAAATAAACAAAATTGTTTAAGGGAATCATTATTTTGAGAATGACCTCAATAATATTTAGGGAAAATATAAAATATGTGATTCTCAACTTTTATGTATCCCTTATGTGAGCACAAGAGGAAAAAAGAATGTTTTGGATGAATATAAATTTTTATTTTACGATTAATGAATTTTTTCATGGTGGTAAATAATTTATAATATTCCTTATTTATATAATTACTACAAATTCATATATAACATCTACATAGTATTTCTTCAATTAATCGAAAAATAAAAAAAATATATAAAAATATAAAAATTAAGATAATTTGTGTGATTACAAGTTTTTAAATAATTTTACGGTTGAATATAATATATTAGTGTTTTGTTAAATCATTATATTTAAAAAATATTTTTCTTGGAGTCTTTAATGTCAAATTAATGACAAGTGTTAAAATTGAAATTAATTATATTTTATGAGAAAGTTGTCTTATTATATTATTTATAAATAATTTAAATCATGGAATATTACAAGGTATATATTATTTTTAAAATATATATATTATCTATAATATCTATGATTAAATTATATCCTTATGCGTATAATTATAACCCTTTTGTAGTGAAAAGGTCATTATCATGATTATCGTAAAAATATGATAACTAAGGGGTTAAACCAAAAGATAAGGACTAACATATAATATAAATACATCAAAATTTAATGGTTGGTTATATTTTAAATAATATTATATATATATTGTAATATATTTCCATTTATAAGAATTTTTCTACAGAATTATGTTTTATATTTTAATATTTTATAATATTGCAAGAGTTCCTCGCCATTCACTTATAAATGAGCATCACTTCTTCTCTTCTTCGCACTATATTCTACCTTCTATCATGACAGCCCCTATAAAATCAAATTCTAAAAAATTATAAATATTATTTTGTTATTTTAATCCCAAAATATAACCCTAGGATCATTATGAGGATAATGAAATGATCTCTTTCAATGAAGAGGTTATCACCTAATTCAAGATTTTTTTAATAAATTCTTCCCTTACACCATATAAATCTATTATATTTATTATAAAATAATAAACATAGTATATTAAATATATTTAAATGTTATTTTGATTAAAAATCCACCACTATAACCCCTTATTCCCATTAAGTGTTATGTGAATTTATCGCTCATGCATACATATGGCATACCATCCCCACATAGTAATATAATTCATTTTTCATCCCGGTATTTTATAGATGAAAATTGGGATGGGTTTAATATTTGTAAATGTTATTTAGGAAACATTTATGATTATATAATTATGTTATGATATCAATATTCTTACCTTCCAATCCATTGGAAAATGACAGCAACACTGGTGTTTATGTGTGGACTACCACCTGTACTATGTGATGTTATTAATTTTACATTTTTTATTTGAATTAATAGTAATAAGGACATTATGAATGAATATATACATATATATATATATGATAAATATGATACAATAATTATACTTCAAATATGAACCAATATTTACTTTTCTCTCATTCCATCCGTCAAAAAGGGTAAATAATGTTCATGCGTACGTGTAATCTAACATCTTCATGAATGGTGTAATTAAATTTTTTATCACTAAATTTTTTAATGAACCTAAACATATATATATTGTAGAGACCCAAAGGTTGACGTACATGGACATTAAATTACTTTTTCTGAATACTCAATACATAACAAAAATAGACACATAAGGACCGTAATAGTTTAGTGTCTTTGGAAACTTATAACCTAATCTACTAATCATGGTGAAAGATCTTCAACATCTCCCATAAAGATCTTCCCCTTTTGGTTTTCTTAACTAAAACATTTCTTTAAATCCTGAGGAAATGGAAACATATAAAGGGTGAGATCAAATGCTCAGTAAGGGTATGCATGGATAAAATAAAACAAATCATATACATTTGAACTTAAAAACATGAACATAATGATTAAACATCAAAATCTTGGGCAATGACATAAAACATGGCAGTAAATAAGGAATAGATAATAAAGAAACATTAACCATTATAAAATATCATGGGAATAAGACATGTGATTGTGGAAACCATTAATCACATGATATGATTTCCATAGTAGCCCATGCATTGCTGCCAAGCCCATCTTAGTGGACAAAGTCCCTTTCGGAATCGAGTTCAGTCCTCGTTCCAGAACTGTATTACTGAACCGGATTAACATACCATTCCAGTCATTTATCTCTCATGAGATATAAATCTTTACCCATAGGTCCCACCCATCTCATATTTAAATCATTCTTTCGTGTGCCACAAACCAATCATAAATAATTCATCATAACCCAAAGAATAAAAATGGGTTTCATAAACATCATCCCATTATAACATAATCCATATAAAACAAATGGATATAATTTCATCATAAGAAAAGTTAAACCATTTAAATCATAGAGAACTTATACTTGAAACATACACATATGAAATAATGTCATCTAATATGGAAAATGTCTTTGACAAAACACTTGAAATGAATTCTTGAGGAAAATATTCTTTCTTCTTCGAAATCATTTTCTTTTCACAAAATGCCATGAAAATTTAAAAGAAAAGGATTTTGTTGAAAATAGTCATGAAATATTTTATAGTAAGATTCATGAAAATAAAGCTTTATAAAATTGTAAAAATCTGTTCATGTCGTATAAGTTAAAAAAACATTCTCCCCATACTTTTGTCGGAAAAGTCAAAAAGTTCATCGTATAATAAATAAAAGAAATATTACATTCATAAATTGTGGTAAAAGTAAAAAATTATTAAAAAGGAATTTAAACATAAATAAAAATGCTTTTAGAAAACATGGACATGGATGAAAACAATAACGCCATTAAATACTTAAGAATAAACAATCTCGGATAAGAACGAGATTGAAATAATTATCCCTTACCTTACGTCTGATATGCTTCATATGTATCCAAACCTCCTGCATAATGATTTAAATAATTTCATTGACTTATTACAGAATCATATTCATTGCTATGATATCATATATGGTTCACTTATGACATTATATTACCCGTTTTATTGTAAATTCCATGTTGAAGCAGCATTTTGGGTAAAATCGTTTCATTTATCGTACGTGTTTCGACTTGTTGTTCTTGATATTATTACTTATATACTGATTTACATAATTACAGAATGTAAAACATGATTTATATATAATATATATTCAGCATATACATATATATATATGATAGATCGATAAATGGGATGAAATACACCATTCATGGAGACGGTAGGTCGTACGTAAGCATGAAGGCTGTTTTCGTTTACTTATTGAATTGAATGGAATTAAGTAGATTAAATACATATATATATATATAAATAAATCCAGTATCATTATTATGTAATATATTTCATTATTATTCATTATATATACTTTATAATCATTCTTGAATTGTTAACATGGAAAATGAATCTCATCGCATCGTGGAGACGGTAATTCGTACGTACGCATGAGCGATGATATCATTCCCATATTTATTTAATGGAATTGGAGTGGATGATATAATATCATAGAATTAGTATTATTTTATAATAATCATATATAGTTATTATTTACACCATTATACCCATCCAAAAAAGGTGGTGGTGGAAAAACAAATTGCATCACGGCATGGAGATGGTATTCCGTACGTAGGCACGCGTGGTGATTTCGTTTTCCGTAGGATGGATAGAAAGTGAAATGGGGTTGTTTCATATTTATAATAACATATCAGTATATAATTAATACTGATTTTATTACTCTATAATGAAACAACTAAAGAAGAATAAGTTGAAGAAGAATGAAACATGAGAGAATCAGAAGAAGAAATTACCTCTTCTTCGACGCACCTCCTTTAAGATTCCTCTTAAGGAAGTAGAGTTGGTCTTTTGAGAAGACCAGAACCTCCAGAATGTTTCTAGGGAAGTGGAGAAGAGAAATGGGTAGGGTTTGGCCGAGCATCAAGGCTCAAATGGGTGTGATGAGAAGAGAGAAGGGGTGCCATTTTTATAAGGGAGGAGAGGGGCACCTTAGGAAAACTTAAAATATTATGTTATAATAAAGTCATATTCGGTATTTAATAGCTCCAAATTGATTTATTTAAAAGATAAGGTGGGGAGGGGTCAAAATACTCTGAAAAAATAGATTTTGGATAGGTTTGGTTCATTATATTAACCTTATCTTATAGTTTTAACTCTTAGTTAATTATATTGACATTTACCATGTCACATTGTATTTTTATGTTATATAGTTAATAATCTTACCATATACATCCAAGAGACACCCAAGTGGTCCATTAATGATACACCTATGATTATATATGTATGATTTTTATGAATATAATAACAATTAACAATATAATATTTGTTTTAAAAACAATTTTATGTCAATTTTGACACTATTTGGTAATAGATTTTTTTGAAAATCATAACAGCATGATTAGTTGGAAAAAAGTTAATTAAATCAATACTAACATGTAATATTAACCTATAAAATTAGTGTAATTCATAAAAAGTGTCAAATTACATTTATTTGGGTATTTATAACATCAATTATGTTAATATTTCATTAATAAGATAATTACAGCATCATCATTATGTCATAAATAAATTAAATTATTTAATGTATAAAAATTATAAATAAAATACCATTATGTAGGAAATATTTTTATATTTATAAATAATATTTATAGTCAAATTCATATTATGTATAACCCTATTATAAAAATGATTTAGTTATTAAAATTTGATTTTAACTATTTTAACCCTTCTTTAAATAAATTAGTAATAATTGTCCTAATTGAATACTAGTAGACCTAAATGGCCATGTTTTATTCCTACAGTTGTTTTTGGTCGAATTACACTGATCCAATAGAATCAAGACATGTGTTAGGGTAATAATAATATCATTTTTACCCTTAATTACACTATTTACTTTTATCCGTGGTAAATAAAAGTAAAAAGTTATTGTTCACCAAAAATTACTTTCATCTCATTGAACCACATTTTAGTCCTTGATATTAACCGTTTCTCAAAGATTTTTGAAATTCCACTCACATATGTGGTAAAATTAATTTTATGTAAGTTTTCAAAAAGCTCCAAGGAGGTAGGTAAAAGACGGTGAAACTTTCAATAAAATTTTTATATTTTGAAAATTATTATAAAATGACTCCAATGAATTACATTGAACTTATATAGGTATTATGTATCAATTTTGACATAGAATAAATTTAAATAAAATAAATAATTATTTAAATAAAAAGTCGGTTTTTAAATAGTAACCCAGTGTTTTCACTATTAATAAAAAATTTAATGTTTTTAGAAAAATACCAAAAATTCACCCTAGGCTAATTTTGATATTCCGAATCCAAAAATTAAGTCCATTTTGAAAAATAAAATTTCAAAAAGTGGGTATTACTATTCATAACACCTAGTTTATATAACATATCATTGTTTAGTAAAACTCGGTATTGCGTACAACACACGCTATCGAGGAAGGTCACGATTGCGTGTAATGCAAGCCAAGTTAGGGTTACCTGTAGTGCAAGATTCCATTGTTGTTGCATATAATATAATACAACCATATTTCATTTATACTTGAATATATATATATATATACACTCAATTTTGCGTACAATAACTTCAAACGAACATGAAATTGTTTGTAACACGATCCAATAATAATGTTGCATATAGTGCAAGCTAAAATGGTATTGTGTATAGCGCAAGATAATCTTGGTGTAGCATATAACACAAGACATCAAATAAATTAAAATGAATACTTCTCATAAAATCCTTGGGTGTTACATATATAATGAATATATTTGATATTTATATCATTATTAACATTATTAATATCATGTAACCATGTTCAATGTACAAATACCAGAACTGAAAAAATATAATTCTCATAAAAAATGAAACATTTAACACAAAAAACTATGATTTTAAAAAAGTACTATTTAAAAAATGAGAATTAAAATATTATAATAAGATCATATATGAGATTATAATTATATTAATTATTATTTTATTTGATTATAAAAAATTTAATTTTATAATGCAGAAGTATAGACCAGTTTCAATGTAAATGGAACTCAAGGTAGTGGATTTGTAGTCTCTCTTTTATTTCTCGGAGACATATTCCATATTTACCCTGAGTTTAATTTTTGTATTGTATATAAATACGCTTTAACATGTTAAATAATTAATATAATCTTTCTTCATATATTTAATTTTTCATTTGATTTTATTTCTTCTTGGGTATTTTATTTCAAAAGTTTCCAAAGTGTTATGTATTTAATGTTACAATGTCATTTTTTATTAAGATTGTTTATGATTAAGTTTACAATGATAAAATGATATCATATACCTCTCAAGATACCCGTGAAATTAATTATCCTTACCATATATGAGAATATTAAAAGTTTTGCAATCATTTTCCTCTCTTTAATAACTCAATTTACTGGATGAATGTTTTTAATGAAAAATAACATTATTTCTTTCTTTAGTAGAAAATCTTATTTCATCCATAGCAATGTTTTCTAAAAAAATTATTATTATTTTTTCAATATTATAATTTTATTATTTAAATTATTTTTTAACCGTGATTAATTTTTTTATTAGTGGATTAAAAAAAATAATACATTATTTTTTAGAATGTGGTTCTTGTTGACTTTTTTCAAAAAATTGTGGAAGAAATGTTTTATTTTTAACTTATATGGCATGAATTATACTTCCCACCATAGTGGACATTCAATAATTTGAATGTAAATTTAAAAATTCACATATTCTATTTAATGAAAAAATTCCATTTCATATTTTGGAAATTTTTATATTTTGACAAGTTATTTAAAAATGAAATGGTTATATTCCTCATAAAATATTCCAGTTATCATTTCATAGAATTTTTCATCTATAATGAAATACTTTAATGTTTCTCAAATTTATAAATGGTATATAATTAAATGATACAAGTAAATTCTATTTCTCAAAAAAAATTTGAATATGATGAATATATATTTATGAAACCTCTTTATTTTCCTTATTATACACTGTAATAAAATGTTGAAAATAAATTAAACCAAAATTTTCTAGGTTTTATGATATGATAAAATGATTATGAAAAAAATTAAGTTTAATGGGTTATATTATCATGAATTTTTTATGATCATATGGCACACATATGTATGATTTTCAATATGTGTCTTTCGGAGAAAAAATTTTATATCCCTCCAATGCATTTGGTAAAGAATGATTTCTGAGGAAATAAATAGGACTAGATTGGGGAGACAACCTATTTCAGTGGAAATTGTCAATAATTATAATCTAGAGACTGATCCATGACTACTATTATGGTTTGGGTACAGAACATGATACATTATGATAGTCTTGAAAATGATCATTTACTACTAAGAAAAATATTTTTTTTGTTCTTTTTATGTATACAAAAATACTATTTATTATTTCAATGTTATACTCTTCTGGAATATATTCAATGATTCTATTATTATATATATCTTATGAACTTCCATGAATTATGCCATGACTTAGAATTATGACTAATGATATTCGGGGTATGGTTTTCAAATGTTATGGTTCTGCTCTTGTATCCTTATTATATTTTTATGTTTATGCGATAATTGGAAATTGTAATTTTCCGTTATTGAGCATCTAAGATCACCATTTATTAGGTTTAATTTCTCGAGGTTATGAAAAATTTGTTTGAGTTATAATATATCTAAGAATAGTTTAGTTATGAATAAATAATTAAAATATTATGTATATATATTATGAAAATGTTTTTTATGCTTCCATGTTTCCAAATATATTAGTTAGATATGATTCTATTGTGGATTTTTATGGTATATAATGAATATTCATCTATTATGATTTAATATCTATGTATAAAATGTATGGGTCAATACAGTTGGAATCAATGAAATGTTTATTTAACTTTTAAAATTTGGATGAGAAAACATCACTGATAACCATTTGGATACTATTATATATAATATAATTTCCTAGGTTATGTTATAGAATAGAGTGTTGTTTTTATAATATTCTAATTTTAAAAAATCATCGTTGATAATAATTTTTGATTATTTTTTAAGTGATAATTTAATTTTTTTAATGAAAATAATTATATTTTTGATTAAATGGATTTAAGTAATTTTAAATGTCTAGTTGACACCTTTGAATATCTAATGGTATATTTTTAGAGTTATTCACTAAGTTGTTATGAGATTTTGATGCTCGTATTGGCTCAGTTTTGATATAATAAAAATATTAACTATTTATATTGAGGGGAACATTAAATTTTACTAAAATAAATAATATCTCTCAAAAAATCAATCATATGAGAAATATGAGAGCACTGTGATGTCCATGAAGTGGGGTACCCTAGAAATGAAAAAACATTACATCTCATCAGGAATTTCTTAACATTTCAGGATATGGTAAATTATTTAATATTTTTATTAAATATAGTTTTTAAAATAGTTTTATTTCTCCCAAATAGTTATTTTTATGATAAATTTGTGACCATCATTTTGTCTTGGAGGTGGGCTTTACCCTAAGCACGACATAAAATTTCTGTTTGACATGTGTTTTTTCATATCAAATGTAAAGATGAAATTATAATTATTGTGTATAATATTAATATTAATTTATTTATTTAAATTAGTTTTTTTAATAGTCCCTTGATCTTTAAAGACTATCCCACCATTTTTACACCCCAAAAATTCTAATATCTCGATTTTTGATACAGTTTTACCCGATTAATTCACAAGTTAGTTAATGGTGGTGAATTAAGGACTTTGCCATAAATTTCTGATTGAAATAGTTAATTAAATTATTGATTTCATATTTCTAGTAATTTAGGCAGATTTGGGGTTCTTAAATGACTGAATAACATGGTCTTCCTTGGGGATCGATCTTTTCTAGTTCAATAAACCCCAAAACACCCATACAAATGATTCGTCAACCTCACATTAATGGTCTTGGGGTTATTCACTCGATTCCATTGGTGGAGGAAAACCCTCCTCCATCCCCAAGTGTGAAATTTATATTGTGGATTTTTTTATTTAATTTTAATTCATTAATTTATTTTTCCTTCTTCTCTATTATACGAAATATTATTGAAATTTTAAAAAAAAGGGAGAAAACATATAGTTTTTCAAGGATATTTGACTTGTTATCCAAGGTTAAATCATATATAATTTTTCAATGATAATAGTAAAATGTTACCCTATGATTGATTTACTGGATTATTAATGAATTTTCTATACAAATTATCATTATAATTTTTTTTTATTTTTTCGAAAAAAAATTATTCCAATTTTTATAAAATTATTATTTCATAAGATTATTTGAAGATAATTGTAAAATGATAATCACATCTAATGATCAAGGATATTTATTTATAATTACCAAATGATAGTTATTATTAATTATCTAAAATACAATTATTAAATAAATTTTCAAAATATGATTGTATAATATTATCAAAGTTTAATTATAGGTATTATAAAAAATTTAATGATATTATTTTAACGAAGAAAATTTATGGAAAATTATAAAAGGAATATTTTTTAAATTTTATCAATAGATTTTAATTAAAGCATAATTTATTAGAATCTAATAAAGAAATTTCAAAATAAAATTATTCAGATTGAAAATTTATTGACGCATGTGTTGAGCTAAAATGATAATTTAGAAATTATTTTGTAGAGAGAAAATATCATCGCATGTGATATATAATAATAATTTGGATATTTTTCATGAGAGAGAATTTATCATCACTTGTGTTATTTTTTTTCTTTTTTAAATTAAATAGTTGGTTCTAGTTCTTAGAGCCTTTAATGAACCTAAAACAATGACAAGTCTAAAAATATGATAATAAGGTTTTCAAGGAGGTGTTCTTAACTGTTGAGGCCTGAAATCCATCTTTCAGACCACACATCAGTGGTTTATCCTTTACATTTATTTCAATTAATTACTGGTTGTAATTAACTCACAAATTTCTATTTTTATTCAAATGTGGCATTAATATGATTTTTTGTGGTAATATTTGATGATCATGGTAGATTATGATCACATGTGGGTGTGGGTGGGTGTATCCTAAAAAAATTATGTCACACTATTTTCCAGGAGTAATCTGTAGATTATATTCTGGGATTATAATGATCACATGTATTGTCATTCCAGCTTACTCATAATGATTTTATATGATTTCTTGGGTATCATACCATATTATGAGTGCTTTGTGATATTGTTATTAGAGAATAAGGAGTTTAAACAAGTGTGACATGATTATACCTTCAAGGGAGAGTGTGCCTGGCTTTCCATGAAGGAAACAAGGGACCCATGCATTGGGTAGGGATACTAAGAATCCTTTAAGATTTTGTGTGATGTACTTGACACCTAGAGGATTCCATGGGATATTTTCTAAATTCGTAGTGAATTCTGAGTAACTCTCAAACCTTATAGAGTGTTGAGGACAAGAATTACTTGATTCCTAGTGTACTAAGAGTTACAAAATCACATGATGTTAGCATAATAATTAATTATCCTTGTAGATAGTCATTGATACTTCTAATACCTTGATTATCATCCCAATATAAATTTTTAGAAGGTCCAACCAGCGGTTTGTGGAAGCTCGGTTAGTGCATGATGAATTAGATTTTGATGGTGTGTTACTATGCTCATTGAAAATTTAATATTACTATTTAATACCCTTTTATACATTAGATCATAATGTTAAGGATTCCTTAGTGGTGTCAGGTTGATTCTTGTACTCACACCCTGCTCGATATTTTTGTTGCGCTTTTAGATTTCAGGGGGGGATATGAAGAAGGGAATGGGCCCAATGTTTGACTATTGAGATGAGGAGTGTGATGCCAGTGGTGGGATGGGGTAGACACCCGAGGGCCCTATATTTCATAATTTTTTTTTATTTTTCATCATTATTTACTGTGGAAATGCTTTCCACTGTTGGATGATAATTTTATTTACATGACATGTGTTCTATATTATCAGTTTTTCACATGTTTACTGTGAGGACTTATTAGGTTATGTATTATTTATTACTGATCCTATGACATGATAATGAGTTTTTTCCCCCAATTTTCTAACTCATACCATCACTTCTTTTTTTAGTCTTTACTTTGTGGGGTGGAATGCATGAGATTGGTTGAGCACCAGATTAGACTCGGTGGTTTGGATTGGAATGATACAAAATGATATCAGAGGATGGTGATTTTATAATTTTCTTTTCACTTTTCATTGGTATTTAATAGGATATATAATATATTTGTTGGTTGCGACTCAAGTAGATGAATTATGATACTGCCTATCCAGAATTGTACAGTTGGCCTCTAAGTTTCCAAAATGTTTGACATTTATATTTTGTTGTTAGTGGTGATTTGACTCAACTTGGGTGATACACATGATATTAACATATTGTTTATGGTAATTATTGTACTTCAATAAACCATAAGTATACAAAAAATTTCACATTACATATATATAATTGATGTTGTAATGCATTATAGTTCTCAATTAATTTTATCTATTTGTGCTATCTGCTCGGGTTAGTTTCTCACTGTGTGATATATCTGTCTACATTATATTATTATATATTATTATCCGGGTTAATTAGTTGAAATAATCATTTATTTTTGTTAATATATATATTATTATTTTTAATTTAATTCAAGGTAAAATATTAGGGTTAGTGCTAATAGGGTAATACCTTAGGTTAACGGTACACTCCAAGGAGTGTTTTATTTAATCCCCAAGACACATAAAAGAAACCATGTGTCATCCCATAGGAATATTATTATTTATACAAAAAAAATCAAAAACAATTCCTTTATATTATAGAATATGTAGCCTCAATATACACTTAAGGGAGTATTTGGGAATTAGTCTAATATAATTCCTCAAGAAATGATGTTTCTGATTTACAATTCTACGGGCAGAAGAATGTAATTTATCACACTTCTACACATTCTATATGGTTTAGTTAAAATGGCCACTTTGATCTAATATATTTCAATTAGGTCATATACTATGAATAAGGGTCAAAACAATAGTCAAATATTACATAACTTTGACTATATAATTCTTTTTCCTTCCTGGGAACTTATAGTCATCAGGATTCTAATGAATGGGTTGAAATTGTTTTTTGGAGTCTTTAACCTATTAAAATCCTTGATAGACTAATATTATATGGTAAAATTGATCTAATAAAATATTTTCATTCCATTTGGATACCCTAATATTCAACGGAACCAAAAACGTTGAGGGAGCTCATGGTTCCATTGGCTGACTTGGAGAGGAAGGGATTGATAAGGTTGAGTACATCATCATGGGGTTCATCTACGTTTTATTAATAGTCAAGGTAGTTTTCAATATCCATATCCCCATATAATATAGAAATGGAAAAAGGATACATAGGTGGATATGTTATACATGAAATATTTCAATGACCATAAGAAAAAATTATAGTGATCAAAATAGAATAAATAATGATCATAATCATAATCAAAATCATCCTTCAAATCTGAGTTATACCTCAGATATCTGTAGGATTTAGTAACCACTGTAAATTTGAAATAATAACAGTCCTTCTTATTCCTTGATTTCCTCAATGGTACTATTTCAAACCCATTGTTCTCGACCCAATCCTACTTACTTTTAGATTGAATTTAATTTAATGAAGATTTGTGTAGAATATCGAATGTTGAACAGGGTGACAATTAAGAAGCTATATCCAATAACCAGGATCAATGACCTTCTGCGTTAACTATCGGGAGCCTAGTAGATCTATGAGATTTATTTTCTATCAGTCTATCACAAGTTTCAATTTAGAGAAGAATACACTGGGAAGGACGCATTTTAGAAAAGTAGTGCACTATATAATTACATGGTAATGTTATTCGGGATATAGAATGCACCATAAGTGTTAATGATCCTAATTAATAGAATATTACATCCATTGATGCACTCATTAGTCATAGATTTCATCGATTATATCCTCATGTACTCTCTAAAAATAGATAAAAATAATAGGAAGCTAGATATAGTCTTGATTATTATTTGAACACAGAGAATTTATAAGATGATTATGAAATGATACTTCTAGATTTTAGAGGTGAATTTATTAGGAAATGTGGTTTTTGAGACCAGTATATCGCTTTACCAATATGAGGTTGATGCATTCATATACTTGCCATATATCGAGAACATGTTTGAAACTATGATCTTTCTGGGTTTAGTAGGGTATTATCAACAATTAATCCAGGACATCTCCAAACTACCATCATCCCTAATATTTCTAAAAATATTGTGGTGAAGTTCATGTGATTGGATCAACATACCAAGGTATCCCTTGATCTAAAGATAATGCTGATGATGTCTCCATTATTGAAACTCTCTAATCCTAAGATTGGTTTTATAGTGTACTGTGATATATCATGTCTTGGTCTAGGAGCCATGTTGTTATAGATACATCATGTATTAACATATTAGTCTCTCTAGGTATGACCCCTTATGAGTAACTACCCTAAAATGACTTGGAGGTGGGATATGTGGTCAATGTTTAGATGTGTAGGAATGACCATGTCTTTGATGATTGTAATGTTGTTTATATGTACCACAAAATCCTTCGTTATATCTTCACATAGATTTTCTTGAATATTAGATATAGTTATCGGGTTGGATATCTTGAATTGTTATATATTGAGATGATGTATTTACCTAGAAAAGGTAACATCGTTAAGGATTATGTTAACTATAACACATAGGCTAAGCTGGAGGTTGGAGATATTCCATTAGAGGAGCAATGGTGTTTGAGTAACTTATTATGTGATTGTAGGATGAATGACTCTGAGGACCTGGGTTTGAGGAATTTTTCTTCCTTGGTGGACACATAATCACTTATGGTATGGCTAAACGCTGAAAATGACTAATACTTTTAAAGTGTTGTAATAAGTGAATAAATAGCTTGTGGTGAATAAAAAACGAGATGTTCAATGGATTATTATGATGTACTCTTGGTAAAATAGAGTGTAGTAGTCCATGATCATATTTTTTAATATCTTATAAGGTATTACCATACAAATAAATGTTAATTATATCTTGTTGTGACCAAGATTCATCATGACATTAGGAAGTAGTTTTGGTGGCTATGGATGAAGAGACACATTGTGGATTTAATCACCAAAAGAATTAACTATAAGAGGGTGAAGGATGACCACCAGAATCCCAGGGCCTATTGAAACCACTCCTTATAACTATGTCAAAATGGGAGGACATCATGATAGACATTGTGATGTGGTTAAATTGGACCCCAATTAGTTTTAGAATAATATGAGTGATGGTTTATAAGTTAATGAATCCTTCTAACATCATACCCAATAAAGAGACTCAATCAATGGAGGAGCTGGGGAAAACTATGTCTGATTGATTGTACACCAATATAGTGTTCCCTTGATCTTTTTTTAGAGAAATACAAAACAAATTTTTAATGGGCATACAAAAATCCTTAGGTACATTGATATAATTAAGCATGGTGTACCTTATTAAGACCGATGGATATTCTAAATATACTATACACATATTGGTGGTTATAATTTTATATTTCATGTTATACTTCTATAAATTATAGGATGGTCATGATTCCTTGTTTCATTTTCTATATAATAATAGTTACTAGGATTTGATTTAGATGTCACCTTATGAGGAACTTTATGGTCGGTCATGTTAATAACCACAATGTCAGAATGGGATTGGTGAGTTAGTGGTTGTTGAACCCGACATGATTTATGAGAGCTTTGAGAGACTACAAATTATTTGGATGACTTTGACCACTACTAATAACATATAATGATTCTATGATAACCACAGGAGGAGACCCCTAGAGTTTACTTTGGGAGAACAAGTTTCTTTTAGGGTGACTACGCAGTTTGGGAAAAGACATGGGGGGAAGAAGAGAATGGTAGAACCTCCTTTTGTTAGACCCTCTGTAATCACTAAGTATATATGGGAAGTGTCTTACAATATGGACAACCCTTCTCTCTATCAAGGTATTCATGATGTGTTTTGTGTGTCATATATTAAATGGTTCATACCAAACCCAACTCATGTTTTTGATAATAAAGCCTTTGAGTTGGATAGTGATTTATCTTATGAGGAGAATCTGGTGAGGATCATAAAAAAATTATAAGGTTTTATGAGGAAATATGGTACTACTAGTCTAGTTATCGTGGTAGCATTGTCAGAACTAGGAGGATGTGTGGGAGTGATGGTTTCTTATTCGAGCTTAGTATCCCAAGATGTTGAGAAATACTGCTAGAGATACTTCTTATGGATGAGAAATACATAAAGGATGAGAATTTTAATATTCAACTTTTTTAAAGAAATTTTAAATACCAAAGTCTAACAAAACAATCATTATATTTTGGGTGAAAATGTATCTTTTCCATAAAAATAAATCAAAAGATGATTTAAAGGACTGCTGTAAGGTTAAATGTCTAGTTGTCAACTTGAAATATTCTAGGGGATATTTTCAAAGTTAGGTGATATATAGGGATGAGATTCTAAGGCTCATAAAGACTCAGTTTTGATATAATAAAAAATTACATAATAATATATTATATTACATGAAATTATACATAAAAAATTAATATATCTCAAAAGGTATATTGTATGAGAAATATGAGACCATCTTTTGGTCTGAGATTCATGGTTTACCCTAGGCAGAACATAAAATTTGTGAACATGAAGAGTTTGGTATCATTTCATGGGATAGTAACATATTTAATATTTCTATTATATAAATTTTTAGAAAATAAATGGATATATCACAAGCATCATTTTTTATAATACATATTTCAACACATTTTAGTCAATGATGAGAGGATTACCCTAAGGACAATATCACATTTTTTCTCATCCGGTGTTTGGTTTGATCAAAAGTATGAGAAAAGTATTAAATTAAGTTTTTATTATTAATATTTATATATTTAATTAAATTATATTTTTTTAACCATTATTCATCAAAAATTATCCCACCATCATTTCACATGGAAAAATAAAAAAGTGCATATTTAAATTCATTTTGTCCTGATTAATTCACCAATTACTTAATGTGGATGAATTAATGACTCTCCCATAACTTTTCACATCAAAATATGGATTAAATGAGTGATTTGATGTTTCTAGGAACATATGCGGCATTGGGGTTCTAAAATGGATGAAAATAATTGTGTTCTTTATGGGTAAAGCATGTCATGTTAAAACAATCCGAAAAAACCATTTCACTGGTTTGGGTAATCTCTTGTGAATTGTTTTAGTGTACATCATTTTGTTGCAGTTGTAGTCGAAAACCCTACTCCACCCGATGTGTGTAATTCTCATTGGGGTTTATTTTATTTTTGAAAAATATTTATTTATTTTTATCCTCTCAAATAGGGTAAAATTATTTAAATTAAAAAATTATGTTATATTTTCAAGGATAATTTGAAAAATATGAAAGTTTAAATCACAAAAAAAAGGTTGAGATAAATATTATTAATTATCCCATGATAATTTAAGCAGATTATCATGGGATAGGCAATAAATATTCTCAAGATATATATTTTGTGAATATTTGAAAAAAACATTATGAATTGTAAAACTATATTTTCATAGAATTATCCCATTATAATTAATAAATGTTAATCACATTGAATTTTCAATGATATTTATTTATAATTTTTTATCATTAATTGGTTTGGATTATCCAAGAGACTATTAATAAATACGTTATCAAAATATTATAGTACAATATTATCAAAGTACAATTATAGGGATTACTGAATGATAATGATATTGTTTTAATAATGGATAATTTATAGAAAATTATTAGAGGATAATATATGTGAAATTATGACATAATAATTATAAAAGGATAATTTATAAAAAAATTACTAAAATATAAATTAGAAAAAAATATATAATTAATTATCAAGAGATAATTATAAAAAATAATTAATAAGAAAATATAGAATGATATTTATTATTAGGTTAAAATTTTGTAAATAATGTGTTGACACAAAATGAAAACTCAGAAATTATCCATGTGAGAGAAAATATGATCATAAGTGGTATTTTAATGATAATATAAAATTTAACTAGGAAAGAGAAGTATTATCATATGTGATGCTTTATTTCTTTTTTATATAATTTTTTTGTATTGGTTATAGGATCCTTTAAATAAACTCAAAAGATTACATATTGTCAACTATGATAATAACATCTACAATGAGGTTGTCTTGACCATTGAGATTTCCACTCCATATTTCATACCACACATTGAAGGTTTCTCCTTATCACTGGAATCAATGAATTTGAGGTAGGATGTTTCTCCACTTTTATAGTATTTACTTCCACATGTTTCCTTAATATGATTTATGTGTACACATATTTGATGATAATTCTATATTGTGATCACATGTGGGTGTTTGTATAGCCCTGAGAACCTTATATGATAGTTTTTCCCATAGTTCCTTGTAGTATATTAATCATGTTCATATTTATTACATGTATTATTTTGATACCTTACTTATGTTGAAGTTATATGATTTGAAATTTATTCAACCATGTTATGTGTGCTTTTGGGATATTTTTCTTAGATCCCTTGGTAGGTGTACCATCGTTGAATGTTTATCCCTTCGAGGGGATGTGTGTACGACTAGTGATGATGTATATAAGGGACCTATCGATAGGATATGGATATGAAAATTTCTAATTGATGTAATTTGATGAACTTAATTCCTAGATGAATACAAGGGGTATGTTCTCAATTCTAAATGAATATTGAGAGTATATTGATCCATATAAAATGCTAAGAACATGGATTCTTTTTTGCCTAGTGTGTGAAAAATTATATGATTACATGTTTCCCAGTATCATGATTTATTATCCTTGAGGACCTTTATAATTATGAAAAATTTATTATCCTTCTATCATTTATCTAATAAAGTAATGAATTATATTTTATGGTGGATTGGTTAGCACATGACTACTCTTTTTTTTATTTTGTCCCCCAATTCTTGAAATTAATTTGATATAATTATAGAATTCAGATGGGTACATACCCATATTGGGTTAAGGATATATTATTGGTGTTATACTGAGCCTTTTTCCCACACCCTTCTCAAGAATTTCAGGAATCTTTTATATTTTGTGAGGGATATGGAAAAGTGCAATGTCCATGTGGTGGACTGCTGAGATGAGGTACATGGTGTTGGTGTTGGGCTTTGATAAACACTATTATGACCTACAATTCACTATTTATTTATTTTTCTAACTATAATTATTTGGGAAAATCTTTCCAATTTTGGGAGATAATGTTATTTACTTGAATAGTATTTCATTTTATCAGTTTTCCACATGTTTACTCTGATTATTTGTTTTGTAATTCATTTTATATTAATGATCATATGGACAGCTACTAAGGGTAAAGTCTCCCCACTATTAGACTCAATCCCTAGCTGCTAGTTTGTAACTTATTGCATATGGGATGGCACACATGAGGTCTTATGGAACACCATCTTAGACTTAATTATTGGTTTTTTCATGATATCGTTTTTTAGAAAAAAATTCATGTATGGATACCACAAGTGGAAGTGGTTTTTGTAATGTCTCCCATAGTGGTAATAAATCCTAAAATAGTGTTTCAATTATATATTATCTAATATTATGGGTCGCGGTTTTTATTCCCTTACTGTACACTTGGTTAGACACTCTTGGGGGATATTATTAGGTTAATTTAAATTATCTTTATTAACCATCATAAAGGATTTGAATAGAAAATTACACTGAACGAAAAATCATAAATGTAATTTTTCATATATTGAAATAATGGTTTCTTGATTTAGACATCCTATAAATAGGTTTTCGTGATTATGTGTAATCACACTATAATTAATGTTTCTCACATTATTATTTATTTTTTAAGTCAGTGGTTGGAACTGTGAGAAATTTTGTTAATGTAGAATTTTAAAAATTAATTAATTATTATCCGTATGATAAAAAATGTAAAATGTGTTAGATATGGTTTCCTAGAACCCAATTTTTTTACATTCATTACAAGTATATTTAATTTAATTTAATATTAAACATCTTATTACATATTTTTCATTTTTCTTCAAGACTATGATGTAGTAATGTCTAAGAGTACTGGTTGCATTGATAAGGTCATGGTAGTTCCCCACTATGATGAGAACTATGAAATTCTCTAAACATATTCATAAATATTGTTCTATAGTTAGATTACATACTATGATGGGACACATGGTATAATGACTGACATGTGAGAGTACTTGTAAAAAGATGAGACTTCTTCTCATGAAGATCTCACATGGTAATCTCCAAGAAAGCAGATTATGAGAACAGAACTGCCAGTAGGAATTCCGTATGATTTTTTTTCATCAGATATTTCTATATATGAGTGTTTTTACTGATCCTTAGACAATAATTTTATCATTAATATGTGTCACGACTCAAACAATCTGATTTATTGATGAAAGCTGCCACACAGATA
The DNA here is from genome assembly GCA_963277665.1 of Viscum album. NCBI lineage: Eukaryota > Viridiplantae > Streptophyta > Magnoliopsida > Santalales > Viscaceae > Viscum > Viscum album. The sequence goes on along the minus strand of OY728123.1, from coordinate 1,735,924,257 downwards.
GTTGGCGAGAAGTATGGTACGTTGGGTGCATCACGGTGGGAATGTTATTAATGGATATGCAAATAAAGGATTTGTCCCTTACATTAATGGGAGTTGATATATTTTCCCTTTGATTGAAATATAATTGTCACAAAAAAATCAATGGCCATGGTGTAACGATGAGTTTATTTCATGTAGTCAAAGAACGAATAATCAAGCATAATGGATGATGACAATATCATTAAACTAGATTTATGAGATATTGAGACAGAGGGGTTATATTAAAGAGTGATTATTCATATGTGTGTGTTGTTGTTGCAACTTTATGTTCATTCTCTTGGGTTCCTTGACCTATTTCTAGACAGTACTCTTAGTTAGGAAGTGGAGTTCGAGCGTACCAAGGCTGATCCTATAGTAAAATAATTATTTGAAATAAGGTAAACAATTATTTAACTATTTAGCACAAATTAAATAAATAATAACACTTTAATTATATTGTGATGTGGAATTTTATTTATAATTTTATTTTGCGCATGTTGGTGAACAATAAATAATGATGTTGTATTATTATTAAAATCAAGGTTTTTCTCTAAGGTTAAGATTGTATTTAATTACTGATATGAAATTGAATATTGTAATTTAAGCCCTATGTTGATAAATAGACATTTATGTATATTGTTCCATGTACCAAACTACACAGTCGGTGAATTGAGAATTGTTGAGCTAAAAAATTTCTCCCTTGAATCCTATTCCCGTCCCTATCAAGAATGAGATATGTACATCAAGGATAAAGAACAAGTGATCAAGAACAATAGACACAAGACACTCGCTTCACCACGAGAGCACCCAGAGAATGAGAGGTTACGATCAGAGGCCATTATAGAACGTGTGTATCATCACTGGAGGGAATCTTGTTGCGATCCACACAAGTGTAACGAGGTAATATGGAAGGGTCATTTCATACAATAAAATCATAAACTAAGAAAATACAAAATATCCTTGTTTTGATTTCTTTATGAAATTAATAAAATTAATTATATAAATTATTTTCAAAATGTTTCGGGCCTCTTTCTTCTTTATCAAAATATTTGATTCTATTCAGTGGTGACTACCATTCATCATCATATTGATCTGGAATAATCTTTTATCATGATAAAAATTAAAGTTGGGTGATGTCCCTATCACACTTATGTGGTACTTAGAACTTACATGTGGTATCAGAGTAGTAACATCATAGTTTATAATTATGTAAATAATTTTGTTGATGATTTACACATTTAATAATTTAGTTTGAAATTCAAGTTAATTATTCTATAAACTTGAATCTCAACTTTTGTTCCTCCTCTTTTGTACATAATTAACCATATAGATTATGGAATTACTATCCTTGTGAGAAATAAAGAAAAACGAGAGTTTAATTTAAATACATTATAATCAGGGCCTATCAATGATCTCATTATATTACATAAAATCAATAAATTGGTGTGTTTCATAGAACATTCTAATAAGTATAAAATATAGTTTCATAAAGGATATATAGGGAGGACGATTTATTTAACTACATGATAAGTATGATGAAATAAGCATGTAGAGACTCTCTCAAATGAATAATAAGATGTTTTATTTATGGAAATCATTGACATAGAGCATGTATTTTTTATAAAAAATGAAAAATATGGTTAACGCAATGGATTATATTAAGTGGTTTCCTTATGGTATCATTAATTTTTGAATGTTTCAAATGTTGAAAATATGGGAATTATGTAAATCAGTTTCATAAGGGGAGAGCTCAAAAATAAGATCAACAAGGTTTTAGGAGTAATGATTTTATTATAGATGATGAAGATACTAAATATTTCAAGTGATATAAAAGAGGTATTACAGTATATGATGGGCAAGACTAGTTAATGTTTTAATAATTCATGGGATTGATTAATGTTTTTTTGTACTGAAATTTCAGAATTATGATATATAATTATCTTTATAAATTTTATTTCCAAAACATTTCATGCTTTTTCTGTAGTAGTTTTTATATAATTTTTTTAAGAATATATTGATTGGTACTGAATAACTAGGAATATAATCTAATGGTAAGGTGATATTTTATTTAAAAAACACCTGATTGATGGAATGTTAATATTTAATATCTACCTATTTATGAAATAATAATGTATATCTATGATAAAAAGACTATTGATAATGTACATGGGATAATTTTAATGACATTAGATCAAATTACTTATTGGATGACAATGTGTGTTCTATAATTTGTGATCTAGTTTAAAAACTATTTTGAAATATAGAATATATTCAATAATATATTATTTTTTTAATTATTTGGGAGATGGTTACTTTTTGGGTACATGAAAGTTTTCATTGTGGTTTTATGTTAATTAAAATTATTACCATGTTTTAAAAAAATAAATCAACACAGTTTTCACATATTTGGTATGTGACATTTAAGGCTAATTTATTTTGTCTGGAGGATTAATTATATGTTAGTTTTCAATGATTCATAATATTTTTTATGAAGTTTTGGATTTTTAATTGGTTCACACATATTTTGAACGATTTTTAAGGTTTAATAATATTATAATGGTATAAGTTAATATTTGGGTATTATTGCTTATGTTGAATTGTGTATAATCATATTGGATAACTAGTGAAAATCAGTTTGGTTTGGGTAAATATCGATAAATAGGAGGAATAATATTTTAATTCAATTTTTGGATATTACAATATTTTAAATGTTAATTTTTGTGTTTCAGACATGTAATATTCCTCTTGAATAATCATTCCCTGACTATTTATTTGATCAAAGCACTGCTAAAGGATGAGATTGTGCATATGATATGAAAATAAATTAGGTAAGTATATTTTATTATATTTTCAATAATTATTGTAAAATAATCCATCAACATTAAGAAAATTGCATTGATATAAAAATTTAGACCTTTAACTTCATTTATGATGAATGAAGGGTCTTTTCAGTTAACATAGATTCATTTTTTTGTCATTAACATTATCCTTGTAGATTATTTATCACTCTCAATTAGTCCTTGGGCCTTAGTTTTCTTTTCCATTTCCATATTTTTACTTCCTGTTAATGTTTTCCTATTTGGAAACCTAGTTTTTTTATCCTATATAGATTTCGTATTTCCATTATCATCATTTTATAAGGGTTATTTACAAACATTTTTTAGATTTTTTTTCCTTAATGAATTTTTAAATTTTGTACCATTCATTACTAAACAAAAGATAAAATTGGAAGGAAAATAATTTTTAAAGGGGGGATAATGTAACAACAACAAAATTTAATAGAATAACATTATCTTTGGTACTGTATGAAATACACAACACCAAGATTAAATAGACCACATGATATTATATAAATATGACTATTATAACCTGCCTACTGAATTGGTGGGAATTAATAGAAATAACCATATTTTGATATATATATATATATAGGTCATACATGAAACGTACCTATTTATTAATTCAAATAAAATATAAATTCAATTATTAATAATTTCATAGTATGCATTAAAAATTAAATAACCTTCAGACAAGATTTTAATTTATTTTTTTGAGAAAATATTATACTAAATTTTCAACCCTTTTAGAAAATTTACTTAATAATATATTACTAGTTTTTAAAATAATTATTTATCAATTTTTGTTGATTTATTGTTTATGAATTTTCTAAAAAGAAATATTTTCATTGTATTTTTAAAAATTGTAGTAAATTTTATTGAAAATTGTTTTTTAATTTCTATAATTTAGAAAGTTACAATTTTTCTAAATAGATTTTAATGTAAAATTATATCTACTATATTATTAATAATCAATTTATGTTCATTGGAAACAATTTTATTGTTTAATTATTAGAAATTTTTTTTTATACTCTAAATTGAATTTTTTGGATTTTTTTTCTTGATATATGTTTCATGATAATAATGAAATTCATCAATATTTCTGAATGATTTTAATAATTAATATATATATATATTATTTATTAACTAAAATTATTTCACATTCATATAATGTTTTATTGGGTTTCGGTTAAGAATAAATTTAGTTCTATAATTAAAAAAGTATTTTTTTTTTAAAAATGATTTGTGTATCATTTTAGTATCATATTTTAAAATTAATTTCTAAAACATATTAAAATTAAATAATTAAAAATTGATTCAATATTTTAAATTAGTAAGATTAATTTTTTTAAATCTACCTTTATTATTTTGAGGAATTATTATTCGTAACTATGGTAAAATTTATCCCCACGGTACAAGGGAAATCGGGTTAACCGAGGATAAAATTTAATGTTTCGGTCAAGGTTTTCATCATAATACTTATTGGATGAATTTAGTTCTACCCATGTAATATTATGTTTTAAATTCAATTATTTAATGGCATTTTTTCATTAAAACGACCTATATGACATTTAAAGGAAATAAAAATACAAAATATATCTCGGTTACTATTAATTATCACTATCGTGTTAACATGAGGAAGAAACAAAGTTGTTAATGAAAATTAATTATTATTTTAAGAATAATAAAATTATATTTATTATTTTAATTAATTTATAATTTTTATCAATTATATAGTTGAAACAAATTTACTCAACACTGATAATGTATTTCTTCAAATTATAGAAAAATAAAATAAATGGTTTTGATAATATTTAAAGTAATATTTTGAGTAATTTTTAGTGTTCCACAAATTTTATAGATTAATATATCATATTACTGTTATGTTATTGTGTTATATTCAAATTTCATCTTTTTCTTGAACTATTCAAATCCAAATTAAATTAATAGTGTTAAAAATTAAATTAATGATATTTTATGAAAATAATATTTTACTAAATTATTTAAAAATAATAAAAAACCTAAAATATGAAATGGTATTTAATATATGGTATGATATTTGATCCCATGGAAATTTATGAATCAAGTTATACATTGTAAAAAATATTATAACCACTTAAATGTGAAAACGTTGTTACCATAGTTAAGGTTAGAATAGGTTAGCTAAGGGATCAAACTAAAATATAAGTTTGAAAACACAAAATTAACCAATCCTATTTATATTAGTTTATTTGGTTTTTAAAAATACTACCTAATCAACAAATCCATATACATTTATAATAATATATATTGACAATAAAATTTTATATATTAGTATTTTATGAAATTCTAAGAGTGATTATCCTCTCACTTATCAAATAGAACCCCAAATTTCGCTTATTTACACCATATTTGGACTTATAGATTGGAAAAACAATAAAAATTATCTTTTCAACATCATTTTAATATTTTTAGAGATTTTTCTATTCTCTAGATACCTAACATATTATACATAATTGGACGTCTAAAATATTTCTTTCAATGAATAAGTAATAAATTTAATCAATCACTTTATATGTTATTCTTTTTTAAATACTCTAAATATTTGTTGTACCTAAAATAATAATAGTGAATTTATTAAATACACACTGTAGTTTTATTATGATAATGACCATTATCCACCCAATATACTATCAAATTCAATGTGAAAGTTCCACTCACACATACATACGCCTTATCATCTCCCCATTGCAGAATATCCCATTTTTAATCACTATATTGTATGGATGGAAGTTATGATGGGTTTAATTTTTATGATTGAATTAATTATGATTCTTTAATGATAATATAACAACTACCTTCTTACATTCAAATCTATTCAAAACCCATAATGATGGACATGAATATGTGTGGCCTACCAACTCCATGAAGTGATGTGATTCATTTTTAAATTTCACTTTACAATTGTGGTAATAAAGATAGTTTTGATGAATATATATGATGAATATGATGTAATTATTATTTTGTAAAGGCGCATTATTTTATCATTATCACATTACATATATAGAAAAGTGAAAACAGCATTAATGTGTATGTAAAGCCAAATGACTCCATGAATGGTGTAATTAATTTTTCAATAAACACATTTTATGGATATATATATTTAGTTATTATATCATTATTAAAATTATTAATTTTAGGTAAATATAATCAATGTAACGTACTAGTGCTACCTAACTGAAAATATCCTAAGAACCAAAATAGTTAATACTCTAAAATAATGATTTTAATAAGAAATTATAAATAAATTGGTGTTGAAATATTATAAAAGGATCAAATATTAATTTATAATTATATAAATGATTATTTTTTAGAATAATAAATATTTTAAATTATCATAAAAGTTGATATATCACATTAAAATCATGTTGAAATTGAGGTAACAGATTTATGGTTTGTCTTTTATTTCACAGAGGCATATGCCATATTCACAACTGATTTCTTTTTTTTTTGTGGTGTACATTCTACCCCTTTAACATGTTATATAATTAATATACTTATTTTAATATTATATAATTTTTAATTTTATTTTATTATTTAGTTGGGATTAGAACATAAATTTTACCAAAGTGGTAAGGAGTTTATGTTAAAATTTCATTTTTATCAAGATAGTTTGGGATTAAGATAATAATAGTGAAATTTCATGATCTAAATCCCAATAAAATCATGAATTTTCATATACTATATTTATATTTGAATATTTTATGTATTATATTATTTTTTCTTTATTTTAGAAATCAATAGTCTAAATTATTATTTATAATGATAACAGGCATTATTACACTCTTCGATTAAATGTATTTTTTGTTATATATCTATGTTTTCTAAAGATATTTTATGTAATTGTTTAGTAATAATACATAATTGTTTAAATTATTAATTTTCATTATTCACATTTTATAAAATGGTTTGAAAATGAAATCATCTTGTTTTTTTTCTTAGGTAATTTTTGAATTATTTTTATAAAAGTGTAGGAGAAATTTACTCGCTTCACTTATATGAGTTTGGTAGAATTTCCACAAATCTATACCAATAAATAATTTGAACATTAATTTAAAAAAATTCATGTTTATTTTTATGGAATCTTGTTTCATAATATTTATGAAATTATTAGGTTTCAATGAATTTTTATAAACATATAATTCATTTTCTACAAGAAATGTACAATGTATCATTTAAAGAAAACTATCATCTATGATGGCATAAATTGATATTATATAAAATTAAATTGATGATATGAACAAATTATTGAATCATTATTATTTATAATATTTAATTATTATTGTTAATATAATAGGTTTAGGAAAACCATTTATTTTACAAGTTTTATACTTTAATAAAGTGATAAAATGTTTATAAAACCCTATTCTTTTACACAGGTAATAAAATTATATAATTTTTATAAAACATATTTTCTTTTCATGGATTAAAATATTATGAATGAATTATGATCTTATGATACACATTTTTCTTAATTTCATTATGTGATTGGCGGGATGTAAATTATTTGTCAAACATATTTTTTGAGTAAAATGGATTTCTGAAGGGAGAAACATCACTATAATGGGATTCGATCCAAGTTCATTATGGGACTCTATTTACTATGAATGTCTTGGGATTAAAACATTACAACAATTATGGTTTAAGGAGTGATCTTAGTCTACTATTATAGTATTGGGAATTAATCATGAATTTAAAGAAATTTTTTTCTATACTTTCTTGTATTCCACAAATCTATGTGTCATGTCAATGTTATCCTATCTTGGATTATATTATTTTATTCCTTCATGATTAATGTCTTATGAACTACTGATATTTATTCTATTAATCAAGATAATTATTTATGCTATGTACGTTATGGTTTTCAAATGTTTTTCTTGTGTTCTCTTATCTTTATTCTGATGTTATATTTATCTTATAATTGATATATCCTTTTTATACCATTTCTGAGCATCTAAGCTCACCCTTTATTATGATTACTTTCCTGAAGTTATAAAGTATGGTTGTAGGTATGATATGTCTAATAAGGGTTTTAGTTATGAGTTACTAAGTGGGATAAGATTTATATATATTGTGAGAAAGTTGATTATGTTTGTGATTTTCCAATGATACTATACCTATATTATTATGGAATGGTTCATTATGGTATGTAACGTATATAAATATAATATGATGTAATATCTACATATGAATTTTATGGGTCACTATATAATAGATGATAATGAAGTTATAAAGTAATTGATTAAAAGTTCTATGTTTATTATATATCAAGTTGAAAAATATTTATTGAATTCATGAGTAATGTTAATAGTTTCTTTTCCCATATCACATTAAAATTGATATTTTTATTTCCAAAATTTCCTTTGTGGAAATTAAATTTTATTTATCTATAACCCCCATATATTTCATCTCTTGTGGGTTTTCTGGTTTTAAAAATATTAAACTCATTTCCCATCCAATTGGTTTATAATTCACAAGGCATTGTTCTTGTATGTGCAACTTGCATAGTTTATTCATTTCAATTTTTAATTTCTTATTCTTTTTCTAATTTTATATTATTTTTTTACAGATATATTTATACATAATTAAATGATTTATTAATGAAAAAAATTTTAACCTTAAAATTCTTATACAAAATTGTAAATGGAATATGTTTTAACATTTTCCTTAGGTTTTTCCCCCAAATAATTTTCTTTTACATATTTTATAGAGATTATTTTTCAAGAATTAATTATTCTTAAATTTTATCATAATAATTTTAAATTCTTTAAATTATTTACTTTCAAAATAAAAGTAGTAAAAAAACTTATAATTTTTTACGTTGAAAACAACTTTCTAATTTTCATCAGAAGTATACTTAATAAAAATAAATTTCTGTGTATTTTTTATTAGCTGTGCTAGATAGTCAATTTCCCTAGATGACTTACTTACAGATTATTGTGACCATTAGGATAAATACTACTTCTTATTAGGTTATTTATTCTATTTTTAAATTTTTAATTGGACCAAATTAATGTGGCGCAAAAAAATTGTGTTTTAGTATGTTCTATATGGGTCTAGAATTATATATCACTCAAATAAATTAGGTAAAATAATGTATCTGATGATATGAAATTTATTAGACTATGGTAGGTACCTATTCGACTACATTATGAAACCATTACAACTATTTTTTATTGTTTTTAGGGATACATGACCTAGAAAATAATTTATATTCATATGTGTGTGCCACATATCTATATTGTATCATATTTTTATGTTATGATATGTGGATCATGATTATTATCTCACATTTCAACATTCCAAAACATAATTGATTATGTTATTAACAACTCATCATGTAATGATTCATGATTATGTATATATATTCAAAATAATAATAATTTTCTTGTGTTATATTAATGTAACTCAATTGTGTTTACATACCCACATGTTCATACTATACATACTTGTGATATTTGATATATTTATTTTTTTACACCATTTACTGAGTGTTTGATATTATCCTTATATTTCTGTTCACTAGAATATGATTAAAGTTATAAAATATGATATGTCTATAAGTGGGTCCATTATAGTGAAATTATATTAAATTGATTACTAGTTTGGAAAATAATTCAATTATTTATTTGATCTATAAATATATTAAACATATAGTTTGATAGGGGTTGATTTATTTTGAAATTTAATGAAAATTATTATATAAAAATGTATTATATTTTTATTTTACACTCTGTCCATCTCTACCCTAGTGCATGCATATTGTTTTAACAAAGAAAATGCTATAATAAATACTCATATATAGAATTTTCATGAAATATATTACCAATTGTGTTGTGAGTAGAACATTACAACTTTTAGTGATATATGGTTATATTTTTAAAAATATTTGAAAAATATTAGGAATGTATTCATGGATAAATTTTCTGTTATTGGAAAGACATTTTAAGACTACATAGACAATCCATTTATTTTTATCTCTATATGTGTGGAGACAAAACTTCCACTCAATTGGTATAAATTCCAATTCATGGTAACACAATGCATTTTTTTCCACTTAATCTCAGTATATAGAATAAAATTAAATAGGGTCATAATTTTATTGATTTCATAACATCCTCTACTAATGTAGGTGAATCCATTAATAAATTTCCTTGAAAATTCTAGGTTTTCTAAATAATTTTTCATTCATTTCTAAATTATTATTGAATCATTTTCCTCAATTCAATAAAGGATTCATGTTTCATGTTTGATAAAAAATAATTGTAATAATTAACATATTAAATAAAAAGATATTATAATAACCAATCATTATATTACATTATTATAGACAACCATTTCAAATCTAGTGGGATTCTTCTAAATTTCTAATTTGTGTTATTCTAGGAAGATTATTTTGAATAATTATTTTTAATCTAAAATAAATAAAAATTATTTCCTATAGAATATATTTTTCATACAACAATAGGAAAATATATTTTAGAATTATTATCTATTAGGGATAAATTTAGGCCATATCTCATTAGAATCAAGGTATCCATTTTTACAAACCACATTGATTGGATTACCATTGTTGTAGGGATATAATTCAAGGTTATTTAAATTGGTGTTTATTTTAAAAGAATTTGATATTCTAATAATATAAAATATAGAACTACATAATCATGTAGTTGATCACCTATCAAGTCATGAATAATTACTTGTAAATCTAATCCATATTATCTATGAAGAATTTATAGATAAGAAACATTGTTAAGAAAAAACTAAGTGGCTTCCTTTATATTCTATAATATAAAATTATATTTATCAAAGAAGAATCAATAGGGAATAATTTTTAATGTTAATAATATGTTTTGGTATGATTCAAATAAAACTTGTTGGAAGATTTATATCTATGTGATGAAGGAGATGATGGAATTATGAGAGGGTGTTTGCGTGAAGTTATGGTTTTATTATTTCTAAATCACATGCACATACTTCTATATAGTGATAAAACTGATAATTTGGAAACAATTATAATATTAATATAGTTTATATTCTAATAACCTACCAATATCAAAGATTATATAGAATTTTTAATGATTATTGATAACAAAAAATGACTATAAATACATGGATATTGTACGAGATGGATCAATCGAGTAGTATAAATGTTGAAGTGTTCAATTTCTATATATGTACTTCATGATAAAATTTCATTAATATTATAGAAATGAATATTTGTTTGTATCAGTTGACTATGTAACAATATGGGTTGATTTCATTAACCTAAATAAGAATATATGATCTTCTACAGTAATGTTTGTAATTAAGAAAAAATAATACAAATTTAAATTTTTGTGTGGCATCATCTGTGATAAGATAATAAAATTATTTAATATAAAATTTAAGAATACTCATATTGAAGTATGGATTAAACCAAAAAAACATGATCAATGTATCATACCCAAACAAGTGCACAAGTTGATATGACCAAAAAGGATTTCAGCAAAATTAAATAAAAATAGATCATTAATAATTATGAGTGTGAACCAATATGTTTGGTTTACTCATTGGGAATTAAATAACTATTATAAAACACACAATGGTACATAAATATTTAGAATTTTATTTAGTAAAAAAATATACCATTCTATAAAGATTTAACAGAATGTTTCATGGGTTATCCATTCTTTCATCATTGATCATATAAGTGCTGCAGAAAGTTGGATGTTTGACTTGAATGGATTAAAATATTTAAAAAAATATTATAATAATTTAAGGATTTTTATAGTAAATTTATTATTGTTTCATGAATACATAATTTAATGTAATAAATTCTAATACGGACAAATTTTATTTCTCTTAATTTCTATAATGAACCACTTTCCTATAAAGCTTATGTACTAGAATTATGGACCACTCTTGGTTGTGGAATAAAATCCTAATTGATATATGAATATTTCTAAAGTATAATTTGATCCATTAATTTTAAAATGATTGAAAATAAATCTATGTTTTGAAGAAGTAATGATGGAAAATCCCATATACTATTTGTTGAGGACTGAGAACGTGGGGACTCATATTGATCAATATAAACCACAAAAACTTTTTATGAAACCCTTGTTCATTACCTGTAATTGTTAGTTTTAAAAAATATTAAATTCATCCACTGAGTGTTTTTAATACATTTTACTCGATGGAAATTAAGAATAAAGATTAAAAAGAAATGGAAAATCATATATAGCACCGAAAGAGATTTAAGGGTTTGGAGTAGTGCTCTTACCCTAACATTTTCAATTGATAATACTATTATATAAGAACTGAATACCCCCAATAAAATATTTTAAAATTATAGATAAAAGCCTACTGTTGGTAAGTATACTATTTGAACGGGTTTTGAATAATTTGTAGCAGTTCTACCTAACAATTTTCTAAGATAAATATCTATTATACAAAATTATGTTTCTTGTCAGCGAACTTAGTTAGTGAATTTAAAAATGAAATACTTATAGCGGTCATAATATTTTGTGTATATAATATTATTTGAACTTGACTATTGGTGTACAATTCACATTATATGTAAAAAACCTCAGTAAGTAAATATAAAATAAAATCATATAATTTGGTTAATACTATACTAAAACTGACCATAGGGATTCCACAAAAAAATCTAAAATTAAATGGCATTGTGTGTGAGTAAAAACCAATAAATAAAGTGTAAAATTAAATTTTTAGAGTTAGTTTCCAATAATATACATCCATACCCCGAATATGTCAATCTATACTAGGGGATACCTGATATAGTGGATGTTTTAGATCCAAAATATTAAAAATAAATCAATAAGTTTAAAGAACATGCTATAGATATAAATTTAGAATCTAATTGCAGTTCCTAATTCTCAATGGATTGTATTTAGAGAATATTGAAAGTAGAAGTGGAAGGGTAAATTTATTTCAATTTTCTTTAATAGGATTGTATCAAGGAAGATATAAGTCAAATATAGTGTAATAAACATAAAGGATATGGGTCTATTAAGGTTTCTCATATTAGTTAATTTATTCTACTAAATTCAATTTTTTTATCTGTAAAACCCCATGAATCAAGCATGATATGATTTGGGTTCTCTGTGAAACATGTTGAGATAAATAAATCAAGAATAATTTATCACTAAATTTTGGGGAAATTTATATTTTACAAATATATCATTATTTTTCTATTATTCTTTAAATGTATTGTTTGTTTTATTATTTGATTATAATATATTAAATGGTGGTTAATATATTTTTATGATATTATAAATAATAAATTTATTATTGAAATCTAGGAATGTATTATCATTTAGTTAAGAAACTATTTTAATTTAAATATTTTATGTTGAATCATTTACTATTAGAAGTATTTGGAAACATGAAATAGAGAAGTGTGAGATAAATATTATGTGGTGAGTTATAAAAGAATAATGGAATGGTATTTGATCCTTAATTGGAAAAGAAATATTCAAAATAAAATTAATCTAAATAAATAAGATGTATACATGAAACAATTATAGCAAATTAATGCTAACTTATATTTATAATTTATGGTTCATGGTCCATCCAGTAACCATCATTACACTACATTGGTCATTAATCATCAATTATGTCCAACATGGTATTTTTCTTCAAAATGATCCAAGAACAAATGAATCTGGTGTAAAACCATGATATTATACTGGAACTCCAATTCAATCCATTTATCTTTACTATGGAGTTATATATTCTAATCAGCACATTATGTTTTAACTATCAAGTATTACACCATCTCCAAAATTGAATTTGTGAAATTTTTGTTGTATTTTTGCCTCTAATATTGTATCACTGAATCCAAAAAAATGTACCTCCATGATTCAATATAGTATAGAGGACTAATGTTGGATACAAACCATGAAATTTCTCTCCACATTATGATGCTATAATTTATTTAAACCAATAGTTAAGAGTATGATATTATACTTCAAATAAAATCAAATAATTCATTATATCAAAAATATTTTCTAGAACCATTATTTCCTATAACACACCTAAAGGATACATTCACATACCAATGCATTTTCAATCATTCTTCGCTAGTTACTCTGACCCTAAAAAATGACCCCATGCTGCCAATGTGAGACTATATTTCCAAGATAATGAAACAATGTGTTCTAATGCAAGATAAATTCACTCTATTATAATAATAGGTATAAAATTTTAGAATATAAAATAATCCATCTAGAAAAGTATAATTAGTACCCTATAAATGTTCATGATTCCTCAAATAACTATAAAAGTACCTAAAAATAAAAAACTATATTGAATTGACTGAAACCAATAATTATGGTACATAGATCAATGGATATTCAACGTGAATAAAATACATTAATCATGGGGGGAAAATAATTCCAAAACATTATTTCTTAACAAAATAGGAGAATTGACTAACGACTTTGAAACATGGAACTCAATATATGGTGGAGAGTGATAACCCCACATGGGAAAGGTGAATAGATTACACCAATGATAATTCATGTAGTTATCCATATGAAGAGACTAATTCATTCACTATCTATATGGAATGATCATAGTTAATGTAAAGAGGTTCCCAATCGAGATCCCATGAATAGAGACAATGAATTATGTACATGAAATTGGATTTATCTCTTTAAAGGTGTGAATATGTATTATGAGGCTAGGTATGCACTATAAGAACTTGGACCTTCTTTTCAGGTATGATTTTACTTTTTCTGGAGATTTTGAGAAAATGGGAGTTTCTAGAAATATTTTAAGTGCACGCCCTGTACTTTATGAGTACACGCCCTGTACTCCCTTTCCGTGTGAGGTCGTGTGATGGCCATGTTCGGGCCACACACACGGTTGTGTGGGGTGATGTGGAGGCCACTTAAAGCGGAGTATGGAAAAACCTAGTACACGCCATGTACTCCAAAAATACATGTTGTGTACTTTCATTATTTTAATTAAATGCACTGGGGTCGTGCCTAACAGACAGAACTCACTTTATCTAGGTTGTCTTCATCCGAGAGAACCCGTATGGCTGTGGATCTTCTCCTAGCCCCCGAGCCTCTGTCCTTTCTCCTTATCGACTGCCGAAGATTGTGTTGGAACCGCATGGTTAGCTCTTCCTTCTCCTAGAGATTTGTTTTCCAATTCCTCCTTTTTTCTCTAGTTATCATGGGTTGAGAATTTTGGATATTTTCTTAGATGTACAACCTTTTAAGGAGATTCAAGACTCGGGGTTCATGTATATTGATCTCTGAGCATAAATGTAGGTGGTTTATGCCTTTCTATTCAATGTTTTTTATTTTTATGTACAATTTCCACCAATATCCTTGAACAGGGTATTGTTTGTTTATTTTTTTCCCCTTTTGTTTTCATGCCTTTCTAGTATGCTTATGTAGAGGTAATATGGTTATAATTATTATGCTTGTATGTTTTGCCCATGCCTTGTTCTGTTTACAACCTTTTGGTCTTAATCAGCCTTTCACCGTTATAACAGTTTTCCATGCCTTGTGACCATAGGATGGAGTGTTTTTCCCTGACATGCTTGTTATGCTGTAGAATGGTTATCTAATTAGCTCTGTATGTTTACATTGGCCTTATAACATTATTATGCACTGACTGTCATGGGGCCATGAGAACCTGTTTCTATAGACTATAAGGGGATAGACCAAGTGAGCTTCCTCAGAGAGTCTTGGATATTATAGACTATAGGGGATAGACTGGGTGAGCTTCCCAGAGTGTATTGGATATTATAGACTACCATAGGTTATACTGAGTGATCTTCCTCTGAGAGTCTGTAGCTTAATAGACTACTAGAGGATAGACCAAGTTAGATTTTTTACAGAGTCTTTGTTTGTTTGAATTTCCTTAAACCATTCGAGGCTATATGAGAAATTTACCAAGTGGGCTTCCTCCGAGAGTCTCAAGACCTTGGGGCTATAAGGTAATTAGACCGCGTGATCTTCTTCAGAGAGTCCCTTACCACCTTAGTCTATAATGGGAATTGACTGAGAGTGCTTCCTCAAAGAGTCTTATAATTTCTTATGACCAAACCATAGTGGTTAGGCCGAGTGTACAGCCCAGAGGGTTGTTGGTACTTCTTGGATATGACCAGAGGGGATGGCTGAGGGTACTTCCCAGAGGGATTCCTATTTGTGGTTAGCTATTTGCTTCACTACTACTTGTTAATATGTGGATTGTCTACTGTGTGTATCATCCTGTTTACTATTTACTGTTTACTGCTTATTATTCTATTACCTGCCATATTCTCACTAACTATTAGTCATAGATCTTCAGGTGGTTGCCTACTGGGACATTATCTCACACCCTTTTTGGGTCATCATTTTGAGACCAAACAGATTATTTTTTTGCAGGTATAGACAAGGGAAAGCGCCCTTCCACTTCAGGTACATGATTTCATTGGAGTATGAGAGCATGGGACCTTTCTGAGGCTTGTGATGCTGAGGAGTTTCTATCTATTTTTCTTTTGTACATTGGTTTAGTATTCTATTCAGCATTTTGAATTGTTTTGTTCCATTCCTAGGCATATGTATCATGCATTATTTCATATATACATGTGTGCTCCAGTTGTTTGTTGTATTAATCATCTGATGTTTACTGTTGTTGGATATTTACTGTTTCTGCTATTGTATACATTGTTTACCTCCGTTGTGTACTCTGCCAATGAGAACATAGTTTCCCCACTATCACACCCAAGTCCCTCGCTACTAGCCATCAGCCTCTGGCATTCGGGGAAATGTGCTTGAGGCCATGTGACCAATTGGGTACGGAGTACCTCTTGGTGGCTTCCGGAACTGGGACATTACAAAGTGGTATCAGACGAATTCTTTTCTCTTGACATACTGTTTGGAGCCTTAGACGGGGATATGATGGAATATGTACTTGGTAATACAATGTGCCCCGGAGTACCTAACCTGCGTATAGGGAAATTCCATACTACCTCATTTATTGGATTTTTACTAGTTTTCACTTTTATAGATGATTTGATTTCACCGTTAGGTGATTCACATGATTTGTGTTGTTATCGTTGTTGTTATTGCGGTTCTATTTCTATCACAACCCGATGAGATGAGGGTATTCCATCTCATGCATCATATAGGAAATTTTTAGAAATCACATGACATGCATTCTTGCCATTCCATCTAGGAGGAATTAGCGATTGGAAGTTGTTGTGATATATGTTGTGTAGATTATGCATGATGTTGTGATAGAAGCTTTGCTAGAGTCTCTACTATTTGATAGAGATTTTGTTTGTATAGTAATTAGCTTAAATGGATTCCAAACATTGGTTCCTAAGGTGTTATGGGCCCTTATAGATAGAAATTTGGTGGATCATTTCCTAGTGTCTTTGTTATAACTTTTATAAGAAGTCAAGATTTGATTTTTGGGACGTAAGGGCCCTCACGGATCGGAATTTGTCACCTTAATCCTTGTTTTCTATGTTTTCTGGTCTTTAGAGAAGTTTTTGTTCTACTTCCTGGAAAACCCAGAATACACGGTGTGTAATTTATTAATACACGCCGTGTACTTTTTAAACTGTGTCACTGATAGTGTGGGAAGAAACACGGGGTTGTGGAAAATCATCAGAAACAAGTCGTGTACGGTACGTACAAGCCGTGTTATAGTGACCGTGCATCTACCCATGTGGATAATGACACGGATGGATGAAACTTTTACTTTACACGCAATGTCTTGTTATCACACGCCCTGCCATGTATCCTAAGTACCCATTCATGTCACGAACAACACGGGCAGGGGAAAACCTTCATGTACACACCGTGTTCGTAGGGAGCATGTCGTGTATAGTGAACCGTGTAGCCGGCTTTGTAACTAACAACACGGGTCATTGAAACTTTTTCTAGTACACGTCGTGTCCTTCGTGCACACACCTTGTAGTCTAGGATTAAGAGAACCGTGTGGGTTAGTTGTGTAAGGAGACTCGGGTAGGGGAATAGAGTTCAAGTACACGCCGTGTGTTGGGACAAAATGTCGTGTGGTTGGGGCGTTACATGACCAGTAGTGGCAGAAATACATGACAATGTGAATGTTTTAAAAGAACATGTCATGTAGTTTTTATACACGTCGTGTAGTCATGTTTTGAAAAACATGAATGTTTCCTTCTCCCGTTCTCGTCTTGTAATCTTATGTTCTTAGTCCTTGATAATCCTGATCTAAGGTATGATTTTGACCTTTCAGAGTTATGCCACCGAGATGTCATCCAGTTGTACGTTAGCTGCCATATGGTGATAAGACACCGGATATGGCCGATCAGGGACCTCCTGCAGATCCTAATGTTGTGCCAGTCTTGTCACCAGTAGTTATACTAGTGGCATGCACCGATGCGCGGTTTAGGGAAGACATTTTGAATATGATGCAGACCTTCCAGGGAGTGCCGCCTCCTGCCCCATCGATGGAATAATTGACGTGGGATTTCCATCAATAGTATCCTCCTACATTCTTAGGGGATGGATGAACTCATGCTGAAGAGTCTTGGCTAGAGGCCATGCTGACAATTTTCGAGCATCTCGAGATACCTACAGATTAGAGGGTGAATCTCTCTACCTATATGCTCCGAGACTCCGCCGAGTGGTGGTGGGAGGTTATCTCACCATTAGGACGCCATCATAGTATGACATGGGATGAGTTTTGGGGCATCTTCTATGATTACTTCTACCTGGACACCTTGAGGGCCGATCGATCCTGGGAGTTTATGATTCTAGAGAAGGGTACTCTTTTGGTTATGGAGTACTCGTCTCGCTTTACCGAGCTACAGTGTTTCACGGCGATTCCATTAGGTGATGAGTTGTTCCTTGCACAGATGTTTGAGGATGGTATGAGGCACGACATCTGCTCACAGGTGAACATCTTCATGTCGAATCTGTTATCCCCCATCATTAACCAGGCGCTGATCACAGAGAACAATCTGAGGGATTCTGGAGCAGTGATCCAGGGCGGTAGAGTCGTTGTTCCTCCTACTGGTAGTAGGAAGTGTTGTAGGGATTATGTTCAAGGAGATCAGAGTAGGTGGAATGTATCTTCGTGCAGCCAGGTAGTATGATTCCAGTGCGGGAGGAGTGAGCATACTAGGCCTCAGTGCCAGAAAGACCTGATGGAGTGCTGATACTGCAGCAAGATGGGACATCTTCAACATTTTTTCCAGATCTTCTCACCTAAATATGGTGGTAGGGGTTCTTCTATGACCCCGCGTATAGGGGATGGATCACCAGCTTCTCACCAGTCTAAGAACTGGAGTTCTTCCAGCCATTCGAGCCGAGGTGGAGGTCCCGGGCATGGTGGCCAGTCACCAGGTTACAAGCGACATCAGAGTGGACCAACATAGAGTGGTCAACCAAGTTCTCAGGGTCGTGGTACAGGCCAGACATTCGCTGTGAAGTAGAACCACTAGGAGATGGATCTTGTACCTTCCATAGTTCTATGTACGATCTTAGTAGCCTCAGTTTTATCTTCAGTTCATTTAGATACTGGGGCTACTCATAGATTTATCTCTGTTGCTATTGTGGAGAGCCTTGGGCTTTGCATCTTTTCTTCTACTGATACTTTGACTCTAGACACACTATTGGGGACTAGATCGGATAGCATACGTTAGTGTAGAGTGTTCCCTCTTGAGGTTTCATGGTTTCACTTCTTATATGACCTCTATGTCCTAGAGATGACGAGCTATGATGTCATTCTTAGAATGGACTTGTTAGTTCCCTTCCAAGAAGTCACTGATTGCTATCCTCGCAGGGTGAGTTTCGTATCACCAGAGGGTAGATCCTTTATTTATAGAGGTGAGTTAGATTTCCAGGCGAGTCGAGCAGGACCCGAGCATCATGGGCTAGGAGGAGTTACATCCCAGATTTCTATTAATTATTTAAAAGACCAGGGGACATCACAATAAGACTTCTCTCCAGTGGTGTATGGTTTTAGAGATGTCTTACTAGAGGAATCTTTAGGTTTATCTCAGGAGCGTGAGCTAGAATTCGCGATTGAGCTCATGCCAGGAGTGGCATCGGAATAAATTCCTCCTTATAGGATGGATACACTGGACTTACAGGAGCACAAGAAGTAGTTGGATGAGTTGTAGTAAAAGGGTGTCATCTGACCCGGTACTTCTCCTTGTGGTTCATCTGTCCTGTTTGTGAAGAAGGTAGAAGACACGCTCAGGATTTGTGTGGATTATTGGAAGCTAAACCGGTTGATGGTCAATAACCGATATCCCTTGCCGAGTATCGATGGTCTATTTGATTAGCTTAGAGGATCTAGATTGTTCTCGAAGATTGACATGAGATCAAATTATCATCAGTTGTGAATTAGACCATATGATATAACTTTTATAGCTTTCCAGATAAGGTATGGTCTACACGAGTATATGGTTATATTGTTTTGTATCACGAATGCGCATGCAGTTTTCAGGGAACTGATGAACTGAGTGTTTCATCCATACTTGGATTCATTCGTGGTGGTTTTCGCGGATGAAATCTTTGTGTACTCTCACACTCAACATGACCATGGTACCCATCATGAGATATTTCTTAGTACACTGATAGATCCTTGTTTATATTCTATCCTCTCTAAATGCCACTTTTGGATGGATCAGATTCACTTCTTGGGTCTTGTTACCTCAGAGACAGGAGTATCAGTAGACCCAGTGAAAGTGAGAGCTGTATCTTCCTGGGAGTATCCAAAGAATGTCTTTGATGTGTGGAGTTCTATAGGGATAGCTGGATACTAAAGGAATTTCAGGCAAAACTTTTCATGCCTAGCAGCACCACTGAAAAGTCTGACCAAGAAGGGGGCAAAGTTCTTATGGTTAGATTCTTGTGAGTCAGCCTTTTAGGAGCTAAATGGGAGGTTGATGTCAGCACCGATACTAGTCTTGCCAGAGCTGGGAAAGGGATATACGATCCACTGTGATGCTTCAAGTATCAGGATGGGTTTTGTGCTTATGTGGGGAGATGGAGTCGTTGTGTACCGATCTCGATAGTTGAGGCCACATGAGAGGAATTACCTGACAGACGATCTGGAGTTGGCAGTTGCTGTTCATGCCTTACATTGTTGGAGACATTACCTTCTTGGAGAGCACTTTGTGGTGTTTACCAACCACAATAATCTCATGTACATCTTTAATCAGCGTGATCTTAATCTGAGACAGCACAGGTGGGTCGAGTATCTTTAGTTATTCGACTTTGAGCTTGCCTATATACCAGTAAAGGGCAACGCAGTGGCTGATGCCTTGTGTAGGAGAACTCGGATACAGGCAGTTCAAGAGGCCATCAGTGAGTGGAAGCTTATGGTTCTATTCTCTGAGATGTATTTGGAGGTTCATGACAGACATGGCCATAATTTTCTAACTTTTGTAGCTGTTACCACTACACTTCTTGATCGGGTACAGATGAGGAAGATATCAGTCTTAGAAGGCCTAGTCTAGAGGGAGAGTGTGTTAGGAGAGGACCCTCTTCTTATATGGAAAGTGGGCGAGGATGAGATCTTGCATCTCTAGGGATGCGTATGGGTGCCAATAGACATATGTGAGGAGATAATGTGGGATTTTTATTCCTCAGTTTGGGCAGTTCATCCTACCGTCACCAAGATGTATCTTGATCTACACAGCCAGTATTGATGGATAGGTATTAAGAGAGATGTTGCTGGTATTTTCATGAGGTGTCCCACTTTTCAGTAGGTGAAAGTGGGGCATCAGTGACCGGTAGGTCCTTTGCAGCAGTTACCCATTCCGGAGTGGAAGTGGAATGATATCGCGATGGACTTTGTGACTAGTTTTTCGAGGTCACCTCGAGGGAATGAAGTTTTTTGGGTTGTCATCGACAAGCTTACGAAGGCTGCTTACTTCATTCCGATCAAGGAGACCATGGGAGTTGATGAGCTAGGATGGTTGTACATACTAGAGATTTTACGCCTACATGGAGTTCCACACTCCATTTATTCAGACCGGGATGCACGTTTTACTTCTTGGTTCTAGTGGGGGCTTTAGAATTCTTTGGGTACACAGGTACTATTGAGTACATCATACCATCACTAGAAAGACATCCAGTCTGAGCATACGATTCACGTGCTAGAGGATATGCTCCGATCTTTCATTCTAGACTTCGGAGGTTCAAGGTAGAAGCATATACCTCTTGTGTAGTTCGCCTAAAACAACAGTTTTCAGGAGACTATTCAGATGTTACCTTACGAGACATTGTACGGTAGGCCATGCTGATCACCTTTATGCTGGCTAGAGGTAGGAGAGGCAGATTTGCTAGGACCTCATCTTGTTCAGGAGACCTCAAAGCAGATAGAGTTGATTCGTATGTGGATGGCTATGGCACAGTCTCGACAGAAGTCTTATGCTGATCAGCAGAGACGACCTATGGTGTTTGACGTTGGGGATCCGGTTTTCCTGTGTGTCGCACCGAGGTTGGGACTCAAGAGTATTTGGAGATAGGGTAAGCATTCACCGTGGTACGTTGGGCCGTTTGAGGTGTTGGAGAGAGTTGGGCCGGTTCCCTATCGGTTGCAGTTACATCAGAGGTATCGGGCTATGCACGACGTTGTCCACGTTTCTCAACATAGACGTTACTTTTCAGACCCGTATCATGTCTTTCAACTTGAAGAGGTTGATCTCGAAGCGAATGCCTCTTTTGAGGAGCATCCTATCCAGATTTTCGATCATAGTATGATGGTTCTATGTGGTCGGTCTGTTCCATTGGTACGGGTGTTATGGAAGCATGAGCGAGTATAGGATGAGACTTGGGAGAGGGAGGACGATGTACGATCGCAGTGGCCGGAGCTGTTCAGGTTTTCTTCTACTATGCCTTGCTAGGGAAATTTGGGGATGAATTTCTTTAAGGGGGGAAGTTTTTAAGATCCCAGACCTTCTTTTTAGGTATGTTTTTCCATTTTCTGGAGTTTTTGAGGAAAGAGGAGTTTCTGGAAATTTTTGAAGTACATGTTGTGTACTTTATGAGTACACGTCGTGCACTCCCTTTCGATGCGAGGCCATGTGCTGGTCCTTTCTAGGCCATAGAGATGGCCATGTGGGGTGATGTGGAGGCCGCTTAAAGCGGTGTACAGAAAAACCTAGTACACGCCATGTACTCCAAAAGTACACGCCGTGTACTTTCTTTTTTTTCATTAATCGCACTGGGGTCACACCTGGCGGAAAAAACATGCTTCTTCTACTTCATCATCATCCAAGAGAATCCGTACGGCTGCATATATTCTCCAATCCCTAGAGCCTTTGTCTGTTCTCTGAATCGACCGCTGACGATTGTGTTGGAACCGCAGCGATAAGCTCTTCTCCTAGATCTTTGTTTTCCAATTCCTCCTCTTTCTCAGGTTATCCTGGGTTTAGAATTTTGGACATTTTCGTAGATTTATGATGTTCTAAGGTGATTCAAGCCTCGTGGTTCGATTATATCGATATCCTAGCATCAAGCTAGGTGTTTTGTGCCTTTCAATTCAAAGTCTTTGAGTTTTTTATGCAATTTCCACCAATACCCTTGAACAGGGTATTGTGTGTTTACTATATTGCCCATTTTATTTTCCTGCCTTGATTGTATTCTTGTGTAGAGGTAATTTGGTTATAATTTCTACACTTGGATGTTTTTCCCATGCATTTTTCTGTTTACAACCTTTTGGTCTTGTTCAGCCTTTGGCCATTATACATTTTTTTCATGCCTTGTGACAATAGGATAGAGTGTTGTTCCCTGACATTCTTGTTATGCTTTAGACTGGTTAGCCAAGTATCCCTATAGGTTTGCATTGACCTTATATCATTATTATGTGCTGACTGGCATGGGTCCGTGAGAACCATGTGTTATAGACTATAAGGGCAGAGACGGAGTGAGATTCCTCAGAGAGTCTTGGATATTATAGATTATAGGGGATAGACCGGGTGAGCTTCCCAGAGATTCTTGGATATAATAGACTACAAGAGGGTATACCGAGTGAGCTTCTCAGAGAGTCTTGAGCTTTATAGACTATAGGAGGAAAGACAGAGTGACCTTCCTCAGAGAGTCTTTGTTTGTTTGAAATTGTTTAAACCATTCCAGGCTATAGGAGGAATTGACTGAGTGAGCTTCTTTAGAGAGTTTGTGATAGACCTGAGGCTATAGGAGGAATTTACAGAGTGAGCTTCCTTATAGATCCCCTAGACCTTGGGGCTATAATGGGATTAGACCGCGTGATCTTCCTCAGAGAGTCCCTGAACACCTTATACTACAAGGGTAATTTACTGAGTGTGCTTCCTTAGAGAGTCATATAATTTCATATTACCAAACCATAGGGGTTAGGATGAGTGTACTGCCGAGAGGGTTATTGGTACTTCTTGGATAGGACCAGAGGGGATGGTTGTGAGTACTTCATAGAGGGATTCCTATTTGTGGTTAGCTGTTTGCCTCACTACTGCTTGTTGATATGTGGATTGTCTACTATGTGTATCATCCGGTTTACTATTTATTGTTTACTGTTTACTGTACTATTACCTGCCATATGCTCACTGATTGTTAGGAACAACTCTTCAGGTGGTTTCCTACTGGTACATTGTCTCACACCTTGTTTGGGTCATGCTTTTGGCCCAAACAGATTGTGTTGTTGTGGGTATATACAAGGGAAAGCTCCCTTTGACTTCAGGTACTTGATCTCATTGGAGCAGGAGAGCATCAGACCAAGCTGAGGCTTGCGATGCTGAGGAGTTGCTATCTTCTTTTCTTTTGTACTTTGGTTTAGTATTGTATTCAGAATTGTGACTTGTTTGGTTTCTTTCCTAGGAATATGTATCATGCATTATTTCATATATACATGTCTCCTCCAATTTTTTATTGTTTTATTCTTCTATTGTTTACTTTTTTGGATATTTACTACGTTTTCTGTTGTATACATTGTTTAATTCCACTGTGTACTCTGCCAATGAGGGCATAGTTTCCCCACTATCACACCTAAGGCCCTCGCTGCTAGTCGGTAGCCTCTCGCATTCGGGGAAATGAGCTTGAGGCCATGTGACCAACCAGTTACAAAGCACCTCTGGGAGGCTTCTGGAACCGGGACGTTACATGCATGGATATAGCTAATGGATAAGTCTCCACCATCAATAATTATATAATAATCTTTATCTTTATACTATTTTTATTATATTAGCTTAAATATTTGTTCTAATCACGTACTATGTTTCATGTGTGGTTTGGTTGATAATTTATTCTAATGATTGAGTAAATAATATTCATCTTATATTTTACTCCATTAATTAATGTTTTTTATGATCATCTATTATGTGAATATATCTGAGATGGTGGTGGGATGATATTTGAATTCTATCCCCATGTTCTTGGATTAGGGACTTAGTTATTTCAAGCACAAGTGTATCAAAAGAATATATATGACACAGTAATCACATCATCAAGGTACATAATACTCTTAGTGTAGTTAGCATGGGTGACCTCACCTAGACCTATGGTTGAACAAAAAAAATGAATAGTGACTCAATAGATCACTTGGAATGGAAGACTGATTACACTATAAATGAACTGATAAATTCCTACATTAGTAAAATAATGTAAAACAATACTTCCAAACAACACTTTCTTTCCTCATTTTATTCATAAAACAATTTCTCAATTATCTTTTTTATTTCCCTCCAACAGAGTTATATTTCTTGCTTAATCTATAATTACAACAATTGTTACTTACCTCACAAAAAAATAGAAATTATCTAAAAATTCCAAAACTAATATATATAAATAATGAATTTAATTGACCATCCATATGGATATAACCTAAGGAAATCCTAGTTAATATGATGCTTTACTTTGGGAAATTATAGGGAGACTCATCACTATAAAGATTAACACAGATAAATATTCATGATTCATATCATTTTACTCCATTTTTGTTAAGTTTTATCTTATGAATGTGTCTCACCTTCTTCTATAGATTTTTATCAACCTTTTGGGACACTTAGATCATCCAAAGTAATAATTGTTAAGAAATAGTTTGGTTAATATAATATTTTTTTGCTTCCCATATAAATTTAATGTCAATAATTTCTATATCCACAAACATTTGGTCTCTTTATAACCAAACAATCATAAGGAAGTGTGATTCTTTTTCTTGCGAATTAAATCCACCTTTAATACCTTCTCATCATGGTAGTGTGTTTATAATTCATAAGCCTTCATCAAATCATACCATCACATTAGAATATGTTCAATTTAATCTATGTAAGAATATACTTTAATCTATTTTTATTACTATATATGTCATACTTCTCACCATAATAATAATTTCACTAAATAATTTTTTTATAAATACTACAACTACTAACTTACGATCTTTATTAAGTAATTTTCTTATTAAAACATTATTTTTAATAAGTTAAAAAAGTTCACCATTCCATTTTTCATAATAAAAAAACAAATAACATATCTAAAGAATTATTGAATATCAAAAAACCATATTCAATATAGGGTTGGGGGTGAAAATATTGCAACCAATATCTTATTAGGATCGTTGAAGTTCTCTTAATAGGGTTATATGTAGAGAATATTTATACCCTAACGATTTTCCATGGTTAGTGGGATATAATATTGGGAGAACATAATCGTAAATAATTTTTCATGAACCATCCCTCGCTAACCTTGATCTGAGTACCTGAGTTCGCCTATGACATGGCTGGTTACATACTCCCAATTATCATTATCTATAAATTAATGCCTGGGAATTATATATATGAAAGACCAAATGACTTATCCTTATGAAATAAGAACAAAAATAGACTTCCATAAGAATTTCATGCAGGTCCACTTCATACATTGGATGATCATATATTCAAAATATACAGTTTCAATAATACGAAAAACCATTAATGCATAATTTCATAACATAACTTATCAACTATAAAAACCACAAAAATTATAACCAATGTATATATATATATAAATTCAAATTTTAATAAAATTATAGAATTTTAACAAGGGAAATAAAAAATTGAATGCTAATGTTTTATAATACACAAGATGTATACAATACCAAATAGGATAGAGATTGCAGTCACCCATCTCTATGTGTCTGTAAAATATATTTTTCTTCGAACAACCATTATACTCAATCTAGAATTGATATAACAATTGATACATCAACAAAAACCCTATATTGAATTTGAAATGAATATAGCTGTGACAACAAATTACCTTTAGGAATGCACCTCCAAACTATTGAATAAAATTTAAATGTAAATATACTTCATTATAGCATGGATGTACAACTACGAATATAAAATTTTCATTTTAAGTAAAAAAAATTGCATGAGACCTAACATAAATTAATTTTATCTAAGGTAAACATTGAACACATCTATAAGTAAAAAATATTAATGGAATTAAAGGAATGTATAAAATTTTAAATAATATAAATATTTAAACCCCATATATTAAGAATAGTCTCTTTGTGGATGTGACGTGAATATTCTACAATTTACCACCGCTTTTATGTCACAAAAAACATCATGAGAGAGATAAGTGTATACATTTAAAATGAAATACCCTAATATGATAAACAGTAACATTTTAACCATAATTTAATTTGAACCAAAATATACAAATATTTGGAAAAGAATATATGAAAAAGTATTTAAACAATAATAAAATCCACTCATGTGATGAAAAAATAACCCAGTGTCATGGGAAGAATCCATATGAGGCTAATTCAAAACTTACTAAGATTATCATACTATTCCATATCTATATAACCCTTATGACCACATCTTATAATATAAAACAAAATAAAAAATTATTGGTAAAAATATTACCCATGGTGAAATTAAAATATAGTAATGCAATATCAACTTTACTAAGATATGATAAATTGATACCAAGTGGCACTTGTAAATTGTTTATGCCTATGTACATGAGGTTACCATTTTAAACCAAATTGAGGTGAAAAATATCAATCATAATAAATAACATAAAATATCAACAACATATAGAAATATGTATCTGATAAGAAAAAAAACACAATCATCTCTACACATCCATTATAAAACATCCCCTTTTATCCAGAATAAAAAAAAATAGAAATGCATCCACCTAACCATCTATATTCCACCAACTCAACATAATATCAATAACTCTATAAATTTTAGACCATAATATGTAATTGATCACATAATAGTTCTAATTAATTGTTCAATAAATTTTTATGATGTTATAATCAATCCTTCACAACATATTTAGAGACCCCAAGTTATGAAATCATATTTAAAAATAATATAATGGAAATTCCATCAACTCATTTAGAAAAACATAGATGAAACCATAAACACAAATATATATAATAAAAGTTCCCAAATAATGGGATTATTTAATTAGAAGTCATTTTAGAAGCCAAAAACACATTAATAAACAATTTCCACTAGGAAGATGCAATATGGAATTTAAATGAACATTTGATATGCACAGTTTATATGAAAATAGATATCTCGCATAGAAACATAAGAAATAATATTTATACAGAATAGAAACTAAGAGGAAAAATAGCTCCAATTTGTATGCATTAATATATAAAATAAATATAATTTTTTAAGATTTCACACATAAGGTATAAATAAGAATGAAATCTATTGATTTGAATATAAAATCCTTTAATGGACTATCCTACCTCTATAAAATGAATTCACAATTTTTGTAGTTAATATACCTTTAAGAGTTATGGGACCCCAAAAAATATAACTTGGAAACAAAAAATTATAAAACCCACTATTAAATATAATAAATACAAACCATATGTCATTATGACCATCTTATGACAATACAAAAATATAAAAAGATAAAATAAGAAGATATGAAGATTTATAGAACACATTACCTCAAAGAATCAATATCCACACATGATTTGAATCCATTTATAATTCTATAAGGAGATAATAAACAGATGGATTACAATTTCTAGGAATCTAGAAATTGAATTTATAGAAAAGTGGAACCTATATACTATAATTCAACAAGGGGAAATATAGAAATTTTATTAATTTAAAAAATAAAAATAAGTTTTGATTTCATGAACATAAAGTTCACAACATGATTCCTACTCAAGAAATGTTATATATTAATAATAACCACAAATTGCAATTTATATAATTCAAAAAATTTATAAATCATATATTTCAATTCATAATTAAATATTTAAAAAACCCCATTTGTTGAATTTTTCTTGGAAAAATGTAATCACATAGTATTTCTAAAAAATGACGATGCAAAACCTTACATATCATACAAGGGAATATCCTTGGATAACAAAAGCCTTATATTATTAGACATTAGAAATTTTAAATATATCCCAAATAAGAAAATAAGTATTCATAGAATCCTCACATATAAAAACTATATGTTTTAAGACTTACCAATTTCCTAAAAACCTATAAATATTATGTATGAAACCCCTTTTTCATTACATTGAATCCATGGAAATGGCCAATTACACAAATAAAATGGGAAAAAATAAATGATATATATTTAATATGTATTATTTTTACCACATTATGAAAAATATATAAATAATATTTTTTCACAAATGCATAATATATTATCCAACACTATTATAATACATAAGGTTTCTGACATAGACATTTTTCTAGTCCTGGTATAACATCACACATGGAGACTCATATACACCATTATTTAGAAAAATTTCTAACCCAACTCAAAAAATACATACAAATTGTGAAAGCCTTATATAGTAGGAGTTTTTAATCATTATATAATTTTTCTGAAACTTCCACGAATGAAAAAAAATTCATCCCACAATTTTTTAGACTAAAATTTTAAAGAAAATAATTACCATATTTAACAAATAACCATTTATCTTTTCAAAAAATACCTATTATATAATTTTATGTCATATATACCCCTAATTATAGCCCAAATCACATGGTTTCATCCCCAACTTATATTGATACCCTTGATACATTGATATTTTCCAAAATCATACGGTTTTAGTAAAATTACCCCTAAATCAAGAAATAGAAATGAAAACAATAAATAATATATTTTATACCATAGAATGACATTGTATTAATTATAATTTTACACCACTATAAAAACATTATATCTCAGAAACTTCTAGTGAACACCCTTTAGAGTAAAACACTTTCACAATAAGGGATAATTACAAACACTCAAATATTATACATAAAACCATTAATTAAAACATTATACACATATGGGTTTATCTCAACTATTTTATTATATATTAATATAAATACTAAATATAATTAAAATAGAAAGCTAAAAATTAAATCTCAATGTCAAAAAAAGACATTTATAATGGAACCAATTTAAAATAATCAAATTCACATTTTCTAGATGTGTAATATAAAGAAACAAACAGTTACAAACCATTTTTAATAAGTAAAAATTATCAATATAAATGATGACTATAATAATGTAAAATATAACACTTATTAATTATAAAAATGTTATTTCTAACTTTAAACCCAAACATGGAATAATCCACACAAAATAACCCCAAACATGAACATTAACTTTCTATTTTACAATTTAAATAATATCATAGATACTGGATCAAATAAACAATAAAAATAAAACATTTCCAAAAAATCAATCTTATGTAACCAAAAAAATATTTTATAAAATTTTTGACAAAAAACAAAAATTAAAACCAAAACCTGAAAAACTCCAAATTAACCTCTTTTTGAAATAAATTTTTGATGAATTTTAAATCCATGATTAATTCATTAAATATCCCTATTCAAATATTCAAAAATATATTTTTTTAGAAAATATAATTCATAAAAATAACCCACTATTTTTAAATAGATGGTGTATTTTGAAATAATTATGTTGAATATAATTATAGAGATACCAATAACCCATTATTTTCATAATATAATTAATGTTTTCCTCCAAACACACCACCACTTTCTATAACCAAATGACTGAAGAATTGCATATCCTTTAAAACACTGGATTATATTAGGAATCACATGAACAATAATATGAGTCACAACCCATTAAATACTCTATAACTATTTTTCCTAAATTGGTATACTAAAAGTAAACATTTATATCCTTATGGTTACATATTTCTATTTTATCTATGAAAATATATCAACTTATATATCTTTATAAATGTCAAAGTCAATAATTAAATACATATATATACATAAATATTTAAAAATGAAACGATATGGTAAAAAAACAAGTATGTTTGAAACATTAGATATCCAGGATTAACACATACTAGCACATAAAAACAAACTGGAATCCCCTCTCTAATTTCGTTACCATTAATTAAGTAAATCAGTCATAGATATAAGACTTATATAATGATGTCTACTATGAAATAATTATTTCTCACATTTATAAACTCCAACCAAAAACCAATAATTAAATTTTTTTAAGACTAATAAAGTAGAAAAATCACCCCTTACAATAATGGTTGAATTAAAAACTATTTAATAGAAAAACACCTTCAAATTAAGATTTCTCTATAATGATAAAAGGTTTACAGCACTTTAAAACTATAAAAGTTCCAACAAACTACCTCCAAAAAAATGTTGTGAAACCCTATATCAAACTTTTTAACTAATTAAAACAATATTAATGTTTGGTTTATAAAAACAAATATGTTTCACTGAAATTTAGGTCAATTTTATAAAATATACTATGATTAATGGAGGAATTTTTAAAAAAATTGAACAAAAAATACTTTTTTGTATGAAATTCCCCATGAATAGGTATATAACATTTATAAATTGTGAAAAGGAAAAAAATACAAATTAAACTATTTCATGATTCGTAGATTTTGGGCACAGTCTGAAACCCATTCACCCTACACATTAATTTCAGTGTCTTCTCTAATATATTCTTAAACATTGTATTTTTACTAGTATAGATGGATTGGTCAAACCTAAAGATATAATTACTATATTTTGAAATTATACATTAACTAATTATTTGATATTAAAAGTACTGTATAGACATCTATTCATACATTCCTTCTAAGATATTATTTTGTTATCCTAGATATACCTTGAATCCCGATATTACACACACATAAAATTTGTATTGATAAAATATTTCTTGGTACTATAGGAAGATAACCCATATTCATGAACTTGATCTAACTTGTGACATGGTATGAAGAATGTTTCTTCACACCACCATTTATAAAATAGTTCACATGAATCAAATTTTTGTATGTCGGAATGATTTTCATAGATAAAATAAAAAAAATATTGGACTTTCAGAATGAATTTTGACATGACAACTCTATAAGTCAAAAGATAACTCCTGAAAAATAATAAATTTAAATAATAGGAAAACCAAATAGAGTATAAACATATAACATAACTCATTGACTATAATTAAAACAAAAATTGAATAGTCAAATTATCTCAATATATAAATATATGTCTATATATATAAGAAAAAGTTTAATAAAAGTGATAATATTAACAAATATTTAATATAATTTGAATGTATATATGGAATAATTCATAATTTTTCAAAAATAATAAAACATAACAAATACTACAACCACCCATATTTATGTGTTATGAAAAATTACCATTTACATTTCACCACCCCATTACATGAGACATTATCCAATGAAAAATTATTTCTTCCAAGAGAAACCAGAAAGTAATATAGGCCTCATAAAAATTGCTGAATAGGAATCCTCCCCGCACATTGTAAAAAATATCAAAAATTGAATCTTTTTAATTTTAGATTGGAAGTATAACTAAGAAAATAATTATTTTAGTTTTAGTAAAACATGTCACATGAGACCATTACATCAATTCAGTTTATCTAAGGTAACAGATCACCAATGTAAACATAATCAGGATTTAGAAAATTAATTATAATTGATAATTTGAAATAAAAAACCATTTCAAGATATACATTTTAAATGAACACATTCAGAAAGTAATGGTAATATCCCACAATTTAACACCCCTTTCATGTTAAACAAAGTTAAAATGAGAAAAATAAATTAATTACTTTAAACAAAAATAATATAAGATGATAAATATTAAAAAAATAATTTAAAATCAATTGGAATCAAAATATATAAAATTTAATATAAATCACCTCATGAAAATTAAATTAAAGCACATTGTCATCCAATAATGTGTTGAAAAAAACCACAAATCTTAGGAATAATCCAAAGGTAAGTGTTTTTATCTTGTGATCGTATCCTCCTACAAATCCACACACTTACATCCTAGTTCTATACATCCCACTTGATAGAGTGAAACAATAAACTAGTGTCAAAAATAACTCACTAGATAGGAATGATAAACTAGTGATGTAATCTAAACTTTTATAGGAAAACATGCATCGATACCTTGTGTTGATGTTCTTAGGATCTTTCCTAAGTACTAAGGGTTCCCATCATCAATCGAATAGAGGTAAGAAACATTAGTAATAATCAATAACATAAAATCTCAAATAACATATGAGTATATATAATAGGAAATAGTCAAATCACACTGTGGCCTCTAAAAACACTTCATATAAGGAACCCATTTTATCAAGAATAAAAATATGAGAATCAATTAAATTAACTAGTTTAATTCCATAAAATCAAAATAACATTATTATCAAATTATCTTTTACATGTCCACGTTATGGGTCTTAATTTAGGGGTATATATAATTAATAAATAAATTTTAATTATGTTCCAATTGGGCCATTACAACAAATTTAGAGTTAGCATTTTATAAGATCATAATTAAATTGAAATCAAGGAAAAATAATTAGTAAGCTCAATTAGTTTTATATGAACCTTTGCAGTATTTCTTGTATTATTTTTTATATAAGAAGTCATCTCGTGATGGAGTTTTAGGATTTTTTGATAATTGATAATATTATTTTAAATATAATATATTTTTATTAGTAATCATATGCATGTTAAATGGAAAAATAATTTCCCTCTTAATAGAGTCTTAGATAAGAAATATAACATTTTGGATACACCCATGATGTGGGAGGGTTACCATAAGAGATATGTTAATTAATTTTTTTTCAATAATTTCTAGAACTAATTCTAGTGATGGTATTATTTATATAATAACAAGAATAATAATGATTTTATTTGATAAGAAATTTCTATAACCTTGGGGTTATCTACCATAAAGCCTATAATTGTATAATGATAAATCTAGAGTGATCTATTGAATTTTTAAATATACAGAATAAATGATATCATGGAAATGAATTATTCAACTGAATTCATCATAAAAACCATTGTGGATATTCAATGAGGATACAAACATCATCATTGATCAATCCCATACAATTTTGGGGTATGTTATTTTTATTTATCTATTATTTATGATTTATTAGATTATTTTGAAGATCAATAACTCTAATATTAATGATTTAACTAGGGTAAGATCATTCCTGGTGTATTTTCCATAAACTGTAATCTTATATTTTCCATCCATACACTATAAATGTTTTAGTTTTAATGTAATGAATAATATCTATATTATTTTCAATTAGATGGTTGTTACAGATAATTAATTTATAATAAGGGTCCATATTTTATTTTCTCCATATTCTCTCCCTCTACCATATCACTCTTACATCCCCTATCTTTTCACTCCATCTATCCCCTCTCATGTGGCACATATACTCTCTATCTTTGTTTATGGATTAAGGGACACTGTATCTAGACATGGCCGACAGAATTAATGATGGGTGATGTAATAGTTTAACATATATAATAAAGATATATAAAAAATGTTGGCAATTTCTTGGGATTGGTTTCGTATTAAGGGGAGGTGAGCGGTGATGGATGATGAAAGTGGAGGCAGTATGGAAACGGATGATGGAAGGGGAGGTGGAGCAATATTGGTGGAGGTATAAGACATGATATAGAACATAGATATGATATATGATAGTGTTTATGAGATGAAGTGACATTCTGAGGCCTGCACTAGGTGAGAAAGGTTGTGGTCATCTGGAAACCATGGGCTGAATTCCCCAGTTCATATTGATCCACTAGAATAAGTGAGAGAGTCTGGACATTGGGATATGTAGAGAATACACCTCTCACATAGGATATCCTAATACACAGGGATCAATGATCATTGGCATGTCGGACTAGCCCGATTATGAAAGGCACCCTAGCTCAACCATTATTAAGGATGACTTGATGGGTTTGTTCCTCTTCATCAACCCTGTTCAGTGGCATGTCTTGGTATGAATTGGTGAAACATTACCATGTAATATTTTATATGTGGGATACAATATCATTATATAGGTGAATTTCCCAACACCATTTCATGCTAAGTGATGTTCCTAAAGGCCCTTATGTGTCACACTCGTCTCTTATGTTGTGTTTTAAATGTTTTTTCACCATGTGTCAATTCTGTGAGAATAAATATCTTTACCTATGTATCCTATGATTTTAATTATTAAAATGTTTCCAAATTTATCATTTTAGGCAATTTGTGATTTAAGATTTATAGTTTTATGATTTATCCCCAAATGGTCAATGATATGGTAATTGCATAATTATTGATGCATTCCTCAAGGGTTTGGTATTCCCCCATCACGTATCATGTTATTCATAGTTATGTCATTATCCAAAATGGATAAACCCTAAACCGATTACCCAATCCTGCCCACGACAAAGCCCGAGAGGCATTCTTGATCCTCCGGGGCTAGAAACTAGTTTCCAGTATCAATAATATGAAATTTGGAATGATTTATAAACTATAAACAACCCCCATACTTTTAAGTAGTGTTTTAATTATATTATCTTTTATTTTTATAATACCGTTAATGAGTTGTTAAATTCACTTCCTCCTTTGAGAGATGACCTTAGTCAGCCACTCTGCTGCACCTAAGTACCCCAAAATCACACTAATCATTTGAGGGAACCCACAACAGTGCTCTTTCAATACCCCCCCCCCCCCCCCCGAGGGGGGGGGGGGTTCCATACCAATTGGATCTATTGGGGAAATTCACTCACCAACAAAAACAAATTACTAGGTCTTATCGTACCTATCGAGTAATTAGCCCACAGTTGGAATCCCAATAAGGGCAAAGAGCATCTTGGGCATGTCAATCGAACCAACCCATCTAGCTCAATATTGAAGATAGAAGATGATCCCAAAAATTTTATGTTGCCTCAACAACTCATGATGCATAAAAGGATGGTTGATGACTATCTCACTGAACGTTTTGTAGAATGGCGACTAGAAAATGGAAATCCTCGACCAGGAAGCAGGGGTAGGTACACCACCACCTGGTGAGTTACCTCTAGGTGAAATCGACCATCCTACCCACATAGGTATGGTATATGCCAGAATTTATGGGGAAAGGCATGATACACATCACCAAATATACTCGAGCTATGCTATTTTCCTTGGGGCCTGGCTCAGGTTCCCCAAGCTGCTCCGTAGGTCATTCCCCCAGCTTCTCCACAGATCGTTCCCCTGGTTATCCCGCAGGTCATCCCACTAACCACCCCATAGGCCTCTAGGCCAATGTATCATGTAGAAGCACTTTCCAATGCACTGGTGGTCAAGGATCCTTTTCAAAACAAGATCCCAACCAAGATGATTCAATGGTGGTTCTCATTGCCCACCTTGAGGCCTTGGAAACTCGACAATTTCCAATCTCGCCTAATGGAAAGAGATATATGGAATGGGTGGATGATATTCCAACACCCCATGGTTTCATAAATCCTAAATTTTCCCCATCAACGTGATGGACGATCCACTGCAGCTTCTGGCCTATTTCATCTCAAGGTGTGGTCCCACGATGGGAACATCAGTGCAGAAGGAGGCCGCTAAACTATAGTGTTTCGTACAAACAATGGAAGGGTCTATGTTTGGCAGGAACAACCAAAAACCCATTGGATTAGTAGCCTACAAGGAGAATCTTCGTAGGTACATTATTTTCCATTTTAGCTCCACCAATCAGAAGGTTTGTATTTCATTCCTATTCAAGTAATAATAGAGACATGATGAGCATGTCATGGACTTTGTCACATAGTGGAAAGGCCTCACTTACTCCCATGATATGTCATTAACTCTGGAATAGCAACTAAAAATGTGTGTGGGGAATTTAAAAACTATAATGGTCCCCTCACTCATCACCTAGAATTACTAAAGGGAGATTCAGGATTTTCTTGATAAATCCCAATGTCTAGATAAAGCCTTACATCAAGCCAACCAGGCACATCTATTGCCTCATATAGTTCCCATGAGATGAGCCTATAGGGATGATCCCACTGTGGTAGCCCAAATAAAGGACCCCATGAATCTAGATTTTTTACCATAGGAGACACCTCCACAGCCTTGTTGGGGCCCGCCACATTTGGCGCATCCTCCGGCCCAGCAGCGCTCACCTCAGAATCTGTAGGCACCCAAGCATAATGTGCCAACATCGCCTGTGTGAGATAACCATGTTTTACATCCTCAGAAGTATCCTCCATCCCCTCTTCAAGGACAAGCTCCCAAATCCCCAATCCATGATATAAGGAACTGAACCTACTCATTTAACGAGGCTCAGGTCCCTGGTTATTTTTAGTGTGCCTTTGAATAGGTAATTCTACGATTGCTGGAATGCAGGAGACCCGAAGAGTTGTATCTCATTGATCACCCCAATTATTGACCATATCACTAGATTTTGGGGAACACCCTCATGAAGTGATATGATTATAAAAACTGGATCCAATACTAGGTGGATAACAACAATGTCAGGTTAGGGATGGCATCGGCAAAGGTGGGATGTGAATTCATACATCCTGATAGGAAAAATGATAGTGAAGGTGAGTGGAAGTTGATTCCTAACCTTAGGTCCCAGAGATATGAATAATGGATGGCTTGAAATGTTGTCACATATTTCCATGGTATTATCTATTCATGGTTGAATTGGCCCAAGCCTTTAGTAGATGTTGTGTCACCAGCAACAACTACTTCTGTGTCAACATCTCAGAATTCCTCTCTTCAAAAGTGAAATCATTCGCAACACTAGGGAAAGAAGATTCCCCGTTCAATTTCATCGTCATACCATACTCTTGGTGATTTAATTCCCTTATAATTGATAAATACCACTATAATATGTGTAGTAATGGAGTAATCACCCTGTGAAAATCAAGGGTATGATTTGGTTATTACCATGGAGCAAGTAAACCCATATACAGTTCCAGAAGATGAAGAGAACTGGAAGAATTATCCCAATGTGCCCAGTTGATGCTAGTATCGAAGGAGCCACTGTTATATGGGTCACTGGGATGCATTGGTCATTGCATCTAGCCAAGATGTACATGCCACTGAAACCAAAAAAAATCTATGTGTAGAGCTTAGCATGCACATCCTTCTCATCGTGCCTCACCAAACCCACCTCCACCACCTTTTGTGATACATGATCATGAGAAGTTACCACGATCATGCTACGATCGGCTATGTTTCGTTTTGGGTCATCCTTGTTCATCTATCCCTCATTCGATATTCATGACACATATTTTGACTAGTGAGAAACAGAACACTCCCAACACCAGTCGGCTGCTAGTTCAGCGATAAGGACCATACATAACTCCAGCCACAGAATGACATCCAATCAGCAGAAGCTTACACATGGTATGGAAGTATGATATTCTTAAGCATCACATTAGAATTATCTCAAGGCTCTCTATCCTCAAGGCTCTTTTTATATTAGTGGAAATGTGTGAGGACCTTTCAAAGGGATTAAGAATCCCCCTTCAGTTTGAGATGGAGGTAGCAACTACATAATCCTTCCATGTTGTGACAGCTAAGCATGCAGAATGCTAGGGAATTATCTCTTTCTTTTGATAAGATGAATGTTCTCCTATACTATGTAATATTCTCCCATATACATCACCGGGTCACCATAGTCTTATTGACACATTCTCTTTGATCACCTTCATCCTGACATTGAAACTTCGAAATATTGGTCTATATAAGGATAATCTGAGTACCTCTAACCTAAATATACAAGGTTATGATAGGAAATAATAGACACATGTTGGAATGATCCTCCTGATAACCCAGTTTCGTGTCCTGGTATCCATCACTGATTTTATGGTTGTCCCTAAAGATACTGCCTACAAAGTGTTGGGGGATTGTCCATGGCTCCACATTCACACGGCAGTCCCTTATTCGTATCACCAGTTCCTTAAGTACTCCCTTAATGGTTGACTAGGAATAATCCAAGTTGATGTGTATCCCTTTCCTCTTGTATAGCCCACTACCTGGATGATGACTACTACAAGAGAAAGGACATACAAATTTAGGCTAATGAGGTTGAACATGCTATGGCTGCAACTGACCCGTGGACAGACCTGTATGATTCCTTCATTTTCCTAATCCACCAATTAGATCCTATAGCTCTGGATTTGGGGCAATGCATTTTTTTAAGAATGAGGGGGAATCACAATCCCAAGTCTAGGTGATTACCAAATATCACCTCATATTCCTATTCAAATCAGGCTCAAGTATTCCCTAAGCCTCTTACTCCCATAAGGTATCGGGATGTCC
Source organism: Viscum album (assembly GCA_963277665.1). Taxonomy (NCBI): domain Eukaryota; kingdom Viridiplantae; phylum Streptophyta; class Magnoliopsida; order Santalales; family Viscaceae; genus Viscum; species Viscum album. The sequence goes on along the minus strand of OY728123.1, from coordinate 1,735,884,792 downwards.
GACCCATGGTAATGGAAATACATCATACATTCTTATTTCATCTGGCTCGGATAAACTGGCTCTAGATAATGAACCGCTATTGCATTGATATCATCATGTGTATCCCCTTTGTTCGAAGTCTAGATGGGATCGGGTCAACTTCATTCATCTATATGGTTTTTGCAGTACATGAGCTCTATGTGGCTGTATCCACAGCTGCACAGGCTGGCACCAATGTCCCATTAGGATCTATCAACTTGTAAGAATCACCTCCCACTAAGGATCCACACTCCGTTAATGAAGAAGAATATTTGGAGGATTCTCCTCCCAAATTAGAAGAAATTGTCTCCACCCTGGTCGATGAATTGGTACATGTGAACCTCATTTTAAAGATAGATCTGAAACCCACATTGATCTGTTATCTTATGCCCGTCGAAGAGCAACAGTTGTACATGGACTTCCGGAAATAGCATCGTGATGTATTTTCCTAGAGTTATGATAAGATACCAGGACTAGATTCCCTAGATATCGTACACCGCCTCATTCTTCCATTAAATAATGACGGGTTCAAACGACCTCCCAGAAAGATGCACCATTCTCATGATTCCATGTTTGTGGCTAAGGTTGATAAGATAATCAGAAACAAATACATCAATGAGGTCTAGTACCCCTGATGGTTAGCCACCATTTTTCTTGTCATGAAGAAGAATAGATAGATTAGAGTCTACATCGACTTCGTGGATCTCATCCATCACTATCCGAATAATGATTTTCCCCTTACTATGATGGATCTTTTGACTGACACCACTACTATGTTCCATAATATTTCTATCATGAATGGGTATTCCTGATATAACCAAATTAGAATGTCCCCTGAGGTTGAAGAGTCAACATCCTTCAGTTCACCACAAGGTATTTTCTAATTCCAAGTAATACCCATCGGTCTGAAGAATTTAGGTGCCACATATCAGTGTGCCATGCATTTCATATTTATTCTGATCCTCAGAACATTGGTGGAATGCTACATGAATGATTTGGTGTTCAAATCCTACTAGTGTCTTAACCATCTCAAAGATCTTGTAAAAGTATTCAACTACCTTCGATCTCGCCATCTAATGATAAACCCATTGAAGGGTTCCTTTGGGGTCACCTCCGGATATTTCTCGGCTTCATTGTAAGATATAGGGGCATCGATATCGATTTGGAGAAGATCAAGTCCATCAGTCCTATGTCTTCTCTGAGCTACATTCATGAGAACTTGTGATTTTAATGGCACATATCCAATATATGTTGATTCATCGAAAATATATATGGAAAGTGTAATCCCTTTTACCATATCATGAATAATTGTGTCTATTATCAATGGGATGAGGATTTTCATACATCTTTTGAGGATATCAAGTACCTATTAAAGCCTCTAGTTCTGATGCCACCAATTTCTGGAATGCTTTTTGTCCTTTGTGCGACCGCTTTGGAATGATCTCTCGGCACCCTTCTCGCCCAGAAAAAAAATGAGGGAATGGATAAGAATATATATTATCTCAGCTGCATGCTCCTTGATACAAAGAGTAGATAATACTCTATTGAGAATATTTGCCTGGTGTTGGTACTTGCAGTGTAGAAATTGAAACACTAATTGTAGCACAATGAGATACAACTAGTGTCTCTAGTTGATCCGCTGATGTACATTCTGAACCACCCCATGTTGATAGGACATCTAGCTCGGTGGTCAGTTATCCTCCAATAGTTAGACATCAGTTTTTCACCAAAATGGCTATCGAGGGATATGCATTGGCAGACTTCCTTACCACCCATCCCTCTCTTGAGGATCAGTCTCTATATCTTGATTTTTCTGATGATTCCACCCTCTCAGTAGATCAAGACATTCTTTGTTGGAAAATTCACTTTTTTGGTGCTTCTTGAAGACCTAATGGTAGAAGAATAAATGATCCTAGACTCAATAGAGTGGCCCAAGGTATCATATTCATCATTCCAAAACAATCCATTCTACCATATTCATTCATATTGTTAAGGGGTTGTACCAACAATAAGGAATAGTTACAGGCTATCATTACTGGTCTCGATATGGACCTTGAGATTGATGTTCCACACTTATATGTAAACGGGGACTCTTATCTAGTCATTAAACCAATCAACAATGACTACGTTGTCAGGAAGCCAGAGTTTGTTCCACTTTTTGAACATACCCTCCTACGGATGGCCTAGTTCCTATCTCAGCTGGATGTTACTCATGTCCCTCGGTCCTAGAATGGTCGAGTCGACGCCTTGGCCATCTTGGTTTTATCTCTTACAGAGATTGATCAAAAATATTTGATTATCCATGTTCCACATCGGAGACTCATCAGTCTAGTTACTCTAGGCAATGATGATTTCCCACTTGTATGCCACCTTACCATCGGTGCCTCCACATTGGGACCCCAACATCTTCATGATGTAGTGTTGGAAGTGACACTTGATTAAAGGACCCCATTTTTCGAGTACCTCCAACATAGTAATCTCCCAGTAGACCGAGCCGAGCCTGAGAAAATCAATGGTGCACATTGTAGTTCACCCTTTATAAATGGTCTCAGCCTTGTGAACATCCTATAAAAACATGGTTTTAATGGATTTCTCCTTTGTTACATTCAAGTAGGTGAGGTTTCTCAGGTCATGCAAGACGTTCATGCAGGATTCTATGGGGCTCATTATATTGGGGTAAAAATCATTACCAGATCTAAAGATTAGTTTTTATGCCATTATATGTGACCCTAACATGTTTTCCAAGACATTCCATTCATTCCAAAACCATGCTAATTTTTTGTATCAGCTCTTAGAACCTCTCTACACTACCATGTACTCTTATCCTTTCACAGTCTAGGTACTCAATGTTGTCAGAGCCTATCTGCTAGTGATATCTCACCAGTGTAGGTTCATCCTGACCGCTACGGATTTCTTTTCCAAGTGGGCAGAGGCAGTTCCACTCAAGGAATTCAAGGCACATTCTATCACTGTGTTTGTGAACTCTAGAATCATCTACTGGTTCAGAGTCCCTCACATTGTCCTCAACGATAATGGCACCGAATTCTAGTTAGATGAACGAAAGAAGTTGTATACCAATTACAACATCTGTTCTAACCATACCTCCCACTTTCATGTGTAAACAAATGGGAAGATAGAGGCATTCAATAAAACTCTCTCTAATATTTTGCAGATGATGGATGGTCAGAACCAGAATAGTTTTCCATATAAACTCTCCAACGCTCTCTAGGAGTATCAGATGAATACTCACAATTTGACTTAGGTGACCCCATATTCTCTATTGTACATAATAGAGGCAGTCCTGCCCATCGATATTCAGTTTCCTTCATTGTGCACAGTTTTCTATGATTAGAAGACACCATATATGGTAGCAGAAATCTGTTTAGCTGAACTGGTAGCACTCAACAAGAATAGGCGATGTGCCCTCCATAATTTGGAGAGGCATCAAAACAAGATGTCCAGAGATCTCAACAAGAATGTTCACCTCCAATATTTCATTCATGGTGAAATGGTGTTTTCTCTTAGATCACCAATGATATATGTTAGGAAACCACCCAAAGTAGAGCCCAAATGGGAAGGGCATTATATCATTCATAAGGTTTTCCCCAATGGTGCATACTCCCGAGTTACATGATCTATCCAAGATGAAGGACATAAAACCGCATGACCTATCAAAGTTGAAGGATGTAAAACTACTCCACATATGTTTTTCATGATGTTAAATAGATTTTTCATCATACATGATGTTAAAATTCAAGAGGAAGATATACGGTTATGGTCTGTGCTCTATAACCTTATAGAATGATCTCCCTGATTCCTCACCACATGGCGTTAAACTGTACAACATCTCATGAACTATGTATGGATTTATTCCAATACTCAAGGGATATATAGGAAATATTGAATGCTTCATCTTAGAGTATAACCCCAAAATTTCTTCCCTTTGAAATCCTCGTGGGTATTGTTTTCTTAGAGGATCGTGCACAATGTATTGTAGACTTTGTTGGCCCCATTTATGATGGTTTTACAATGACTGCACCATGTGCCACTCCCGTTATTATATCCTCCCACATCCTCATAGAATGATGATAAACTACATGTCCCTTTCCAAACTACATATGGCTTGATTCTGGGCTCACAAGATATAGAGGAACACCCAGAAATTTTGTCTATAGACCCAACCCCATACATCCTAATCTCCCCTTAGGTCCGGCCTCGTGGCCAGGATTCTTCTCAAAACACATGCCGGGGTGCAGGATTTTCTTGCCTCAATTTACATTGGGTTTATCATGACCTCACCATGTATCCCCCTCCTTGGAGATCACCACTTTTTTCATCCTTACCATATGACGTTAAACTACATGGGTATATTCACACTCCGCACATCCCCTTTATTTGGGACACCATCAACATCCACATCTAAAAGGACCCCAAAACAGTGCGGATGCTCTGCCTTATGGTTGCACATCTACCATCTTGGGCCAATGTCCTTGAGGGTCTTGAACAATAATTTGATACAAGTCTCGGGTTGAAAATATGGTCAGTGTTCGATGCTCATTTTTTGTACCATTTCAGGTATCATGTTATGGATATTGTGTTTCAAACATGTTCAACAATCATACTCCATCGTAATCTCCACCCCTATATATCTAAATTTTTGGGTGCAGTGATTCATTCTGTCCTACTATCCCTTCGAACATCAGTGCGCCTTGAGCAGGGATGTTGCTCAGGTTGGGATCGATCCAGCCTGATCTCTTTCCATTATTTTCATGCCCTTATATGTGGAGGATATCCTTATCCCATTTCTTGTTTCCCACACCTAGCATTTCTCATGACAACTTAGGATCTTTGGTAAGGAAATACTCATATAAAGGTTCATTTACCTATAATCTGAGCTCTATGACCTTAAACAAAGATCACCAACATTCTTTCCACATGACATTAAACCACATGATCCACAAAAACTGAAGGATGCAAAACTACTCATCACTTGTCCTGCACAATCATAAATAAGAAATGGGCGATCAAATTACTTATTTAGCCTAGCATCTGTTACCTCAACATTTATGGACCCCGAGCCCAAGATTTCACATATGATTGGGTGGTGTGGTATGAAATCTTTGTACTCATTCACATCGGACTATATTTTTCATGTCACACGCATCCCCTTAAGACACCCCTTTTTGATTATCATCCTTGTTGCAAGGCGTTAAACTGCATGGGTACCACTACACTTCATATGTCCCATCATTTGCGATTCCATATTCCCTCACATCCAAATGGACATTTGAACTACATGGATGTTTGGCCTCAGGGCTCTCCTACTGTCTTGGGCCAACATCCTTCAGGATATTAGAAGGAAATTTGATACAAGTCCAACTTTGCGTATATAGATATTGTTCGACAATCATTGTTTTCCCATTCTCAATCACGATATGGATACTGTGTTGGGAAAAAGGACACTATTTATCCTTTATAATAATTATCGTTCTGTGTTCTCCCACATGTCAAGCACTATGATTCTACCTTTGCACCCATTTTTACAACTCACGTGACATTAAATTGGGAACCTACTGTCCAATAACTATTACCATAAACTAAGATCAATCACATTATATTCACATAACATTAAACTACATGGCATCTCAAGAACTACATTTTTCTTGATTCCCATACTCATGGGATACATAGGAACACCCGAACATTTTGTCTTCGGGTCCATCCCATATTCATCTATCATTTATCTTGACCTATTGGTATGAGTTCTCTCCAGGAATTATGAATGATGTGGTGTATGGGTTTACGCCCTCATTCACATCGTGTTATTCACAATTCCATAAACACTCCTCATCGAGGTACCCCCCCTATATTCATCCTTACCACATGACGTTAAACTACATGCCACTCTAGAACTATGAATGGCTTGATTCCAATCTTTATGGGATATGTAGAAATGCCTAGAAATTTTGTCTTTGGTTCTAGCCTAGTTTCTTAGAAACCTCCTCGTTATTATGGACCTCTTTCTAGAGTTCTCTAGGAGGGTATAAGTGGTTTGGTATGGACTTTTTTCCTTGTTCAAGTTGGGTTTGCAATAGCCACACCACATACCTCCCCCTTGAGTTCTCTTCATCCCGTTATCCACCACTCATCTTCTCAAGTATTCCACTCCCTTATTTGGCCCCTCAACAATATTTGGAAGTTCACCAACATTCCCAGGAACACTCCCGTTCAGGACCTAGAGTGTTGAATTCTACATAGACATGTTTTCACCCATTTTCATGGTTTATGGTTCCATTTATTTGGGATTTCATCAACTTTCACATTTTAAATGAAACCCAAATTACATAGATTCTAAGACTTAGGGATCTCCTACCATCTTGGGCCAACATCCTTGAAGATTATGGAAGAAAATTTATTGCATGTCCTGCATTGTGAATATGGATAATGGTCGATGCTCATTTATTGTTCCCATTTTGGTCATATGATATGGATGTTGTTTTTAGAACATGTTCAATAGTCATCCTCCATTTTTATTCCACCTCCATTATGCATTAAATATTTGTTTCATGATTCATGTACCATTCCACTCCATCATGTCCAAGTGGAATCTCAACTCTCTTAGTGTTATCCCTAAATGTGGGTTTCCATGATAAGAGGAAGAATACATGGTGCATTATTCAAGGCTCTACACCATTTCCCCTTCCTTTTTATTCCACGTGTTGTGAAGACCTTCTCCACCACTGTTTCCCACATCAAGCATGGCTCACGTGGGCCTATGTATTTGGTCACGGTTCACATTCCCTTGGAAGAGTCTCATTTATTTTGTTCTGAGCTCTATGATCTTCAATTATGATCTCCCCACATCCTTTTCATATGAAATTAAAACCTCTTGACACTTTAGAACTACATATGACTTTATTCCAATCTTTATGTGATATGTAGGAAGACATGAACATTTTTGTCTTTGGGACCAGCTCATGCTCCATTAATAGTTTATTTTTTTCTTCCTTTTGGCCCTGACATATATAGGATTGTGTGGTGTTATTGGACACCTTCTATCCTCATTAACATTGGGTTTTCCATATTTTAACCTCGTAATCCCATTTTAGAAGATAGTCCCTCCAACCTTCAGTCTCGCATAACATAAAACTGCACTCCCAGAACTACATATGGATTGATTACCATCCTCATTGGATATGTAGGAACACCCAGACAAGTTTTCTTTAGGTCAAACCCCATATCATTTTATATATTCTAGTCCCTTGTCTTGATGTTTCTCCTCTGGAGTTGCACACAGTGTGGTGTGGACCTGGTCCTCATTCATGTCGGGTATGCTTTATCACTCCTGTCGCATTCCATATGAAACATCATACTTCTGTATACGTCCAAGCCATATGACCTTAAACTATGATTCATGGTCCCACAAGAATTAATATTATTGCTTCATTGCTACGTAACATTAAAATTTTTGAGCTGGTCCTATCATATGACCCTAAACTATGATATTATCATCCTTACCACATGATGAAAAATGACACCACATTGTGGTGTCCTCACATGAGGGGACATCATGTTTGGTATCAGTTCTCCACCATGTCATTTCTCAAGGCATAAATTTGGCTTGATTCCTATAGTGGTGCCCATATTCTTCATCCCAGGTTTGTTACTTCACTAAAAACACACACACCCACTATAAAAGAACAAAGAAGATCCATCACATGCTGCTTATTTTGGTGCATGGGATAGACGTGTACGATAGTATATCCCCTGAAATTGGTACCCTATCATTCCCTTCAAGAACTATGTATGGATTGATTCCCATGCTCATGAGATACATAGGAACTCCCAAAAATTTCATCTTTGGGTCCAGCCCCTGGTATCTAAAATCATGCCCTCATTTCGGCCCCTTAGCCCGATCTCTGTTAGAAGCATGGTGCCCACATTTCTCTTCCCAACCCAGTCTGAGCTCTACACCCATAAACTAATATCTTCCTACAAGAACTATGCATCAGGGTTTGTCTACCTCTCCACCTTGCACAAATTCCATTAAACAATGTTACCTTGTAATGGTCCGATAAATGACCATAAACTAAGAGTTTGTGTCGTCAGGACCCCTATCCTTGTAAATGGGTTTGAATCCCTCTATCAGATGTGTCATGTCGGCATACTTGAATGTGTCATGGAAAAGAAGACAAAGTGTGGAATTTTACATGTACATTCCCTCGTTTCATGTCCACGATTCATGAGGCATTTATTTGAATTTACATCCTCTTCCATGTCTGAAGGGACCCCCTTTACGACCTGGTCTCATGAATCATTAGCTAACTGACCATCTTGGGCCTATTCCCCAGAAGACCATGGACAAAATTTTGCAATGGGGCCTGTGTTTTGAACATGGTGATCGGTCGACCCTCATTTGTCTCTCCCCATGCCAGGCTAAGGTGAAACAGATGCTTGCGATCGAAAATGGTCAATACTTATGGTTTATCTTCACACCACCATCATTGCGATCCAGATCTCGGCCACTATGATTCACATTGTTCCACTCCCTTATGTTATTGTGGAATTCCATCACACTCATTTTTACACCTCCGTGAATCAATGTGCGTTAAACAGTTGGGACAATAATTATGTTTTTTCATTCTATTAGTATTCCATTACCCCTAATGTGTGCCTGCTTGTGCCTGGAATGTCCCACCATTATTCCTTATTTCCCACATCGAGTATGACCCATGTGGGATTAGTTGTTTTGGAAGGATGTGTACTGGTGCATCTAAACCATTCATTCCTTTTTGTCCCACATGACATTACAATTGAAATTTGAGAACTATTTATGGCTTTATTATTATCCTAATGTGGCATGTAGGCACTCCCGAGCACTTTCACTTAAGTCCAACGCCAAGTGAGGCCACCTTTGGTCTATGGAATAAAGAATCCCATTTGGAACATGTGGTGTGGTGTTGAATTTTACAGTCCTCATTCACGATAGGATATGTACTGCACTACACATTTCCTTTGAGGTACCCATGTCATCAACACATGACTTTATACTATATCCATAACCTGAACATGTTCATGATTCCCCATGATAATTATGGTATTCCTCACCTTCCTCACCAAATATGATTTCCCCTATCATCCTTGGTCTCTAACCATGCTATGCTTAAGAACTATGTTTGGATTGATTCCCATCCTTATGAGAAACATAGGGATGCCCTTGAATTTTGTATTAGGCCCAGCCCCGGGGTCATTAACAATTATGGCCCCTCGACCTTGATCACAATCCAGTCACTATGGCCTCAAACTAAGAGCCTACAGACTATGAAACATGACTTTAAACTATTGGCCTTGGTCAAGGTAGTATAACATTAAAACATTGTGTGGCGTGTAGTTCATATGATGTTAAACTATTTTGTGCACTCTCCTCACCGTACGATTTTAAAATACTTGTCTATCATCCTAATTTGCATGAATTAAAACTAAAAATCATTCTACGTCCTCACTATAGAGGTCCTACATTAAAGTAGGTACAATCCGTGATCAGACTGATGCGCTCCTCAAATGAATTTTCATCACAGTGGAATAATTTCAATAGTGTGGAAATCCATTCGAACCACCCATCACTCCACCCTCTGGCTTATCGTACCCTTTATTTGATCCTCTTCCTCTTTCCTTATTGAAAGAACCCTCTAATAGTACGGACTCTCGACCTTTGACATGCCTACTATCCTAGGATAACATTCTGGAAGACTAATGTATGAAATTTCATGTCAGGCCCCATGTTACAAACATGGTAAGCGGTCAACCCTCAATTTTTATCCCCATTTCAAGCTATCACAATAGAGATATTGGGTTTCGAACACGATAAATAGTTATCCTTCATTTTCACCCCATCCTTACTATGATCAGAATTTTGGGTATCGTGATTCACACTTTCCACTCCCCTCTGTTCAGATTGATTATAACACCTCTCGCATTGCCCTGCTTGTGCACTAGGGCACATTGGGAAAAAGAAAATTCAATTGTTCTGAGAACATTATTATCCAGTTAGGCCTTTCTCTTTCCTCATATAAATTTGGATTGGTTGTTCAGACCCTGGATGCCTGTATCCAGGTTGGAAATTTAATATTCAAGCGGAATAACGATATGGTCAAAACTTGATTCTCACTACAGGCACAAACCATGTGATCATAGGGATTGATTGCTAGATATTTCATGAATGTGTTGGAAATTCCACAAACTAAAATAAATAATGGGACTCATTCCTACAACAAACATAAATAACATTAATGTGTCCATGAAATATTACAACACCAAATGATTAGCCCCTCCCCTAGATGGGTTGATCTCTTTAATGGAGGATTCCAGCTCCTCCACTCTCTGGATGATAGAGTATAGGATCCTCTATCACAGGTTAAGCTCCAACTCCTCCTCGATGGAAATGGTGTGAAATTCATCAGCCTCAATCCATGCCTTATCCTCGTTAGTTTGAATGATAGCCATCTTCTAAGAGGCTTTCCTTATCTGTCCATCGTCCTCTACCTGCTTGGCCTTCAGTCATGAGATGATCCATGATTCAACATCAAGGAAAGCAGGGTACTCATTTTCCCAAGGCCTAAACCATTGGATCTCATTTTTTTCTTCATGGAGTACCTTGATGTTCAAGTACATCCTCCATTTCCAACCCACACCAAGGCCATAGTCATGTTCCTTTATCTTCATTGCCATAAAGTTTCATATGATCACATGAAGATGTTGGGAATCAACTCCTCTAGCATATTGTTTGAGCTTCCAAAGAATGATGCCTTCCCATCTATTGTATCCATTGTTCTTGTGGGGTATCCCTAATTAAGCTCTTAATCCGCTTCCATGATTGGCGATGAACAGCCTTGATATCGTCTTCATCAGAAGTCAAATTGTCTCGGTCCTTAAGAATGGTGGGTTCATATGCAGGGAAATCCTCTTAGAACCCATCAGTAGGATCTTACTTTGGTGTCTAATCAGCTAGGTGAAACCTCATGTCATTCTACAAATCACCACCGTCAAATTCCACCTTGATGAATTCAGGTTCCTTCCTGTTGACGGTCCCACATGGGATCAGAATCATCATGGCTTGGTATGTAATGGTGTTTGTTTCCATGAACACTAGTGTTACCATGGGAAATAAATTTCTAGGATCCTCGACCATTTTTTCTAATGCAGCCTACACCATTTGAAGAACTGTGCATGTGAGAATACACAAACTTCAGTAAGCCTGATTCAATGGATGACAAGCCACAAGTTCTGTGAAAAAGAATTATAGAGATCAAATAGTCGGTCTTTCCCCTAAGTTGTTGCCACTTGAATCCTGAGTTGTGGCCCCCTATATATGGTTTTGAGATCTGAAGACTCTGAGAGAACCATCCTAGGTGTCACGGCCCCACAAGGAATAGTAATCCCTAATGTCATGGGAGAAAATCCCAAAGCTCCCGCAGCTACATCTACAATTGCACGAGAGTGGTTTTTTCATATGAGGCCTTTCTTCATAGGTTAAATGTTAGTTGAGAAGTCCTAAATGACCTGAATGTGGACTATAAGAAAATGGTTTAGGTTTTACCACAATATCCTCTGAAAACTCTTCCAACTCTATGTTTAAGACCTCTCCCTCCTCTATAGGGAACCCTCTTCCAGCCTCATCCCCCCAAGATGACCCTTATGATTCTTCTGGTATGGGAAAGTGATCCCTTAATTCAGTCTCCCACAAAAATTGAGTGGATGTTCAATCAAGAAGCACTTTCACATGATCCTTCATTCGATGTGGACCACCCTGAGAGTGCACAAATATTTCCATCTCGGCGATGTAATGATCCCCCTGAGCCAAAGTTATTGAAAATCCATCCCCGGCATGACCAATCCATAAACAATCCATCCTATTGTGGTTCAGATGGTTCCATATCTGGGAAGGATTGATGAATTGTCTGTTGACATCCCTTATGACTCAAGCCTTTGGGAAAATAGCGACCTCAGGCATGTTGATATGGTTAATCCACTTCCTCAGAGCCTGAGTGTGTATTCTACAGAACCCTCAGGGGTGGAATCCCCTATAGATGAAATTTCACTTCTAGGACCATTGGGTCCTCCGCTACCACCATCCTCTCAATTGGTGGAGGACTCACCACTACTACTGCCCCACCACAACAGGATGTTCTTACCACCTTCTGGTCTTGACCTCAAGGTTGATGAGGCACCCCATCACTAGAACGGATGATCCTCCACATCAGCATCTCCCCCGAGTAAGTTTCCACCTAACTCTTTGAATACTCCTTTACTATCCCATAGAAAGATGTGGGCAGAGGAATCTCATTCCATATATTTCCATCCTCCAATGTGAACATGACCCACATTTTCCCCATCACACATGGATGATCCTTATGGAGCACTCCCAAGTAATCCCACGGGGTGCGCCTCTGTATGCATCGAAACTGCCTCACAAAGTGGTGTAAAGTGTACGGATCATAGTGAGGCTCATGATCAACTCACGCCACTAAGACTCCATCCTGAAAGGACACAAGTTCGGATTGATGCACCTCTATTCCATGTCCATCATCAGTGAACACACCTATTGGCAATGAGAACTTATAGAAGTTGAACTCGTCTGCATTCCAAGAATTCTTCATCACAAGCAGTGGGTTCATCTTTTTTGTGAAACTCCCCACCGCATTCAAAATAGCCATTCAGATGTCTGACCCTAGAGGTGGAATGGGATTTGGGTATTCGAATGTTCCCATATGCACTGTTATACACCAATAAAAAAGATGGAGTGTCCCACACACTCTATGTGTCTTATTCCCTTCAATAATGTGACATAGTACTTTCTATAGACTATCTACCATCGGGAGACCTAGATTGAACTGTTCTCCCATCTCCAACATGGACACCATGATAAATGTGCTCAGTCATACACCCATGTTTTTATCCATTACCGGCAGTATCGAGTCACAAATGAGCAATGAGATTAACGCATCTAACCTAACCACCGGTTTTGGCATGGTGCTATCACTGAACCCCCATTTATTCCACTGGCTATCCTCCAAGAGTCACCAGTAGGAGTGCTCTCTGCTACACTGGCCTCCCATCAGGAATGTGGGAGGCCACAAAAGAAACATCCTGTCTAAGGGAATTCTAGAATCACATGAAGCTCACCTATAGTGGACATCCCTCACCGACTACTTGTCCTCTTCTAGAACCATGCCCATCAAAAACATTGCCAGGGGAGGAATCTACTCCAAGACAACCCATGTATTCGCGACATGGAGGAACTCATTATAAATCTCTATAATATCAAAATCCATGAGATTTGGTGTAGGTCCGAGAGGCTTATACTAACCTCCCCATAAAGAATATGGAAAGTATTGGTCCTTGACAACCACCTGCTCATCAAATCTATTATCAATTACTTTAGATAGAAAATATGGAATTAGGAGGGCCATGTCACCTCATAAAGGCCCAATCACCTCAAATATTCCCCAAAATCCTTTCAGGAGGCACATATGCAATATGATCCAGCATATTAATCTGTGAAATTCATACCCTGGTGCAAATCCAACTCATCGGTCCACCCCTTTTATGGGATCCCCATGGATGGATTCAAAATGGTGTGGTACTACGAGGGATATACCTATGGTTGTACTACCTTACCATCAATATTTTTTACATGGTTTTATAAGAAATCAGTTTTGACGAGTGTATAATCCTCTAAAGAATGACTGTTGACTGCCCTAAACAACCGGTGTCAGCACGACATAATTCTGAACCTATAGGTCAGCTCATCCCTGCATGATTAGGAAATGAGGTCATTATCCCTCAGACCAAATAGATATAGATTTAGTCTTTTACATAGGGGGTATCTCTTCTATTGGTCCAACTATAGCTCTAATAGAGATTAGTGGTCTAAATGACTCTACACGCATTCCCTGATGCCCATGTTATCATCCATATCTTCCCTATAGGCAGAATCCGCATGGAACCCCTGTTAGATCCTTGGTGAGCCATTCAGTCTCAAAATTTTATAATTTTTTGTCCTGGATCGTAGATCACGGTCACATAGGCAGGTCATAAAGCCCTACCACAGACCTCATAGGAATAAGTCATAGAGTGCACGATCACAAATCCAAAAGACTCGTTGAGCACCGTTGGGCATTGCAGGCCCGATTCGTGAAGAGTAGTCACTGAGCGTGCAGAGATTCGCGAATCAATATCCCAAGCAAGAAAACATGGAAATAAGTATGTACAATAGAGGGGTCATCTTACCTTATTATAATCAATGGCTCTATAGGTTCATGGTGCTCCTAGTCAGGGTGAGCATCACAAAATTCCCAACCCATGTATCTCTTATCTGCATTGCAACCCTGCTTCATGATCTTTCTTTAAGATTAGCCTAAAAACTTTGGTGATCTACCCTCATTCTTCGACCCTAATTTTCTCATAAACTATAAATATGATGGAGGCATTTTTTGGTGCCAAAATGCAATCAAAAGAAAAAAAATTCAATGAGCACACCAATGCCAAACGGTCTGCTCTGTGGAGCTCTTTTGCGAAGCCCTTCAGTACTACAGCCTTTTCCGAGCCCCTCGGCACTGTGGATAGCGCAAATCCAAGGTCCCCTCTGTGGTCACTATTGATTAAATGAGGTGGAAGGCTCTGTAGTTACGATGTAATTGATGGGGAACTTCACATCGTGGAGTGAACTGGATTGCCACTGTGATCCCTTGGAAATTGATGAAACCCTCCGTGAGCACTGTGGAGGGAATTAAGGAGGCCTTTGCACTGAGGAGTGGATAACGGTTGACTCTGCGGTTGTGAAACACAAGACACAATCTACTACCGATCGAAAAACACCATGTGGCTTTGGAACGAGTTGTTAGATTTCAACGCCACCTCTTGCATATAAATACGATGATTCCGTACGACCCAAAGGATGGATACACCAACCTTATGCCTTATAAGGTCTAAAATCGTTAAGCAACTTCTTATCTAAATAAAATTGAGAAAAATGAGTTTTTCAAGGTTCTTGATCATTGTGAAATACCTTTCCCTTAGCTCAAATACTAACCCTCGTCATGTAGGGATGCCCTTCGTGGAGCCCATGGGCCATCGCAATGGAAGAAACTCTCAAAGGTAGCTCGGCTCCTTGTAGAGAACTCATGCTTCATTAAGTATCATCCATTCACGTGTGAACCCCAAGATAATTTACGATCATTGTGATTCATGAGGTATATTGCTCCACCATGCCATGCTTTCCAAGGCACCCCTACTCCATGAAGTCCTACTCAACAAAAGCACTTTCACTTCACAGAGCACCCTTTATATGTATGTATGCTCTATGCCTAGTCTTAGCCACCCCAATTCATGATGCATACCCCTTCGCGGATTCTTTCCACCTAGTGGAACACAATGGCTTCACGAGGTCCCATCACGTGAGCAATTTTTATTCACAAACCCTTTTCTCGTATGGCCATCCCGTTTTGTACGATGTAACTTTACATTCCCTTGGGTGGTGCTTCATATTTTTTGCTTAGCCTCATGCTTCTTAGCATAGGTATGCTAATGTATATTTCATCTTCGCATAGCCATGCTAACATGATCCCCTCCATGGATCACTCCACAACTGAATCTTCACATAGAATTGCTGGTGCCCTCCCTTCACCATGGGATAAAGTGCACTGATTATGTAAGTCCTAGGGGTCAGGAGTTCATACTCATCATCCGAGCTGTGCGATTTTAAACTTTCAAACTCCATTTTCCTCAGCACATGACATTAAAATATAGCATCTCCCCATGTAATAAACACATGGTGCCCGCCTCTGATTTTTTTCATTCCCACTCATCTCCACAAATGTGAGATATTCCTTGCAGGGAATGAGATCCTCCAAGCATGGGACGATGTCTGTCAGTGGGGAAGGGAAACAAACCTAGTGTAATACCCTAGCCTTTCTTGTGACAGGTAGCATTATTGATCCTTCTCTCTTCTTTCATGCGTAAATTCTAGAAGGGAGGTGGGCACAAGGGCCTTTGATGCCCTCTACCTCTCCCTTTGGGATTTATCTCCACCGGGCCCCCATCTTGGAGTAAGTCCCAATATCCAACTCCTTAGGCCACTAATCATGTGTATGCCCCTATTTAATCTCTTGGCCACCATCTACCCCTAAGCCACACTTTATTCCTCATGAGTTCACCTTTCGTGACATGAACGTCGTGCCCTTACTGCCTCTTTTTTCTCACACAGAGCATGACTTGCGTGGGATTAGAGTAATCATCAGCCATGGCGTCTTCCCTGGGACACCTTATCATGTAAGTCACAATCCCTCTATTCTGAACTACATGGAATTTTATCCTTGTCTTTTCATGAATGGATTTTAGGAATTTAATCTGAGGTCAAACCCCAATTCCTATCATTCTCAACCACTTCATGTAGGTTCATCCCCATCTTTCATGACATTAAAATGTATTCCCCCTTTTCATCTAGAATGATTGTAAACTATACATATTTGAACTAAGTGGGTTTTGATCCTTGTCTCCTATGAAGGGTACGTAGGAAGCCTCACTGAGGTTCATCCTCAAATATTGGTAATATTCAGTGTCCCCTTTAGTAAGACCCACATTCCTAGTCTGTCACAGTGGCTCCATACTATCCCTTGGGCCACTAACCACCTGTAACCCAAATATGTTGTCGGGTAGCTGTCTTCTAAGCACACCCCAATTCTATGCCCCATCCTGAACTATGTGGACATTGATTCCCTGCAACGAGGATACGTTTGAGGCCTTCATGAAGATAAAGTCCATCATATATATCTCATCTTGTTATCTCCATTGATCCTTTACATCTCTAGAATTTTGTGCCCCAACCCAGAGGTCCTACATCCTATGGGTCCCATCTATGTGTTCATTCTCATGGGCCACATCCTCAGGCATGCCATCACCCCACCGAAGTAGGTGGACTTTGATTCCCTACAAAATGTATTTGTAGGAAGCCTCACTAATGTTGAAGCCCAAAATCACTATCATCTTAATGTCAATTCCATCCCATTACTCCCATCCACATCACTCAACCATCCATAATCCATCTTGATTCTTATCTATGCCTCCACATCCTTGTGAGATCATGTCATCCATCCCATCGCCATTCCTTGTGTCACCAGGGAAGCTAACCATGCATAAGACCCATACAATCCGCAACCATCTAAGTAAGATTTTCACTCTTTTGATGGGCCACTATCCACGCATAAGCCCCAACATGCCACTGGGGTTTTTTACTTTGTGTACACCCTGATTCACCACCCCTTTGAATGACATGGGTTTTGATGCATGTCTCTTGGGATAGGATATGTAGGAAACCTCAATGAGGTTCAATCCATGCCAACGGTAAACCCCGAAGTTCGCTTCATAGGGACCCAAGCATCCTCATATCCTTCAAAATTTGTCGTTTTGATCCACTCATCCAATAAAACCCTTAGGTGATCCCACGTGGGGATGTACCCAACTGATCCACTCCTATCAGTGTTCCAATCTATCCGATTTGACTCCTCTAGACGTTAAAATCTGGGAATATCTTGTTTAAAACATTGTAATATGGGAAAAACATTAGAGACATGCCTATGAAATACAATTCCCCACACTTGGTGTGGGATGCCTCGGGATTTTGCGCCCTCAATAAGCATTATCATAAGGGGATGAAACCCTGATGCATTAGTTTTTTAGCATCCAAACATGCCAGCGATGTCCAACTTGAATACTCCCCCAATCGATGGTTGTATCCTTGACATGAACACATGGAATGTCTCGACAGAAGCAGTATAATTAACCAGCATCCATGAAGATGTGTAACTAGGGAAGAGTTTCACGAACAACGTCATAATCTTTAAGGGTGAGTGAGACTAGGCGACAAATTCCGAGGAGAAATCCATAGATGGGGGAACCAAAATACCATCATCTCATTTCGATCAAGGAGAAAATATCCCAAAATAACCGGTAGATTCCACCCTTTATTGGAAAGCAAGAATGTGGGGCAATAATAAACACATACCCACAAACAGACACACACCCCAAAGAAAGCGTTGAAAATAGAATCATATTTATTATATTATATTCACCGAAATAAAAAACCTGTTTACACACATGTTGTGTCTCTTTAGGTGATTTAATTTTTAGAAATGGTCTTATGGGACATGGAGTTATTGTGGATTGTACAGAGTTTACACCTTTAGCTGTTTTTCAATGCATAATGGAGAATGATGGTTCATTTTGGTGGGATTTAATCTTATTTCTAGGAATTAATTTGGTTGTAAACATGGTGAGTAGGATCTTTACAAATTCATGTACCTACTATATTCAGAGGCTTTTCAAATGTATATTGTTTGGAATTTTTCTTTGTGGTGTTGTGTTTATATTTGATTTCATGTTGTTTTTTTATACAGTAATGATTTTATTATATATACATGGCTGGTGTTGTTGGTTTTTTGTACATTATATATATAAGTCTATTACATATTGATATATCTGAAATCCCCCCATATTTTGTGTTTTTCATACTTTGTGTTAGTTACCTAATCCTATCCACTTGTAGGAATGATTGGGGTGGAATACTCAGATTACAATCATCCTAAGAGGAACACAGATGTATTGGTCATTTTTAATGTGGAATTCATGTGATTATATACTAGGGACAATGTTTAGAGTTAGGGGTCATGTGAGGAATTGTTTGGGAATTTAGGGATGCATTCACAAGGAGGTCTTGGTTCATTTTATTAGACCATAAAAAATTAAATATACAAAGAATATATCATTAACTTTCACTGTGAAATTGATAACCTGTTGGTTGACATGAATCTCTAATAAATCATTTATAGGGTATTTGAAATTTTGTGCATGAAATATATAGTGTTCATATATGATATTACATGTCCTTATAAATTCATGTCATTAAAATATTATTTAATACTTATAGTTTTTCCCTATCGAATAAAATTTGGTATATGGTAATATAAAGTCCCTATATAGAGGCAGGTTCATGATGACACTATTTCTATAGTTAATCCCCTCACCGTCTATTAGTGGTTGATGAGGCATTGTTTTTGAAGACTCGATTGATTGACATTGTTTCCCCATGATCTGAGGTAATTTTCTCTCATTTGAGGTTAGTTTTGAAATTTCTCTTTTAGATAATAGTATTTCCTACCGAGTCATATAATATTACATATAGGTTAGATATGTTATGTGAATTAAAATGATGAAGACATCATGGTATTATAAGGATATCCCAATCATTGGGCTACAGAGAATAGGCATGAGTCTAAGACTCGTGTTTCTATTTGATTTAGAGGATCACTGAGTAGATGAATATTCATTCACTGAGTTCCCTAAGATTTATAGGGATCTATTAGTGTAAATTTTTCATGATATTTTGATTGGACTTTTCTAACATAGTAAGAGTTTTTCCATCATATTTAAAAATGTTTTATTCTTGCATGGTAGAACCTCTATTTGGTGATATTACTCTGTCTAAATAATGATTGAGGCCCATGAATCACATTATTTATTCACTATAACTGTTTCATGGTGGAATTATTCAAGCTCATTAGTTTTTAGAGGGACTCTATAGGTATACTTATTTTTCAATGGTTGTGTTTTCCTAAAACTACACCTATATCTGAGACACTCAAGAGAGCATCAAAAAGTATGATAATCATGGTAGGGATACACAATGATTATGGGAGATGGTTATCATTTTAAATTTTGATATCAATATAATTATCAGTTTAGAATTGGTTTATTAAATAGCATTTGAGAGCATTGATTTTAAAATTACAGGTTGCAACCTAAAATGTATCATTTTTATTGTGAAGTGGGAAGTGCAGAAGCCGATGTAGATGGATGAAAATATGTTACAATACTATAATCATCACCCCTATTTATTTTATATCATAAATTTTGTTCAAATAGATGGTATTATATGATTATTTTTTGATGGATAGTTATGTTAAATCATTTATAGAGCTAGTTTTTAATATGATTTGTTTTTTCCTTTATAGACCATCTTACTAAATGTAATGGGAATAATTTGTTTTTTCAACATCATATATTCTGAAATGAGATATTTCAGTGGGTCTCTTTTTCATACCCTTATCAGTTTGAGATTTTACACTAATGGTGATTATGTTTCTTGCATCACATCTAGTGAAGTGAATCAATCCTTATTATTGAATGTTGTCTTTTAGTAAATTCCATCAAGGTGGAAATGGCGTCAAATATTACCCACCTTAGTATGCATTTTTATCCCATATCTAGTATCATGAGGTGTGTAATGAAGATACAACCCTAAAAAAGTTTTATTATAGTATCTATCATAGGGAAACCATGTATTTCTATGCCATGTTCATGGAGGATTATTCAATTCCCATGAATATGAATGAATTTATGAATGTTTCTAAAGGGAAACCCATTTTTTTCTATATATATAAGATTGAAATATGAATGGTTCATTATTTTTGTGATGGAATTTCATGTTATGGATTACAATAATAGTCAACACCCTTGTTGTTTTTGTATATCATGAGGACTAAATCCTCCCTCAAATTGTTTTATGTTCGATCTTCTTATCCATTTTATGAAATTAAATAGTCATACTATGAGAGTAACAGTTGTTTGGTAAAATATCATAGGGTGAGGTATGGATACATGGAGTAGTTATTATTCTTCATAAATATTAATACATGATAATTATGAAGATCATAGTGGTGTATCAATTCCATGATATCTCAAATCCTCAATATGCGACACCAAGTGAAGTTGATAGAGTATTTGCTTAAGTAGTGACATTCAGAGTAGTTGAATAATTATTATAGGTGGAGACATTTCTCATAGTCACTTGATAGAGGTATCCCACTCTAATCACTTTTATGAGAGATTCATGACTTTGTGATGCTGACTTAGTGGTCTTGTGTGATAACGAATTCTTATGTGATTGATCTGTTAGATTTTCCTTAATGTGGTGTGAATGTACACACCTTCCTCAAGAAGTTAGTTGTTTAATTTTAGAGATTATATTAAATATCATAGTTTGGTACTCTATTTGGATACTTCACTAGTTGAGGAGAACCATTTTTTTGGTATATCCAGTAAATCATTAAGGGCTTAAACATCACATATAAACTTATTATATTTTTTTGAAGTGGGATGTTTCATTGGAGGTTGTGGTTTGTTATTTATCTTGTTTAGATGGTGTTACCCTAGGTTCTATTGTCGATAGATAAAGGTTATGTGAATTTTTTCGACCATACACATTAGGTTTTAGTGGATATATCCACCATATAAGTAGTGGTGTGATGTTGAGAAACAAGATGAGGTAGGCTTTTTTCCTAAGTTATGTGTCAATATATTTTGTGAAAAAGTTTTGATGAAACAAATATTTAATATTTGATGGGTTACATAAACTAATTTGTGATTAAGTTGAAAATAGTTTATTCATGAGTATGTATGATAATATGATATAGAAAAATCCACATGATTCCTTAGTTTCTTGAGCTAGTTATAATAGTACATGTTCTTGTGAGAAGGTGATGGCCAAGGAATTGAGCTAATACTAGGGGAGAATTATGTTATAAAAAACTCCATTGTTTAATGTGACATATTTGTGAAACTATTAGAGTTTGAGTATGGTGTGGATAAGGTTTACTCATACAATGACCATTTACGGCATTTTTTAACAGTGTGGAATAAAGGAAACCCATAATAGTACCTGATGAGGATAGGTTTTATGTGAAGTTTCTTAGAAAGACCAACATGGATTGGATGTGTGCTTTCATTGAGGTCATGATTTTAGATGAGTTTGATCATACAACTTATGTGTTGAAATAGTATATTTTTTACCTTGGTGGTGGTGTATCATGTCTTTCTAGAACTCAAACCACCAAAAAAAATAAGTTTATGAAAAGGTGAGTTTCTTTCCACAAAATGTTGTTTTGTGAAATTCATTTTCCAAAACAAATATATATGTCATTTCTATGGAAAATAATGTTTGATTGTATGGATTATTTACTGACAGATATTTTAAAAATCCAAACATTTTAAATATTTATAATAATATTTTATTCTGGTGACCTTGTGTGGGGTTGTGAGTATTTCATAGCATCAACAATTGTATCTATAATATAATATATTATTTTTAATCTATACAAGAATGTTTACATGAATAGGGATTTACCATCTAAATAGATTCATATAATGTAAATCCAAGACTGATATTAAATCTAATGTGACACTATTATCCTATGGGAAATATAATTAAAGTTTACTTTAGTGGTTTCCAAAACCAACCTTTGTTATGTGTACTGTAACAAAATAACACAAGACCTAAGACTTTTGAATTTAATCATATTTTTATATAATTCTATATCTGGCCAATAAAAACAAATAATTATAGAAATACATGTTTATAGATATATAAAGAGATGAAAATGTATTAAAAATCAATCGAATACACAAGAACGAAGACGAAAACACTTCAATATTTTTTTTCATCAAATTTGTTAATGTTGTGTAATGGGATGGTGAACATTATCAATGATCAATCCAATCATATATAGGGAATTTTAATTTTTTTTAATTATTTGCTTCATTATTTAAATATTAAATTAATGAATTGGGTACTCCCCTCTCCCCGAATAAACTAAGGAGGATCGTTCATGGTTTATTTTCACAAAAGCACATTCTTTGATTTTTAATCCATTTTCTATAGAACATTTAGGGTTGAAATTATTTACCCCAAACTATATTATTTATTTTTATGTGGTTTTATTTGTGGATAAAAGAATAATGTGGGTCCGAATTTTCATTTTTCAGTTTTTTCCCTCTTCTCATTTACATATATGCCTCTCCCGCTATCCCTTCTCTCATGACACCTTATACCCTTCCTTCCTTCCCGTGTATAGAAAATAGACCACCAGGAATAACTATAGAGAATGGTATGGATGATGGTTGGAGGATTTCTTGGGATGAGGAACTACTGATACCACAATGAATATATAGGTAATTTAAGTATGGAATATCCAGCATGGGGTGGAAGAGCGGTAATGATTGGTGAAAAGTCAGGAAACATAGTGATTGGTGGAATAATGGAATGTAGAACTATGGGTATCGAAACCCATGTCTTGAGGGGAAATATCTCAGGTAACGAGGGTATTTCCAAAGGAGGGGTTGGCCATGATGGTATCCATCATTCACAAGAGGTTTTCTTTGGAATCCATGGTCACGGGAAATTGGTAACTAGATGACTACCACAACATTACCCCACCATTGGGGAATTTCTCACTAGCATGGGTGATCCATCCAAGACTTTTGTTTTGAGTAGCAAACTGGCCTGGAACACCTAGTCCATCTCAAAATCATAGTCCTAATGAGCTATTCCATGTTGGTCACCCAGTGATCTAGGCCACTCATGTCCCCCATAGTGGGCCTAACTGATCCCCTAAATGAGTTGGCCCTGCATGTTGGGACTCCCAACATCACCCATACGGGAGGTGAACTATGACCCATGTTGGTACTATGCAATCCTGTGAATAGGGAATGTACCATTATTCTATGCATGTACACCCCAATCGTAGTGTACCGCGTTGAATATTTGGAGGTCTCCACATGAATCATTATTCAGATATATATTTATTTATATTTATATCATTGTGTGTTATTTTTATAAAAATAAATAGGTTTCCATGATAATTGTTCAATATAAATGTTAGTCAGAGTGGATACTCAAGATGGGGGTTAATTGAGTTCCAATTAAATTTTTTTTTAAAACCTTTATGATTAAAATCCCCCAAATAAAAGAAAAATTAAACTGTAGTGAATTTATAAATATTGTATGTTTTCAATTAGTTTCTCAAGAGATTGATTATTTCTTAGTTAACTCAATCTGAGTATTGAATAAATTTTGAAACTAACTTACTAGATAAAAAAGTTATAAAAACTTTCTAGTTTAAATATCAGAGTAACTTTAAAATAGATTTATATTTCAATGTACATAGCTACAGAATATTCAATAAAGTTTAAAACAAAATAAACAAGCACAACAGTTTTAACCAAGAGGTTCAGTCTCAAGCCGAGACTTAGTCCTCTCAAATAGTTTAAATAAACATTGATCCACACCCTAGATCTGGGTAAAAAACAGTACACAGACTGTTCAGGTACTAAGACCTCTACCACAGTTCTTCATGGGAAAAACAAAACAATATCACACAGGCTATCCAGGTCACAGTTGACCTCCACCACTATCCAGAGTGAGAAATAGAGAGTATGCAAAAGATTTAATGACGATTTATGAATACTCTATTTCAGCACATGAGAGAGTGTGTGTCTAAAAATACGGAGCACACACACTTCTCAAAATGTAAATACATGAAACACAATAGTTATAATCAAATAGAGAATAGTTTAGAATGATCTATGTGTTTTGAGTGAAGCTCTGGACTCCTTGGATTGATGCAGATGCAACTTTGAGTCCTTCTCTGGTTTTTTTCATGAAAAGCATAGTATCGTTTTTTTATTTGACTTCTAGGTCTAGGTTGATCAGTCTGATCAGCTTGAGTGAAAGTGAACTCATTGAAGCTCTTTTCTCCTTGAATGTTTAGGTTATAAGGATTCGGTATGTATTCTTCCTTCTTCTTTTATGGATGTAAGTCCTTGAGTATCTCCAAAATATGTCTCGTATGTGCATGGAAAGACTGGTCATTTCTTGTATTGATGTTGTATATATATCTTGATTCTTTATAGGTTCTTCTTTATATACCTTCAGCTCAGACAATGGGAAGGATTAACTTTTTACAGGTATGAGTTACGGTTTCTGAAATTACAACCACAATCATTAATTAATAGCAGGTGCATTAAAAACATCAAATATGACTGTTGCTAAATAACAAATAGAAATAAAGTTTAGAGAAATAGTGATTGGTTTCCATCTGTATCTATTACTCCTTGAAATTGTAGCTTTCTTGAATCGGTCGCTTCTTCTATCGGTAGCTCCTCTTATCGGTACCTCCTTTTTTCGGTAGCTTCTATTTTCGGTAGTTCCTTCCATCGGTAGCTCCTCTTATCAGCATCTCCTTCTATCGGAAGTTTCTTCTATCAGTAGTGTAATTCCCTGACCCCAGTTAACCAGAGTTGGTGCACTATTAAAAAACATTGGTATTATCACAAAAGATAAAATCTCGAAAGACCGATTAGTTTAGTAGCCTTGGAAACACTAGATACATTCATAAAGATTACATTACATAATAAAGTGAAAACTACAACAACATCTTGTTTCCACACTCATATCCCCTTATAATATCACTACAGGTCATTCATAAAATACTTTATCACATCCTGGGAAAAATAAAACATAGAAAGGTGTGAGCTCAAATGCCCAGTAAGGATAACAATAGAGCAGAAACTTTCACAAATAAGCATAAACATTTAAGGAAATGTATAACTAAAATAGAATCCTTTTAAACTTGAACTTCAGCATAATATGTTATAAATAAAATTAAATAATTCCATTTGCATATTCACATGGATATTCTACTAGTCAAATAATCACATGAAATATCAATAACTACTTTCATAATGATGGAATGCATAATGCCAGACTATCGTAACCACGTATCCAAGGCCTTGTGCGAAGACTACAAATAATATTTTGTCACAGAATTGTTCCAAGACACTAGTTTGTCTCATGAGACCTACCGATGTATTGATAATCTATATTGAGCTCCACCCGTCACTTATTAAGTCCAATGCATTCTTCATATGAATAGGTTTAAACATAACATAAACATTTGTATTAAAACTAGCATACGAAATGTCAATACTTTCTCTATAAAAAATTAATGGTATAAAAATAAAATATCCACAGTCAAACATATAAAAAAACCTTCAATACAATATGGAAGTTTTGTATCATAATAAATAAACTTCATATAATCTTAAAATCCATCAAAGGATGTTAACATGGATGAAATCAAAACTATTTGAGGGAAATATCTCTTTTTTTGAAATATTTTAAAAGTCACATAATTATAAAAGGAAACATTTACTTTGAAAATTTTTTTATAATATTTTAATGGAATCTTTTATGTTTTTATAGCAGTGGAAAATAGCTTCACCTGCCATATAAGTTAAAAAAGACATTCTTATCTTAATTCTGTCGAAAAGGTTAAAAAGGACCTTGTTTGGAAAATAACGGAATGATTCGTTTATAAACATATTATAAAAATTAAAACAAAGGTATAAATGAATTTAAACCATATTCTGTAAAATAGTAAGAATGTTTTGAAATACATTTTTAAGAAACATGGATGTGGATGATAAAGAGGTCCCAGTAGATAATTACGTATAAACAGCCTCGGATAATGAAGAGATTGTGAAATAAACCATTACCTTGTACTTTTCCTTGGTCGAGGGTAGGTTAACATACCGTATAATAGTTAACTCATTGTTATTACATTATAAAATAATCATATACATAAATATGATATCATACAACATCTTTTAATATTTCTTTGTTAATAATATTTTAGTATTATCGTTGTTTCGGGTGTTCACTTACTCGTTTTCTTTTATATGTTTTATTACATAAGAAGTGTTTGTTATCCATAGGTTGTATATTATTCATATCCATAATGATATCAAGTCCTTAAATATTATTTTTAATCATGAAATGATATTATCCTTGAATGGATACGATGGGGAATGAATCTCATCGCGTTCGTGGAGACGGTAGTCCGTACGTTCGCACGAACGATACTTCCATTTCATTTTTCATTTTAAAAAGAATCATCACCAAATGATACATAGGTATATTATTATTCCAGTTTAATTTAATATCTTATATATGTTACTTATGTTCATTAACACCATCCTTTATATGTTCCATGTATTGTATGAACGAGTCATATCACTTTGAGGGGGCGGTAGTCCGCACTTCCTCAAAAGAAATTATTGTATATATATATACAACATGAAAAGAATAATGGGATGTTATAAAATGGAGTTACAGAAAATTATATATAAAATAAATATCATTAATATCATATTTAATTATATTTCCATAATAATGGCCACCATGAGAGGCGGTACGAGATAATTGAACAATCATCGTTTCCTGAGGCTTTTGGTTTCCATCCACAAAAACATTATGTTCTTCACCCATTAGATGGAGGTGTCTGTATGTTTAGTTTGAATACTTCTCATAACAATATCCTAGTATATTTAAGATACTTAATTTATTACAAAATAATAGAATAAGAAGAGTTTAGGTGTTGGATAATTAAAATAAAAGAAATGAAGCTAAGAGAAATCGTTACCTTTAATTTGGGTCACTCTCTTTGGATTGAACCAAAAAGTACTCTTAAAGTGACTTATGCCAAATTTAAGTCTTCTAGGAAGAGGATAGGGATTTAGGGAGATTAATTGGGCAGTGTTTGGACGAGAGAAAAGTCTTGAAAGGTGTGAGTAATTTGTTAGAAGTGGTGTCCTTTTATAAGGGGGAGGTGGGGCTCTTTAAAAAAACATAAAGTATTATTTTATGATAAATTAATATTCAGTCTATAATGGATCAAAATTGTATTATTTAAAGTATAAAATGTGTATGGGGTGAAAACCACTCAACTAATAGGTTTTAGAAATGTTTGGGTCACTGTTTTACCATTATCTTTTATATTTAACTCTTAGTTAAATAGTTTGACATTTACCATGTCTCTTTGTATTTTTATATTATATGGTCAATAAAATTACTATAAACTAACAAGATAACCCCAAGTGGTTCATTAATGACATACCTATCATCATATAAGTCTTTTGGCCGAACCATATATTTTTAAAAATATTATATCAATTAATAATATAATATTTGTTTTAAAAACACCTTTATGTCAATTTTGACACTATTTAATAATTGATTTTTTTTAAGTCTTAATAAATTTATTAATTAAAAATAATTTATTTAATCAATACTAACATGTCATACCAACCAATAAAAATCTTTTAATTCATTAAATGTCTCAAATTATATTTATTTGGTTTTTTATAATATCAATTATTTTTTATTTCATTAATAAGGTAATTATTGCATCATCATTAGGTCATAAATATATTAATTTATTTGATGTCTAAAAATTATAAACAAAATACCATGAGGTAGTAAATCCTTTTGTCTTTCCAATGAATATTTATAGTCGAATATATACCTTATATAACCCCACGTAAAAATTAATTTACTAAAATATATTTGTTTGTGTCATTTATGTCTTTACTTTAAATTAATTAATCTAAAGAGTCATTATCATTTTCAAGTGGCTCCATGTGGTCCCAAAATAGACCCAAGGATGTCCATGGTCGTCAATGACTCATCCAATAAGGTTAGTACAAGTTTTAAGGTAATTTTGTATTATTATAATATACTTTTTATCTTGAATTAACCTATTTACCTTTAACCGCGGTAAATAAAAGTCAACAGTTACTATTCACCAAAAATTATTTTTATCTTATGGAACCACATTTTACTCCTTGATATTAACCATTTCTCTTGGATTTTTGAAATTCTACTCACAGAAGCTGTAAAATTATGTTTTATGTGAATTTGCAAATTCTCCTAGGATGTGGGTAAAAGACGGTGACAAGTTTAATAAAATTTTTATATATCTAAAAGTATTATAAACTGACTCCATTGAATTACATTAAACATATATATGTATTATTTTTCTATTTTGACATAGAATAAATTTAAATAAAAATTTGATTTTAAACTATAACTCAGTGTTTTTCACTATTCATCAAAAATTAAAAGTTTTCAGAAAAATACCAAAATTTTACCCTAAGATAATTTTGATATTCTGAATTCAATAATTAAATCTATTTTACCAAATTCAAAACATAGAATTTTCATTTATTAATTTGAAATTAATTCCCGCTGTCAAAAGAAAAATGCGCATTTTTAAGAAATAATAACAACCAAAATTTTGACACTTGTTTATGACCAATTTCAATGTGAAATTACTTACAATGATCATAATTGGATTAAATGTTAAAAATATAATCTATTTATACTTCCAAACCATTAAAATGTATAATTTAACAGTATAAATTATTTTTATTTAAAAAGTTGTTTTCAGTTAAAATATAGTATTTTTCACTATTCACCCAAATATGAAAGTTATCAGAAATACACCAAAAATTTATTGAAACTAAATTCAGATGTATTGATTCTAAACAAGAAGTTTATTTTGTCAAATTGAATATATAAAAGTTTCAAATATTGGAGTTAAAAAGGATTCTCCATTAAAAGAAGTAAAATTTCTTTTTTTGAAAAATACTTCTTTTATCTGGAAAAAAATCTATTTGTTCTTACATTATGTCTAAGAAACTCATAATATAGATTATAAAATTATAAGGATTATATAAAGTTCAAAATTCGGTTAATACTATTCATAACCGCTTTTGGACGACTTGTTTGGGAAGTCGTGGTGCGCTAGAACTCGGTGTTGCATATAGTGCAAGTTATTGAATTATTTTGAAGAAATAACGTACTATGAAATCTAGGGGTGTTACATTCTCCCCTCATTAAATAAATTGCATCCTCACAATTTGAAATTATTTTTCGAAAATAAAAGGTTGAAAATAGAAAATACCTTTGGGAAAACCCACATCGGAAATTAGGTTAATAAACTTTAGTCTTAATAAGAGGAAAAGGGAAATGAAAGGTTCACCACCAAATTATGATCTCGATTAGGATAAAATTGATGGAAATTAGAGAAATATAATTGGAGGTAAAATGAAAATATTTATAGGTAGTTATTGAGTCCATCAATCACAAACAAGTCTAAAATTGAGGGCCTTAAATTAATCAATCTATGATGACTTAAAATACCATCGGTTCAAAACAACATATGGTATTAGGATAACACATTTTTTGTTTTAAGATCCCTTCACTAAAGTATAAGAATTAATTTCTGCATAGAATAAGAGAAGAAGAAATATATATACTTGACAAGTAGAGTCCCATCATTTAACAAATTTCTACCACAAACTCATATTTCAAACAAAAATATAAAATAATGTTCTATTTATCCTATTCGTATAGGGTTCCAAAAAAATGAATTTACAATACATCAACCAAACCTTTTTCAAAAAAAACTACATTATTCAATCCAGGACATCACATGGGCTAGTGGTAGGTGATACACCCTTGTCGCCCTCCGGTTGCAGGTTGAAGTCTTGTGGCTTTGCCGGATGCAACGGGTTGCCGCCCGACCTCTGGGTTGTCCTTTTATAGAAATCCAAAAATAATCTCAAACTAGAATTATCCAATATACTTCTGTCCAAACTCACAATCCAAAATTTATAAGAATGGTAAACACAATGAAGATCCTTTTTTCCACGTAATAACATGTGAACACTTTCATCATGTATTCTTTTAAAACACTGCAACATCCTGAATTACCATAAAACCTTATTGATTGCATTCATGATACCTTATTCCTTATAGAATACTAGATATACTCCTTCTGTCCAAAAATGTTTTAAACTCCAACAATGATGGAATATAAAAATCATTAATCAGTTTCAAGGTAATCCAGAATATCCAATATAATTTATCCAAATCAATCATGTATTATTACAAAATAACTACCTCAGTATCAGTACCATATTATGGGTTATCTTTCTCTCAACCATATATTTTCCAAAAATTTAACCTGCTATTGAGTTACTTTTCTTGGTTCCACACAATCTCAAGTCCTTAATGAAATAGTACTACAGAAAAATCCTTATATACTCCATAATTATTATGACCAGTACATTGTTGATACAACACTAAAATGACATAATTATCTAATAAAAATATAAGAACTCTAATCATTCCTCCTCATCTATGGTTGTATCATAACTTGATTATTATCCAATAGCATCATTTGGGGAATACACTGATGATTTGGACATCAGTTCGCGTAGTGTCCCAACTCCTTGCAGATGAAGTATTGTTCATTTGAAACCTTTTTCTTACACTTGCAGTCATGTTCTTGGTGTCCTTTTTCTCCACACTTATAACAAACTCTCATTCCCTTTAGGAAAAATACAGGGTTTTTCTTTCCATAGTTATCACATATGGTAAAATTCTTCTTTTCCCTCATCCTTTTATCAATTTTTCTCACTTCCATCCTTTTCTTCTCTTTCTTCCCTTAAAATTCATAGGACTCAGAAAATTATTTGCTTATCTTATTAACACATGATACTATTTCATAATATGTTGAGAATACATGGGAGTCTACTTCCCTTCTAAATGATGGCTTAATACTGTGAAATATATGATCTTTCATACTCTTTGGATTATACGTATTACTGGAGTTCACATTCCTTCTACTGGGTTCCATTTCTATACAATAACATAAACTAGGTCAGTTTATGAATTGCAATGAATAATTACAAACATGTAAAATACCTAATGTAAATTTAATGGTTTATCGATATAATCCATAATCATAAAGATATTTTCCTTAAGGAATTATATACTCATAAACCCTTAAAAGTGATTTGTAAAGAAAATGATAATTATCCTAAGCATATACCTCGGGACTGTCGTAACCAAGAGTGCAGCAAGGCCCGTTGTCGTGCACCGGTTCCTGTTCGAGTCTAGCTAAAAGCGGTGTTTTCATGTTTTACCCCTAGGTACATCTGTTCCAGAGCCGCCTCTACCTACTCGTATCAATATAGGTATGTATTTCTCGGAAAACACACAAAATCTCTACAATACCAAAATTCAAGGAAGTTCTTTTATACAAATCCTCAAAGTCCATCTTAGATCTATGTGCTCTAATCAGAGTTTATCTAAATCTAGATTCCAAGGTTTGTAATAAACCTCCTTCTGATACCAACTATAACGCCCTAACCTCCGTTACCCAGAGTCGGTGCATTATTAAAAAACATTGGCATGATCACAAAAGATCAAATCTAGAAAGACCGATTAGTTTAGTTGCCCTGGAAACACTAGATACATTCATAAAGTTTCCATTACATCATAATGTGAAAACTAAAACAACATATTGTCTCCACACTCATATATCCATATATTATCCCTACATGTCATTCATAAAATACATCTTCACATCCTAGGAAAAATAAAGCATAGAAATTGTTGAGCTCAAATGACCAGTAAGGATAACAATATAGCTGAAACTTTCATAAATAAGGATAAACATTTAATGCAAAGTATGACTAAAAAAATCCTTTTAAACTTGAACTTAATCATAATAAGGTAGAAATTAAATTAAATAATTCCATTTACTTAGTCAGATAGATTTTCTACTAGTCGAATAATCACTTGAAATATCAATAACCACTTTCATAATGATGGAATGCATAATTCCAGACTATCATAACCACGTAGCCAATGCCTCGTGCCAAAACTAAAAATAATATTTTGTCAAGGCCTCATTCCAAGACACTATTTTGTCTCATGAGACCTATCGATGCATCGAGGAGATATAGCAGGCTCCACCCGTCACATATTAAGTCCAATTCATTCCTCATATGAACAGGTTTATACATAATATAAACATTCGTATTAGAACTTGTATACGAAATGTAAATACTTTCTCTATAAACCATGAATGGTATAAAAATAAAAGATCCACAATAAAACATATAACAAAACCTTAAATACAATATGTAAGTTTTGTATCATAATAAATAAACTTCAAATAAGCTTAAAATCTATCAAAGGATCTTGATCTAGATTAAATCAAAACTATTTGACTGAAATATCTCTTTTTTTAATCATTTAAAAGTCACATAATTATAAAAGAAAATATATAATTTTAAAATATTCTATTAAGCTTTTAAGGGAAGCTTCGATGATTTTATAATGGTGGAAAATAGCCGCACCAGTCATATAAGTTCAATAAGACATTCTTGTCTTAATTCTGTCGAAAAGGTTAAAAATGACCTTGTTTGGAAAATGACAGAAAGATTCCTTTATAAACATCTTATAAAAAGTCAAACAAGGGTATAAATGACTTTAACCCATATTCTGTAAAATAGTAAGAATGTTTTCAAATATATATATAAGAAACATGGATGTGGATGATAAAGATGTCCTAGTAGATAATTACGTATAAACAACCTAGGATAATGAAAAGATTGCGAAATAAACCCTTACCTTGTACTTTTCCATGGTCGAGGGTAGGTTAACCTCCTGTATAATAGTTAAATCATTGTGATTAAACTAAACAAGAATCATATACATAAATATTATATCATATAATATCTTTTAATATTTCTTTGTTAATAATATTTTACTATTATCGTCGTTTCGGGTGTTCACTTACTTGTTTTCTTTTATATATTTTATTACATAAGACATATTTTTTATCCATCAGTTGGGTAGTATTCATATCTAGAATGATATAAAGTCCATAAATATTATTTTTAATCATAAAATTAAATTATTCTTGAATGGATACGATGGGGAATGAATCTCATTGCGTTCGTGGAGACGGTAATTCGTACGTACGCACGAACGCTACTTCCATTTCATTTTTCATTTTAAAAGGAATAAAAACAAAATGATACATAGGTATATTATTGTTCCAGTATTATTTAATATCTTATATATTTTACTTAACTTCATTAACACCATCCTTTATATGTTCCATGTGTTGTATGAACGAGTCATATCACTTTGAGGGGGCGGTAGTCCGTACTTCCTCAAATGAAATTATCGTATATATATACAACATGAAACGAATAATGGGATGATATAAAATTGGATTATATAAGCTTATATATAAAATAAATATCATTAATATAATATTTAATTATAGTTCCATCATAATGGCCACCATGAGAGGTGGTAGGAAATAATTGAACAATCATCGCTTTGGGAGGCGTTTGGTTGCCATCCACAAATACATTATGTTCTTCACCCATTATGATGGAACTATAATTAAATATGATATTAATGGTATTTATTTTATATATAAGCTTCTATAATTCCATTTTATAGAATACTATTATTCTTTTCATGTTGTATATATAAACTATAATTTCATTTGAGGAAGTGCGGACTACCGCCCCCTCAAAGTGATATGACTCGTTCATACCATACATTGAACGTACAAAGGATGGTGTTAATGAACTTAAGTAACACATATAAGATATTATATTATACTATAATAATAATATACTTGTATCATTTGGTTTTGATTCCTTTTAAAATGAAAAATGAAATGGAAGTAACGTTCGTGCGTACGTACGGATTACCATCTCCACGAACGCGATGAGATTCATTTACCCATCATATCCATTCAATAAAAATTCTCATTTGATTATTAAAAGTAATTTTTATGGACTTGATATCATTATGGATTTGAATAATATACAAATTATTCATAACAAACACTACTTATGTAATGAAGCATATAATGGAAAATGAATAAGTTAACACCTGAAATGAAGATAATACTAAAATATTATTATCAAAGAAATGTTAAAAGATTATATATGATATCATATTTATGTATATGATTATTATATAATTTAATAACAATTATTTCACCATTATAAATGAGGATAACCTACCATCAACCAAGGAAATGTACAAGGTAAGTGTTTATTTCACAATCTCTTCATTATCTGAGGTTGTTTATACATAATTATCTACTGGGACCTATTTATCATCCATATCCTTGTTTCTTAAAAATTTATTTCAAAACATTCTTACTATTTTATAGAATATGGGTTAAATTCATTTATACCCCTGTTTTACTTTTTATAAGAAGTGTATAAATGACTCTTTTCATCATTTTCAAAACAAGTTTCTTTTTAACCTTTTTGACAGAATTACGATAAAAATGCCTTTTTTATCTTATACGGCAGGTGAAACTATTTTCCACCATTATAAAATCATATAATCTTACCTTACAAGATTATATGAATATTATCAATGTAAATGTTTTATTTTATAATTATGTGACTTTTAAATGATTTAAAAAAAGCGGTATTTCTCTCAAAATGTTTTGATTTCATCTATGTCAACATCCTTTGATGTATTTTAAGATTATTTGATATTGATTTATTATGATACAAAACATCTATATTTTATTGAAGGTTTTGTGATATGTTTGACTGTGGATGTTTTATTTTTATACCATTCATGGTTTATGGATAAAGTAATGACATTTCATTTGGTAGTTTTAATATGAATGTGTATGTTATGTTTAAACATGTTCATATGAGGAATGAATTGGAATTAATAAGTGACGGGTGGAGCCTGCCATAGCACCTCGATGCATCAGTAGGTCTCATGAGACAAACTGGTGTCTTGGCACAAGGCCTTGACAAAATCTTATTGGTAGTCTTGGCCCGAGGCCTTGACTATGTGGTTATGATAGTCTGGTGTTATGCATTCCATCATTATGAAAGTGGTTATTGATATTGAATGTGATTATTCGACTAGTAGAATATCCATGTGAATAATTAAATGGAATTATTTCATTTTATTTCTGCCATATTTTTCTAAAGTTCAAGTTTAAAAGGATTTTGTTTTAGTTATACATGGCCTTAAATGTTTATTCTTATTTATGAATGTTTCCACTATATTGTTATCCTTACTGGGCATTTGAGCTCACCCATTTTGATGTTTTATTTTTCCCAAGATGTAAAGAAGTATTTTATGAATGACCTGTAGGGATAGTATAAGGCGATATGAGTGTGGGGACAAGATGTTGTTGTAGTTTTCACTTTATGATGTAATATAAACTTTATGAATGTATCAAGTTATTCCAAGGCTACTAAACTATTTGGTCTTACGAGACTCGATTGTTGGTGATCATTCCAATTTAATTTAATAATGCACTGACTATGGGTAACTGGGGTCGGGGTGTTACAGGTAGCTTCTTCTATCGGTAGTTCTTTTGTAACGGTAGCCGTCTGTCAGTGTCAGTGGACTTGTATTGGTAGATATTGTCTTTCTGTTTTGGTGGACTTAATTCTAGTATATATTTGTCTGTCTGTTTGTATCGGTATCTTGTAATGGTAACTATGTACATACTAGTGGACTTACTCTATCGGTAGGTCTGTATCATTCAACTTGTGCATACTGGTAGGCATATTCTATCTGTAGCTCAGGTGTAGCCATAACTATCTGCATACCGGTGACCTTATCAATATCGGTAGACTTGTATATCGGTTTACATAGTCGTATCGGTAGCCATTTTGCTTATCAGTGGACTTTTTCTATCGGTAGGCTATATACTGTTAGGTCTGTATCAGTGACTCAACACTTAATACTTATCTATTCTATACATATCATATTTAGATTGAGTTAGTAACATTTCTAAACAAGTATAAACATAGATAACCATTGATTAAAAAATTCCAATGATCATTTTGATATTTCATAAACTTAATAATATGACTTCCTAGATTGAAAGAATAAGTATTATAAAGATAAACATTATTTGTGATCATCAAAGCATATTAAAGCATAATTGGGATTATCAAAACAGGTGAGGTCAACAATATTCCCCTTTTTGATAATCACAACTTATGGAATTGTAATCCAAAATAATCATTAATGTATCAATATAAAATAAAATGTTTTTTATTTCTTAGTGTGAGTAATGACATTTTCAAATGTGATATTTTAAATGTATCAGAGAATATAGTATTAAAAGCAATTGTATCAGAGGAAACAAATGTATTAGAATTATAAGACAAATGTATCAGAGAATAGAGTTGAACATGCAAATGTATCAGAGGTAAAATTATAAAAGAAATGTACCAGAGATATGAAACAATTGTATCAGGGATATAAAACAAATGTACCAGAGGTATAATATTTTAAGATCATATAAAAGTTATGCTCATATTTCTCATATTTATCACCCTTTATATTATTTCTCCCCCTTTCCTTATATTTCTAATATTTCTCACCCTTTCTGATTAGCAAAAAGTGGGAAACAAAGAATTAGAGAAGGAACATAAGATAAATTAATGTAAGATCATATATATTCCTTGGGGGAAAAAGATATAGAGAAATACATAATTGAAACAAAAAGAGTACAAGTGATTCCTATAAAAGGTCCTAGCCACTAATCAATCCACCTCCTAAATGTCCACTTTTGATTTCTCATTAGTTTCAGAGGGAGATTCGGGATGGGTAGCTTCAGTAGAAGGCTTCGGAATTCCAGAATGCACTGATGGACATGGAGAAATAGAGACTGTTCTGGGTCTATAGTCTGTAGCTCTCTATGTGATCAAAGGAGTGAGGCTCCAGATTGCTTGGACTAGAGTCATCTGAGGAATGGAGGCAGACTAAGCAGAGGCAGGCAGAGATGGAGGTTCAATGATAGGAGTACTGTCTACATGCAAAAATGGCAGCAATAGATTCAAAAAGTCCATAATGATTCCTCTTCCTCTCTCCATATAATAAATAAAGTCATCCTTGTTCTCCATAAACTTGTCTAGATAAGGATTCAACTCCCTGAGCTTGCTTACTTATTCATTGAATTCTTGAGTGACTTGGGGTAGCTTCATGTTCTCTAATATAAGCTTGAAATGGTTGTTGAGCTGATTCTTGGTATAAACCCTTTGGAAATAGTAATCCACTTTTTCTTTTACCTCTTTCGGAGAAGCAATGGCTTCTCTCATAAAATTCTGAACAATTTTCCCTATATCCCTAGTTGTAGTCACTACATGGGTCAAGGCAGCAGAGTATATAGAGCCACTGGTAGAAGTCTGTACAATCTCTTCTTTCATCACAACTCGAATCCGATCAATATCCAAAGAAGGTTAGGTAGAAATCAGAGGTGAAACAGTAAAGTCTATTGTTTCCTTAAAAGATTCAGTCAACCCACTTATGAAATTTTTCACAAGAGAGTCATGGGTGCTAACATGCTACTCCATGGACTTCTTAAATCCTTAAAAAACATACACAAATTTCCTTAGTAAACCTTTAATGTAACTGATATAAGCATTCATTTGAGCTTGAGAACAACTCAAGGGAGTTAGAGAAGTAAAAGATTGCTTTAAGGCAACAACAGCTCTTGTCTAGCTCTCAATCATAGAATGACATACTCTTATCTCATTCATCATCTATATCATAAGGCATGACACCATACACCCGAGAGAGAGTTGTAAAGATTTTTCTATATTTATCATCTCTTCAACAAAGAAATTCTTGAAATCTACTACAAATGCAGTCCAAGCCTCCTTTATATCAGCTTTTTAAGACTCAAGATCATCCTTAGTAACCAGATTTTCAGGAATAACAATAGGTGCTTGTTCGGTCACAGTATTAGCCACAAATTAATTCATAATATATTGAATGGATGAAATCAAAGAGTTTTCGATTTTTCTTATCTCTTCCACAAAGGAGGTTTTAAGATCTGACTTCAACTAGTCTAGATCAGCTTTCCTTACCCCATCCTCAGGTAAAAACTCAGAAATGATATCATAGTTAACTTGTGGTCTGTTGATGGGTGTCTCATCTTCGAAAACAGGATGGTCCAACCCACAAACAAAAAAACCTGGGTCTTCTGCCCAGTCTTCAATTCCATCAGTTACTGAAACATTTCGTAGTCTAGTTTGATGATCCCCCTCAATCTCTGTATTCTTCTCTAGAGCAATAGCACCCTCAGCAGCTCGGTCTTCCTCAGAAGAATTCTCCACAACCATCTCCATTTCTCCAACAACAGGAGGCTCCTCAGAAATTGGTGTAGCTATGTATACTTCAACTAGAACAGCCTCTATATAAACAATAATACTTCTAATCAATTGACTCATACTCGGGGAGGTAGAAGCAGATGCTTCAATTTCTGATTCATCTTCCTCCTCATTCTCTAGAGTAAGCCGGTCTTCCTCATCAATAGGGTCTTCTTAATTGCTTACACCCATATAGATTTCCCTTCTAGATGATACAACTTCAGCAACAAGACTTGGAGGCATGTCCGGATCCCTTTCATCAGTAACAAAGGTATCCTTTTCATCACTATCATCACTATACTGAGGTTCCTCTTCATCAGGTCCCAGACCTGGATCCCTCACATCCTTAGGCCTAGAAGGATGATCCATAGGATTAATCTTATCATACACCTTCTCATCATCACTTACCCATTCTCTTCTCCATGTATTCCAATTGATCTTCATGTA
This sequence comes from Viscum album, assembly GCA_963277665.1. Lineage (NCBI taxonomy): Eukaryota > Viridiplantae > Streptophyta > Magnoliopsida > Santalales > Viscaceae > Viscum > Viscum album. The sequence goes on along the minus strand of OY728123.1, from coordinate 1,735,845,564 downwards.
TTTTCAAACAGTTCTTGTGATGCAAAAATTGTTCCTTACCACTATTATCTCATCAGGAGACTCAACTACTCGCTTTAATTTGATCATAACCGAAATTAACTTTGAAAAGAATAAATCATTGTACTTTGATTTGGGCCTGGTCATATCCTCAATCTGAGTCATTACCAGTCTACACAGATTCACCATAACACCATGACTTAACATATGCATCAAATAAATATCTTGGTATTCCAGATTTTCAAAGTCCCCTCTTCTTGGACATAGCACATGTTGGATGAACATGAACAGTAACTGGTTCTCTCCATCCATTTCTGCAGCAAAGAATTTTCTTGGTGTACCATATTCTGTTAATTCTTCCAAAGCATCCACATATACAAATATATCACTAGTAGGAGGTACTAATTTTGAGAAATACACAGACTATCCTCCATGTGGAACTTTCAGGCATTCATCCCATTCAATCGAAGAAAAATATATTTCCTATCCATTTACATCTAAAACCATTCTGTTCTCAATTTCTGATTTCTCAAAATGAACAAACTCATAAAATTCTTTTACCAGCTTTGGATAATAAGGACCATTGTTGTTCAAGAAGCATTATACCCATTTTTGATCTTCCAGCAATTCCAGAACTCAAGACTTACTAAACATCAACCATTCTGCGGACAAAACTTTCTCAACTACTATTTCCCATTGAACAAGATGTGGATTTATAGGATTATTCACTTCACTTCCACCACTAGACTCTCCATTGAGTCTCTTAGAATTCAACTCATCATCCTTCGCGCTGACTAATGGTCTCTTCACTATTTCCATTCTACGAATCATGAGGCTTAGGGTTCAATGATTTTTGGGAGCTAAATCATGAAGGTAAAGGGTTCGAGTTGTATTGAGAGAGGTCAGATCTTATTTTTTATCATTTAGGAATCAGAAAATAAAGAAATAAATCACAATAAGTAAAATATAAATGATACATACTCTGGAAGCTAAATATACAGAAGTTTAAAAACAGCACAATCCTAATGGTAGGGTATACCGGTGAGGATTCCTAATGGTGAGGTCCACTAACAATGAGGTATAACAGGGATGATCACTAACAGTGAGGTTTCTAACGGTGAGGTTTATAATGGTGATGTTTCTAACAGTGATGTTTCTAATAGTGAGGTTTATAATGGTGTGGTTTCTAACGGTGAGGTTTCTAACATACAAAGTCTATCATTACTAACTCATGTCTAATGTAGCTTAACCTATCCAAACATAAAGGCTTGGTGAAAATTTCGGCTAATTGATGTTCAGTACCTATAAATTCAAGAGTAATATCACCATTTTGGTAATGATCTATCAAAAATTGGTGCCTTAAATCAATGTGTTTAGTCCTGGAGTGTGATATAGGATTCTTAGAGATATTAATTGCATTAGTGTTATCACAGTTTATAAATATATTTCTAAACTAATATTCATAGTACAATAATGTATGTTTCAACCACAAAATTTGTGCACAACAACTACTAGCAGCAATGTACTCTGATTTAGTAGTAGAAAATGCAACAAAATTCTGATTTTTACTACACCAAGATACTAGGGACCTACCAAGAATATTACATGTTCCAGAAGTGCTCTTTCTATCTAACTTGTAACCAGCAATGTCAGCATATGAATAACATATTAAATCTAATTATTGTCCTTTTGAATAACTTAATCGTAAGTTATTAGTAAGTTTAAGATATTTGAAAATTCATTTAATAGAAAGAAAGTGTGACTCTTTAAGATTAGCTTAAAATCTTTCACACATACACACACTAAACATAATATCTGGTCGACTAGCATTAAGATAAAGCAGACTCTCTATCATACCTCTGTAGTTGGTTTGATCCACTGATTTTCCAGTTTCATTAGTATCCAACTTACAAATAGTACTCATAGGTGTATCACTTTCCTTAATACTGTCTAAATCAAATAGTTTTAAAATATCCTTTGTATATTTAATTTGATTTAAAATAATACCATTTTCCTTTGGAAAAACATGAAATCCAATGATGTATTTTAGTTCTCCCATTAAACTCATTTCAAATTCATTTTGCATACTCCTTGAAAATTCAATACACACAATATTTTTAGAAGATCCAAAAATAATATCTTCAACATAGATTTGTACTATCAATACATATTTAGAAATTATTTTAATAAAGAGAGTTGGATCAGTAATCCCTTTAGAAAAATATTTAGAAATAACAAAATTACTAAGTCTATCATACCAAGCTCGTGAGGCTTGTTTCAAACCATATAAAGCTTTAGATAGCTTAAAAATCGATTTGGAAAATGAGGATTAGTAAATCCAGGTTTTAGTTCAACAAAAACATATTCAATTATAAAACCATTTAGAAAATCACTTTTAACATCCATTTGATATCTCTTGAAATTCAGATGATCAGCATAGGCAAGTAGAATCCTAATAGCTTCTAATCTAGCTACAGGTGCAAAGGTTTCCTCATATTCAATTCCTTCCTCTTGAATATATCCTTGTAAAACTATTCTTACCTTTTTTCTAATGATATTTCCTGATTCATTAACTTTGTTTATAAAAAACCATTTAGTGCCTATGGTCAAAGTGTCCTTAATTCTGTCAACTAATTCGCTGACTTTGTTTCTTTCAAATTGATTTAGTTATTCTTGCATATCCATAACCCAAAATTCATCGTTGATTGCATCATTGATATTTTTAGGTTCTAACTGTGAATGAAAGGCTTGATGTTCAACCTGGTTTCTTAGAGAAGTTCTAGTTAGTGTCCCTCTATTAATATTACCAAAAACAGTATCCAAAGGATAATTCTTTAGAATCCTATTTGATCTAGTAAAGGTAGGACTAAAGATTTCTGGTTCTTCCCCATGTTCAGGTCCACTAGGAATAGATTCTGGAATACTTCCAGAACTGGTTGTCATTGCAACGGGTTCACTATTTTGGTCATTAAGGTCCAGAATATGTAGATATTCTTCACGATTTTTGAGAGAAGACATAGGTTCATATGGATCAGTTTCATCAAATTTGATGTGAACATATTCTTCCACACATTTCTCCCTTTTGTTAAAGACTTTATAAGACTTAATGGTTATATAGTAACCAAGAAAGATCCCCTCATCACTTTTAGAAGAAAACATGTCAAGATTATCCTCAGTATTTTGAATAAAGACATTGCAACCAAAAACACTGAAGTAACTAACATTAGGATACCTATTATTCCACAGTTCATAAGGGGTCTTCGTGAGAACAGATCTAATCAAGACTCTAATTAGAATATAACAAGTTGTGTTCATAGATTCAGCCTAGAAATAAACAGGTAAATCATATTCATTGATCATAGTTCTTGCAATTTCTTGAAGGGTTCTATTCCTTCTTTCTACTACACCATTCTGTTGAGGTGACCTAGGGGCAGAAAAGTTGTGATTATAGACATTATGTGATAAGTAAGATTAAAAATCATGATTTTCAAACTCAAGACCATGATCACTTCTCAAGGTTTTAATCTTAGGTCCACTAAGGTTCTCTATAGACTTGGAAAATTTCATAAAATAAGAACAGGCTTCACTTTTGTGAGCAAGAAAGTATACCCAAGTGTATCTAGAAAAGTCATCTACTTATACATATACATGTTTCTTCCCATTTAAACTAGAAACTCTATAGGGTGCAAATATGTCCATGTGAACCAACTTTAGAGGTTGAGAAGTGTAAACATCTTTCTTTAATTTGAATGAATCTTTATGTTGCTTTACCTTTGGACAGGGAGTACAAACATTGGCTGATGGGAATTTTAGTTGAAGTAGGTCTCTAACTAAATTATTTCAAGTTAGTTTCTTAAGTGAGTGTATATTGTTGTGTCCTAATATTCTGTTCTAATTCCAAGACTCTTTATGAAAAAAATTTAAACAAGTTACTTTTTGTTTGGCAAAAGAATTTAAATCTACAGCATAAACATTTTCATTTCATAAGGTAGTAAATACCAAAATAATTTTGGAATCAAATACATGGAAAGCATCATTTTCAAATTTAACATTGAAACCATCATCACACTACTGAGAAATACTTAACAGATTATATTTAAGTCCATCAAAAAATAATAATTTTGAAATTAAAACTGAATCATTGTTACCAATTTGGCCTAAGCCGATGATTTTTCCTTTTAAATTATCACCAAAGGTGACATGTCCTCCATAAATCTTGATCAAGCTCTTAAAACATGAAAATTTTCTGGTCATGTTCCTTAAACATTCATAGTCCAAATACCACGTCTACTTATATGAACTTTTTAAGAAGGTTCCCAACAAACCAGTTTTAGATAGAAAATGATTTTGGTACCTAGATCTTCTTGGGTCCAGACAGGTTAGCAAACAAAACCTTTGGTAACCAGATTTGTCTTATGGGTTTCATATAACCAATATATTCACATGATTTTGAAAGATAAACTTTGTTTTATCTATAACTATGTGAATAGATAGTTGAGGCATAGGAATTTCCAAAATTAGAACTAGCAGCATACTGTCCAGATTTAGGAATGAATTTATTCTTAACAAGCTTTCTCTATCCTGGTTGATTATAAGGCCCTAGCCTTAAACCTTACTTAATCTTGAGTTATTACAAGATTACACATTGAGGATCTTTTCGGGTTTAGAGTTTTAGAGAATTAGATCATAAAACTTGCATTACATTCCACATATAAACAATGTGGTTACATAAAGATAGTATTCTTCATTCCCATCAATGGAAACACATTTAAAATAAAACATGGATTATTTCTTGACACTTCCTTGACACTTTCATCATATCATGTACCTTTCCCTTGACCTGTGAAAAACATTTCAAAAAAACTTGGGATGAGCATAAAAAGCTCAGTATGGGTTATAAAAAAATGGAAAGAAAACATGAGTACATATATACATAAGAGTGAAATCATACTTTACCCATAAAACATAAGCACATTAACATACCTCATCAAATCATGAGTAAATCATTGAAATCATAAGACATAAAGGTAACTTGAGGCATTCATAACATTCTTACGTAGGGAGTAACCCTCTTGGTTACGTTTGGAATACCCATCACAGTATATTCCCTAAATCTCTTCGGAGAAACCTTAGCGTTTCACTCCTTCACGTTACCCAATGCATTGGAGATCTATAACAGGCTCACCCGCCCTTAGTTTATCACGGAACCACCCGTATTCATAATAATGCCTAAAAACCATAACATAATCGTATCACGTAAAACATGCATAAAGGAAACATAACATTTCCACATTTCAATAACGAGATATCAATACAACACATTGATATAATAAAAACATTATGAAAACCATTTTCAATACCAAAGTAAAACATGGTATTTATTTTTCGTTTAATGAAAATGGTATGGCTTTTAGAGGAAGCTGAAACTCAAATAATGGTCACGACGACGGAGAAGTCGTTGTCGCCGCATACGTACGACAAAAACATTCCCTTTTGTCATTTATTAAACACTTCGTATAAAAAAGATTCCTTTTGAATAAACGGAAAAGTAAAAGGGTTTTATACACCGTATAAAAGAATGTTGTGTATAAAATAAAATATGCATCAATGAAAGGAGATTGAGACGAAGTCCCATACCTCGTATCCGACATGACCCGACCGTTCTTTAATCTCCTGGATAATAAACTTGAGTTAATCTCTACTTGCTTAAGAACTTTTTTCAAGTTCATTATTCCTTTTATACCATGTTATGGACATCATGTAATCATTTAAGTTAATAATGTTCATTTTTTCGGTATTTGGTTCTTAAGTCAAAAATAGACTTCTTACACTTACATGTTGTTAATTTGGTCAAAGGTTCGTTATATCCAGAATGATATTAATGATTTGGATAAAATATGCATCATATATATTCATCATATACATGTATTTATAATATTACATCACATTTAGAGGTAAGAAATGAAATGCACCGTTCATGGAGACGGTAAGTCGTACGTACGCATGAATGCTACTTCCATTTCTATTTCGTATTTTTTTGGAATGGAATAATAATGATATAAGAGTATATTATAATTCCAGTATAATAAAATATATAATATCATTAACTTTATCCTTTACACATCCCACATATGGTATTAACGAATCAAATCACTTTCAGGGGGCGGTAGTCCGCACTTCCTAAAATGAAGATATCATGTTTACCCATAATGGAAATAATAATGGTACGCCATAAATGAAAAATACAGAAGCTTAAGGAAAGAATAAAAATATTATATATCATATATAAAAATAGTGACATCATAATGTCCACCTTTGAAGGTGTTAAATGAGTATTGAACAATCATCGTTTCGGGAGGCAGAATTTCGCCATCCACGGAAAACATTTGTTCTTTAACCATTTGATGTTGTTATGAGAGAGTGTAGCTCAAATAAATCTTATAAAAACATACTAGTATATTGAATATACTGGTTTTGTTACAAAATAAGTAAATAAAAAGAGTTTAGGGGGTTGGAGAATCAAAATAAAACAAATGAATATGAGAGAATGAATTACCTTTAAAAGTGTAACTCCTTTTGATTTGAGCCTAAAGGCTTCCTTTGAAAGGATTCTGCCCAAAGGGAATCCTCTAGGATTAGGATAGGGATGTGGAGAGACTAAATGGGCATGGGTTGGCCGAGCCAAAGGCTTGAGGAGTGTGTGAAATGAGGTAGAGGTGGGGGCCTTTTATAAGAGGAGAGGAGGGGCACTTTTGGAAAGTAAAGAAATATTACTTTATTTGAAAATGTGTTTCTGTTTTAAAAGGTCCCACATTGATATAATTCGTAGATAAGGTGATAAGGGTTCGAAATCCACTCATCCAATTGGTTTTGTCCATGTTTAGGTATTATATGTTTCATTAACTTTCCATTTTATTTAAATCGTTAAATAATGAAGTCATCGATGCATCATCATGATGTCATAAATAATATAATTTATTTAATGTCTAAAAATTATAAAAAAAAATACTATGATGTAGGAAATCTTTTTATCTTTCCAATGACTATTTATAATAAAAACTATAATCTTTATAACCACATGTAAAAATTCTTTTCGTAAAACATATTATGTTTGTGTCATTTTTACTTTTACATTAAATAAAAAGTTATTTATGTCATTTCCCAACAAAAATGGATCCATGGGGTCCCCAAGTTGACCCATGGCTTGTCTTGGTCTGCCATGACACAACCAATGAGGGTAGGACATGTTTCATGCTCGTATTATTTTATTAAAGAATTATTTTTACCTTAAACTACACTAATTACCACTAATCGCGATTAAAACTTAATAAGTTACTATTCACCAAAAAATTATGTTAATCTCATTGAACCACATTTTACTTCTTAATGACAACCATGTATGTCGGATTTTTGAAATTCAAAACACAATGATGGAAAAATTTCATTTAAACGGAAAATCAGTTTTTATAAGTACCACTTAGTGGTTTCACTATTCATCAAAAATTGAAGTTTTTCAGAAAATTACCAAAAATTCACCCTAAGCTATATTTGATATTCCGAATTCAAAAATGAAGTCTATTTTACCAAATTCAAAACATATAAGTCACATTAATTAATTTAATAATTAATTCCCGCTGTCAGAGCAAATACCGTGTTTTTATAAAACAATAAGTATCAAAAGATTGACACCAGTTTAAGTCTAATTTCAAAGTGAAATTGATTTCAATGACCACCATTGGATTAAATGGTAAAAATATATTCCAATTACACATTAATAAAAATTCAAAACATAATCTAATCATATAAATAAATTAGATTAAAAAGCAGTTTTGATGTAAAATGTAGTATTTTTCACTATTCATTAAAAAATGAACATTGTCTGAAAAATACCAAAAATTCACACAAAGTAAATTTTTATGTCCCAATCATAAAGAATAAGTTTATCTTGACAAACATAGCTTATAAAGTTGTCAAAAGATAGGTTTAAAAATGGTTTCCCATCAAAAGGCAGTAAAACAATCTTTTAAGAATATTAGTGTATTCCATGCATAAGATTGTATTTATTTTCATTTTAAGCCTCTATAACACTATCTAGTTAATTAATAGACATAGATAAAAATATATATTATTCATTACTTACTTGGGATGTTACATCCTTCCCCCCTTTAGAAAATTGTGTCCCTTCAATTTATTTACTTATCAAATAAATGGGGGTACTTATCCCTCATTGCATTTTCAGATTCCCATGTTGCCTCTTCCATCATGTGGTTTTTCCACAAAACCTTTACCTTCTTAATCACCTTATTCTGTAACACTTTCTCCCTGTGGTCAAGAATCTGGACCGGTTTTTCCTCATAAGATAGGTTCTCTTCCAGCTGAACTACCTCTGGACTCAAAACATGAGATGGATCTGGCATATACTTTCTCAACATCGAAACGTGAAAAACATTGTGTACCTGAGATAAACTCGGAGGTAAAGCCACTCGGTATGCAACTGATCCAACTCTCTCCAGAATTTCGTATGGTCCAATGAACCTTGGACTCAACTTTCCTTTCTTACCAAATCTCATCACACTTTTCCAAGGAGAAACCTTGAGAAAAACATGATCACCTACCTCGAAAGATAGATCCTTCCTCTGGTTATCCGCATAACTCTTCTGCCTGCTTTGAGCTGTTCTCATGTGTTTCTGAATCAGCTGAACTTTTTCTGCCATCTCTTCTACCAATTCTGGTCCCATCAACTTCCTTTCACCCACTTCATCCCAGAAAGCTGGAGTTCGACACCGCATCCCATATAATGCCTGAAATAGTGCCATCTGTATACTGGAATGAAAACTGTTATTATATGAAAACTCAACCAAAGAAAGATGTTGGTCCCAACTTCCCTGATAATCCATAGAACAAGCTCATAGCATATCCTCCAAGGTCTGAATTGTTCGTTCTGACTGCCTATCTGATTGAGGATGAAAAGTTGTACTAAAATTTAATTCAGTACCCAACGACTTTTGAAGGCCTTTCCAAAATATAGAAGTAAACCTGGGATCACGATCTGATACAATGGAGAGAGGAACTCCATGTAACCTAACTATCTCTTTAAGATACAAACTGGAAAGTTGATCAAGAGAGAAAGTATCTCGTATAGCAAGGAAATGAGCAGATTTGGTCAAGCGATCAACAATAACCCAGATTGCATTATTACCTCGAGATGTCTTCGGTAATCCAACAACAAAGTCCATGGATATATTCTCCCATTTCCACTCTGGCACTGGTAAAGGCTGAAGCATCCCTTTCGGTAACTGCCGCTCTGCTTTAACCTAATGACAAGTCAAACACTTCACAGTAAAATCAGCAATATCTCTTTTCATTCCATCCCACCAGTAATACTCCCACAGATCTCTATACATCTTAGTACTGCCCGGATGAACTGAAAACGGAGAACTATGAGCTTCACATAACAACTCTCTCTTCAACTGTGAATCACAAGGCACACACAATATCTTCCCAAATCTCAAAAAAAAAATCATTATCAATGTTGAATTCAGGCAACTTACCTTTCTGAACCAGCTCTACCTTTTTCTGCAACTCACTGTCTTCCTTCTATGCTTGATTGATTCTATCTGATAGAGATGATCTCACTGATAACTGAAACAAAACAGAAGGACTCCCTCCACCAACAACTTCTATGCCAAAGTTCATCAAATCCTTAACCAAAGGATCACGTTACAAACACAACATTGTTAATGAAGCATTACTTTTTCGACTCAAAGCATCAACCACTTTATTTGCTTTTCCCGGATGGTAATGAATTGTACAATCATAATCCTTGATTAATTCTAGCCATCTCCTTTGTCTCATGTTCAATTATTTCTGAGTGAATATATACTTTAAACTTTTGTGATCGGTATATATTTCACACTTTACTCCATACAAATGATGCCTCCAAATTTTTAAAGCAAAAACAACAGCAGCTAATTCCAAATCATGTGTAGGGTAATTTACCTCATGAGTTTTCAACTGTCGTGAAGCATAAGCAATTACCTGATCATTCTGCATTAGGATGCAACCAAGTCCATTCAATGAAGCATCATTGTATATAACAAACTCACCATTCCTGGAAGGTAGTGCCAAAACTGGAGCATTCACCAATCTTCTTTTCAATTCCTGAAAACAATCATCACATTCTTTTGTCCAGATAAACTTAACACCCTTCCGAGTTAGCTTAGTCATTGGACTAGATAACCGTGAAAAATTTCTAACAAACCTTCGGTAATATCCCTCCAAACCAAGGAAGCTATGAATCTCGGTTACATTTTTGGGTCTTGGACATTCTTCCACAACTTTTGTTTTTGCAGGATCAACAGTTATTCCATCTTTAGAAACAATGTGACCAAGGAAAGAAATTTGTTGCAACCAAAACTGACACTTTCTGAATTTCCCATACAGTTTCTTTTCTTTTAAGGTTTGCAAGATAACCCTTAAATGTCTTTCATGCTCCTATTTACTTTTAGAAAACACCAAAATATCATCAATGAAAACCACTACAAACTTATCCAAGAATTCATGGAAAATTATATTCATTATGTCCATGAATACAGCAGGTGCATTGGTTATCCCAAAAGGCATTACTACAAATTCATAATGGCCATATCACGTACGGAACGCGGTCTTCGGAATATATGCCTCCTTTACCTTCAGCTGATGGTACCCTGATCTCAGGTCAATCTTTGAAAAAAAAACTGAGCTCCCTGGAGCTGATCAAACAAATCATCGATATGAGGCAAAGGATATTTGTTCTTAACAATGATATTATTCAAGGCTCTATAATCAATGCAAAGTCTCATAGAACCATCTTTCTTTTTAACAAATAAAACAGGATCACCCCATGGTGATGTGCTAGGTCTAATGAAACCTTTCTCTAATAAATCTTGCAATTGCTCCTTCAACTCTAAAAGTTCAATTTGTGCCATTCGATAAGGGGGTTATGAAATTGGCTTAGCATCAGGAACTAAGTCAACAGTAAACTCAACTTCCCGATCTGGTATTATTCCAGGAAACTCATTAGGAAAAACATCAGGATACTCATTTACCACTGGCACATCATTAATCTGAACAGTTCCTTTATTTTCAATGATGTGTGCAAGGTAACATTCATTTTCATCTTTTACAAGTTTCTCGGCCTCTTGATATGTTATCAAAAGTAAGGGTTCATTCTTTAAAAAAAACTGAAAGTCTTTCTGAAAAGAAACTTCTTTAGCTCTACAGTCAATCTTAGCATGGTAAATAGAGAGCCAATCCATACCCAGGATAACATCAAACTCTACTAGAGGTAGAACAATAAGGTTTTCAAGTAGGTTCTTTCCACAGATGAGGATAAGAAGATTCATATAAATTCTTTTTGCCTCAACATTTCCCCCAGGTGTTTTTACCAAATGTTCAGGAGTCATTTCTTGATATGGTATTCCCATTTTACTAGAAAAGGTTTCAGAGATGAAAGAATGTGTAGACCCCGAATCAAACAACACACTGGCATAATCTGAAAAAACAAACAAAGTACCTGATACAACTTCATTTGATGGCCCGACATCTGCTGAAGTAGTTGCAAAGGATTTCACCACCCCTTTGTGCTTGTAGTCTAACTGCTTCCCATCACTCAAGCTCTTTGTCGGACACTCGTTTTCATAGTGACCCATCTAGTTGCACTTATAACATTTCACTAACTGTAAATCAAATTTGTTCTTACCTTCAACTTGATCCTTTTCAGTGCAATCACGAGCCTTATGTCCCATCTTACCACATTGGTAGCACTTTCCAAAATTCAGAAGACATTTCCCATCATGCCTTTTTCCACATTTATCACAAACTGGAAACTTAGTTCTCTTACCATCAGACTTTTTTGAAGAATTCTTACCTTTCTCTTACCACCTCGGTCTCTTCTTCTGCTGGTTGTTATAAAACACTTGGTCATCAGAAAACTCCATTTCCACCTTCTCATCACATCAAACAAGCTTTTCATAACTTTTAAACTCACGAGAAGCTAATGCCCTTCGATATTTTGGCTTTAATCCTGAGTAAAAACAATTGATTTTACTATCAAGGTCTCGAATAAAATTTGGAGCATACCTTGCCAATCGAGTGAACCTTTCTTCATAGGAAGCCACTAAGTCTTCCTCTTGCCTCAATTCCAAGAATTGCTTTTCCATCCTAAGTCGAACAGCCTTAGGAAAATACTTCTCAAGAAACATACCTTTGAATTCATCCCAGTCAAGAGCATCAATATCATCGGCGTCCCTGATATTTTTAACCATAGACAACCACTGATCTGCTTCACCCTCCAAACGGTAAATAGAAAGACTAACCTTTTGATTGTCTAAACACCCCATGACATCACAAATCTTCTCCAGTGATTTAATCCACCCTTCAGCTAGCACAGGGTCAGATGATCCTCTGAATGATGGTGGATGTTGCCTCATGAAATGTTCCACTACTAACATGTTCCTCTGCGGTTGGTCTGGCTGATCTCGTGCATGGATACCACCACCATTTATCGCTTGAGTCAACTGCGTCATTACTGCAACAAACTGTTCAGTTTCAATTCCAACCATTTCTGGATGCTGACTCGGAAGGTTATTTCCTTCTGTATGCCTTCCCAGCACTGCTTTCATGTTTCCTCTGTGGAAAACCATTCGAAACAAACATGTCTTATATGAAGCAACATGGTAATCTTCAAATCCTATATCATTTCAAAAAACAATTGGATAATCATTTAATAGAATTATAACTCCTAAAGTTATCTAAACCGACCTCTGATACCAACTATAAGGCCCCATCCTTAAACCTTACTTAATCTTGAGTTATTACAAGATTACACATTAAGGATCTTTTCGGGTTTAGAGTTTTAGAGAATTAGATCATAAAACTTGCATTACATTCCACATATAAACAAAGTGGTTACATAAAGATAGAATTCTTCATTCCCATCAATGGAAACACATTTAAAATAAAACATGGATTATTTCTTGACACTTCCTTGACACTATCATCATATCATGTACCTTTCCCTTGACCTGTGAAAAACATTTCAAAAAAACATGGGATGAGCATAAAAAGCTCAGTATGGGTTATAAAAACATGGAAAGGAAACATGGGTACATATATATATAAGAGTGAAATCATACTTTACCCATAAAACATAAGCACATAAACATACCTCATCAAATCATGAGTAAATCAATGAAATCATAAGACATAAAGGTAACTTGATGCATTCATAACATTCTTACGTAGGGTGTAACCCTCTTGGTTACGTTTGGAATACCCATCACAGTATATTCCCTAAATCTCTTCGGAGAAACCTTAACGTTTCACTCCTTCACGTTACCCAATGCATTGGAGAGCTATAATGGGCTCACCCGCCCCTAGTTTATCACGGAACCACCCGTCTTCATAATAATGCCCAAAAACAATAACATAATCGTATCACGTAAAATATGCATAAAGGAAACATAACATTTCCACATTTCAATCATGAGATATCAATACAACACATTGATATAATAAAAACATTATGAAAACCATTTTCAATACCAAAGTAAAACATGGTATTTATTTTTCGTTTAAAGAAAAGGTTATGGCTTGTAGAGGAAGCTGAAACTCAAATAATGGTCACGACGGCGGAGAAGTCGTTTTCGCCGCATACGTACGACAAAAATATTCCCTTTTGTCGTTTAGTAAACGCTTCGTATAAAAAAGATTCCTTTTGAATAAACGGAAAAGTCAAAGGGGTTTATACACCATATAAAAGAAAGTTGTGTATAAAATAAAATATGCCTCAATGAAAGGAGATTGAGACGAAGTCCCATACCTCGTATCCGACTTGACCCGACCATTCTTTAATCTCTTGGATAATAAACTTGAGTTAATATATACTTGCTTAAGAACCTTTTTCAAGTTCATTATTCCATTTATACCATGTTATGGACATCATGTAATCATTTAAGTAAATAATGTTCATTTTGTCGGTATTTGGTTCTTAAGTCAAAAATAGACTTCTTACACTTACATGTTGTTAATTTGGTCAACGTTTCATTATATCCAGAATGATATTAATGATTTGGATAAAATATACATCATATATATTCATCATATACATGTATTTATAATATTACATCACATTTAGAGGTATGAAATGAAATGCACTGTTCATGGAGACGGTAAGCCGTACGTACGCATGAACGCTACTTCCATTTCTATTTCGTATTTTTTTGGAATGGAATCATAATGATATAAGAGTATATTATAATTCCAGTATAATAACATATATAATATCATTAACTTTATCGTTTACACATCACACATATGGTATTAACGAATCAAATCACTTTCAGGGGGTGGTAGTCCGCACTTCCTAAAATGAAGATATCGTGTTTACCCATAATGGAATAATAATGGTATGCCATAAATGAAAAATACAGAAGATTAAGGAAAGAATAAACATATTATATATCATATATAAAAATAGTGACATCATAATGGCCACCTTTGAAGGTGTTAAATGAGTATTGAACAATCATCGTTTCGGGAGGCAGAATTTCGCCATCCACGGAAAACATATGTTCTTTAACCATTTGATGTAGTTGTGAGATATTGTAGCTCAAATAAATCTTATAACAACATCCTATTATATTTTATATACTGGTTTTGTTACAAAAGAATTAAATAAAAAGAGTTTAGGGGGTTGGAGAAGCAAAATAAAACAAATGAACATGAGAGAATGAATTACCATTAAAAGTGTAACTCCTTTTGATTTGAGCCTAAAGGCTTCCTTTGAAATGATTCTTCCCAAAGGGAATCTTCTAGGATGAGGAGAGGGATGTGTAGAGAGTAAATGGGCAGGGTTTGGCCGAGCCAAAGGCTTGAGGAGTGTGTGAAATGAGGTAGAGGTGGGGGCCTTTTATAAGAGGAGAGGAGGGGCACTTTTTGAAAGTAAAGAAATATTACTTTATTTGAAAATGTGTTTCGGTTTTAAAAGGTCCCACACTGATATGCTTCGTGGATAAGGTGATAAGGGTTTGAAATCTACTCATCCAATTGGTTTTGGCCATGTGTAGGTTTTATATTTTTCATTATCTTTCCATTTTATTTAAATCGTTAAATAATGAGGTCATCTTTGCATCATCATGATGTCATAAATAATTTAATTTATTTAATGTCTAAAAATTTTAAAAAAATACTATGATGTAGGAAATCTTTTTATCTTTCCAATGAATATTTATAATCAAAAATCTGATCTTTATAACCCCATGTAAAAATTCTTTTCGTAAAACATATTATGTATGTGTCATTTTTACTTTTACATTAAATAAAAAGTTATTTATGTCATTTCCCAACAAAAGTGGATCCATGGGGTTCCCAAGTTGACCCATGGCTTTTCTTGGTCGGCCATGAAACAACCAATGAGGGTAGGACATGTTTCAAGCTCATCTTAGTTTATTAAAGCATTATTTTTACCTTAAACTACACTAATTACCACTAATCGCGATTAAAACTTAATAATTTACTATTCACCAAAAAATTATTTTAATCTCATTGAACAACATTTTACTTCTTAATGACAACCATGTATGTCGGATTTTTGAAATTTAAAACACAATGATGGCAAAATTTCATTTAGACGGAAAATCAGTTTTTATAAGTACCACTTAGTGGTTTCACTATTCATCAAAAATTGAAGTTTTTCAGAAAATTACCAAAAATTCACCCTAAGATATATTTGATATTCAGAATTAACAAATGAAGTCTCTTTTACCAAATTCAAAACATATAAGTCACATTAATTAATTTAATAATTAATTCCCGCTGTCAGAGCAAATAGCGTGTTTTTATAAAACAATAAGTATCAAAAGATTGACACCAGTTTAAGTCTAATTTCAAAGTGAAATTGATTCCAATGACCACAATTGGATTAAATGGTAAAAATATATTCATATTACACATTAATACCAATTCAAAAGATAATCTAATCATATAAATAAATTATATTAAAAAGCAGTTTTGATGTAAAATGCAGTATTTTTCACTATTCATTAAAAAATGAACATTGTCTGAAAAATACCAAAAATTCACACAAAGTAAATTGTGATGTCCCAATCATAAAGAATAAGTTTATCTTGACAAACATAGCTTATAAAGATGTAAAAATATAGATTTAAAAATGGTTTGCCATCAAAAGGTAGTAAAACAATCTTTTAAAAATATTAGTGTCTTCCATGCATAAGATTGTATTTATTTTCATTTTAAGCCTCTATAACACTATCTAGTTCATTAATAGACATAGATAAAAATATCTATTATTCATTACTTACTTGGGATGTTACATTGATAGCCTAATCCAGTAGTATACCTAGCTTCCACTTTTTTCCAAGCATTTGAGTTAGAGTATTCATTCCATTCCTGAACATTTCTATGTCTTTACTAAGTTACTCATTGGAAAATTTAAGTTCAATGTTCTCCTTTAATAGTTGAGAATTCATTTCCTTTTCTACTTCTAATGCATATTGTACAGTGCTAGTTAAAGTGTGTTGTTTAATATTTTATACTTATCTTTAAACTCATTGCAGGTTTCCTCTGGCATATTACAGTATTCAAATAATTCTTCACTAGACATGTTTCGATAGTCAGAATCATCTCCAGAATAATAATAATTTAATGTAGGAGTTTCCAAAGTTACCTTAGATGTGTTAGTCATGAACCACATATTATCTTTTTGAGATTTTTCATCTTGAGTGGAATCAGAATCACTTGAACTTCCTTCTAAATCACTCCAGGTTTCTTTTATAGATTTCTTATATTTTATGTCCTTGTATTCTTATTTTTCTTGTACTTTAATTTGGGATAGTCTGCCTTAATGTGTCCTTTGCTTTTCCATTCATAGCACGCTATCTCATCATCTTTATCAGCTTTCTTCTAATATATCTTCCAATTACCTCGTTGGTCATACTTATCCTTATATTTCTGTTTTCTGAAAAATTTATTCTCCCGATAGAGTTTCTTAAATCTCATGGCTATATGAGCCATCTCTTCATCACTATGAAAATGTGATCCTCCACTTGTTGAGCTTTCAGTAGGTATGTGAGATTTTCCTTGTCCTTTCTCTTTGAGTTAGTGGACTTAAATGCCACTGACTTCCTCTTTGGTTCATCATCTTCCTCTTTGTTTACATTTAGCTCTTCTTCATACATCATCAGCTTACCAATCCGCTCTTTAACAAGAAGTGAACTTATATCACATTATTCTCTTATTGAGAGTGATGTTCCTCTCCATATTTTTGGCAGACATCTTAGTATTCTCATAATATTCTCTTTAGCTGGAACAACCTTTCCCAGTGAGCTCATTGTATTTAAGATTTCGTTGAACCTAAGATACATGTTAGAAATAGGTTCATCAAACTTCATTTTAAAAGTATCATACTTAATAGTATAGGTATTCAATCTCATTTCCTTAACATTGGTTTTTCTCTCTTGAGAAATAGCCAAAGTATCCCAGATTTCATAAGCAGATTTACAAGCAGCTATTCAATTAAATTCTTCATCTCCTAAATCACAATACAGGGCATTAATTTCTTTACAATTATTATTGTAAGCAGTTTTAGTAGGTTCATCCCCAGTAGATCATTCAGTTTCTGTAATCTTATACTGAGTTTCTATAGTAGTCCATATATCAAATCCCATACTTTCTAAATGAATTTTCTTTTTCAATTTCCATTTGGAATAATTAACAACATTAAAGAATGGTGGCATGTTTTTAGAAGCACCTTCTAATCTATTATACCTAATTAGATTTTAGAAAATATATATAAAGAGATAAAATTTAGAACTAACAATAATTTAAGATCTTTAAAATTCAACTAAAACCACAGCTGAAAAAGAGAGAATTTTTTGAAATCCTTTATTAATAAACTTCCCTCTGATACGAAATGATGGTCAGAGTGGATACTCAAGAGGGGGGGTGATCTGAGTTCCAATTAAAATTTATATTAAAACCTTTATGATTAAAATCCCCAAAATTAAATAAAAATTAAATTGTACTGAATTTATAAATATTGTATGTTTTCAATTAGTTTCTCATGAGATTGATTATTTCTCAGTTAACTCAATCTTAGGATTGATTAACTTTTGAAACTAACTTACTGGCTTAAAAAAGTTATAAAAATTGCTAGTTTAACTATCAGATTATCATTAAAATAGGTTCATTTTTCAAAGTACTTTGCAGCGGAATATTCAATAATGTTTAAAACAAAATAAACAAGCACAACAGTTTTAACCAAGAGGTTCAGTCTCAAGCCGAGACTTATTCCTCTCAAATAGTTTAAATAATCTTTGATCCACACCCTGGATCAGGGTAAACAACAGTACATAGACTGTTCAGGTATTAAGACCTCTAACACAGTTCTTCATGGAAAAAACAAAACAATAGCAGAGAGGCTATCTAGGTCACAGTTGACCTCTACCACTATCCACAGTGGGAAACAGAGAGTATGGGAATTATTGAGTGAGGATTTATGAATCCTCCAGTTCAACATAAGAGATATTGTGTGTCTAAAAATACAGATCACACACACTGCTCAAAATGTAAATACATGATACAAAATTGAGATAAACATATAGAGAAGAGTTTAGAATGATCTATGTGTTTGGAGTGATTCTATGGACTCCTTGGATTGATGAAGATGTAGCTTTATGTCCTTCTCTGGTTTTTTTCAAGAAAAAAGGTTATCATTTGGGTTTTTGACTTCCAGATCTAGGTTGATCATTCTGATCAGGTTGAGTGAAAGTGAACTCGTTGAAGCTCTTTTCTCTTTGAATGTTCAGGTTGTAAGGATTTAGAATGTATTCTTCCTTCTTCTTCTATGCATGTATGTGCTTGAGTATCTCTAGAATATTACCTCGTATGTGCATGGAATGACTGATCATTTCTTGTATTATTGTTGAATATATATCGTGATGCTTTCGAGGTTCTTCTTTATATACCTTCAAATCAGACAATTGGAATGATTACCTTTTTATAGGTACGAGGTACAGTTTCTGAAATTCCAAACACTATCATTAATTAATAGCTGGTGCCTTAAAAACATCAAATATGACTGTTTCGAAATAAAAAATAGAAATAGAGTTTAGAAAAAGAGTAATTGGTTTCCATCAAAAAATGTTACTCCTTGTAAGGGTAGCTTGATTGAATCGGTCGCTTCTTCTATCGGTAGCTCCTCTTATCTGTAGCTCCTTATATTGGTAGCTCCTCTTATTGGTAGCTCCTTCTATTGGTAGATCCTTCTATCGTTATATCATCTTATCAGTAGCTACTTATGTCGGTATCTACTTCTATCAGTAGTTCCTTCTATCAGTATCTCCTTCTATCGGAAGTTCTTTTGTAATGGTAGCCATTTGTCTGTGTCAGTGGACTTGTATTGGTGGACTTTTCCTTTCTGTATTGGTGGACATCATATTGGTAGCTATCTGTCTATCTATTTTTATCGGTAACTTGTATCGGTAACTATGTACATACCAGTGGACTTACTCTATCGGTAGGTCTGTATCAGTGGACTTGTGCATACTGGTAGATTTATTTTATCAGTAGTTCAAGTGTAGAGGTAACTATCTGCATACCGGTGACCTTATCTATAATTACATATACTTTACATAGATTTTTGTTACATCATAATTTAAGCACACTTATTACAACATATAACAAAACCATGAAAGGACCGTATAGGTATAGTGTATTTAGAAACTGGGAAACATAAACTACAGGTTCATAAAGCATCTACATTGTCTCCCGTTTATTTCATCATATCTAGAGTCCCTTTTGGAATATCCTACTTAATACCCTTATTCCTGACTTGGGGAAAATAAAACATACAAAATGGTGAGCTGAAATGCTCAGTAAGGGTAAATAATGGAGATATCAATCATATCATATTCATAAGAATAGAACATTATGAAAATCATAACCTGAAAAAGAGATCTTAATATCATAACCTGGGATAAATAATAGTATTGAAATTTAATCCCAATAATAATAACATAAAACATTAAACTTTGTTTCATACACATATAATCATAGAAAATCATTTCATATTATTCAAGACTCATTTCCAAGACTATCATAGCGGACACAGTCCATTTCTGAACCGAATTCACTCCTTGTTCCAGTCCTGTATCACTGAACCAGATTAACTTGTCATTCCATCCATGCCTATCTCATGAGATATAAATCTTTACCTAATGAATTGGAGGGATATATAGGTTCCACCCATCTCATAATGATACAATTCTTATGTGTGCCACAAAATCATAAATCATACATCATAGAATAACCCATGTAATGAAAATGGGATTCTTAAATATCATGTCATCATACCATAATCCATATAAGATAAAAGGAATTCATAAAAATAATTCCATCATATCATAATCAATGTAATAATAGGGATATAAATAGAAGCCTATATTATCTTAGATAGAAAATAATTTTCATAAAACACTTGAACTTCATTCTTGTGGAAAATATCCTTTCCACTTCAAAAACATTTTTCCTTTATTAACATGTCATAAAATTTTAAACTAAAATAAGTTAACTAAAAACAAACTTCAAAAATTGTAATGGAAGATTCATGGAAATAATGTTCTATTAAATCATAAAAATCCATTCATGTTGTATATGTTAAAAAAACATTCTTCTCGTACTTTGGCCGGAAAATTCAAAAATATCTCATACTGAAAACGAAAAAAGATTCCTTACATATCTTTTACTAAAAATTCCCCAATAGTTATAATTGGATTTAAAAAAATTTTAGGAGGTTATAAATAATATTACATATTGAGGAAACATGGATGTTGATGATAAATATGCCCCAGTAAATTCTGAAGTATAAACAATCTCGGGTAAAAATGAGATTGTGAGATTTTCCCTTGACTTTGGTACGATATGATTTGTATGTGTCTAAACCTACTATATAATCATTTAAATAATTTTATTGACTTGTTCTATAATCATACTCATTGTTACGATATCATATATGATCATATTATTAGCTTCTTATTAGTAATATTTCATTTCTACTTGTTATTCGGGTATTCATTGCTTTATGTTCTTATGCATGTTTTGTCAAATAAATTCATATTCCACTTTTTATATTATAGCTATATCATTTATATAATGGTATTAGTATAATATATATCATATATATTCATTCAATTCATTTATATAGTCATCATTCAATGAAAATCACGTATAACGAGTCTCATCACATCGTGGAGACGGTAGGCCGTATGTACGCACAAGCGACGATATCATTCCCATAATTATTGAATGGTATTGGAGTTGATGATAAAACATTTCAGAATCAGTATCATGTTATAATAATAATATTTATGTATTTTTGTACACCATTATACCCATCCAAGTAAGGTTGTGGTGGATAACAGATTACACCACGTCGTGGAGATGGTATTCAGTATGTACGCTCACGCGGTGATTTTGTTTTTCGTAGGATGGATAGAAGGTGAAATAGGGTTGTTTCGTATTTATAATAACATATCAGTATATTATTGATACTTATGATATTAATTTATAATTAAATAAATAAATAAGAGGATGTTGAAGAAGAAAGAAACTTGAACGAATTAGTAGAAGAGATTACCTCTTCCTCGAGGTGCCTCTTTTAAACTTCATATTAGGGAACTAGAGATGGTATTTTGAAAATACCAGAACCTATATGATATAACTAGAGATGTTTATGAGAGAAATGGAATGGTTTTGGCAGATTTTGAAGTCTCAAAATTTTGTGTGGAGGAGAAGGAGGAGGTGCCCTTTTTTAAGAGGGGTGAGGGGCACCTTTGGAATAACTAAAAATATTATTTTATAATAAATTAATATTCAGTTTATAATGGCTCTAAAGTGACTTATTTAGAAGATAGTATGGGTATGGGTCTAAATCCCCGCAAAAATAGGTTTTATACAAATTTATGTTACCATTTTAACCATGTCATTTAGATTGAACTCTAAGTTAAATAATTTAACTTTTACCGTGTCTTCTTGTATTCTTACACTATATGGTTAATGAACTTACTATAAACTTACAATAAAACCCCAAATGGTTCATAAATGTCATATATATTATAAGTATTTTGGAAGAATCTTATATTTTTATGAATAGAATATAAATTAATAATTTAATATATTTTTTAAAAACTCTTTAATGTCAAATTTGACACAATTTGGTATTTTGTTTTTGATAAATTCATGAAAGCATTATTAATTCAAAAACAATTCATCTAACCAGCCATAATATTCTATATAGACCTAGAAAATTATTTTAATTCATAAAAAGTCTCAACTTCAATTTATTTGGGTATTTATAATATCAAATATGTTAATATTTTTTTAATAAGGTAATTACAGTATCATCATTGTGTCATAAATAAATTAAATTATTTATTGTCTGAAAATTAAAAATAAAATAATGTAATGTAGGAAATATTTTTAGCTATCTAATGGATATTTATAGTCGAATTTATCTTATGTAAAATCCTATATTAAAAATGTTTTACTTATTAAACATTGATTTTAACTCTTTTAACTCTTCTTTGATTTAAATAATAATAAATGTTCCAATCTAATCCAAGTGGTCCTAAATGATCATATTTTATTCCTAAGGTTGTTTTTGGTCGAATTACAATTATCCAATAGAATTAGGACATGTTTTAGGGTATTAATAATGTCATTTTACCATTAATTACCCAATTTACTTTTAACCATGATAAATAAAAGTAAAAAGTTACTATTCACCAAAAAATATTTTTATCTTTTTGAACCACATTTTACTCCTTGATATTAACATTGTATCTCGGAGTTTTTAAATTCAACTCACAGAAGCGGTAAAAGTATGTTTTATGTAAATTTGAAAATTCTCCTATGAGGTGGGTAAAAGATGATAAAAACTTCAATAAAATTTTTATATATCTAAAGTTATTATAAAATGAATCCAATGAATTACATTGAACTTATATAGGTATTATGTATCTATTTTGACCAAAAAAAATTTTAAATTAAATAAATAATTATTTAAATAAAAATTCAGTTTTAAACTATAACTCAATGTTTTTCACTATTCATCAAAAATTGAATGTTTTTAGAAAATTACCAAAAATTCACCCTAAGATAATTTCGATATTCCAAATCCAAAAATGAAGTCCATTTTAAAAGATAAAATTTATAAAATTTCGAAAAGTGGGTATTACTATTCATAACGGTTAGTTTATATAATATTTTAATAAAATATCGTTGTTTAGTGAAACTCGGTATTGCGGACAACGCGAGCTAGCGAGGAAGGTTGCTCTTGTGTGTAACGCAAGTTAAGACATTGTTGTGTGTAGTAAAAGATTCCTTTGGTGTTTCATATAACATAATACATAAAAACAAAACATTTCTCATAAAATCTTAGGGTGTTACATTCTACCCCCCTTAAAAAGAATTTCACCCTCGAAATTCATCACTTCGTAACAAACAGATGAGGATACCTCTCCCTCATAATATCCTCAAGTTCCCATGTAGCTTCTTCTAATTTTTGGTTCCTCCATAAAACATTAACCAAGCGAGTGGTATTGTTTTGTAGAACTTTTTCACTGTGATCCAGAATCTCTATTGGTTGTTCTTTATAAGAAAGATCTTGCTCCAGCGGTACAACTTCTGAGCTTAGTACATGTGAAGGATCGGGTATGTACTTTCTAAAGAGAGATGCATGGAACACATCATGAACTTGAGAGAGATTCGGTGGAAGCTCCAATCGGTAAGATACCTTCCCAACACGACCCAGAATTTCAAAAGGACCAATATACCTAGGGCTCATCTTGCCCTTCTTTCCAAATCTCATTACTCTCTTCCAAGGAGATATTTATAAGAACAATTTACCACACACTTCAAACTAAAGGTCATTTCTTCGGTTATCGGCATAACTTTTTTGTCTACTCTGAGCTTCTCTTATGTGTTGTTGAATAGATCAGACCTTTTATGCCATCTCATCAATAGGATTAGGTCATAATAGCTTTCTTTCCCCAAATTCATCCAAGAAAGTTGGAGTTCTGCATTTCTTTCCATAGAGAGATTCATAAAGAGCCATCTGAATACTGGAGTGAAATCTATTATTATAAGAAAATTCCACCAATGGTAGGTGTTGAACCCAACCTCCTTTTAAATCCATAGAGAATGATCTCAACATGTCTTTTAGAGTTTAAATTGTCCTCTCATACTGATCGTCTGTCTGAGGATGATAAGCAGTGCTGAAACTCAACTCTGTATCAATATAATGCTGAAGACATCTCCAGAACCTCAAGGTAATCCTCGGATCCTGATTAGATATAATAGAAATTGGTACTCCATGCAATCTTGCCACTTCTTTTACATATATCCTGGAAATCTGATCAAGAGAAAAAGCTTCTGTAATAGAAATGAAGTGTGCCGACTTCGTAAGACGATCAACTATAACCCAGATAGCATTATTGCCTTTGGATGTTTTAGGAATTCCAGTGACAAATTCCATAGTGATGTTTTCCCATTTCCATTATGGTATGGGTAATGGTTTTAACATCCCCTTATACATCTGTCAGTTAGTATTAACTTACTGACAAACCAAGCATCGAGAGAAATATTCAGCAACATCTCTTTTCATGTGATCCTACCATAAGTACTCCTTCAGGTCCCTATACATCTTCTTGCTTCCAGGATGAATAGAGAATGATGAACTTTGAGCTTCATCCAATATTTCCTTCTTTAATTCTAGGATGGGAGGAACACAAACCTGATTCTTCAACCTTATTATTTTATCACAATCAATGTGGAATTTAGGAACATTTCTCACCTTCTTTTGTAACTCTACATCTTATTTATGTTCCTCCTTAATCTTCACATGTATAGATGGTTTAACATTCATTTTAGAAAGATAAGATTTTTTTCCTTCAATTATAATTCCAAGATCCATCCTTTGTAAATCCATAAATATTGGATCTTTTGTGATCCTCAACATGGATAAACTAGCATGGTATTATCAACTTAATGTGTCTGCCACCTTGTTTTCTTTCCTAGGGTGGTAATGAATTGAGCAGTCATAATCCCTAATCAGCTCCAACCATCTTCTTTAGCGCATATTCATCTCCTTTTGTGTGAAAATATAATTTAAACTTTTATGATCAGTATAAATATCACACCTTTCACCATAAAGATAATTCCTCCAAATATTTAATGCAAAGATTACCGTAACTAATTCTAAATCATGAGTTGGGTAATTTTTATCATGTATTTTCAACTTTCGTGAGGCATAAGCTATCATCATATCATTTTTCATGAGAACACACCTGAGTCCCTTCTTGGATGCATCACTATAGATCACAAACCTCTCTCCACTACAAGTTAGTGTGGGAACAGGTACACTAGATAACATTCTTTTTATCTCCGTGAAATTCTCTTCACACTCCTCTGACCAAACAAACATAACTCCTTTTCGAGTCAAACTGGTGAGTGGATTAGATAATCGTGAAAAATATTTCACAAAACGTCGATAATATTCAGCCAAACCAAGAAAACTGCGGATCTCAGTTACTGTTGTTGGTCGCGACCATCTTTCGATAACCTCTGTTTTTGCTGGATCCACAGATATCCCCGCTTTTGAGATTATGTGACCCAAAAATGAAACTTTTTGAAGCCAAAATTCACACTTGGTAAATTCTGCATAATGCTTCTCCTTTCTTGGGGTCTTTAATGCAATTCTCAAGGGATATTCATGTTTTTTCCTTTCTCTTCGAATAGACAAGAATATAGTCTATAAAGACTACCACAAACTGATCAAGATAGTCTCTAAACACTCTATTCCTTAGATCCATGAATATAGCAGGGGCATTAGTAAGACCAAATGGCATCAATATAAATTCATAGTGTCCATACCTTGTACGGAAAGCCATCTTTGGTATATCCTCCCTTTTGACCCTTAATTGATGATACCCTGAACGAAGATCAATCTTGGAAAAGTATTGAGCTCCGCGTAGTTGTTCAAATAAGTCATAAATGCATGGGAGATGATATTTGTTCTTGATAGTGATCTTGTTATGTTCCTGATAATTAATGCAGAGTCTCATTGATCCATCTTTCTTATTAAAAAACAGAACAGGTGCTCCCCAAGGTGATGCACTATGGCATTTGAATCCCATATCAAGATTCTATTAGAGTTTCTTCTTCAATTAATTTAACTTAATTGGGTCCATTCTATAAGGTGTCTTTGAAATGGGCATATCACCCGGTATGAGTTCTATTGAAAACTCAACTTCACGATTTTGTGGAAGACCTGGAAATTCCTCTGGAAAGACATAATTAAACTCCCGTACAATGGAAATATTATTAATCACGAGTTTCTATCCAACCATTTGAGATAAATAACCTTAATTTATTGGAATCAAGACCCATAATATGGAAGAAATTTCCACTGGAAGGATACATTCATCCTTGCATCGATAGATGATCATAGATTGGTTAGGAATTTGAAATGTGACTTCCCTTCATTGGAAATCAATATGAGCTCCATATAAAGAAATCCAATCCATGCCAAGGATCACATCAAATTCCACTATAGGAAGGATCACAAGATTTGCAAGAAGCACTTTCCCACAAATTTAAATTGGCGATGAATTATAAACTTTTCATGGTACCGTTGTTCCATTAGGAGTTGTCACAGCTAACTCAATAGATAATTTTTGAGGTAGTATGATGATACCCTTAGATTATACTTCATAAATAAATGAGTGGGTGGATCCAGAATCAAATAAAACATTTTGTGGCTTTAGAGTTGATGGTAAGTGTACCTTTCACCACTTTGTTATCGTACTCCACATCACCGATAGAAATTGCATGTGACTTTCCTTTGTCTTTGTCCTTAAGAGTTTGATGATGTTGATCATCATCAAAAACCCTTGGATTAGGGCATTGATTAGTATAATTCTCCATTTCCTTACACTTCTAACATTGAAGTGTAAGAGGTGCATTCTGTTTAGCCATTTCTTTGTTCGCATCTCTAGACATATTTTTTCCATCATTTCATCAATCAAAATCCCAATGACCTTCTTTTCCACATTTTAAACATTAACTTGTCCCTTTAAGGAAATTCCCTCTATGTTTATTTCCACACTTTGATCATAAGGGAAAACTCATCTTCTTTTCAGTGTGGCCTTTAAATTTCCTTTTGAATTCCATTTTTCTCTTCTTATAAAACACATATGACTGATGGGTTACTCCAATCTCCATCTCAACCTTGAGATCACATCAAACAATTTCCTCATAGCTATTGAAGTCCCTTATGGATAATGCCCTTCCAATACTTGGTTTTAATCCACTAACTAATCAATCGATCTTACTCTTAGGTTGGATAATAATTATGGAAGCATACCATGTATGTCTTGTAAAATTTTCTTCATATGTACCAACAGATTCATTATCCTTTTGCTTTAGTTCAAGAAACTCCTTCTCCATCTTTGTTCGAAGAATACGAGGGAAGTACTTACTGAAAAGTATTTTCTTG
The DNA here is from genome assembly GCA_963277665.1 of Viscum album. Lineage (NCBI taxonomy): Eukaryota > Viridiplantae > Streptophyta > Magnoliopsida > Santalales > Viscaceae > Viscum > Viscum album. The sequence continues at coordinate 1,735,817,954 of OY728123.1, read as the reverse complement.
AAATTGTCTCATTCCATGGAATCAATTTTGTCTCTTTGCTGCATATTATTAATAAGATTCCACCATTGATCAGATTCACCTTCCAAATGATATACTACTACGATGAATTTATCATGTTCTAAACAATGAAGAACTAAAAATATCTTTTCAGTGGTACTTATCCATTTTTCAGCCACTAATGGATCAGTAGACCCGCTGAATGAGGGTGGACACTGCCTTATGAAGGATTCAACAGAATGTTTCTCCTTAGCTCATTTGGAAGTCTTTCATGATTCATATCTTGAGAATGTTTTGTGATCATGGCTATATGATTTTTCATTCCATCTCCCATAACATTTTGTGTCTTAGGGGGACAATCATTGCATTTCCCTACACATTCAGCATTAACACGATTCCTTCAGGTTCCATCCATTGACTAAAGCCAATAATCATAGTGTGAGAAACACTAATAATAATAGGAAAACCACATAATCAAGAATAAAATTTCACACTTAAGGTCTTATCATAAGTTATTCATGTCCATTTCTAAAATACTAATATTTTGTTCTATGATTAGACATATCCTTAGGGTTCTTACTAAGGATTTCACATCCTAGTTTCCCAATATTGACTATACCTTTCCTCTGATACCAACTATAACGACCCATACTTTACATATATTGTTATTACACCAGAATTTAAGCACACTTATTACAATACAAAACAAAATCATGAAATGACTGTATAAGTATAGTTTCTTTAGAAACTGGACAACATAAACAACTAGTTCATAAATCATCTACATTGTCTCCCACTTATTTAATCATATCTAGAGTCCATTTTGGAATATCCTACATAATACCCTTCTTCATAACCTGGGGAAAATAAAACATACAAAATGGTGATCTCAAATTCCCAGTAAGGGTAAAAAAAGAAATATCAATCATATCATATTCATAAGAACATAACTTTTTGAAAATATTAACCTACAAAAGAGATCATAATATCATAACATCTGATAAATAATAGTAGTGAAATATAATCCCAATAATCATAACATAAAACATGAAACTTTGTGTCATAAACACATAATCATAGAAAATTAGTTCATATTAGTCAAGACTCATTTCCAATACTATCATAGCAGACAAAGTCCATTTTTGAACCGAGTTCACTCCACATTCCATTCCTGTATCACTAAGCTTGATTTACATGTCATTCCATCCATGTCTATCTCATGAGATATAGATATTTACCCAATTCATTGTAGGGAGATATAGGTCCCACCCATATCATAATTATACCATTCTTATGTGTGCCACAAAATCAAAAATCATACATTATAGCATAACCCATGTGATAAAGATGGGATTATTAAATATCATGTCATCATAACATAATCCATATAAGATTAAAGGACTTCATAAAAATAATTCCATCATAACATAATCAATGTAATAATAGGGATAGATTTAGAACTCTATATTATCATAGATGGAAAATAATTTTGATAAAACACCTGAACTCCATTCCTGAGGAAAATATCCTTTCCACTTCAAAAACATTTTTCCTTTCTTAACATGTCATAAAATTTTAAACTAAAAGAAGGTAATTAAAAATAAACATGAAAACATGTAAAGGAAGATTCATGGAAATAATGTACTATGAAATCATTAAAATCCATTAATGCCGTATAATTTAAAAAAACATTCTTCTCATAGTTTGGCTGGAAAAGTCACTAATATCTCGTACTGAAAACGACAAAAGATTCTTTACATATCATTTACTAAAAATTCCCCAATAGGTAAAATTGGATTTAAAGAATTTTAGGAGGATAGAAATAATATTACATATTGAGGAAACATGTATGTGGATGATAAATTTTCCCCAGTAAATTCTGAAGTATAAACTATCTCGGATAAAAATGAGATTGTGAGATCTTCCCTTACCTTAGGTCTGATATGCTTTGTACGTGTTCGAATATCATGTATAATGATTTAAATAATTTTATTGAAATTTTCCAAAATCATTCTCATTGTTATGATATCATATATGGTCATATTCTTAGCTTCTTATTAGTAATGTTTCATTTCTACTTGTTATTTGGGTGTTCATTGCTTTATGTTCTTATGCATGTTTTGTTGAAAAAATTATTATTCCACATTTTAGATTATAGTTATATCTTTTACCGAATGGTATTAGAATAATATATATCATATATATTCATTAAATTCATTTATATGATCATCATTCAATTAAGATCACGTGGAACGAGTCGCATCACATCGTGGAGATGGTAGGTCGAACGTACGCACAAGCGATGATATCATTACCATTATTATTGAATGGTATTGGAGTTGATGATACAATATTTCAGAATTAGTATCATGTTATAATAATCATATATATTTATTATTTTTTTACACCATTATACCCATCCAAGTAAGGTGGTGGTGGAAAACAAATTACACCACGGCGTGGAGACGGTATTCTGTACGTACGCACGCGCGGTAATTTCATTTTTCGTAGGATGGATAGAAGGTGAAATAAGGTTGTTTCATATTTTTAATAACATATAATTATATTATTAATACTGATGTTATTTATTTATAATTAAACAAATAAATAATATGATGTAGAAGAAGAAATAAACATGAAAGAATCAGTTGAAGAGATTACCTCTTCCTCAACGTGCCTCTTTTAAAGTTCATATTAGGGCACTAGAGTTTGTCTTTTGAGAAGACCAGAACCATTATGATATAAATATAGATTTTTATAAGATAAATTTTCAGGGGTTTTACGATCTTGAAGGCTCAAAATTGTGTGAGGTGGAGAGGGAGGAGGTTCCCTTTTATAAGAGGGGTGAGGGGCACCTTCGGAAAAACATAAAATGTTATTTTATAATAAATTCATATTAGATTTATAATGGCTCCAAATTGAATTTTTTCAATTCTAGGGTTGGGATAGGTCTAAATCCCCTCAACCAATAAGTTTTAAACAAGTTTAGGTTACCATTTTAACCGTGTCATTTGGATTTAACTCTAAGTTAAATAATTTAACTTTTACCTTGTCTTCTTGAATTCTTACACTATATGGTCAATAAAATTACTATAAACAACCAATAAAACTTCAATTGGTTCCCCAATGTCATATATATTATTATATAAGTATTTTGTCTCAACCTTAGATTTTAAGGAATAGAATATTAATTAATAATTTAATATGTTTTTAAAAACACTTTTATGTCAATTTTGACACTATTTGGTATTTTGTTTTTTATAAATTCATAAAATAATTATTACTCCGAACTAAATTCATCTAACCAACCCTAATATGTTATATTAAACTTGAAAATTAGTGTAATTCATAAAAACCCTCAAATTAATTTTTTTGGGTATTTATAATATCAATAATGTTAATATTTCATTAATAAGGTAATTACTGCATCTTCATTGTGTCATAAATAAATTAAATTATTTATTGTCAAAAAATTATAAATAAAATTCCATTATGTATGAAGTTTATTTATATTTATAATCAATATTTTTAGTCGAATTTATCTTATGTATAACCCTATATTAAAAATGTTTTACTTATTAAAATTTGATTTTAACTCTTTTAACTCTTCTTTTAATTAAATAAAAATTAATTTCCTAATCTAATCCATGTGGACCTAAATGGTCATATTATATTACTCACGTTTTTTTGGTCGAATTAAACTTATCCAATAGAATTAGGACATGTGTTAGGGTAATAGTAATATCATTTTTACCTTTAATTACCCTATTTACTTTTAATGGTGGTAAATAAAAGTAAAAAGTTACTATTCACCAAAAATTATTTTTATCTGATTGAACCAAATTTTACTCATTGATATTAACTTTGTCTCTTGGATTTTCTAAATTCAACTCACAGAAGTGGTAAAATTAAGTTTTATTTAAATATTCCAATTCTCCTAGGAGGTGGGTAAAAGGCGGAAAAAAGTTCAATAAAATTTTTATACATATAAAATTATTATAAAATGAATCTAATGAATTAAATTTAACTTATATAGGTATTATGTATCTATTTTGACCTAAAATAAGTTTAAATAAAATAAATAATTATTTAATTAAAAATTCAGTATTAAAATATAACTCAGGGTTATTCACTATTCATCAAAAATTGAAAGTTTTTACAAAAATACCACAAATTCACCCTAACCTAATTTTGATATTCCAATTGAAAAAATGAAGTCCATTTTTAATGATAAAATTTATAAAATTTCAAAATGTGGGTATTACTATTCATAACTGCTAGTTTATATAATATTTTAATAACATATCGTTGTTTAGTGAAACTCAGTATTGTGTACAACGCAAGCTATCTAGGAAGGTTACTCTTGCGTGTAACGCAAGCCAAGACAGTGATGTGTGTAGTAAAATATTCCTTTGGTGTTTCATATAACATAATATAAAAAAACAAAATATTTCTCAGAAAACCTCAAGGTGTTACATTATCCATATTGGTAGACTTGTATACTGGTGTATGTAGCCTTATCGGTAGCTATTTTGCATATTGGTGGACTTTTTCTATCGGTAGGCTATGTACTGGCAGGTCTGTATCAGTGACTCAACACTTAATACTTACTTGTTCTATACAAATCATATTCAGATTGAGTTAGTAACATATCTAAAAAAGTATAAACATAGATAACCATTGATTAACAAATTAAAATGATCATTTTGATATTTTATCAACTTATTAATATGACTTCATAGATTGAAAGAATAAGTATTATAAAGATAAACATTATTTGGGATTATCAAATCATATTAAAGCATAATTGGGATTATCAAAATAGGTGAGGTCAATAATAAGGGTTGATAGCATGCCATGTTTGGCCATTTGAGGTCATTTAATAGATGATATAGGATGTTTTTGGTTTTTTCATTATAGAGTCAACAATGGGGATTGGTAGGGGTGATCATAGAATTCCCCAAGGGTGAAGTATTCCCCCTCATCTATCCTATGCTTCTTGGTGAGGCATAGGTCCCTCATATTATTAATGGATATAGCTTTATTACCTTATTGTCTTTGTCCTATATTAAGCTATTATTATCTACTCTCATTGATTTTGTACTTGTCAATTGGGTGTGGGTCATTTAATTATGAAGTTATGTACTCTCTTATTTATTGTGTCATACTTGGATTATAGGTCTACCATAAGTTTTTATTACCCCTCATAACCAATCCTTCTTCCTCAAGTAGAACACATCCCTAGAAACAACATGTGTGAGGTGAAATGTGTTTTCCCATATCCAGGGTGGTTATAGTAGTAGGGGTTAATATTCCACCAACCAACACATATTCTTAGTTAGGGTTTGGGTTTCCTTGTGTAGATTTCGAATGGTGACTAGGTATCATTATTTATAAATGATAGATTTTATGACCACCTTTACCAATGTACATATGTTAATGAGGGATTTTCCATACTTTATCGTTTTATTTAAAACATGTACGTTGTAGTGGGTGATAAAATTAAATGATTTGAGATTAGCGAATCCTCTAGTACTCTATGTTTTCTTGGGATATCATGTACATTTAGTCCGTTGTCTCTTAATATTTTGGGTATTCTGCTTCAACAACCTTCCTTTCATCCTCCTGTGGTTTGACATTTGAGGATAAAATCTCGAATGAATAAAAATTCTCTATGTCCCTAATAATTCTACTACATGAGAATATATTAATGTTTTCCTGTCTTCCTCTAGGTTACTCTACTATTCCATGAGTTTCAAAATGATTATTTTATAAGAGTTTCCAATTTTTTTTCATGGTGTTCAACTGATTATGTTACAATTACCTTTTCATGATCCATGTTCCCACAAGTGTTTTGTTTTTCATGGTGATTCATATAATACCACTAGAAAATTGAGATGTAAAATAGTATATGTTAATTCCTAGGATAACAATGTTTGCCTTTATTTTTGGGAGCCTACCTTACTATGACTACATAGTTTAGTGTTGTTGTATATAAGTAGTTTCAGTATAGGTGACCTCATCTATAATTTTTCAAGATGCATGTGAGAGAACATAAATCTCACATAGTGAACATATTTTGTATTATGGGGAAATCACTAGTTAAATAAGTTTCCTCGATGGGTATATCATATGGTATCTTGGGAATGAAACTATGTTATCCTAAGATACCAATGGTGTCAGATAACAATTTTTATATCATGAAAAGTATAGGTCATTAATAAAATGGATCAGAACCAATGTCCAGTTAGATGTGAAATGAAATTTCCCATGATTATAGTTTGGGGTATATAATGAGGGTTTTATTCCTAAATTATATATTTATTTTATCATCCTTAGAAATTTTTTAAATAATCTAAAATCTGTTACAAACCATTTTACCATGGTTCATATTTTTTTGGGATCCTACCTAATAATAACACACATTTAAGGTGTGGTTTTACTAGATTGGTGTTAGGAGGGGTGACCTCGTAATATGTTTCTCATGTTGTGTATATAAGAGGATAATGAACATTGAACAAACACAATTTTTCCTATATAGAATATCTACATTCTGTTAAGGGACCCCAATGAGTAGTATTATGTGTGGTACTGTGAAGGAACTCAATGTTTTAATTTAGACACATATGGTAAAATAACTATGTTCATGGCATTAGAAGATCGATTCATGAAAATGATGGCTATAGAGATGGTCCCGGTAGACATAGAGATACTATGTCTTGTTCAAATATGTTTCTGGGGGATTATTGGATACATATAGTGGATTATTGTGGTGTTTGTGGTGAAAGTGAACATTGTGGCTGGAGATCGATCTAAATGTACACACAGTAAGGATGAGATTTAAAAGGTCTTATATTTATCAAATTTAAAAGACATTCAGCTGCATAATTAATTAGGAAATTTCATGAATGGAATTGTGTTTGTGTTAGATATCTTATCCATGTGTTTTATATTTTTTTTTTATTTATTTATATATATTCTTAGTTTGTTTGGTATTTCTAAGAATTTGATATATATTTCAATTATAGGTTGATATATGTTAGTGAATCCCATATTATGTGGTATGACTAGTAAATGATAGTCAACATGCCCTTACCAAATAGTTGTATTCATGGGGTGGAACACTCGGGTTACCATTATCTTGTGTAGGACTCCAGAGGTTCATGTTTGGAATACCATCAATTAATCTAAAAAAGGTTATATGAAACCTAATAAAACATTAGTTATGAGAAAATATTAATGAACATAAGTTTCCACCTTAAAAATCATTTGAGATTAAAAAGTTCCATTTAATCTCTATATTACTTTGGGAAGTTCCTTTAATGCATTTAAACAAAAACTTGAAATGAAAATTTTATATAGATATTTATTTCAAAAGTAGAAATATAAGATATCCCCTTTACCTTGAATAGAAACCTAGTGTACAACTAGATTTCCTTTGAAAATGTTAAAAAATAAACATAATATAATTTCTAAACAATCCAATAATGAAGTATAAATATGAAATTAATACTTGGATATAAATTTAAAATTTTATGCATATAGAATTATACCTAGATCTAATAAAATCAATAGCAGTTGTGTTATTTAATAATAAAAAGGTAGTCAAACCCCCTAAAGAACTATTATGATCTGTAAAATTAGAAATCCCCTAATTAATATAAATCTAAACCGACCACCGGAATCCATGAAATTCATAGTGTAAGAAAAAAGTGGAAATGAAAGAAGAATACGAGAAGAATAGGATTAGAACACTTTGCCTTAAGTAATCTTCTTCAACAAAATAGAATCCATATATAATCCATGATGGGGATGAGACCAAGTGGGACAACACTACTTGGGGTATGGATATTGAAATAGATAGGGGAACTCAAGGGTTTGTTTCAATAAAGGAAAATATAATAATTTCATAAATTGTAAAATGGATATAAGTCATCATGGTTTTACCCTATTCCCCATGGCTTAATTACGACCCCATAAAATTTATAAATTCATATGTACCTAAAAAATCATCCCTCAATTTTTATAAAAGTTTATAAATATTATTATTCAATAAATAATCATATTTTTGGAAAAATAAGTATGGTTAAATTTGATTAAAAAATCAACATTTACTGTTTTGTAATCAATTGAAAATAAACTTATATATCACCCAATAGAATAATAGTACGTTCCAACAAATTACCATTTTTCAAATCCCATGAAGCTTAAAAACATATATATGGAACACTCTATATAAAAACCTTAACTTAAAGGACTATAAAAATTTCCATACTCACAATAAATTTTATATGTGAAAAACCATGCATATTTACGAATATACATACACTTAGAAAATTTTCTCAAAACACGTGGAAACCCTTACACAATATATATTTCTTATGTTAATATTTTAACTTAACTGAAAAACCCCATGGATAATATTTTTACACATACATATATATTTTTCAAATCCACTATAATCTATTTGGTTTTTGAATTATCTATTTTTACAAACCATATAAAACCATATGTTTGGATACTCTCACATAAAATGAAATCCAAAAATTTATATCCCAACTCTATAAATCCTTATACAAAGTGAAAAAATTATCTCATAGGATTTTTCCAAATTTTATGAATTCAAAATCAATGTACAAATTTCCCAAAATTGAAAAGTAAAAACCTAAAAACTACAAATTATTACAAAAAAAATAAAAAATTTACCTCCTATAATCATACCTCTTCCAATAGTCACCTATAGTATAATTTCATGAGACTATGAAAACTACATTAAGATCAATTTCAAGAATCGATCCCCAACCTATCGTTAAAACCCCAACAACACCTTGACAAAGTACCAAATCACATGATAAAATATAAATCAACCTCAGTGTAAATAAATGTAAATAAAAACCAATAAACAATTAAATTTCTTAAATAGAATCACATCATGAGTGTAAACAAAATTGTAGTACTCGACTAATCTAAGATAAATATAGACCAATATTATAGTGGTGGTTCTGTGCCTTTCATCAATCACTACTATCATTAAGGGATCCATGGATATACAATATTTTATTAATACATAATGATATAATTATTCTTTTTGTATCCAAAAATCAAAATTTTATAATTTGGAAAATAATTTCTTTTTCTTTATGGTCATTATCACAATCCTCAAATTTGATTTATTTTATTCATTTCTCTTGGAATATAATATAAAACCTTAGATAATTTCTACTAAAATTTTATATAGGAATTATCATAAAAATAAATTAATCAAATCCATAAATATATTTGGGATATTTCTAAGTGTGAATGTAATCACTTTGAATTCATAGTGTCTATAGATTCAATTGATGGTTTTCACAAGTATGTCCTCCCTTTTCAATCTTTGTTTACAATATGACGAAATAAGATACATGTTTCAAAATTATTTATCCAAAAAACCTATATCAAACAATTCATAAATTTTTTTGGATGACACATTTTATAGATCTTGATCTTTTAATATAATGATGAAGAATGAAAATATGCATTAACCCATCCCTCTTCTTAAAAAAGATATCTTTTGTACCCTATGGGGTTTACCATGTGTATATAAAACCATTTCAAAAATTCCATTTTAGTTTCTTATTTATTTATTTAAAATTTCATGGGTTCATTCCATTATGTCTCATTTAAATATTGATAGTAATTGGTATAAGTTTAATTAAAAACTCTAAGGAATATTTGGGGTATGACTATGAAACTCTACAAGAAATAAATCAGTATATTACCACATAATTGGGATATATTCGATGACTAATATTTCATGAACCATTTGATCCAAATATCAAATATTGATTGGTATTGAATCCCAATTTATGGAAATATGTTAATTAATATGTTCATAATTATCCAATCATTAATTAATGATCTTGGTATGACTTGTGATATGAAATGAGATTTCCCTATCCCATTATATGATATGATATCTATATATATATTGTTAATTCATTCCCAATATTTCATATAATTATATTATAGTAATAGAAAATATTTTTTTTGGAATTTTCTACTCCAAAATACAATTCAAATAAGATTTATACACATGAAAATAAATCACCATACTACTTTGTGATTTCACTAGTATATCAATACATACTCTATAAGGTTATAAATCAATAGAATTGTTAATCCTTTAAGATCTTATGGAACTCTTAGAAATAAAATAGAATAATTTTTTAATGTTATCAAGTGAATAATAAGTGAACCATTCACAAAATCAATTTATCCATCCACTTTTGCTACAAACCAACTCGATTCATCCATCCATAGAACACACAAGCAAGTTTAGGATATACACAAGGTGTTTTCTTGATCGGGGATGGAATTCATTTCTAGGGTCTTATAACATGATCATTAGGAAAGATTTAACACTTGATGAAGCAACTAAATCTATAATAAAATATCAATATTAGAGTAACTAAAAAGATAAAGGAATCTAACTGAAGACTCAAAATAATTACCACAATATCACATACATAATTCCAAAGTACAAAAAGTTATAAACATAAAAAGTTCCATGAAATTGTTAGGACTAAGAGGGGCCTATATACTATTAGAGGGGGGTTTATCAGGGTATGATTATTCTTTTCTAACTTATTCTTCCATCCCCAATGTATCTTGACCTCGTTTTTATAAGGTTCACATTGTTTTCAACAAAGTGTTTAGGCAGAACATATTCTTTTCTACTTTATATAGTGATGATTCTTTGAATACAATGCAGAGAAGCAAGTAGGCAGACACATAAATTTTTTCTTGGGTCACCCTCACCGGGATAAATCCAAGGAGCATACAAGAGCGATGTGTCGATGTACCAAACCCACTAACATTCACTTCTTATTTACATTGGATGGGGTAGAACACTTCAATGAACAAGCATAATACCTATACTATGTTTAGGTACATCTCACTACTTTCCCAAGGGTCACTCCCTATGTGTGCCGCTTTGGATCAATGTAGGTAGAGAGTATCACCTTCTTCCTCTTCCTTTTCTCATTATATTGGAAAGGATCCAGTCACAGTTTATGGACATGTAGTTCCCTTCACTATATCTAATGAATTATTCTTCCATTGAATTTAGATTCTCTGTTGAAGTCCAATTTTCATCCACTGATGAATACCCATTTACTGCAGGTGTGCTGGGAAATATCAAACTTTAACGCAACCCAATCGTGACTTTAGTCCCCCTTTAAATACTATGTAGCCTCGGCCTTTGTTGCGGTAAAACAAAATTGCACGCCAGTTTTATACTTGTGTCCAACTTTATAATTGTGCTCCACTACTTGTGAGCCAATTCTTGCATTCCCCAACTTGTGTACCACTACATGCACACCACTTATTATGCATCACTGCTTGTGCGTCACAACTTCTGTGCCTCTACTTGCGCGCCACTGCTAGCGTTCCTGTTCTTACATGCCAAATCTTGTGCGCAACTACTTGTGTGCCACTGACTACACAACTCTCTACTTACGCGCTACTCAGAACAAGCACGCCTCTTCCACTTGTGCGATCATAGATTTGATTTTCTCTATGTGATTAGATTCTCCAAGATGAAAAGGGTAGTCATCTATTTATAGGAATTTTGGTGACCTTGTGCTTGAGGTGCACAACTCACATTGTGCGCCACTTCGTGACTTGTGATCCCATTAATGACTTGTGCTCTGCTTGTTAACTTGTGTGCTGATTTCTTTCCATTGTCATATTTTGGTGGGATAAAATTGAAATATGACTTTCGTTCCACTTCTTCACTTCTGCGCCAATTAATTACATGTGTTCCCCTTAATGACTTGCACACCCCTTCTTCAATTTCATTCCACTTCACAACATGTGTTCCATATTCTTTCTATTTTCATGTTTTTATATGATAATCATGAAATATGATTTTCCATCCACTAATACTTGCACTCCACTTTATGACTTGCACGCCTCTTTTTGACATGCATTCCACTTAATGACTTTCACACCAACTCTTCACTTATGCGCAACTTTCTTTCCTTTTTCAAATTTGGATGTTTGACTTTCAAACATGACTTCTATGCCACTTTAACACTTCCATGACACATGAGTACTTGCGCACCACTTAATGACTTGCATACCAATTCTTCACATTTGTTCCACTTTATTTTTATTGCCATATTTTTATGTTTTATTTTGAAATATGACTTGCGCACCACATTAAGACATGCACACCACATGAGGACTTGAATTCCACTTAATTACTTGTATGCCAATTATTCACTTGTGATTCACATTCATTCAATTTCCATATTTTGAATTTTTAACTTGAAACATGCCTAGTGCACAATATTCTAATCACCCGCTTTGTCAAAAATCACATTAACCTCAAAAATTATTCAATGACACCTTAAAGGATTTTTTCCAACAGAAATTAAGATAAAATTAATATCCTATAAAAACACCCCAAAGAGAAACAAATTAGAACTATAACCGATAACCTCCAGGTGGCCTACGATCACTCTCTGTATCCCATGAAATATATTTGGCACTATTTGATCCCCAACACAAAGGAGATGAAATCCAACCCATGTGAATGGAATATCATAAGAACTACATACACTGAGGGGTGTATTAATGTTGTTATTTAAACGAAACCCAATAGGTAAATTCCATATTGTTTTTTCAATTATTAAAAAAGAAAACATATTTTCCTCTAGATGAATGTTGTAATTGAAATCATGTTTTAAAATCATGTGTATGACTGGACAAAATCACACTCACATAATTATCAGAAATTAATTTCTTAATATTAAATAAAAAATAACTTGAAAAAAAAAATATTTTTTCCTAATTCCCTTAATAAATAAAACACTTAACCCTTATTACAAAAAAATATTTGGGGAATAAAAAGTTTCACAATACACTTCTAAAACACCTAAAGAGCCTTTTTTTCTAAAATCCATAAAAATGTTAAAATCATATTAACTATTTCAATGAAAATATAAAATACTCATTTTGAAATCAAATAATCATTATTTTCAAATAATCTATTCAAATAATTTTAATAAATAAAATTTAAATCTGATCAAACCACTAAATTAACATGAGTAAACATGCATGGTATTTAAAATAAATCAAAAATAAAAAGAGGTTAAATAGAATTATGGAACGGTAAACCAATTAATAGAAGGTAATATAAATAAAGAATACCTAATTTAATTAACAACTTCATCCTATTAATTTCCTCCATTCCATTTTTAACCTCCTAGGAATCATGTAAAATGCTCTGAATGGGGGACATGATCCATAGGCTCAAAATAGGACATCTAACTCATCATTGGTAGTTCATAAAACTAGATATAAACATCGGGTATTAATAATTCATCCACAATCCACATAATATATTCTGTTAACTTGCTTTGTATAATGATCATGCTCAATTAAAGTATCTCAGTCGGTCTAGTAATCCATAATCCATAGTGGACATACTATCTATACTAAGGTCTTTACTTATCCACATATTTACCCATTCAACTTGGACATACAAGATAAGAATAAATTATAAGTGATAAATAAAACTAATAAATGTTTTAATAGAGGTAATTATCGTCTCACATCCTATAACCTTGAAAAAATATCTCCTTTCACATCTCATTCTTATCTTTTTAAATAAAAAAAATTCCCCTAAACCTAAAATTAAAAGAAATAAATAAGTAATATCCCCCTCATGGGTTACAAGACAACAAAGGGACTCAAGAGAGTCTCACGCCCACCCTCACCATTTTGATATTACCCAATGTACAAAATGGGACTTTTCCAAAGACATGTAATTTCAATTCAATTATTAATGATTTGGATTCCCACTCCAAACCATTCTCTAAAATCAATCTCTTTAAATACATTGAAAAATTCATATTACAAAATAATACCCTCAAACAATTTGAATGAATTATTTCTAGAACCAACACATGATCCTTGGAAACCCCCCAATGGGCGTAAATACCCCTCTCCAAAAAAAATAATGATTAAAATTGCATCATTATGCTTTAAAACATCACACTTATTTCAAAAATGCTTCCATAATCAATTTTAAATCACTATTATTTTAAAATCACAAAATTAAATGACAATAAAACTTGCTAATTTTCATAACAAAATATCCCATTCCATTTCAAAATAAAAATAGGGTCATCCCACATTAACCTCTTGAATTTATTTCAACTCATTCTTTAAAAAATTTATCACTATTAGATTTTGAATTCCCAAATTAATTGAAAAGTAAAAACCATTTTTTAAAATGGAAACCTACCATGAAAAACTTTTTATATCCAAAAAAATCCATTATACATTTATTTAGTTTAATAAATAGGTAATTTTAAACAATCAAGGGGAATAATCATTAAACATCCCAAAGTTTCGAATGAAACTGTGAAACATTTTAATCATAATATACATAAAATAATAACATTATATGAAACTTATAATATCATTTGAATATTGAGTTTCGTGATATAACATATCAAATTGAAATATATTAACCATTGAAAAGAAACTAGGTTCATAACAACAAATAAGTCTTAATGGATTGTAAATTGAGACGAAATCCATAACCTTGTATTTCATTTTAGTTGAATGCCCTTTAATATCCTGTATAATAAATTTTTTTAAATTATATACTTTATTGGGTACCTTTTGGTTTTTTATCATTACTTTTATTTCAATTATTACCATGTCATACACAACTACTTAATCAATTAAGTTTAAGTCGACTATTTTGACTAAATTCAGTGTATGTGTCAAAATCAACATTAGTAGGTAAACTATGAAAAAAGGGGTAATTAAATAATATTTAAAGAATAATTATACTGAAATAATTATAATAATTATAAATCAATTATATTTTTAAAATAATTCAATAAATATGATTATGAAAAATGAATCAACATTACAATCATAGAGATGGTAGGCCATACATACATAGGACCAAAATTATCATTTTTCAATGATCGTAATGGAATGATGATAAGTAGAATAATATCTTTCAAGGAAGATAATTATATCCTAAAAAAATGTTATTTATTCATATATACATATATATATAATTCTTGTGGTGTTAAATTAATTGCATCATGTCAAAGAGGTTGTAGTCCGCACAACCATGGACGACGATATCACTTTTTAAGTGTGTGTGAGAGGGTAATAAAGAAAATATGATTTCTATTATATTTATAGAAATTTATGTATGCCATGAATATAATATATGGGGTTTTAATTTCACATAATATCAATTCATATCATTGTTTGTATGTTCCATGTATAGTATGAACAAATCACATCACTTTGATGGGTTGGTAATCCACACTTCCTCAACTGATTTATCTTCTTAACGCAAAATGGAAAGTAATAAAGGGATGCGTTATAAAAGGACTATTTTTGACTCTTTCTCAAAGGCGTGTGCATTTGTCTCGTTTGAGGAAGAAAGTCATGGTTTTGTTGCCCTGCATTCTCGTTTTCAATGGCAGGTGGCATCCATCACTTTTTTCATGGACATTTTCTCCTTGATCAAAATGGGATGATGGGATGTATGTTCTTGCTTCCATGGATTCCTCCTTGGAACTCATCACTTAGTCCAGGGTATCCCTTGTATATTTAATACGTTGTTCATGAAACTCTTCCTCGAGCCATATCTTCATGGACACTAGTTAATTACATTGCTTCTGTCGGGACATTCCAAGGTTTCCGGTCAGGGAAGTAACCTTCGGTCAGGGGGGTAGTCACGTAGGGAATCACTGGTGTGTCTGGGAACTGGTACACTGGTGAGTCTGTCTTCTGTCCCTAATTATAGGGCTTCTTGAGGGCATGGAATCCCAAGGCATCCCACATCGAATGCACGGAATCATATTCCATGGGCATGGAACTGAGGTTTTCCTCACCTTCCCAAGTTTAACACGGGGTATTCCCCAAGTTTAACGTCCAGTGGAGTCGGATCAAACTGATCAGAGCACTGACTAGAGTGGATCGTATGGGTGCAACCCCTAGTGGGAACACTGATGTTGGGGCCAATGTATGGATGAAGTCCTGGTAATTGTTGAGGGGAATGTGGAATGATGTGGCATGATACCACTAGGATGTGGCGGCCTGGGTCAGAATCAGGATGGATGACGGAGCAGTTGAATGATGTAGATGGTGAATGGGGTGTAACCACCATGAGGATGATGATGGTTTTGGGATTGAGCATCGAAAAGGCTTCCTACATATCCCCGTGGTAGGGAATCAAAGTCTACATAGTTCATCTGACGACGACTTACAGTCGATTGGGGAGCCAATGGCTTACCGCTGAATGGAGTGACAACATCTTACCGTTTAAAGAAGTTTACATAGGCTTAACATTGAATGGAGTGACAATGGAAAGCCATTGGATGGGGAACAAAAAGTTGAATACAGTTTAACGTCATGCAGGACGGGGGTGGACCGGCATGAAGTGGACAGGACCATTGGTTGTTGGGATTGAACCGTAGGGAGGCTTCCTACGTACCCTCCCTTGGAAAGGATCAAAGTCCACATAGTTTGGGTATGGGGCAGGAGTCGGTGAACTGACGTGAGTGAAGACCTAGGGTCAAGGTGGATGGTTGGATTAAACCTCATGGAGGATTCCTACGTACCCTACCTTGGTAATGATCAAATTCCACGTTGTTCGGGTTAGGATTTGTGTGCAATGGCTTACTACTGATTGGGGTTCACAGTTTAACTCCATGAAAGATGGGGGCGAACCAACGTGAAGGGGGTTGGAATGTCCAAATGTTGGGTGTGAACCTAATGAAGGCTTCCAACATACCTTGCCTTTTCAAGGATCAAAGACATCGTAGTTCGTGGGGGAATTTTGGGCTTACGCTCTGAGTCGGCCCAAGGTGTTGGTGAACCTATGTGAATGGGGTCGAAGCGACCAATGGGTGGTGGGCTTGAACCTCATGTAGGATTCCTATATACCGTGCCTTAACAAGGATCAAAGACCGCGTAGTTCAGATTATGGGGGCTTGGTGCACCGACGTGAAGATGGTCGGGACCAATGGTTGTTGGGATTGAAGCTCATGGAGGCTTCATACATAACATTCCATGGTAAGGATCAATTACATCATCGTTTATGTATTTTTCAGACTTACACACTCTAAAATTCCCAGATAGGATGTCATGTTCGATGCTTACTCTAAGCCCATGTGAGTCATGCTCGGTGTGAGTTACAAGAGGCAGCAAAGGCCAGACGATCATGTCGTGAAATTTGCATCCGTGGGAGGTGAAGTGGGGATTACAGGTAGTTAGTGCCCCAATGAAGAAATAGGGGCTTACGCATGGTTAGCATCCCAAAGAGGAAACATGGGCTTCTGCATGGTTCTCAACCCATGGAGAGAAAGGTTGGGACTTACTCCAGGATGGATACCCAGTGGTGAAAATTCCCAACGGGAGAGGGATTTGCCACTAAAGAAAGTAGGGGTCTGGTGTCCATTCCCCCTGGTCCATGGGACCAAAGAAGAAAGGAGGAGAAGGGATTCTGCCTCCTGCAAGAAAAGATAGGGGCTTACACCATGATGGTTGCCCTTTCCCCACGGATAGATACCGCTCCGACAAAGAGGATCTCATTCCCTTTGAGGAATGATCTCACTCCTATGAAGACCAGTGGGCGGGCATAATGTCCATGTTGGGGGCACCCCGCTACGAGGTAGGGGGAAAGGTCAAGGTTTAACATCATGTGCTGACGATGATGGTGCTTGGTAGTTTAGCTTCCTGTAGCTCGAACGAGGTGGGTTCACTCCGCACCGCTAGGACTTACATAACCGTTACCCTCTGCTCCTTGGTGAAGAGAGGGGATAGGCAACGCCATGGCTAGGGGGTGTTATGGAGCGAACTGTCTAGGGGTCCATGTTAGCATGGCTATGCGAAGAAGCAATAGCCGTTAGCGTGCCTAGGTGCTGTTAAGGAGTGGAGATGGGGTATGTGGCTTACACAGAGAAGATTCCCATAATTTATTCCTCATTTATAGCCATGAGGGCATCCCAACTCACTGGTGGGTTGAGGCATATGATTGAGGCCTACACATATGCGCTAGTGCCCAAGCGGGATAATGCCAAGGGGCATTGGAATCCGCTTGAACAAAGAGAAATGGAAAGTGTGAATCACATGCCCGAAATTCGGAACGCAGTGAGGGCGACATGAGGATGGACGATAACTGTCAACCGTGTTTGAAACATTGAATCCATATCACATTATCCTAAAATGGGGACAATCAAATGAGGGTCGACTATGGACCATGTCCAAAACACCGGACCTGACTCAATGTGTCATTCAATGTCTTTTGGGGTGTTGGCCCAGAATGGTAGGTAAGCCGATGAGGCATGGGACCAGGCCATTAGGGGGTCCCTTCAGACATGGAAGAGGATGAAGATCTGAATAAATAGCACACGAAGCATGAGGTGGAGTGATGGAATGCTCGAACAGTTTCTAACACTCTTGATATTATGCCATATTAATCATGGCATGATGTATCTTATTTTTTTCACATAATCCTTCTCTTATTTGAAATAAGAGGAATCCTATTATTAAATGATAGGGAATACTATAGTTTAAAGTCATGTTGTGAGGACTACTGGAATCTTATGCTTGTCACATAAGGCATATCTTGTTTAGAGCAAGAAGCATCCTATATTTGGAACATAGGGAATACTATAGTTTATGGTCATGTAGAGAGGACTGTTGGAATCATATTCTCTGATCATAAGGCATCTCTTTTTTTTCAGCAAGAGGCATCCTATATTTTTCACATAGTGAATACTGCAGTTTATAGTCATATTGATAGGACTGTTGGCATCTTATAATTGGTGCACAAGGCATATCGTATATTGAGTAAGAGGCATCATATGTTTTTTATATAGGGATAACTACATTTTAAAGTCATGTAGATAAGATTATTGGCATCATATGCTTATTGCATAAGGCATCTCTTTTTTGGAGTAAGAGGTATCCTTTATTTTTAGTATAAAGAGTACTAAATTTTATATTCATGTAGAGAGGACTGTTGGAATCTTATGCTTGGTGAATAAGGCATCTCTTGTTTGGAGAAGAGGCATCCTTTGTTTGGCACATAGGGTGTACTACAGTTTTGAGTCATACAGATAGGACTATTGGCATCTTTTGCTGGGAGCATAAGGCATCTCTCGAATCGGGCAATAGGCATCCTATTTTTGGAACATAAGGATTACTATAGTTTAAATTCATGTAGATAGGACTATTAGGCATAAGGATCCTAATATTGGATGGTGTTGGGACTTACGCAAGGGAGGCCCTTTCTAGTTTAACCTGGAATTGGAGGCCGGTGAGGGGGGTTTGGATGAATTACATGAGGAATGGTTCAACTCAAGGTACTCAGGGAATTGATGATGAGACTATCTACTCACGATAGAGGAAACGAACCAAGAGGAATATGTCAACTCAATGTGTTTGATGGTGTGCGGTGGAGGATTTGAAATCATGGTATTCCATAGGTGGATGGTGGGTGCGCATAAGGGCGCAATGGAAAATCCTGATGTCCCAGCCCGAAAAGTTCACGGTGCAACTCTCCATTTTTCATGGGGGTTAGTGATAGGTGTGAGGGCGCCACCCCCACGGTATGGATTAGTGGACGCATTCCTGTATATTGTTGCACATAATAGGAGTGACACACAAGATGGGCTGCGCACAAGAAGGATGGGTTGCGCGCAATAAGGGACGTATGTGTGCAATAGGGTAGGCGTGCACGCAATTGAGGCAGTTGTGGGAAAAACACTGGGTTAGCGCAAAATCGAGGAGATTTTGCACGTAAAGGGCGACGTGCACGCAATAGGGAAGGTTTTCATCCAATATGGTAGATGTGCGTTCAATAGGAGGTCATGCACGCAGAAGAAAATGAATTGCTAGAAATAGGGATATTTTTCGCACAAAAGGGAAGTGTTGCATGCAATAGGGATGTTTTTTAAGCAAAAGGAAGTGTTACACGCAATAGGGAAGGCTTACGCTCAATAGTTAAGTCTTCCATGCAAAATTGGTCACATTGGCACCATTGCATGCAAAAACAATGTTTTGTGCAAAAAAACATCGCAGGTTGGCCCCCTTTACGTGCAAAAGTGATGTTTTTCATGTGAGATATGGGGTTTTCCGTGTCGGCGGGGAAAATTCGGACTTCAGCGCAATAGAGTGGCGACCGACCTCCTGGGGTCCCCTCAAAAGAAGAGGGTGCACTTGTATTTATAGGCGAAAACTAGGGAGGCGGTGCACATAAAATTCCATGTGCACAAGGTGGTGCGCGTAAACTTTCTCACACACAAGAAGTTTTCTACGTGAGGCGGCGCACGTAAAATTACGCGCGCGCTAGGTGGGACGTGTAAAATTCCACGCCCGCAATCTATTTTCTGCGCGAGGATGTGTGCTTAAAATTCCATGCGTGCAAATGGTTTTCCACGCGAGATTCCCTTATGACGTGGAAGATTCCCTTCTTACGCCCAAATCCATACATTGCCCCAAAACCGTCCTGGATGGCCATTTCCAATAGCCCGACTTCGAACTGCCATAACATCTGATCTGTAACTCTGTTTGTGCTCCACGACTAGTCAAATCGAAGCTTGAAAAACGGGCTACGCTCCGTGATCATTTATGGGAGCAATTGGAAAAATTTTGGGATGACTTTTTTGGTTTAAACAAGGATTAAATAAGTATAAATATATAATAGATAACATATATTTCATATATAAACATAGTTTCAATCATAATACAACCATGAAATTTGTTAATGAAAAATGAACAATCATCATTTCATTTGGTGATACTACGCCGTACAGAGAAACAATATGTTTTCTACACATTAGATAGATGTGTGTGTGAGTGTAGGACTAAAAAAAGGAAAAACATATTATATTAAGGATTGTATTTTTATAAAATCATTAAATTATAATATTTTAGGGATTGAATAATTCAAATAAAACTAAAAAACTGGGGGTTGTTTTTACCTCTTATTCAGGTAACTCTTTTTGGTTTGATCCAAAGGCTCCCTTAGATTATATTCTTCACAAAAGGATGATTCTAGGATTACAGTGGGGGATTTTTGATGAACTAGTGTTTCAAATATTGGTCATGAAAATGTATCTTGAGAGTTGTGAGGGAGTGGGAGGAGAGTAAGCCTTTATAAAATGGAGGAGGAGTGGCACTCTTGTAATATTTTGAAAATGAAATTTCTTGCAAATTTTTCATTTTCTAAGTTGATCAAATAATAGTCATATTTATATAAAACAGAGGATAGGGTAAATATATGGTCATATAATTTCTAATGGACATGTTTATACGTCATTTTGGGTTTTGAGGTTGTGGTTTAGTCCCTTACTATGCTTAATTTATCTTTAGTTATTATAATTAATTTCAATTACATTAAATATTGATTTTGGTCAAAAATTAATTTGGTGTTATTAGAAAATACAAATTATTATGATTCCAAATATGTAATCCATGTATCAAAATTCTAATAATAAAACATGTGGAAAATAATTTAAAATGAATCCCTCATGAGGGATGAAAATGCGGGTTTTAAAAGTAAAAAACGATCAAATGTTTGATTTGTTTCAATATTAAATTTCAAATTTAAATTGATCCCAAATACAAAAATTGGATTAATTCATAAAATTAAAAACTAATTAGACTTTAAATCCAATTATGTTTATTATTTTTCCTTATAAATAAATTAGATGAAAAATACCGTTTTTGAACTAAAATTCAAAAAAATAAACTATTCATTAAAAAATGATATGTTTCTGAAAATATCAAAAATTCACCATAAAATTTTTTTTATGTAGATATTTCAAATATAATGTTTATTCTGACATATTAATAAAATTAATTTTTAAAAATTTAAATTTAAAATTGGTTCTCCATTAAAATCTGGTAAAATTGCCTTTCTAAAAAATATAGATCTTTATGTGTCAAATTGGATTTGTTTTTATCATATGCCTATCAAACATAACATATTATTGTAAAAAATAATAGATTGAATATATATGAAATATATTTAATTAAAATAATTAACTAATTTTAATTAATTATGTTTATTGAGAAAAAAAAATCCTTTGGAAGAATAAAAATAAAAAAATTTGTTTTTTTATCCAATTGGTTATTACTATCATTTATTATTAATTGGTAACCAATGAATTAATTTTATATTTATATAGATCATAAATTTTCATAAGATAATTTATATTATACATAAAGTCTAACATATCATCTAGGTTGTGTCATATAATATTAATTAATTATATTTTAATAATATATCGTCGTTTGGTGAAACTCATTCATACATGTAACAAAAGATATCGAGAAAGTTTTCTCTTGGGAGAGATGTAAGATACCTGAGTATTGGATACATTAAAATATATATCATGTATTTAATTTATTTACAATGTTAAATATATAGAATATTATTTCTCTTGGCGATGCGTGGCATACATGTTATCGAATACAATGTTAAACTTTAGAATTTTATGGTGTTACATTCAAAACACCACAAATAAATTATGTCATTGCAATTTAAACTCTATCTTGGTAATATATTTTTTTTGATAGTTCCGAAATTAAAATCCAACATCATGTTTAGGTTGTGTGAATAATCCCCTAGAAGAGAGATATTTTTATGTACATTGTCATATGGACTACCATGTAACTACATATCTATGTAAGAGAAAATTAGTAGAATGTAGAGATACATAATTTGAGTAAAATAATAAATAATTATAGGTAATTATTGAGCTGATCAATCATAAAATTAAATGATCAATGAATGTTGGAGGGTGCCATGTTCATACATATGAGATGATTTAAAAGACCATTTGTTCAATATTTAGTAAGGTGTTAGAAAAACTTTTATATCAATATACTTTTAATAATGTTGGATAATTCATTTACCACTTAAGGATATATGTAATTTTAATTTCTTGATATATTTCTATAGAAAAGATTTCATCCTTTGGTTTTTTTTTATTTTTTATTATCATCTATAAATTAATTTTAATGCCTTATGGATTAAAATACATTTCTAATGGATCCTAATGCCCATAAAAGAGTGATATGTATAATTATTTTTCTCTAACAATTTTCAAAACCTAATATGGTTCATACATTAATTTATAAACCCTAAAATTTACACGACTGGTTCGTCATTAATATCTATTTTTCAAACTGATCCACTAACAACAATGACATATTAACCAGAACAATGGGTAGGTTAGTTGTTTGGATCAATCCCTTATCATACCTAGATTGTGGGTTAAGGTCCTGCAACCTTATTCGATACAATTGGTTGTCACCCAGCATCCATGTTGTCCTTATCTAAAACCATATTAATATAATTTCTAAAATAAATCTAATGGATATCCCTCAAATAAGGTTAATTTCCAAATGGATTTTTAACTAATGTTTTCAATAAAACCCTAATACATAAATACTTCACCCATTTATATTCATAATGGTCCTTACATCATCAAGAGTTTATCCATTATATCATTTGTATGATTTCTAAATCATGAATGATTATTTTCAATCTAAAACACCTTATGTTTAACCTAGGATATTAATTTTCATTATCTATTGAAATCCATCATAATTCTTTGTAAAAAATTTTAATTTTCCTTAGAATATCCCCTAGGAGTTTCAATCAAGGAGTGTAGTAAGGCTCATTGTCATGTACTAGGTTACCCCATGTTAGGCTCAAAACACCTTGTTAGAATTATTACTCCTAGGTACATCTGTTCCAGAACCACGTCCACATTTAGTATCCATACATGGATATATGTAGAGTCCCAGGCTTTAAATACATGGAAATTACATTAATTTTGTAGAATAAATAATACATAACAAAAAATAGACACCCAAGAACCGTAATAGTTTACTGTATTTGGAATCTCGGGACATAATCTACTAATCATGGTGAAAGATCTTCAAAATCTCCCATAAATATCTTCCACTTTTGTTTTCTTACCTAAAAACATTCATTTTATCCTGGGGAAAAGAAAACATATAAAGGGTGAGCTCAAATCCTCAGTAAGGTTATGCATGGAGAAAATAAAACAAACCATAGACATTTTAACTTAGAAAAACATGAACATAAAGTATAATCATCAAAATCTTGTGTAGTGAAATAAATAATGGATGTACGTAAGGCATAGATCATAAAGTAACATCAATCATGATAAAATAGCATGGGAATAAAACATGTAATTGTGTAAAATAATTATGCAAATGATATGATTTCCATAGTAACCAAGGCATTTCTTCCATGACCATTATAGTGGACAATGTCCATTACTGAACTGGGTTTACTTGTCGTTCCAGCCATGTCTTACTGAACCGCATTTACTGGTTGTTAAAGCCATGTTTATCTCATGAGATATAAATAATTACCCAATGAATTGTTGTGAGATATAGGTCCCACCCATCTCATATTTCAATCATTCTTACTTGTGCCACAAAATAAACATAAATCATTCATCATAACCCATAGAATAAAATGGGTTACATAAACATCATCCCATCATAACATAATCCATATAAAAAAAATGGATATCATTTCATCATAAGAAGAATCAAACCATGTAAATAATAGATACATTATACTTGAAACATAATCATACTAAATAATTTCATCTTAAATGGAAAATATATTTGACAAAATACTTGAAATGAATTCTTGAGGAAAATAATCTTTCTTCTTCAAAATCATTTTATTTTCACAAAATGACATTCAATGATAAAATAAAAGAATTTTGTTGAAAATAATCATTATGTCTTGTATAGAAATCTTTATGAAAATTAGGCATTAGGAAACTTTAAAAATATGTTCATGCCATATATGTTAAAAAAAATTCTCCTCGTACTTTTTCCGGAAAGGTCAAAAAGTTCCTCGTATGGTAAACAAAAGAAATATTTCTTTCATAACACAATGTAAAAGTCAAATAGGGGTAAACATGACTTTAAACATACATGGAATAATATTAAACACTTTACGAAAAACATTTTTATGGACATGGAAGAAAAATATAACCCTAGTAAATACTTATGTATAAGCAATCTCGGATAAAAATGAGATTTGCAAAATTATCCCTTACCTTATGTCCAATTTCTTCCATATGTGTCTGAGACTCCTATATAGTGGGTTTAAACATATTATTAACTTGTATCATATCCATAATAATATTTATTTTACCATATATGATTCACTTATGACCTTATATTATCTGTTCTTTTGAAAATTCCATGTTAAAGAAGCGTTTTGGGTAAAATCGTTTCATTTATCGTACGTGTTTCGACTTTTTGTTCTTGATATTATTATTTATATCCTTATTTACTTAATTCCAGAATGTAAAACATGATTTATATATAACATATATTCATCATATAAATATATATGATAGATCGATAAATGAAATGAAATAAAATGTTCACAGAGACGGTATGACGTACGTACGCAAGAACACTGTTTTCGTTTCCTCATTGAATTGAATAGAATTAATTTAATGAAGCATATATGTACATAAATCCAGTATCATTATTATGTAATATCATTCATGATTATTTATTATATATAATTTATAATCATACTTGAATTGTAAATCATGGGAAATGAATCTCATCGCGTTCGTGGACATGGTAAGTCGTACGTACGCACGTGTGGTGACTTTTTCATTCATAGGATGGATAAAATAACTAATATCGTTGTACAATTTTTATAATAACATAAAATTATATAGAAAATTTTGGAGTTATTATTTTATAATGGAAACAACAAAGAAGGAGGAAGTGGAAGAAGAAAGGAACTTGAAATAGGTGGTGAGATATTAACTCTTCTTCGGGTTCCTACTTTGGATTTGATCAAAAGGGCTCCATATGTTGGATTTATGACTAAAGTAAGGCCTCTATGATGAAGGTAGGACAGTTGATAGGGTATTTGGGTAGGGTTTGTCCTAGAAAAATGTCTTTATAGGTTTGAATTATAGAGAAGGGGGGAGTGCGCTTTTATAAAAGGGGTGAGGGGCACCTTAGGTAAACCTTAAAATATTATTTCATAATAAATTCATATTCGGTTTATAATTGCTCTAAAGTGACTTATTTCGAGGCTAGGGTGGGACTAGGTCAAAATAATCTCAACAAATAGGTTTTATACAAGTTTGGGTTACCATTTTGAACTTATCAATTAGATTTAACTCTAAGTTAAATAATGTAACTTTTACCGTGTCTTCTCATATTCTTACACTAAATGGTTCATAAACATACTATAAAATATCAATAGAACCCCAATTGGTTCATTAATGTCATATATATTATTATATAAGCCTTTTTTCCTATCTTTATATTTTTAGGACCATTATATCAATTAATAATATAATATTTTTTTTAAACTCTTTTCTGTCAATTTTGACACTACTTGGTATTTTGTTTTCTCTAAATTTATAACAACATTATTACTTCGAATAAAATTAATCTAACCCACCATAATATGTTATATTAACCTATAACATTAGTCTAATTCATAAAAAGTCTCAAATTTCATTTACTTGTGTATTTATAATATTAATTATGTTAATATTTCATTAATAAGGCAATTACTGCATCATCATTGTGTCACAAATAAAATGGAATATTTAATTTTTAAAAAATATAAATAAAATACCTTTATGTAGGAAATTTATTTAGCATTATAATTACTATTTATAGTCGAATTTATCTTATGAATAACCCAATATTAAAAATGTTTCAGTTATTAAACGTTGATTTTAACTATTTTAACTCTTCTTTAAATAAAATAATAATAAATGTCCTAATCTAATCCATGTGGACCTAAAGGGTAATATTTTTTTCCTAATATTGTTTTTGGTCGAATTAAAATTTTCCAATAGAATTAGGACATGTTTTAGGGTAATAATAATATTATTTTTACACTTAATTACCCTATTTACTTTTAACCGTGGTAAATAAATGTAAAAAGTTACTATTCACCAAAAATTGTTTTTATCTTATTGAACCACATTTTACTCCTTGATAATAACCATTCCTCTATGATTTTCTAAATTCAACTCACAGATGTGGTAAAATTATGTTTTATTTAAATTTGCAAATGCCTCTAAGAGGTGGGTAAAAGACGGTAAAAAGTTCAATAAAAATTTTATATATCTAAAATTATTATAATATTAATCCAATGAATTACATTGAACATATATAGATATTATGTATCTATTTTTATCTAAAATAAATTTAAATAAAATAAATTATTATTTAAATAAAAATTCAGTTTTAACCAATTACTTAGTGTTTTCACTATTCATCAAAAATTGAACGTTTTCATAAAAATACAAAAAATTCACCCTAGGATAATTTCGATATTCCAAATCCAAAAATTATTTCCATTTTGAAAGATAAAATTTATAGAATTTCAAAACGTGGGTATTACTATTCATAACGGCTAGTTTATATAATATTTTAATAATATATCATTGTTTATTGAAACTCGGTATTGCCTACAACGCAAGCTATCGAGGAAGGTTGCTTTTGCATGTAACGCGAGCCACGAATAGTGTCACGTATACTACAAGATAATACAGTGTTGCGTATAGTGCAAGATAATCTTGGTGTAGCATACAACAAAAGACATCAAAGAAATTAAAAAGAATAATTCTCATAAAATCTCGGGGTATTACATTTTACCCACCTTAAAATGACTTTCACTCTCGAAATTCGTCGGGGTTGTAAATGATTTTCTACTTGAAATTTTCTTTCATAGAACCCCACATCGTAAAAAGGAATACTAAAACATCATTTTAAAAAGGGATGTTAGAAACATAACAGATACCCAATGTAATTCATCACAGGGTTTCCACATAGGAGAATATATGTGAAAATATGGATATGGAAGATAAATATAATCATCATGTTCTGACAGAGAGAGATAGAAAACATGGCTATGAAAAATCCATCTATCACAAATCCATAAATTTGGGAAGATCTAAGGTACCATCTGATTCATAGGTTATAAGGGTACTAGGACAACGTTTTGGGTTTTCAATATCATTTCCCTAAAGTTGAAAATTTTGAATTAGAAGAAGAACTTACTTGATTTTAGTACAATCTCATCATTGGTCATTCCATGAACTATTTCCACTTCATATCATAAATAAATGGTGTTGAATTTTTTATTCATGAAGTGTTAGAATATCATGTGAGAGAATGATGGGTCATTCCATCTATCTCAAAAAAAGGTTAGCAAAAGTTATCAAATATACATAAGTCCATCTATGATGAGGTTAATCATATATGATTCCAAAAATGGAGTTATACATCAACTATCATACCACTTAATTTCTACTAACTAGGGACTTCCTGTAGGACAATGGTAGGAAATAAAGGCATATCGCACTTCAGTTGTGGGTTCGATTCCCGCAGCCCTGTCTGAGGTAATGGGTTGTCGCCCGTCCTACGGGTTGTCCTTTTTCTATACCTTTATAACATTCTAGAAAAAAGTTTTATCATTAAACAATACCATCTAATTTCCAACTTAATCCATTACAACCATTAGGCTTATCGAAAATACTTATGTCCAATCTCATAGTATAATGAAAATGATTACAAGAAATGTCATCTACCAAGAATGTGAATACCATCATTTATCTACCATATATCATTAGATATATCTTGTTGGTCACATTCCAAACATGTGAATACCTTAATCATTTATTCTCTTAAAAAATGAATACCCATTGAACATTTGTGAAAACATGAATGCTTTCAAAAGTTAACTCTATCCAAATACCAAAATCCCAAAATTTGTATATACTGAAACCATGATATAACTTTGTCCTTATATCAGTCACAAGCTCATCAATACTATCAATAATTTCATTTTATCCTTATCCATTCATTATGCGCATATCATCTGCATTACAAAAATATTTCAATCACTTTTCATGGTTACCGATACCATATAATTATTGAAAACCATAATTAACCAATACATAGATATTCCAATATTCCATAATACTATATACAACATTATTTTGGAATCCCATTACATAAACACTTAATCATTCCACCACATCATTTTCATATTCAACATCACCAATTGTGATTGCATGTTACTTCCCTTTATCCTTTGCCTTAAGATGTTGTTGATGTCGATCATAATTAAGCCTTAGATTAGGGAATTGATTAGCATAATGCCCCATTTCCTTGCACTTGTATCATTGAAGTGTTGGTGGTGGGTTCTCTATAGTCTTTTCTCTATTCACATCATTAGCTACACATTTCCCATTACTTCGACACTCAGCTGCTCGATGAACTTCTTTTCCACACTTAAAACATTTTCAATTCTCTTTAAGAAAATCCCCACCATGCTTTTTTCCACACTTGGAGCATAAAGAAACATTCGTCTTCTTTTAACCATTGTTTTGAGATTTTTCCTTAAACTCCATCTTTTGTTTCTTGTCAAAACCATGAGATGAATATATAACACCAACCTCCAGTTCTACCTTGATAGTACAACGCACAATTTCTTAATATCTATTGAAGTCTCTTATAGCTAATTCCCTTCGAAGACTTGGTTGTAATCCACTGAAGAACCGATCAATTTTACTTTTAGGTTGGATGATAAAGCCAGATGCATACCTTACAAGCCTTATAATATTCCCCTTGTATATACCAACAGATTCATCATCCTTTTGATTAAGCTCAAGGAACTCATTTTCTATCATTGTTCAATGAAAATGAAGGATGTACTTATTCAAAAATAAGTTCTTGAACTCATCCCATTCCATGGATTCAACTTCATCTTAGGGCATTGTATTCTTAACTAGAGTCCACCATTGGTCTGCTGCACCTTCTAACCGGTAAATGGCCAAAATGACTTTTTCATGCTCTATACAACGAAGTATGGAAAATAACTTTTCAATGGTACTAATCCATTGTTCAGCAATAAGTGGATCAGAGGACCCACTGAAAGTAGGTGGTCGTTGCCTCATGAAGGACTCAATAGAATATTATTCCTTTTTCTGCTCCTTTGGAATTCTAGAATGATTCATACCTTGTGTAAGTATATCAATAATATTTTTCACTCCATCTCCCATCACATGTGGTAGTTTGGGAGGAAAATCATTGAATTGTCCATTACATTGATCAAAACGGTTTCTTCGGGTCCCAGCCATCATCTAAAACACAAAAAGAATAATGTGAGAGGAAACAATCATGCTTGAAAACAACATAATAAAGGGGGAGTACCTTCAATATATAACATATTAGGTTTAATTATAAGATCATTACTGTAATTCTAGGACTATAACCTATACGCATACTTATCCTTAGGGACATCCCTAGACATACCATAGAAATATCTCTAGGTATTTCACTAAAGTTTCACATCCTAGTTTCCAAATGTTAACTAAACCTTTACTCTGATACCAACTATGGAGACACAGGATTTATGTACATGGAAATTACATTAATTTTGAGGAATACATAATACATAACAAAAATAGACACCCAAGGACCGTAATAGTTTAGTGTATTCGGAAACTCGGGACATAATCTTCTAATCATGTTGAAAGATCTTCAACATCTCCCATAATGATCTTCCACATTTTTTTCTTACCTAAAACCATTATTTATATCCTAGAGAAAATAAAACATATAAAGGGTGAGCTTAAATGATTAGTAAGGGTAAGAATGGAGAAAATAAAACAAACCATATACATTTGAACTTAAAAAACCTGAACATAAAGTTTAATCACAAAATTCTTGAGTTGTGAAAAACATCTTGGAAGTATGTAAGACAAAGGTAATAAAGGAACATAAATCATGATAAAATATCATGGGAATAAAACATGTAATTGTGTCAAACAATTATTAAAATGAAATTATTTTTATAGAATCCAAGGCATTTCTGCCAAGACCATCATAGTAGACAATGTCCATTACTGAACCGGGTTTACTTGTTGTTCCAGCCCTGTCTTACTGAACCAGATTTACTTGTCATTCCATCCATGTTTATCTCATGAGATATAATTTTTTACCCAATTCATTAGAGGGAGATATAGGTCCCACCCATCTCATATTAAAATCATTTTTACTTGTGCCACAAAATAAACATAAATCATTCATTATAACCCAAAGAATAAAAGGGGTTTCATAAACATCATCCCATCAAAACATAATCCATATAAAAAAATGGATATAATTTGACCATAAGAAAAATAAAACCATGTAAATAATAGAGACATTATACTTGAAACATAATCATACTAAATAATGTCATCTTAGATGGAAAATAGATTTGAAAAAACACTTGAAATGAATTCTTGAGGAAAATATCATTTCTTCTTCAAAATCATTTTCTTTTCACAAAATGCCTTTCACTGTTAAAAGAAAAATAATTTTTTGGAAATAATCATAAAATATTGTAGATAATGTTTCATGAAAATTAGGCGTTATGAAACTGTAAAAATCCGTTCGTGCCATATAAGATAAAAAAACATTCTCCTCATACTTTTGACGGAAAAGTCAAAAAGTTCCTCATATGGTAAACAAAAGAAAGATTCCTTTAATAACACAATGTAAAAGTAAAATATGGGTAAACATGACTTTAAAAATACATGTATGAATATTAAACACTTGATGAAAAACATTTTTATGGACATGGATGAAAAATATAACCCCAGAAAATACTTACGTATAAGCAATCTCGGATAAAAATGAGATTTGAAAAATTATCCCTTGCCTTATTTACAATTTCTTCTGTATGTGTATAAAACTCCTATATAGTGGGTTTAAACACAATATTAACCTGTAAAATAACCATAATAATATTTATGATATCATATATGATTCACTTATGACCTTATATTACCCGTTCTTTTGTAAATTCCATGTTAAAGCAGCGTTTTGTGTAAAATATTTTCAATTATTATACGTGTTTAAACATTTTTTTCTTGATATTATTACATATATCCTGATTTACATAATTCCAGAATGTAAAAAATTATTTATATATAATTTATATTAATCATATAAATATATGTGATAGATCGATAAATGGAATCAAATACACTGTTCATGGAGACGGTAGGTCGTACGTAAGCATGAATGTTGTTTTCATTTCCTTGTTGAATTGAATGGAATTAAGTAAAGGAACATATAAGTACATAAATCCAGTATCATTATTATTTAATTTGTTTCATTATTATTTATTATATATTCTTTATAATCATACTGTAATGGTTAATCATGGAAAATGAATCTCGTCACGTTCGTGGTGACGGTAAGCCGTACATACGCACGTGTGGTGACTTTTTCATTCATAGGATGTATAAAATAACTAATATGGTTGTACAATTTTTATAATAACATCACATTATATATAAGATACTCAAGTTATTATTTTCGAATGGAAACAACAAAGCAGGAGGAAGTGGAAGAACAAAGGAACATGAAATAGGTGGTGAGATATTTACCTCTTCTTCGGGTTCTTCCTTTTGATTTGATCAAAAGGACTGCTTAGGTTTGCTTTATGACTAAAGGATGGCCTCTAAGATGAAGGGAGGACAGTTGAGATGGTATTTGGGCAGGGTTTGGCCTAGCCAAATGGATTTGTATGTGTGAATTAGAGAGAAGGGGGAGTGCCCATTTATAAGATGGGTGGGGGAACCTTAGAAAAAACTTAAAATATTATTTTATAATAAATTCATATTCGGTTTATAATGGCTCCAAACTGAATTATTTCGAGTCTAGGGTTGGAATTGGTCGAAATACTCTCAACCAATAGGATTTAGACAAGTTTAGGTTACCATGTTAACCTTATCATTTAGATTAAACTCTAAGATAAATAATTTAACTTTTACCGTGTCTTCTAGTATTCTTACACTGTATGGTTAAAAAACATACTATAAACAGCCAATCGAACCCCAATTGGTACATTAATGTCATATATTATATTATATAATTCGTTTGGACGAACCTTATATTTTTATTACCATTATATCAGTTAATTATTTAATATTTGTTTTAAAAACGATTTTATGTCAATTTTGACACTATTTGTTATTTGGTTTTCTCTAAATTCATAAAAGCATTATTACTTAGAAAAAAATTAATCTAACAAACCCTAATATGTTATATTAATCTATAAAATTAGTGTAATTCATAAAAAGTCTCAAATTACATTTATTTGGGTTTTTATAATATTGATTATGTTAATATTTCATTAATAAGATAATTACGGCATCATCACTCTGTTATAAATAAATTATATAATTTATGGTTTAAAACTATAAATAAAATAAAATTATGTAGGAAATATTTGTATCCTTCTAATTAATATTTATAGTCTAATTTATCTTATATATAACCCTAAATTAAAAATGTTTTAGTTTTTAAACTTTGATTTTAAATATTTTAACTCTTCTTTAAATAAAATAATACTAAATGCCCTAATTTATTCCAAGTGGACCTAAAGGGTAATATTTTATTTATAAGGTTGTTTATGGTCCAATTAAACCTATCCAATAGAATTAGTACATGTGTTTGGGTAATAATAATATCATTTTTAACCTTAATTTCTGTATTAACTTTTAACCGTGGTAAATAAAAGTCATAAGTTACTATTCACCAAAAATTGTTTTTATCTTATTGAACCACATTTTACTCCTTGATAATAACAGTGTCTTTTGGATTTTTTAAATTAAACTCATAGATGCGGTAAAATTACGTTTTATGTAAATTTCCAAATGCTCCTAGGAGGTGGGTAAAAGACGGTAAAACGTTCAATAAAATTTTTATATTTCTAAAATTATTATAAAATGAATCCAATTAATTAAATTGAAATTATATAGGGATTATTTATATATTTGGACATAAAATAAATTTAATTAAAATAAATGAATATTTAAATAAAAAGTCGGTTTAAACCAATAACTTAGTGTTTTCACTATTCATCAAAAATTGAAAGTTTTCAGAAAAATACCAAAAATTCACCCAAGGATAATTTTGATATTCCAAATCCAAAAATTATGTCCATTATGAAAGATAAAATTTATAAAATTTCAAAAAGTGGGTATCACTATTCATAACGGCAGGTTTATATAATATTTTAATAATATATCGTTGTTTTTCGAAACTAGGTATTGCCTACAAAGAAAGCTATATAGGAAGGTTTCTCTTGCGTGTAACGCAAGCCAAGAATAGGGTTGCGTATATTAAAAGCTAATATGGTGTTGCTTATAGTGAAAGATAATCTTGGTGTAGCATACAACAAATAACATCAATGATATTAAAAAGAATAGTTCTCATAAAATCTCGGGGTATTACATTTTACCCCCCCTTAAAATAAATTTCTCCCTCAAAATTATTCAGGGTTATAACTGATTTTCTACTTGAAATTCTCTTTCATAGAAACCCATATCATAATAAAGAATACTAAAACATCATTTTGAAATGGGATGTTAAAAACATAATGGATACCCAAAGTAACTCATCACAGGGTTTCCACATAGGAGAATATATGTGAAAATATGGATATGGAAGAGAAATATAACCATCATGTTCTGATAGAGAGTGGTAGAGAACATGTCTATGAAAAATCCAACAAGAACAAAGCCATAAATTTGGGATGATCTAAGGTACCATCTGATTCATAGGTTATAAGGGTACTAGGAAAACGTTTTGGGTTTTTAATATCATATCCCTAATGTTGAAAATTTTGAATTAGAAGAAGTACTTACTTGATTTTGGTACAATCTCGTCGATGGTCATTTCATGAACAATTTCCACTTCATATCTTAAATAAATGGTGTTGAATTTGTCATTCGTGAAGTGTTAGCAGATCATGTGATAGAATGATGGGTCATTCCATCTGTCTCAAACAAATGGTTAGGAAAAGTTATCAAATATACATAAGTCCATCTATGGTGAGGTTAATCATATTTGATTCCTAAAATGGACTTATACTTCAACTATCATACCGCTTAATTTATACTAACTAGGGACTTCCCGTAGGCCAGTGGTAGGCGATAAAGGACTGTCTCACTTTGGTTGTGGGTTCGATTCCCGCAGCCCTGTCCAACGAGATGGGTTGTTGCCCGTCCTACAGGTTTTCCTTTTTCTATACTATTATAACATTCTAGAAAAATGTTTTAGCCTTAAACAATACAATCTAATGTCCAACTTAATCCATTACAACCTTTAGGCTTATCGAAAAGACTTCTGTCCAATCTCATTGTATAATAAAAATTATTACTAGAAATTTTATCTACCAAGCATGTGAATACCATCATTTATCCACCATATATCATAATATATATCTTGTTGGTCACATTCCAAACATGTGAATACCTTAATCATTTATTCTCTTGAAAATTTAATACCCATTGAACATTAGCGAAAACATGAATGCTGTAAAATGTTATCACTTTCCACATACCAAAATCCCAAAATTTCTATATACTCAAACCATGATATAACTTTTTCCTTATATCAGTCACAAGATCATTAATACTATCAAACATTTCATTTTATCCTTATCCCTTCATTATGAGAATATCATTTGCTTTCCAAAAATATTTCAATCACCTTTCATGGTTACCGGTACCATATAATTATTGAAAACCATAATTAACCAATACATAGATATTCCAATATTCCACAATAATATATACAACATTATTTTGGAATCCCATTACATAAACACTTAATCATTCCACTACATCATTTTCATATTCAACATCACAAATAGTGATTTCATGTGACCTCCCTTTGTCCTTTTCCTTAAGAGTTAGTTGATGTCGATCATCATTAAGCCTTAGATTAGGGCATTGATTAGTATAATGCCCCATTTCCTTGCACTTTTAGCATTGAAGTGTTGGTGATGGGTTCTCTATAGTCTTTTCTCTATTCACATCATTTTCTACCCTTTTTCCATTACTTCGACACTCAACTACTCGATGACCTTCTTTTCTACACTTAAAACATTTTCTATTCTCTTTAAGACAATCTCCACCATGCTTCTTTCCACACATTGAGCATAAAGAAACATTCGTCTTCTTTTAATCATTGTTTTGAGATTTTTCCTTGAACTCCATCTTTTTTTTGTCAAAACCATGAGATGAATATGTAACACCAACTTCCAGTTCTACCTTCATAGCACAACGCACAATTTCTTCATAGCCATTGAAGTCTCTTATAGCTAATTCTCTTCAAAGACTTGGATTTAAGCCACTGAAGAATCGATCAACTTTACTTTTAAGTTGGATGATAAAGCCAGATGCATACATTACAAGCCTTATAATATTCACCTCGTATATACCAACAGATTCATCATCCTTTTTCTTAAGCTCAAGGAACTCCTTTTCTATCATTGTTCGAATAAAACAAGTGAAGTACTTATTGAAAAACTTGTTTTTGAACTCATCCCATTCCATGGATTCAATTTCATCTTGGGGCCTTGTATTCTTAATTAGAGTCCACCACTGGTCTGCTTCACCTTCTAACTGTTAAACAACGAAAATGAATTTTTCATGCTCTGTACAAAGAAGTATGGAAAATATCTTTTCCATGGTACTGATCCATTGTTCAGAAACAAGTGGATCAGATGACCCACTAAAAGAAGGTGGGCGTTGCCTCATGAAGTACTCAATAGAATATTGTTACTTTTTCTACTCATTTGGATGTCTTGAATGATTTATAGATTGTGTAAGTATATCAATAATATTTTCCACTCCATCTCCAATCACATTTGGTATTTCGGGAGGAAAATCACTGAATTTTCCATTACATTGATCAACACGGTTCCTTCGGCTTCCAACCATCGTCTGAAACCCAAAAATAACAGTGTGAGAGGCAACAATAATGCTAGGAAAACAACATAATAAAGGGGGAGTAACTTCAATATATAACATCATAGGTTTAATTCTACGATCATTACTATTATTCTAGGACTATAACCTATACATATAATTATCCTTAGGGACATCCCTAGACATACCTTAGAAATATATCTAGGGATTTCACTAATGTTTCCGCATCCTAGTTTCCAAATGTTAACTAAACCTTTCCTTTGATACCAACTATAGAGACCCAGGCTTGACGTACCTGGAAATTACATTAATTTTGAGTAATACATAATATATAACAAAAAAAGACACCCAAGGACTGTAATAGTTTAGTGTCTTTAGAAACTTGGGACATAATCTTCTAATCATGGTGAAATATATTCAACATCTCCCATAAAGATCTTCCACATTTTTTTTCTTACCTAAAACCTTTCTTTATATTCTGGGGAATATAAAACATATAAAGGGTTAGCTCAAATACTCATTAAGGATAATCACAGAGAAAATAAAACAAACCATATTCATTTTAACTTAAAAAAACATGAACATAAAGTTTAATCACAAAATTCTTAAGTTGTGAAAAAAATCATGGCATTACGTAAGTCATGGGTAATAAAGGAACATCAATAATGATAAAATACCATGGGAATAAAACATGTAATTGTGTCAAACCATTATAAAAATGATATGATTTTCATATTAGCCAAGGCATTTCTGCCAAGACCATCATAGTGGACAATGTCCATTACTGAACCGGGTATACCTGTCGTTCCAGCCCTGTTTTACTGAACTGGATTTACTTGTCGTTCCAGTCATTTATATCTCATGAGATATAATTCTTTACCCAATGCATTATAGAGAGATATGGGTCCAACCCATATCATATTTAAATCATTATTACTTGTTCCACAAAATAAACATAAATCATTCATCATAACCCAAAGAATAAAATGGGTTTCATAAACATCATTCCATCATAACATAATCCATATAATACAAATGGATATAATTTCACCATAAAAAGATAAATAAACTGTAATTAATAGAGACATTATACTTGAAAAATAATCATACTAAATAATGTCATCTTATATGGAAAATATTTCTGACAAAACACTTGAAATGAATTCTTGAGGAAAATATCATTTCTTCTTCAAAATCATTTTCTTTTCAAAAAATTCCATTCATTGTTAAATTAAAAGTAATTTGTTGAAAATAATCATGAAATTTTTTAGATGAATTTTCATCAAAATTAGGCGTTATTAAACTGTAAAAATCCGTTCATGTCGTATAAGTTAAAAAAAACATTCTCCTCATACATTTTCCCAAAAAGTCAAAAAGTTCCTCGTATGGTAAACAAAAAAATTATTCCTTTAATAACAAAATGTAAAAGTCAAATATGGGTAAATATGACTTTAAACATACATGGAAGAATATTAAACACTTTATGAAAAAACATTTTTATGGGAATGGATGAAAAATATAACCCCAGTAAATACTTACGTATAAGAAACCTCAGATAAAAATGAGATTTGAAAAATTATCCCTTACCTTATGTCCAATTTCTTCTGTATGTGTCTGAAACTCTTGTATAGTGGGTTTAAACACATTATTAACCTGTAACATAACCATAATAATATTTATGATATCATATCTGATTCCTTTATGACCTTATATTACCCGTTCTTTTGTAAATTCCATGTTAAAGCAGCGGTTTGGGTAAAAGCATTTCATTTATCGTACGTGTTTTGACTATTTGATCTTGATATTATTACTTATATCCTGATTTACTTAATTCCATAATGAAAAAATTATTTATATATAATTTATATGCAGTATATAAATATATATGATAGATCGATAAACGGAATCAAATACACTGTTCATGGAGACGGTAGGTCGTACGTAAGCCTGAACATTGTTTTCGTTTCCTTATTGAATTGAATGGAATTAAATAAATTAAACATATAAGTACATAAATCCAGTATCATTATTATGTAATATATTTAATGATTATTTATTATATATACTTTATAATTATACTACAATGGTTAATCATGGAAAATGAATCTCATCACGTTCGTGGAGACGGTAAGCCATACGTACGCACGTGTGGTGACGTTTTCATTCATAGGATGTTGAAAATAACTAATATGGTTGTAAAATTTCTATAGTAACATCATAGTATATATAATATATTGGAGTTAGTATTTTATAATTGAAACAACAATGAAGGAGTAAGTGGAAAAAGAAAGGAACTTGAAATAGGCGGGGAGAAATTTACCTCCTCGTCGGGTTCTTCCTTTTGATTTGATCAAAATGCCTTGTTAGGTTTGCTTTATGACTAAAGGAAGGAATATAGGATGAAGGGAGGATAGTTTAGAGGGTATTCGGGCAGGGTCTGTCACAGCCAAATGGCTTTGTGGGTGTGAATTAGAGATAAGGGGGAGTGCCCCTCTATAACATGGGTGGGGGCACCTTAGGAAGAACTTAAAATATAATTTTATAATAAATTCATATTCAGTTTATAATTGCTCCAATGTGACTTATTTTGAGGCTAGGGTGGGAATGGGTCGAAATCCCTTCAACTAATAGGTTTTAGACAAGTTTTGGTTACCATGTTAACCTTATCATTTAGATTTAACTCTAAGTTAAATAATTTAACTTTTACCGTGCCTTCTAGTATTCTTACACTATATGGTTAATAAACTTACAATAAACTACCAATTTAACCCCAATTGGTTCATTAATGTCATATATATTATTATATAAGTCGTTTGGATGAACCTTAGATTTTTAGGACCATTATATCAATTAATTATATAATATTTGTTTTAAAAACGATTTTTTGTCAATTTTGACACTATTTGGTATTTGGTTTTCTCTAAATTCATAAAAGCATTATTACTTAGAACAGAATTAATCTAACCAACCCTAATATGTTATATTAATATATAAAATTAGTTTAATTCATAAAAAGTCTCAAATGACATTTATTTTTGTATTTATAATTTCAATTATGTTAATATTTCATTAACAAGATAATTACTGCAACATCATTATGTGATAAATAAATTAAATAATTTAATTTCTAAGAAATATAAATAAAATACCATTATGTAGGAAATAATTTTATATTTCTAATTAATATTTATAGTCAAATTTATCTTATATATAACCTTAAATTAAAAATGTTTTAGTTATTAAACTTTGATATTAAATATTTTAACTCTTCTTTAAATAAAATAATAATAAATGTCCTAATCTAATCCAAGTGGACCTAAAGGGTAATATTTTATTCCTAAGGTTGTTTTTGGTCGAATTAAACTTATCCAACAGAATTATTACATGTGTTAGGGTAATAATAATAACATTTTTACCCTTAATTACCCTATTTACTTTTAACCGTGGTAAATAAAAATCAAAAGTTACTATTCACAAAAGATTATTTTTATCTTGTTGAACCACATTTTACTCCTTGATATTAACCGTTTCTCTCAGATTTGTAAAATTCAACTCACAGAAGCGGTAAATGTTTTTTTATGTAAATTTCCAAATGCTCCTAGGAGGTGGGTAAAATACGGTAAAAAGTTCAAGAAAATTTTAATATATCTAAATTTATTATAAAATTACTCCAATGAATTAAATTGAACTGATATTGGTATTATGTATCTATTTTGGCCTAAAATAAATTTAAATAAAATAAATGATTATTTAAATAATAAGTCAGTTTTAACCAATAACTCAGTGTTTTCACTATTCATCAAAAATTGAAAGTTTTCAGAAAAATACCAAAAAAATCACCCTATGATAATTTCAATATTTCCAATCCAAAAATGAAGTCCTTTTTGAAAGATAAAATTTATAAAATTTCAAAAAGTGGTTATTACTATTCATAATGGCTAGTTTATGTAATATTTTAATTACATATCATTGTTTAGTAAAACTCGGTATTGCGTACAAAGAAAGCTATCGAGGATGGTTGCTCTTACATGTAATGTAAGCCAAGGATAGTGTTGTGTATACTACAAGATAATATGGTGTTTTGTATAGCGTAAGATAATCTTGGTGTAGCGTACAACAAAAGACATCAAAGAAATTAAAAAGAATAATTCTCATAAAATCTCAGGGTGTTACAATATATTTCTTAGAAGACCCGCATAATCTATACATTTCCAAATTTAAAGGGAATTCATATACACGTATCCTCAATTTCTATCTTAAGGTAATGTTATCTGACCTATTTTTTCCAAAACATATTTCTCAAGTATTATACTAAACATCCTCTATTGTAAACAATAGCGACCTGACCCTAGAAGGCACGGAGTTGGTCAGTGCTATCAATTACATTTGAATGATTATAAGGAATCCAATCCTAAAGGACCAAGAGTTTAGTAGTCTTTTATAGCAGATATATACATGAGTCTTTTATTACAAATAAATACAATATTTAAAACATAATTGTTTTATTATTTATAAAAAATATTGAGAAAAATATTCTTCCAACAAGTGTATTCCTACATATCTTTCATTATACTCTTCTTGGATTCCTGAGGAAAACATAATAAGGGTGACCCCAAATTCTTATTTAGGGGAATGTATAGTAGAATAAATAATGAATCGTTGAGAATAATAATTATGTAAAGTTATATAATAGAAGATTCATACCATATAATAAACAAACTAAGAAGTGTGTAAAAAATTAAAAAGGTAATAAATAGAAAGACATGCCATTCAAATAACTAAATAAGGGGAAATAAGTTTGGAAAGGTAAGAAATTCAAAACACATTTCATTTAATCAATTAACTTATAATGGAATCCATCCATATATTTTATCATGTGAAAATCTCAAGGATAATAAATAATGGTTCAAAATGAATTTAATGCATAATTATTGGACATCATGTCTTAGAAACCTGAATGTTTATACTATCAAGATCCATCTTCGAGACAATTTAAACAATGGATATAATATTGTCTAATTTGAGAAAATTATTTGCCTCATTATAAACTATCAAGGCATCTAGGGTCTTTATAAATATTAGTCTACATACGTCATTGTATGTCCAAAGCATTATTTATATAGAGAATTTGATTTAATAAATAAAAATATGTGTTATCAAATATCCATATTGAATAAAGAATACGTATTAATAAATATTCGCCCAAATAATCAAAAAACTATCAAAGAAGACATTTTATTTAATGAGGTATACGGTTTAGGCAATATTAATATCCATGATAAATGAAATTGATAATTTAGGAGAAATTCAATGTTCAATGTTCATTATAGATTGAATAATTCAATGGGACTAAAAACTAAATCAAGGAAGTGAATTTGAATACCATCCTTGTCCAAATCAATTATAAACCATCCATAGGAAGAATAATTATGGCATCAATACAACTTATCCCAAGGTAGTAAACATAAGTGTCATTTTCATTAATGAATATAAATACTATAATATGATCTTTTACAAACATTATTCATGAAAATATCCATTAATTTTGAAAACCCTTTTAAAAAATATAATCAATGAAAATCACTTTTTAAAATATTTCCATTCAAATTAATAACTTTATACATTAATAGTAAGATTCAATGAAATGATGGTAGGTAAATTCATACAAGTCATAAGAGGTAAAAAGAAAATTCATTTTGCATGGCTAAAGGTTAAAAAATGACTTGTTCGGAAAGCTTTAAGAAGATTATAGAAATCAGTAGTAAAATAAATAAAGGTAAAAAATTATTGATCAAATCACTTTGAATTTTTGTTTTGAAATTTTTTTAATATAGCATAGTTTTTACTAGAAAAAAGGGTCTCCATTTAAATAAAAAAGGGACATAGGGTTGTTTAAACAACATTTTATAAAACATATTTTATACAAAAGATTGAGAAAATGGTACTATAACTTACTAAAGGTCGTGAATAAAAATAGGAGAAAAAAATTAATGGTTTTATTAGAAAATGATCGAATAAATTCCTATGGTGGAAATTTGTGTGTATGAAATCCAAAGCAAAATGAGATTGTAAAGTAAATGTTTTAAAGGATTATAATCTTGTTGTGAGAATCAATAAATGAGTAGATTATGTGTATCAATTTTAAATCCAAACCAATAAGAGTAAATACATCAATAGATTATCATGTTCACTATACACATAATCATAAAATATTAATGACTACAATGATGTAATGTAACAAAATAAAACGAAATTGGGGTTTGAAATATATTTTCTACATGGTAACCAATAACTCAAATCCCCTTAGAAGAAAAAAATAAAATTCAAACTCAAAATTTCATCAATATTGAATGGATCAAGATAATATAGGTAAAAGTGTCAGTATTTTTACCATATATAAGAAATTTGTGAACAACTATAATGTTATTGTTTCAATATAATGTTAACTATCACAAAAGGAATAGATATTGTAAATAAAATCATTAAAAATATTATCAATGAGAATAATCATTAGAAATTCCAAAGCATTCCATACCACTTTGAATCATTTTAATTATAATATACATGTAGGAATAATGTTAAATGAAACATAGAATATCATGAGAATAATATTTTTCAAGACATAACTTATCAAATGGAAATATATTCACCATATAAAAGATACTAGGTATATAACAACAAATAAGACTCAAATGAATGAAAATTGGGACGAAATCCCTTAACATGCATTTCCTTTTGGGTGAATGTCCTTTGACTTCCTATTTAATAAACTTATGTTAATTATCGACTTTATTTAGAACTTTTTTCAGGTTTATCATTAGTTTTTTTCTCACTTATTACCAAGGTTTATATAAATACTTAATCAATTAAGTTAATGAAAGGTGTTTTATCGGAATTTGGTTTATGTGTAAAAATCATCTTTGGTAGGTCAACTTTGATAAAAGGGGTCATTAGATAACGTCTTAATAAAAAAAATCATGTCATAATTATTTTATTTATACATCAAT
This sequence comes from Viscum album, assembly GCA_963277665.1. NCBI lineage: Eukaryota > Viridiplantae > Streptophyta > Magnoliopsida > Santalales > Viscaceae > Viscum > Viscum album. Next base: position 1,735,774,078 of record OY728123.1, on the reverse strand, counting down.
TATATTTTTAAAATCTATAATTAAATATTTTTATGAAAAATGATTCAATGTTACAATCAAGGAGACGGTAGGTCATACGTACGCAAGGGTAACGTTCTCATTTTTCAATGATCATTAACGAAAGAAGGTTAGGATAATATATTTCTATAATGATCATTATATAAAAAATACAATATTATTTACTCGTATATTGTCATATATATAATTTTTTTGTTGTAAAAATAATCACATCATATCGAGGAGGTGGTAGTCAAGACATTCACGAATGATGTTATCACTTTTTATGCGTGTGTGGGAGGGTAATAAACAACATGATATATATATATATATACATTAAAATTACATAAAGGTAATTATGTCATGAATATAACATATAGGGTATTTATGTGACGTATTTTTAGTTAAAATAATCTTTTATACTTCCCATTTATAGTGTGAATGAAACACATCGCTTTGAGGGGACTATAGTCTAGACTTTCCCAAATGATGTTACCGTATTAACTAAAAATGGAAAGTATTAAAGGTATATGTTATAAAATAATTATGCAAGTATAAATACATAATAATATCATATATATCATATACATCATATATATCATATATATAATATATAAACATATTTTCTATCATAATGTTCAACCATGAATGTTTGTAAATGAAAAATGAACAATAATCGTTTCATGAGGTTGTAGTACTCCGTACACAAAAATAGTGTGTTCATTTTCCTTTAAATGGATGTGTGTGTGAGTGTAGGTTTATCACATATCATAGAAATATAATATTATATTCAAGATACTGTTTTTGTTATAAAATAATGAAATAAAATATTTGATCGATTGGAAAATTGAAATAAAAGTAGAAATCTTGAGGACGTTTCGTACCTCTTATCCGGGTAACTCCTTTTCATTGGAAACAACAGATTACGTGGAATGATTCCTCCAAATAGGAGGCTTATAGGATGAGGGTAGGGATTTTGAGGAGATATTTGGGAACATACTGGTCATGCTAATATGGACGTAGATGTGTGAGTAGGTGGGAGGATAAAAGGCCTTTTATAGTGGAGGAGTAGTGGCACTCTTATAATATTTTGAAAAAGGAATTCCCTACATGTTATTCATGTTTAATGATTATCCAATAAAAGTAAAATTTATATAAAAGAGACTATAGGGTCTATATATGGCCTGACAATAGATTTTGGATAGTTTTATTTGTCTTTTTGGGTATTAAGGTTATGGTTTTTCCCTTATTATGAGTAATTTAATCTTAACTGTTGTATTAAATTTTAATTACATTCACTAATATTATTGGTAAAAAAACTAAGTTGGTAATATTAGAAATTATAAATTATTATTATTCCAAATATTTAATCCATTTTTCCAAATTCTAATCACATATACCATATAAATTTATTTAAAATTCATCCTGCAAGAGGGACGACAATACGAGTTTTTAATGTAAAAAACATCAAAAGCATGATAAGTTTTGAAATTATATTTCAAAGTGAAAGTGATTACATAGACCATAATTGAATTAATTTATTAAATTATTATATAATTAAACTTTAAAACTAATTAAAATTATATTTTAACATTATAAATAAATTATATGAAAAAGAGGTTTTGTACTAAAATCTAGTATTTATAACTATTCATTAAAAAATGATAAGTCTTGGAAAAATATCCATAATTCACCCTATCCTAGTTTTTATATTTTTATTTCAAATATTATTTTTATTTTGACATATTTTATAAATTAATATTCCAAAATGCATATTGAAAATGGGTTCTCTATTAAAAGGTGGTAAAATTGCATTTATAAAAATATAGGTTTTTATGGGTGAGATTAGGTTTGTTCGTATCTTATGCCAATCAAATCAACACATAGAGTATTAAAACTATTTTATTGAATATATAACATATATATTTCAATAAAATCATTCACTAATTGTTATTAATTGTGTTTATTAATAGAAAACTCTTTTGGAAGTACAAAAATAATAATATATCATTGTAAATCCAATTGGTTGTTATTTTCATTTCTCATTAATCGTTATCTAATGATTTCATTCTATATTTATATATACCATATTTATTCTTAAGTTAGTTAATACTATATATAACCCCTATAATTAGGGATAGGTTATATCATGTAATATTAAATAATAATAATTTAATAATATATCGTTGTTTGGTGAAACACAGTCTTGTGTGTAACGTAAGCTATCAAGGAAGGTTGCACAATGGGAAAACCCGTTATTTGCAATGAGTTATTTTTTACGGGAATAAATCCCGTCGCAAAAACTTACGTGCGGATTGGGGAGGTTTGCGTGCCAAACCGTGTGAAACGGTATTTGCAACAGGATGGCACCGCCTGAAAAAAATTTCGGGAGGCGGTAACACGTATTTGCGACTGGAGATCCCCCGTCGCAAATAACTAGCGGTGGTAAAAACCTATTTGCGACGGGATGTTGTCCCGTCACAAATAGTGTGTTGGTAGGTGACTTTTTTGTGATGGGCCTGTCACAAGTAACCTTTTAACCGCCAATAGTAATAAATGCGGCCGAAGGTATTTGTGATGGGTCCCGTCACAAAAAAGTACAACCAGCGAGGAGAATCTCATCACAAATAGTTTAATTGCAACAAATCTAACCTATATATACCCCCTCTGTTTTTTCTTCTCTCCACCTGAATTTCATCATCCTCAACTTCTATAAACTACAATTTTAGTGTGAAAAGTTTTGAGAGTTACCTTTTTTTACGATTTTTTTTTGAAACCGCCTACAATTAAATGATATCAAGTTTTATGGTATTTATGTTTTATTTGATTTATTATTTGTTTCATTTATTTATATTAATTTTAATTATTGTCGATTAGTTGTAATTAAGTTAGATTTAAATTGTCTTGTCATGGGTATATATTTGTAATAATATAATTAAATTATCAGTACTAATTCTTAGTAATAGTAATAATTATTAATTATTAACGACAATTACTAATGTGTATAAATAATTAGCTATAATTAGTAATCAGTAGTTGTATTTTACAGTAAATAATTATAATTAACACTAGTTTGTAAGAACTAGAAATAAATAGTAATAATTACAAACAAATAGTAATAAATATTAACAATTAGTAATAAATAGTATTAATTCGTAATAATTAGTAATAAATACTAACAAATAGTAATAAATACTAATAAATAGTAATAAATACTGATAAATACTAATAAAAAGTAAGAAATAGTAAACAATGCTAATAATTAGTAATAAATACTAATAATTCATAATATTTACTAATAATTAGTAATAAATACTAATTATTAGTAATAAATGCTAATAAATAGTAATAAATACTAATAAATACTAAAAAATACTGATAAATACTAATAAATTCTAATAAATAGTAATAAATAATAATAAATACTAATAAATACTAATAAATACTAATAAATACTAATAAATAGTAATAATTACTAATAAATAGTAACAAATACTAATAAATACTATTAAATAGTTATAAATAGTAATAAATTAAAATAAATAGTAATAAATATAATTAAATAGTAATAAATAGTAATAAATACTAATAAATCGAAATAAATACTAATAAATACTAATAAATACTAATAAGAATTAATAAATAGTAATAAATACTAATAACTAGTAATAAATACAAATTAATACTAATAAATAGTAATAAATAGTAATAAATAGTAATAAAAAGTAATAAATTGTACTAAATAGTAATAAATATTAATAAATTGTAATAAATAGTAATAATTAGTAACAATTAGAAATAATTAGTAATAATTAGTAATAATTAGTAAAAATTAGTAATAATTATTAATAATTGATAATAATTAGTAATAATTACTAATAATTACTAATAATTAGTAATAAATAGTAATAATTAGTAATAAATTTTAATAATTATTAATAAATAGTAATAAATAGTAATAAATAATATTATTTAGTAATAATTAGTAATGAATAGTAATAAATAGTAATAAATGGTAATAAATATTTACAACCTGAAATAAATAGCAATAAATGGTAATAAATTGTAATAAATAGTAATAAAAAGGAATAAATTCCAATAATTAGTAATAATTAGTAATAATTAGTAATAATTAGTAATAATTAGTAACAATTAGTAATAATTAGTAATAATAGTAATAATTAATAATAACAAGTAATAAACACTAATAAATACTAATCAATACTAATAAATACTAATAAATACTACTGAATAATAAAAAATAATAATAAATAGTAATAAAAACTAATAAATAGTAATAGTTTTTAATAGATAGTAATAGTTTGTAATAGTTAGTAATAGTTACTAATAGACATTAATAGTTAGTAACAATCAGTAATAGTTAGTAATAGTTAGTAATAGTTATTAATAAATCGTAATAAATATTAATAAATAATATATAGTAATAAATATTAATAAATAGTAATAAATAGTAGTAAATACTAATAAATACTAATAAATACGAAGAAATAGTAAAAATATAATAAATAATAATAAATACTAATAAATAATTATAATTAGTAATAATTATTTATAATTAGTAATAAATAGTAATAATTACTAATAAATAGAAATAAATATCAATAAATAGCAATAAATTGAAATGAATTGCAATAATTAGCAATAATTAGCAATAAATAGCAGTAATTAGCAATAATTAGCAATATTTAGAAATACATAGAAATAATTAGCAATAATTAGCAATAATTAGCAATAATTAGCAATAATTAGCAATAATTAGCAATAATTAGCAATAATTAGCGATAATTAGCAATAATTAACAATAAGTAGAAATAATTGGAAATAATTATCAATAAATAGAAATAATTAGCAATAATTAGCAATAATTATCATTAATTAGAAACAATTAATAATAATTAGAAATAATTAGCAGTAATTAGAAAATATTATAAATAATTAGCAATTATTAGCAATAATTAGAAATAAAATCAATTGTAATAAATTGTAATAACATGGCACAATTTTCAGTGGATTGATGACACTCCTTTTGCTCGATGAATCTTCTCTTTTCAAATCTCACAGACTCAAAACATTATGAAAAATATGCTTCTATGTATGCATATACAATCTCGTATGCACAAGTTTGTATATGAATTCGTAGGACTACGTTTTTTATAATGTTTTCAGGTGGTGACAGTTATAAGAAAAAGATTCATCGATGAAAAGGGGGCTCTTTTGTCTGACGCCTCATTTACTTACATATTTTTCACTCTAAAATCAAAAAGAAGAATCTTCTCGGTGGTAAAATTATGCATTATCGTATGCATGAGAATGAATAATCATACCCCCGAGCAGATTCTATATTTTGATTTCATTGTGAGAAAGTTGCTAGTAAACGAGCTGTTAGACAAAAGAGTTGTCATCAATCAACTAGAAATTGTGTCACCTGTAATTAATGGTATTAATTAACAATTAGTTGTAGTTATATATCTTGTTTTTTTTGGATAGAGTTTTTCTAATTTCAAATTATTCAAAAATAATAATGATTTTATATTCTGTAGAAAAATATTGAACAAGGAAGTCAACCACAGTCATTATTAGATGATCGTTCATGGATGAATCAGCGTAGAAATCCAAATGGTTCTGGTTCAAATACTGTATATATTGAGGGTGCTTAAGCATTATTATCATTTGTATCATCAAAACCAGAAATTGTTCCAGAAGTCAAAATTAAGCTTACCTATAAAAAATGTGCTTTGAGAACATTTGACAAATTTGACAAGGTTTGGGGACATCGCTTTCGGTTTGGTTTTCAATAAGATTACATTTTTTGGTAACAACAATGTGAATGAAATTCCAGTGAAGATACTAATATCTAGATTCCGAATCCATCACGGTTTTAAAATTTATTACATGATGTTGAAGGACCATATGTTCAACAAATTGAAACCTGGGATGCTTTTGATTTAACCCCTACATTTTGACCATCCAAATTTTATGAGTTGTTGAGGTCTTCTAAGGATGAATTATATCCTTGTTGCAAGATAAGAAAATTATAAGCGGTTGAAAAAATTATGGCTATTAAAGCAGATAACACAATGTCAGACAACTATTTTGATCAGATAAAAAATTATTACCAGAAAGTAATGTGTTACCTGCAAATTACTATGAGTGCAAGAGGATGGTTCATAATCTGGGCCTTATTTATCAGAAGATTCATGCATGTGAAAATGATAGAAAATTATATTCTGGTAAAAATGAGTCATTGTATAGTTGTCCCACATGTGGAAAATCGAGGTATAAAGAAGCGGAACCAGGGATTTATGGATTGATTCATGTGAAATAGTTGATATATTTCCCCCATTCACCCAGGTTGCTGCATTTGTTTATGTCTCAGAAAACAACGTCAAGGATTTCATGGCGTAAAAACAATATTTCAATCGATAAAATCTTGAATCATCCAACTAATGGTGATTCATGGAAACATTTTGTCTGACTGCATCTGTCTTTTTCTATTGAATCATGAAACGTTCGATTGGGGCTTTCTACATACGGTTTCTGTCTGTTTGGTTCTTATGGTAGTAAGTATTCATGTTGACCTGTCATTAAAACTCTGTACTGTTTACCTCCATGGATATTGATGAAGGATCCTTATATCCTTTTGACCTTATTAATCCCAGGACAACTGAAAGAGAATATTGATGTTAATTTGAAACCATCGATTGATGAGCTAAATTCATTTTGGAGTTATGATGTTAGTACATATGATGTTGCGGTGAAACAAAATTTCATAGTAAATGCTAGTTTGATGTGGAAAATTAGTGAATTCCAGGAATATGTCATTTATCTGGCTAGAGTACACATGGTCTGAAATCATGTACTTAATATATTAAAGACAACAATACCTATATTATTTTCAATGAAAAAAAAACCTTACTATTTAGACTGTCATCAATTATTTCTTCCAGCTGGTCATCCTTTTTAGACGAATAATTTTCATATTATAAAAGGCATAATTGAAAGTAATGAACTTCCAAAAATCATCTTAGGTATAGAGTTAAAATCAATTGTATTTTCATTACCTCCCATAACATTTGGGTCAACAGTGAACCAACAGAAAATTCATGGATTTTGGAAAGAGAATAATTGTTTAAAACGGTGCATTTTTTGGGATATTCCATATTGGTCAGATTTGTAGTTCCACCACATGTTGGATTTCATGAATATTGAGAATAATTGTTTTGATAATTATTTGATATAGTTTTGTATACTCCTAGTATGTCGAACGATAATGTAATGGCGTGATTAGATATTGCCCAAATTTACAGAAGACCATAACTTGAGCTGTTACAAAATGTAATTTCACAGAGGTTAATAAAGCCAAAAGCAGCTTATACACTGTCCAAAGAGAGTCACTTATTATTTGGTCAGTGGATTGCAGATTTGACACTTCCAAATGGCTATGCTTTCAATTTGGGCAGATGTGTTAAGAATGGTCATATTACCGGATTAAGAATTCATGATTGTCATATTATAATGGAATGAATTATGCCAATTAGATTCAGAGGTTGTTGAATTATATGATTTGGGATTTGATAACAAACATATCATAATTTCCTGAGACATTTTTTTGGTGACAACAGACTATGATGTACTATGTAAACTGGGAGAAGATGTTATAGTCATTATATATAAACTGGAAAAAATCTTTCATCTAGATTTCATTGACTCAATGGAACATATAATATTACATATTCCACATGAATATAAATGTAATGGTCCATTATAGTTTCATTGGATATACCCATTTGAGGGATGCATGAATAAATTGAAGAAAAAAGTATGTAACAAAGCATTAGTTGAAGGCTCAATTGATGCAGCTTATTCACAATAGGAAATTCCATTTTTCTGCTCACATTATATTGAATATGAATATCCCTCAAAAAGCATTTGTGTGGGATAGAAAGATGGTAATGATGATATTGAAATGGAAAATCAATTATTAGTTTTTAATCGGCCAGAGCTTGGCTTCGGTGGAGTTCATGAACGATTGCTTTTAAATGATGAACATCACAGAGTTGATACATATTTTCTAATTAATTGTGAAGAAATTAAATCATTTGTACTATGAGTTATTATATCACATATTCTCTAATTTATGTTTCAGGAAGTAAACTTATTTTATTTTTAGGGTATATGATAATCAGATCAATAAACAACTTCAACAAATTACAACAGCTGCTCTTGAAGAACGAAGATAGAAAAAAAATTTATCAAAGCTTTAAAAAACTGGAAACATGAATTATTGATGGTTTAACATATCTATTTATTTTATTATTTATTATATTGATAATTGTTTTAAAAATTTTCAGGTGTCTCAACATGATAATAAAATTGATAAGCGACAGTGTATATTGTGTAACCCACCAGCCAAAATTGTTAAATATTACAATGTATATGTGGTTTATGGTTTCCAATTTCATACATGTACATATGGGGAATCAAAAAAAAATGAAAAGTGGAGTTTTCTTGAGAGGATCTCATCATAGAGAAACTGAAGATGACTTTTATGGCATGCTGGATGAAATTATTGAACTATGTTATTTAGGGAAAAATTTCATAACATTGTTTAAATGTCGGTGGTTAGATACTTAGAGAGGGTTGCATGTTCTTCTAATTCCTAAAATCATCTATATTAAATAAAAATGTCCTCTTGTAGTAAATGAACAATTTTTATTTTCTCAATAGTCACATCAAATATATTATGAAAAATAATGTGCTACTTTAAGAGACCTGAGTGATTGGTGGAGCATGATACAAATGAAATATCAAGAAAATCAGTTTACTCAAACTAAATTTGGTTACGATGAAAAACAAGGAATTGAAATTTTTTAAGAGACTAATCAAAAGAAATCCATTTCACAAAGAGACCAGAATATCGATGATGACACCCCACAATTAAGGGTCGATGGTGACGATGATGTTAATGACTTTACAAATGAATTTGAATGTCAAGAGATGATGAAACTGAAACTCATATTGATATTGATGACGTCGATGATGAATATAAAGACATTTCCATTATCAGATATGAAGATGATGATGAAGGTGAACATTGAAATTGTTAAATGATAGTTATAATCATAACTAATATATATCTCTATGTAATAGTTATTTTCAACTCTCTTCTAACAACAATCATTTTGTGTTTTAGATGGACCCTGATCTATTTAATGAGATGGAGGAGAATGAGCAACCTTTGGATGAGGAGGATTTCGGATCATATGACCCTTTGGATACTGGCAGTTCAAGGGGTACATAGAGGGGGTGTAGTCTTGCATGACTTTTGATGTGACACCCTGAACTTAATTTCTGTAGTAATAATAGTTAAAAATTTTATACTAGTCTTTGTTTCCTTTTTATATAAGAAATTCCCGCAAAATAAAATAACAAGACTTTTATTCATTCAAAACACTAGAAATAGATACATGGAAATAAGGCCTAAGGACCTTAACTAACAAGATATTTCTACAAGTAGGAAAATCAAGATCACCGGTAGACCCCACATCACCACAAACATGCCAACAAAGTAGTGGATTTATTTCTGATCATCCACTACTTAGAACATTACCACCAGAACCGCAGTAATCGTACTGAGAGTTAGAGGGATGAAGAGCAACATCTTCTGTGTCTCAGTGTTTTAAGTTAGAATACCCTAGTCACGTTTTTAATAGACCTAAAATTCGACTGTTTCTATTTAGATGACCATGGAATTTATAATGTCTATAATTATAGTCATTGGGTATTACAATTTAATTATAAATGAATATTAAAAATCATGAAGTATTTCAAATATACGTTAAATTCATTAACTCTTATATATATTTTAATATTTCAAAAATTATTTCACGAAAAATTATTTAATGTCTCAAATGTTTTAGATATTATGGTATTATAAATTAATCTTTTGTAGGAAAATTATAAATATTTGTTTTAAAGTAATGATTTTTCTAAATATAAAATCACCTTGAAATGTTCTAAGTGATTGAGTGATTCAAATTCCTATTATTGAAAACATTTAATTGAGATTATCCTTCAGAAACATGACAATTGAAATCATAATGTTTTGGTACAGATGTATACTTTAATTGAAAGAAAAAATGCATATTTTTTTGAATTTTTTTATGAATACTTTTATTAATTGAATGTTATATAGTTTGATTTGTGTATTTTAAAATTCCAAAGTTATGAATACAACAAATTTTATGAAAGTAAATATATTCTCTACATATGTTTTTTTCTTAAGATAGTTGGGTTCATAAAAAAAATTAACCTAATAGGCCATCCCTTTATAGATGGGCCGAGGGAGGTAGCTCACACTTTGCGGTTGAGCATAGCCCACATCCTAAGAAAAGTTTGACCTCACCATGGGAATAGGTTCCCTGAAGGGCGCACGGGAGTAGAAGCGCTTGAGGTGCAAGGCCGCGACGAAGCATGGGTAGGTCGAGGCCTGTAGGGGGCGGGAGCCCGTGTGTAAGGCTCTCTTGTGTGTGCAATGTGCTTTTTCTGAGCTATCGATAGGAGGATCAGGCTTATAAAGGAGGTGTAAACATCTCTCTGATTCAATGTGGGACTTGCTTTTTTGGGCGAAATGCGATCTGGGCCATTGGATTGCGTCGCGCGTGATCTATTATATCAATCCTGAACTCTTGTTTGACCCTCAGCATCCGCAGAGCACTACCAAATTTTTATGGACCGTTCGATCTACATAAGATCTAATCACGGTCATTTACTCATTTTTAAAATCCCATGCCTTTCCTCATCCATCTTATTTTATTCAAGATCAAATCTCAACCGTACGTCATTTAAAAAAAATCACGGACTTATCCCGACCATCCAATCCGATCTCACCTAATCTCTGAACTATCCATTTCTTCCCTGATTTAATATTCCTTGTTTTCCTCTCCATTGTACTAAAACCAGTCGCCACCCACTAGTTATTATTTCTCCTTTCTTTTTTTATCTTCTTCACCATCAAGTATCCCAAATGTTTTATGGCCTTGTGGCCTTGACATCTACCCATAAGATCCTCCTGGATCCCCTTTATTTTATTTTATATTATTTAGTTTACTTTCATAGGATTTGGTTTTAGTTTTCCACAAACTTTATATATGTGTATGTATTATAATACCAACAAAATTAGAAATAGATCTACACTCCCCCAACCCTCTCCTCTTCCCTGCTCACTCGACCTCGTCTCCTTCTTCTCTCTAGGGTTTTTGGACGAATCCTTCTCTTCTCCTGGGTTCTTCTATCAATTCATATTCTTCGGCTTCTTATTCCTCTATCTCTTCCATGTCATCTCCGAGGGTTTATCACCTTATTTTTGTCATGGCTTTCCCGCTACCAATTTTACCTTGTTTCCACTTCTCACTTCGGCTTCCAAGAAGACACTTTGGTTTTACCCTTGGACGCCTCTACCATGCTCTGACCTTGTGGTCTTCAGGTGAATCGCCGGTTCTGCGTGGATCGTTTTCCTCCGTGGGTGATTCTCGATGGTGATGGAGGGTTCTGGTGGTCATTTTTTTACGTCACCAGTGGGTTTGCTAGCTTAGTGCTGACAGCGATGGTGCATCAGGGTGTGCTTCCTGAGACTCTCTGCATGTTTCTTCTGATGGACTTATTCGGTGGTGTGGCATCAAAGAGCTTCTCGGCGGCTGTAACAATGTTGGCTTTCTTCAGTTATCCTCTCTGGTAGGGTGGATGATGACATCGATGGGCCTGCCGAGGGTAATTTTTTAATATGGGTTTTAAAAAAACAAAAAATAGGTAAAAGGGGTTAGGGTTCGGATATTTTTAAAACTGGGTCCAAGATGCGTGAACCCCGTTCACGCATCACTGACCCTGGGAAGATGCGTGAACGGGGTTCACTCATCTTAACCGCGCTGAAGGATGCGTGAACCGCGTTCACGCATCCTTCACGAAGTTAATGAAGGATGCGTGAACGGGGTTCACGCATCCTACAGTACCTTTTTTTTTAAAATTTTTATTTTTATTTTTATTTTTTGTTTTGTTTTGTTTTATTTATATATATATATATATATACAAACAAAACATAAAATTCAGCAGAATTTATCTGCTATTTAATATCTAGCAGAACTGCCATTACAGCAGTCTGGATTCTGACAGAAACCATCACCCAGGGCTCTCTTTTATAAGAGGGCTTGCCCAGGAAATCATACTGCATTTCCGATGTGGGATTCAGGTTCTCTTTTCCTACACAGAACATTCTGCATTTCCGATGCGGGATTCTGTTTCAAGTACGTGACTTTGAAAGACTGTAAAATACAAACTATAGGACCAATATAAATGAAACTTAAAACATGGATTAAACATATAATAAATAGTTGAAAATGAAAAGAATTTTGTAAAAAGGGTTGATGAATAATAATTTATAAGCTTTCAAAACCACCAACTTGAAACTTAAAAAAGTTTCAAGTACATGACTTTGAAAGACTATAAAATAAAAACTATAAGACCAATATGAATGAAACATAAAACATGGATTATACATACAAGAAATAGTTGAAAATAAAAACAATTTCATAAAAAGTGTTGATGAATAATAATTTATAAGATTTCAAAACCACCAACTTGAAACTTAAAAATGTTTCAAGTACGTGTCTTTGAAAGATTATAAAATACAAACTATATGACCAATATGAATGAAACTTAATATACGGATTAAACATATAATTCTTAATTACATAATAATTAATTAGTTAATTAGTAAATTAGTAATATAATAAATAATTATAAATATTCATTACAATTATTAGTTATTAATTATTCATAATTAATTATATAATAATTAATTAGTTAATTAGTAATATAATTTTTAATTATTATTATAATTATTAATTATATAATTAATGATTATATTACTAATTTACTAATTAATTAATATATAATTAATTTTTAATAATTAATAATTATATTGGTAATTAACTAATTAATTATTATATAATTAATAATTAATAATTATAATTAATAATTATATTACTAATTATAATTACTAATTATATTACTAATTATAATAAATAATTATATTACTAATTAATATATAATAATTATAGTTAATAATTGTAGTACTAAATAACCAATTAATTTTTAATAGTTAATCATTATATTGGTAATTAGCTACTTAATTATTATATAATTAATAATTAATAATTAATAATTAATAATTATAATAAATAATTATAATCACTAATTATATTACTAATTAATCAATAACTTATTTTATAATTAATAATTATATTACAAATTAACTAATTAATAATTATAGATAAATAAAAAATAATTATAATTAATAAATATATTACTAATTAGCTAATTAATTATTATATAATAAATAATAAATAATTATATTTAATAATTATATTATTAATTAACTAATTAATTATAATATAATTAATAATTAATAATTAATAATTATAATTATAATTAATAATTACTATTAAGATTTATATTACTAATTAACTAAGTAATTATCAATTAATAATTATACTACTAATTAACTAATTAACTATTATATAATTATATTACTAATTAACTAATTAATTATTGTATATTAGTAATTAATAATTAATAATTAAATTAATTATTAACTAATTAATAATTATATTACTGATTAACTAATTAATTATTAACTATTTGTTATATTTTTAATCCATGTTTTAATTTTCATTCATATTGGTTTTATAGTTTGTATTTCATAGGCTTTCAAAGGCACGTAAACGTATTTAAGTTTCAAGTTGGTAGTTTTGAAAGCTTATAAATTATTTTTCATTAAATTTTTTTATGAAATTCTTTTTATTTTTAACTATTTCTTATATGTTTAATCCGTATATTACGTTTCATTCATATTGGTCATATAGTTTGTATTTTATAATCATTCAAAGACACGTACTTGAAACATTTTTAAGTTTCAAGTTGGTGGTTTTGAAAGCTTATAAATTATTATTCATCAACACTTTTTATGAAATTGTTTTTATTTTCAACTATTTCTTGTATGTTTAATCCATGTTTTAAGTTTCAATAATATTGGTCTTATAGTTTTTATTTTATAGTCTTTCAAAGTCACGTACTTGAAACTTTTTTAAGTTTCAAGTTGGTGGTTTTGAAAGCTTATAAATTATTATTCATCAACCCTTTTTACGAAATTCTTTTCATTTTAAACTATTTATTATATGTTTAATCCATGTTTTAAGTTTCATTTATATTGGTCGTATAGTTTATATTTTACAGTCTTTCAAAGTCACGTACTTGAAACAGAATCCCGCATCGGAAATGCAGAATGTTCTGTGCAGGAAAAGAGAACCTGAATCCCACATCGGAAATGCAGTATGATTTCCTGGGCAAGCCCTCTTATAAAAGAGAGCCCTGGGTGATGGTTTCTGTCAGAATCCAGACTGCTGTAATTGCAGTTCTGCTGGATATTAAATAGCAGATAAATTCTGCTGAATTTTATGTTTTGTTTGTATATATATATATAAAACAAAACAAAACAAAATAAAAATAAAAATAAAAATTTTAAAAAAAAAGTTACTGTAGGATGCGTGAACCCCGTTCACGCATCCTTCATTAACTTCGTGAAGGATGCGTGAACGCGGTTCACGCATCCTTCAGCGCGGTTAAGATGCGTGAACCCCGTTCACGCATCTTCCCGGGGTCAGTGATGCGTGAACGGGGTTCACGCATCTTGGACCCAGTTTTGAAAATATCAGAACCCTAACCCCTTTTACCTAATTTTGGTTTTTTTAAAACCCATATTAAAAAATTATCCGCCTGCCGACGGTGGTTGTGCGACTACTCTGGTTTTCCCGGCTCGAGGTCGGTGTGTTGGATTGGTGCTAATGGATAATGCACTTCGATAGAAATATCGGTAGTTTGATTATGGCAGCTGGGGACGGTGATGGAATACGTGGTTCGATTGACTGAACAGCAGTGCGATGATGCTGGTTTCTCAGCTCGATGATCTACGACATTCTCCAGTTGACTGTTGTTTTGTTTGGTTTATGAGGATGATAGTGGAACGAGTTTGGTATCATTTAAGGGTTATCTTTTGTTTTTAAGTTTTGTTTCTCGAAACATAAAACACATGAAAGAGGTCTAGTTCCTCATGTTTTCTTTTTATTATACCCCTTATATACAATTCCTGGATGTATGGTTATGTTGAAAAGTATATATAAGTATATATTTTATGTTTTATCACTACTGGGTTTTCAAAAAACTTATCCTTATTTATTTAAATCATGTTTATGAAGAATAAAACTGTTACAATAATTTATTAAATCTTGTTTTGGGTTTTGCAGATCCCAAACATACACTTTATGTATATATAAATATTTTTAAATAATTTTCAAATCCACTTGAATACATATATGTATTTCGAACTTGATTTATCAAGTAAGTGGTATGAAGGTTTTCATGTTCAATCATAAATATACATTTTTGCATGATATCACATGTTTAAATATTTCTTTTATGCTTGAACACTTCATAGACAATAATCCATACTTTGTATTCCAATTGTTTCAAAAGAAATGCCTCTGATCCTTTAACTTTATGTTTTAATCTTTTATATAGCAATTAACATTTCATGGATTAAATGAGTATCTCAAAGTAAAAACAAATAAACATGGTTTGGAGGAGGTCACATTATTAAGGGTTTAATGAAAGAATTGTTATTTCATGTGACAACCCATTGTTTTATGTGTACTAGTTATTATTAAATATGTAAGAGTGTGTTTTTTTAGTTCCTGCACATCATTGTTAAATATGGAACTAAAAAATATGATTCATTTTCACTCAATGAATAATTCAATTAAATTAAGTGAATGTATGAAAATGATTATGGATTAAGAATGTATGTTATCTATGTAATATGAACACTTCAAAGATGAGACCATACTAAGACATATGAGTAATGTTTTAGACTTAAAATTATATGAGAGGTGCACCAGAAATTATAAAGCGCTCCAATGTACTGGGCAAAGTGATTATGTATCATGAGTTATGTGAAATGAAGTGGGAACATTATGCTATCTTTGTTCACAACTATGTATTTTAGTTAACCAAAATTATGTAGGGTTTCTACCCATACGATATTGGAACAAGGCCTTGACAATTTTCGGCATCATTCATTTCCACATTATGGAATAGTAAATGATCAACCAAGGGATTGTGGATTCTTAGCTAAGAATATTTTATGATAATGGAAGTGAAATTATAAGGCATAACTGAGTATCCAAATGGAATGTTATAAAATGGAAAAGTATCTAATGTTAAAGCCATGTGAATTTTTTTTTTATATTCTGATGAATCATGATATGAATGCTTATGATTTTGGAGTTTGATTGAATAAGTTATGAATTATTCACATCACATTATTCACATACACTTGTTCACTCGGATTCACGTTTTTGAAGAAAGCATAGTTATGTTTTATGAAAATGGTCTTTTGACATAATGTCTACAAGTAACCTCAGAAAATATTGATAGTGTGCCTTGAAATGTAATATCATTCTATTAGGAAAATGTTTTATTGTTCTTTTCAAGGTGGTTGTTTTAAAATGTGTAATTTTCTTCAAATGTTTTAGAACCCCTAAATGGTATTTTTTATGCTCACCAAACATTTTAATTTATATTTTGAAGG
Source organism: Viscum album (assembly GCA_963277665.1). NCBI lineage: Eukaryota > Viridiplantae > Streptophyta > Magnoliopsida > Santalales > Viscaceae > Viscum > Viscum album. The sequence continues at coordinate 1,735,757,361 of OY728123.1, read as the reverse complement.
ATTTTAGCAGGTTTTCCCAAGCCTTGGGTACACCTTGTGATGACATCTTAGCCCTTTTATGTTTTTAGAAGAAGTGTGTCAGTAGCGTCTGATTTTACAAGAACCTAAACCAAAACAATCCTCTATTTTGGGACAAGATGTGCAAATTTTTTTAAGCCTGTTTTATGAAGGTAATTGCACACTATGTTGCAGGCACGGATTTCAGACTTCTGGGGTTAGGGTCGTGAAAGTTGGTTTCAGAGGATCGGTTTAGGAAATTCTTTTAAAATTAGACCAACCATAAATTACTTTATTGTATCTTATTATTAAAAAATACTTCTTAATAATTCAGATGGCTGATGAATCATACCATCTGTCTCTTCCAACAGAAGTATTAGTCACTATAGTGGGAAAGTCATGTTCGGAAAACTATGAGACATTTCAAAATATGTGTCTATCATGAAAAACCCTCTACTGTGTACCCAATTCTGCTCATGTGCTCCAACTTCAATGAGGAGCTGGCCACGACTATATTGTTATCATTCATGCCCAATTTTTGTTCTAGGCATAGCAAGGAAAATACATTGAGGGTTTTAAAACTGTTTTACACTAGCTTTTAATGCTTCGTCTCAAGAAGAATCCCAAGAGGGTGTGCAAGGGGTGACCTCCAAGCGGCATACCTTTGCCAAATTTTGACCTACAGTCTTCGTGGTAATGTTATGGACTTTGATGCTTTTAAGAATGTGGTTACTCGATTGAATTATCAACTTCTAGTTCATGCTGATGTTTCCCACCTTCATACACGACATTCCTTTCTACCCTAGAACTATAGATGCCCACATGCGGTCGATCCTAGTTACTTGTGTTTCATCTGGACCCAAGAGTTTAAAAAGTTTGGAACCACCTTTTGGATTAGTTTTATTGGGAACCCAAGAAATAACTAACACTGGTAGCACCTGTGAAAGGAAATCACGAAGATTATGTAACCCCATGAGTTTACAAACCTTGTTAAATGAATAATGTTAAGTTTTGTGGTATCTTATTATGCTTCTATAAAACTAATGTCTCTATTTTAACCTAGTTACACTTTACTAAGGAAAACATGACCCTTTTTGTTTCTTTTATATGGAAGACGCGAGTTAATCGATCAACCTTTTATCACTTCATACTGAATTTCTAGAATCCATAATCACCTAGACATGTTCGGAATACTACTACCGTTTTTCCAACCGTCGCTTGTCTTGAAAACGTCTTTATAAAGTGTCCCTTATCCCAAATGTCCTTTGGACCTACCAGGGAAACCATCATTTTCATCACCGTATAGCAACTGCACAACTAGTAGAGTACATGTGGAGAGGGAAGTACGAGGAATGTCTCCTCCTTTGCTTCACCTTGTCTATGAACTACCTTGCCCTCGAGAAGTTTCATGAAGCTGCCTTGGAGGGTGACACCCGAGTGTCCTATCTGTTCGAGGTGATTAGTTTTAGTATGTATGGGATGCTTTAAAATATTGAAGTGTTCAAACGAGAGGTGGTCCAGGAGATTTATAAAGCGGTAGCTCACTCCCAAATCTCCATCCTCCACACATCTCATGCCACTATTTGGAAGACTGAATGTTTTATACACAGGTTTTACCATAACTGCTCATGGTTTATATGGGCCATAGAGATCAAGGAACTGTGAGATAATCTAGGGATCCACCTGGAAATATCATCTGATTATCCCCAATACTGGTCCTGGAGGAGGCGACCTCGAGCATAAAGTATCTCCGGTTTTGCTGGTAGTTGCATACGGGTCTAATAGAATTGCGAGGGTGCAATTCTATAAAGGATGGGATAATGTGACACCCCAAACTATATTTTTTTCATAACAATAGTTTTAATTATTATACTTGGATATGTTTTATTTTAATATAATCAATGCCCGTAAAATAAAAAAACAAGACTTTTATTCATTCAAAACACTGGAAATAGATACATGGAAACAAGGCCTAAAAACCTTAACTAACCAAATTTTTTTACAAGTAGGCCAATCATGATCACCGGTAGACCCCACATCCCCACCAACTTTCCAAGAATGTAGTGGATTTCCTTTGGATAAGACATGACTAAGAACGTTATAACCAGAACTACAACAATCGTACTGAGATTTGGAGGGATAAAGAGCACCATCTTCTGTGTCACAGTGTTTGATGTTATAATACCATAATCGTGTGTTTATAAGACCTAAAATTCGACCATTTCAATTTAGGTGACCATTGAATTTACAATGTCTTTAATTATAGCCATTGGGTATTATAGTTTAATTATTTATAAATACTGAAAATTTTTAAGTATTTCAAATATATTTTTAAGGCATTAATTATTATCTATATTTTATGATTTAAAAACTTATTTCAATAAATTTTCATTATTGTCTAAATTTTTTTATACATTTTGGTTTTATAAATTAATCACCGTTTTGAAAATTATAAATATTTTTTTAATAAGTAATTATTTATCTAATTATAAAATCAACATGAAATGTTCTAAGTGATTGAGTGGTTTAATGTCCTATCATTGAACACATTTAGTTAAGCTTATCTTTCGAAAACATGACCATTGAAATCATAATGTGTACATATTTCTACTTTAATTAAAAGAAAAATATGCATATTTTTTTTAATCTGAAAACATTTTTTATGAATAATTTTATTAATTTAAAGTTTTATAGTTTTATTTGTGTAATTTGAACCTCCAAAGTTATGAATAAAACAATTTTTTTTAATGTAAAGATATTCTGTACATATTTTTTTTATTAAGATAGTTGGGTTAAAAAAATATTAACCCAATAGGCCAACCCATTATAGCTGGCCCAAGGGAGGAAGCTCACACTAGGGGGATGAGACTGGCCCTTAGCCCAAGCCAAGGCTAGCCTGAGCATGGGAATAGGTTCCCCAAAGGGCACACGGGAGCAGGAGTGCTTGAGCGCTCCACCACGGGCGCAAGGCTGCGATGAAGCATTGGTAGGCCAAGGCCTGCGGGGGGCAGGGGGCCACATGTAAGGCTCCCTTGGGTGTAATGTGTGTTTTTTCTAAGCTATTGATAGTAGGCTCAGGCTTATAATGGAGCCGCAAAAATCTCGCCAATTCGACGTGGGACATGTTTTTTTGGCCGAAATGTGATCTGGGCCATTGAATCGCATCACGCATGATCTGGGTCGTCGATCCCAAATTCGTGTTCGACCCTAAACTGTTGTGGAGCCCTACCACATTTTTATGGACCATCCGATCAATATAATATCTAATCACTGGTATTCACTCGGTTTTAAATTTACACACCTTGCCTCATCCGTCTGATCATATTCAAGATCTAATCTCAACCGTCCTTCGTTTTTAAAAAACCACGTACTCATCCAGACCGTCCGATCTTGCCTAATATGAACCATCCATTTCATCCATGATTTTCTCTTCTGCATCATCCTCTCCATCGCGGACAAACCAGTAGCCACCCACTGGTTATTCTTTCTCCTTTAATTTTTTATCTTCTTCTCCATCGAGCATCCCCATTGTTTTATGGCCTTGTGGCCTTGACTTCTACCCGTACGATCCTCCCCGATCCCTTTTTTTATTAAATTTTTTAGTTTAATTTCATTGGTTTCGGTTTTAGTTTTCCATAAACATTATATATGTATATTTAATATAATCACCGATTGATTTTGGGTTATCCTTTTAAGTAAATTGTTGGACCAGTGTTGTTTAAGTCAAGATTGTGGGTCTTTATTTATGTTTTTGTATGAAACATTTTATATAAATTTACATATATATATATATATAAAGAGGGTTTATGAAAAACCTAGTTTCACCCATGGTTACCCATCCTTCCTCCCCTCAACATATAAAACATTCCCTGCACAACCTTTTTGCACACCCGATGCCAAGTAATGGATCAACATGTTATGTTTTCACTATTGTAAAAATCATATATCCTTGTGTATATATGGGTCTATATTTGTGTATATATATATATACAGTTTCATATTACATCTAAATCATAACCCACGTTGGGTTTTCTAAATGTGTTTTTGAGTATATAACAGATGCAGGAGGTTCCATGCTTCAATTTCTATGTGTGAAACCTTCTTATAATTTTTTTTTATTTCATCACTAATATATGTATATGTATTTTATTTCATTTTAACCAATTTTGGAATTTTAAATAAAAAGTTTGTATATTTATATATATATATACGATTTCATTACATAACAAACGATTTTGGGTTTATAATATTTGAAGGGTGATCATTTGTTTTTAATTGTAGTTTCTTGAAACATAAAACACATGCAAGGGGTCTAGTTTCTCATGTTTTATTTTTAGTATACCCCTTATTAACAATTCACATATGTATGGTTATGTGTAAAAGTATATATAAATATATATATTTTGTTTGATTACAATTGATTTTTCACAAAACCTATCCTTTTTAATTTAAATCAAGTTTATGAAGAACACAATAGTTTCACGAATTTATAAAATATTGTTTTGGGTTATGCAGATCGGAAGCATACACTTTATGTATATATAAATATTTTTCCATAATTTTCAAATACCCATGAATACATATATGTATTTCAAACTTGATTTATTAAGTAAGTGGTATGATGGTTTTCTGTTCAAGCATAAATATATATTCATGCATGAGCTCACATGTTTAAATTTTTATTTTATGCACGAACACATAAAAAACAATAATCCATACTTTGTATTCCAATTGTTTCATAGGAAATGCCTCTGATCCTTTGAGTTTATGTTTTAGTATTTTATATAACAATTAAAATTTCATGGATTAAATGAGTATCTCAAAGTCAAAACATATAAACATGGTTTGTAAGAGGTCACATTTTTATGGGTTTAATGCAAGAGTTGTTATTTCATATGACAACCCATTATTTTACATGTACTAGTTCTTATGATATATGCAAGAGTAAGTTGTTTTAGTTCCTGCATGACATTGTTTAATATGGAACTGACAAATCTTGTAATTTTTCATTCAATGCATAATTCAATTAAAGTATGTGAATGTATGAAAATTATTATGGATTAAGATTGTAAGTTTTCAATGTAATATGAACACTATGAAGATGAGTCCATACTAAGACATATGAGGAATGTATTAGAATTAAAATGATGTGACTAGTTCACCTGGAATTATACAGCGCTCCAATGAATTGGGTAAAGTGATAAAGTCTCACGAGTTAAGTGAAATGAAGTGTGAACATGGTGCTAGCTTTTTTCACAACTATGTGTGGTAGTTTACAAAAATTATGCTAGGTTTATACCCGTACAGTCTTAGTGAAAGGCCTTGACAAAGTCTGGTATTATACATTTCCTCATTACGGAATAGTAAATGATCTACCAAGGGTTTGTAGATCCTTATCTAAGAATATTTTATGATAATGGAAGTGAAATCATAAAGAATAACCAAGAATTAAAATGGAATGTTAAACAAGGGAAAAGTATCTAATTTTAAAGACATGTGAAATTCTTTTTACATTCTTATGAATCATGAACTGCTTATGCTTTTGGAGTTGGATTTACTAAGTTATGAAATATGCAGATCTATGTTTTTACATACACATGCGCACTCTGATTCGGGTTTTTGTAGAAAGCACACTTATCTTTTATGAAAATTGTCTATTGAAAAAATTCATGCATGTAACCTCGAAAAATATTGATGGTGGGTCTCAAAATGTAATGTCTTCCTCTTAAGAAAAGGTTTTCTAATTGTTTTCAAGGTGGTTTTTTAAAAAATTGGAATTTTCTTCAAATGTTTTAAAACCCCTAAATGGGAATTTTTATGCTCACCGTACGTTTTAATTTATGTTTTACAAGATTTTATCAGTTTTTATTAATACTTTGGTACTCCTTGTGATGACATCTTAGCCCTGTAATGTTTTCAGAAGAAGTGCTTCAGCAGTGTCTGATTTTCCAAGAACCTAAACCGAAATGATCCTCTATTTTGGGATAAGATGTGCAATATTATGTAAGCCTGTTTTTATGAAGGGAATTGCACACCATGTTTTAGGCATCGATTTCAGACTTCTGGGGTCGGGGTCGTGACATTTGATTCCTGACGCTATCCTCGAGTGGCATCCACATCTGGGTTGCGATCCAAGCACGTGAAGGTATGATAACCTGTGTAATTTAGTAAGCTTTCATTTAATTTTTATATACTAATTGTTTGATTATATGTTCTTTGTTCACAGTTTTGTGCATGTTGTTGTTGAATAGTGGTGCGTTATCTTGTGCAATTATTTTTCGTTTCCAGGTATCACTTGGGAACAGATTCCCATTTATATGCCACTTGGAATGTTCAATCATTGGCTGGTATGTAAATAAATAATATTTATTTAGAAATTTATTTCATTAATAACTTGATATTATAAATTATTTGTACGGTTTATGGTATCCCATAGATGATATCATGTGTGGCACTATCCACAAGGAAGGGGAGGTGTCTATGCATGAGTGTTTCCATTAGTTTTCGCAAAATTTGAGAAGAACAGCCATTAATAAAGTAGGAGTGACAATATTTGATTAGTCATGTAGATCCCACCAACTAGAGTACATTTCAACTCACGTTTGGGATGGATTATGTTCACACAGGTTGAGTGGTGGATTTCATAAGTGATCATCATTGGTCCACTAGAACCAGGGTAGATAAGAGGTGATACATCGAGCTGGTAGTCGTACATTCAGTATGCCTATAGTGAATCTGGTATGTAATTTTTTTATATAGTTTATATAACATTACATAAAAATAGTTTATTTTATATTCATATAGGCAGTCGAGAATCCCTATATTACAGAGTATGACGTTTATTAGAGGATGAAAAATGATCCAACCACTAAAATAATTATATGTGATCTCCATCGTAAGATTGTTGTTAGTATTATTTCTTTTTCAGTTATAAAATTAACTGCATAATTTTTTTTCTCTATTTTAATTTAAATTTGAAACTCAAGGAGTCATATGAGGCCAAAACCTCTCTGACACAGGCTGAGAGTCAGGCTGAGATGGCTGATTAGACTAGTGGCCACCATTTTGATGAGGTGGCATGGTTGCAGGTGACCCAGTATGCCATCGAGAAGGTCTGGGTACTTAGTATCTCCTCTCATTTTACTCATGGGACTTATTATGGTACTGTTGCGATGTTAGCATCCTACTCGAAAGGAGCTTGTGGAGAGGCATCATCTTCTGGATCAAAGTATCTTGAGCAGTTAAGAGCTCAAACCGAGCTTATAGAGAGTTTGTAGAAGTAGTAAGAGGAGATGTGTCACCAGCAGCAGTATTAACATGCTCAGATTGAGTAAATAAGCTGTCTGACTCATAGTTTAGGGATGGAGTTTCTCCACCATCTCCTTTAAATCCTCTAGCTCTTCCAAAATACTATCCCCTGATGATGTTCTTTTTCTCTCAAAAACATTTGAATTGAACATTTTTTTGTAATATGAACTATTTACAATTTTTTCCTTTTATATTTGTGCAGATATTGCATAATTTTTTTTTTAATATTTTTAATATTTTATTTTTTATTATTAGTGTTATATTTTAAAATTCTTGTTTATTTTACTAATAATAATAATAATAATATTTTATGATTTTTTATATATTTTCCTTAATATTGAGAATTTTAATATTTTTTTACTATTTAAATAATATTAATATTATTTTTTTCATTAATAATAATTTTATTATTATTATTTTATTTTTTATGTAGTTGAAAATATTTAGAGTTTTATTATTTTTAATATTTTTAAAATTTTAATAGTATTAATATTTTTTTTATTTTATTAAGTATTTTCAATAGGGCCTTTTGCAATGGGGGACCATCGCAAATAGATTATATATATATATTAAATGTTTTTGCGACAGGTTGATTTACCATTGCAATAACTTTGCTGCGACTGACCTATCGCAACAGGTTTATAACATATGTGCTATTTGTGATGCGTCAGTGTCCCATCGCATATACTTTTTACGACGAGCCCGCTTCCCATCAAATATAGTATTTTTTTGCGATGGGCTCGTCGCAAATGGCCAAAATTCTAGTAGTATTGTTCTTTCATGTGATGTAAGATAAACGATTGTTTTGTTCATTAAGATCTCTATAATGTATTGAATTTATGATAAATAGTAAATATATAGTGGATTGTATGGATATTATATTCCCTTATGCCCTGAGTGATGTGTTTCATACGCACTATCGATTAGAAATTTATACATTTTAATTTTGGGGCATTGCAAAAAAAACCTACCTTGGTTATGTGATAACCAAGCTGGAAGTAAACACCAATAATTGTTAATTCTCCAATAATCATTAAGGAACCTCAAGAAATACATTATGAAGAAACCCTAATGAATCCATCACCCTTAATACTAAAATGAATCCCACAATCTCCAATGGTTCATGGGTGGTAGGAAAAACAATATAATAGGGAAAGTGAGAATATATTAGATGAATGGATGGCATACCTTGAGGGGATCCACAAGAAATTGGGTTAGATATTATTGAAATTAAAATGGAAGCACGGAAATAACCTCCTAGGGTGCATGCCTAGCTTGGTCTAAATGGAGGGATATAGGAGTAATCCCTTAGGGATCTTGAAATATAAGGGTCAATTTTGTAATATCACTATTATGTGAATCTGGGAATGCCATATTGTTAAGATGTATGTTTTTCTAAAAAGTGCTCAAACCATCTTGTTTGAATTACCTACTAAAGAGGCCTTCACATGGACTATCATAATAAACTCACACGGTTCTTCAACCCATCCTTTAATCATGATTAATAGTATTATCAAACCTTATATTTATCAACTGTTTATCACAAGATTTTCTAAAAAATGCCCAAGCCCTACTCCTGGAAAACTAATGGAAATAAATAAATTCATAATTAGAAATAATAGTCTCCCCAACCATGTGTTACCCATGTATTTGAGATTATGCATCATAAAAAAACAAAATCTATTATTTGAAGGCATACCCCAATGGGTTATTCTAAACCAGAACTCAAAATTGTGTATAGACGAAAAAACATTAAAAACTAAAATTCAATGTCAAACAATTAAAATATTTAATTTACACAAAAATTGACTATTATATTAAAATATATATTGGCACATGGATTTACTACTTTCTTAGTAGGCATTTTATAATTCCATCATTTTTCCCTTGTATAAAGAGGTTTTTGATATTGATTCCCCTCATTAACCCCTGGTCGCAACATTTCTTTTCACCATTACCAAACTCCTTATGATTGAAAAACTAATATATTGTTATATTTTATATTTAACTATTGCTTTTGTACATAATATCCCATTATTTATCAAATTATAATCCAATAATTAAAAACCAAATGTCATGAAGGCTAGTGTCATTAGAATACTAGGTTTGTAATACATTGAATAGAAACAAAAACATGACTTCATGATTTTACTCTTTGTAATGAGAACCAATTTTCATTTGATATTATAAAACTATATAGTATAACCTAGAGAATTCACCAATTAAAGGGTTGAGCTAAAAATCTATGAAAGGGAGTAGACAACATAAGGATAGATAACTTTTGAGTAAAAGTACAATGTTATATCATAAAATATAAGGATCGTGTGTAATCACATGAAAGTATAACATAGAGAAAATTGAATAATAAGATAATAGTAAGATAATAAATGTGGTAGAAACATTTAACAATACATAAAAATGAATTAAGGATAATATCCTTGACAATATCACATGGTTGAAAAAGTCTTGTAATGGATTAGGTTTACTCCATAATCTCATAAATGACGACTCACGAAACAAAATATCTACCCAATGCATTGAGGCGCTATCTAGGTAAACCTATAACAAAATGTTTAGGATTTTGTGTTCCACATAAATTAAATCAATCATAAGTAATAATACAATAATTACCCATTTAATGAAAATAGGTAGAATAATATTTCCTCATACCATAGTCAATGGAAATTTCATAATAATGGAATTTGAGAAAAGGGAATAAGGTGTATATTACTATTAAAATTGAATATAGAATACGATAGGTATATATTTCAGATACATATATAAATAAATTATAGTGATTCAATCTTGTTAAAGAGGGTTATAATGGGATTTAGAGAGGGAATTCCCATAACCTAATGGAAATGGTTTTTTAGACATTCCTTACCTCGATCCTGATTACTGATGTGTGTTATTCGTTTTCATGAATAATAAATTTATTTTTATTAATTACATTCATAATAACAATTTATATTTTTATAATTTTTTATATTATTTATTATCATGTTAAATTCATTTACTCAATCATTTATGTTCATATGAATTTTTTTGATGATGTTTAGCTCATAGATCCAAAATAACATTAGAAAGTTCAATAATGTTAAATAGATTGCAATTTTTTCATCCAGAGAATAATTATAATGAATAATTTATTATTTTCTACACCAATTATAATTTTGAAATAAATCATGATCAATAGTTATGCAAAATGAACCATGTTATAGTCATAGAGACAGTTCGTCATATGTATGCATGACTAAAGTATCCATTATTCTAAATTCAGGATGGAAAGAAGGTAAGGTTTAATTATATATTCCAGAAAAATAATTGTATCTTAAATATGATATTATTTTATTAAATAACCTTACAAATAACAACCACATTAGGTTGTAATAAAAAATCAATCACTTTTTGAGGCAGTAGTCCACCATACACACGAATGATGAAATGATTTTACAATTAAGGGGAAGGTAAAAAGATATATGATATATTAAATTTTTATAATTATTAATATGTCATTAATATCACATTTAATAATTAATTCCATCATCATGAAAATTTTTTGTGGATGTTATGGAAAATTAATTACATCAGATCAAGAGGTGATAATTGGCCATACACACGAACGATAGTTTCGTTTCCCATTTGATGGTAGTTGATATCGATTTACATTATCAAATTAACATAAAAAATATTTTATTATGGGAGATAATTATTTTATTAAATAGTAATGATTTAGTAATATTATACTATTCTGTAAGATAAAATTAATCGATGTTTTTTAGTTAGGAATGTAACCTATTCTTCAGACCACCTATTTTTGATTATACCAAAATAATTCCAAGAGTAGATTATGATCAAAACAAGGCCTTATAAATTGATTGATGAATTATGTAATATATTTTGGTAGGTCTTAGCTGACCCAAAGGTCTTTTTATGTCTACAAAAGAGATAAGAGGAGGTTCTCTTTAATAAGTGAGAGGGAGCGGTGAATACCCCAAACTAGTCAACAATGGGAAGTCAAACTCAAGAAAATTTCCCTATAAACTAATAAATAATATATTTTTTTGACGATATGGTATATAATCAGACACAAAATTCCAACATAAATATGTTTTAAACATGATTTAACTTTTAAATATTTGGTTTGACCACTTGAAAACCATGTTAAAATAATCTTATTTTATTTACGATTATATATAACCAAAAATTAAGTTAACCTTATTATATAATATTAATTATTTTTATTCAAAATATGGAATATATTTTATAAATTTAAATTGACAATATTATCAATATTAAACTTAAAATTAAAATATTTTCTTAATATGGGTAATTTTAATTTATTAAAATGGATATTATTTATACACTTATAAATAGTTTGAATAAAACCTATTTTTAAGCATTAAAATAATTATTCACAAAATTCATTAAAATTTATGACTAAATTAAAATTATATAGATTATTCAAAATAAACAGAGTTTTATTTTTATTTATGAATAAACCAAAATTTTAATGTAATATTTAAATTACTTTAGTGAATGAAATGAAATGATAATATTTGAGAAATCATAAATATCCACTCTTCACTACAAAAACAAATATTTCAGAAAAATATGGAAATTTCACCACATATTGATTATGAAAAGATGATTTAAAAAATTACGATAATTTAATAAAATAAAATTTCTGAATTTTTAATAATTTAAATATAATATTCTCTAGATCAAATAAATAAAAACTATTTTTGGACGAAATGAATTTCTGAAGAATAAAATGCATTTCTTGGAAATGGAGTGTTTATTTCCAATGAATTTATCAATAAGTTTATATCTATCGAGAACTTTATATATATTTAAAAATTTATTTAATACTATTCTTACCTTCCAATTTTATATCTAGGTTAAAATGGTGATAAAAAATCATTGCTCATTTTGGCTCTACGTTACATGTCACATATAGAATCATGAATAGTTTTCCTTTTTTTAAATAATGGTTATATATTGTTCCCCATTAAGGTGTTTTTACCTTCAAATTAAAAATTATATACTATGGGTAACTACTTTACGGTGATAATTCTTTATGGATTACTCCATTTCTGTGGTTTCCTCTTGTTATTTATCGTTATTCCATGTAACGTTTTCCATGTGAGTTGTCTTATTTTGTAGAAAATTATCTCTATGGTCCAATATCATCACTAAAAACTCATAAAAGAGATAATTTTCCAATTTTACCTCTTATGAATCCAATACATTTTATTTTTCTATTATTTACTTATTTAATATTGATTCATGTAATATGCTATGTACTTGAGTAGGGGATAGTTAGACCACTAGTCGATAATACACAACTCAGATAAAAATGAAAATCTTTAAGGGGATGATGTAATTGGGGAATAAAATTCCTTTTTACAAACATCTAATCACTCTCTTCAATATAGATATATCTAGAAATGATTTATCCCCAACCTTAAAATCTAGGTCCAATCAAATATTATCAACATAACACTTCTTTTAAATCTGTGTAAATCTGATGCGATGTTGAATAGTCTTGACCAATTCTAATATCACCTAAACTATGTCAGGTCCCAATATCTTCTTTTCCCTAAATTCACCTCAACACATAGGTTTTATACATCTCTCCCAATAAGAGGCATCATAAAGAAGTATTCGGATTTCTGGGTGGGAAATTTATTTACGAGAACTCGAACAATGTAATATTTTGATCACATCCTCCATTGAAGCTCATAAAACATCCTTTCATCATGAACTCTAAGGTAGAAATAGTTCACTCAGATTGGCAATTTGTTTGGGGGTGAAAATCCATACTGAAGTTCAAATCCATATTTAGAGCATGTTGGATAATCTTCCATAACATGGAGGTAAATATAGAATATTATTCATATATAATTGATAGTGAGGTTACATAATGCCCCACTAGCTCTCTACTGTATATTATTTCATGTTGATCAATTGAGATGACCTATAAAATATTAATTTATAAGGAAATATATGTAAGAAAATATGCTATACCTTATATGGAATTGATTCCCCTTTCTAAATTTATATGGCCAAAGACAAATTAAATAGTGATGTATTTTCATTTACATATGTGTATGGGTAATGGTTTCATTAAAAACTTATACTTTATCCTTTCTCTTTAACTTTTACTCATACCAGAATCATTAATTTATACTCAAAAATCTTTTTTTTCATATTGGACTAAGAATAGTTCTATTGAAGATATTGATACATCTTCATGATATATGGGTGGATTAAAAAGATGATCTATAAATGACAATAAAAAATTCTTTATTTATCTCATGATTTTATTTATTACATATTTGTGACCCAAATATTACAACTCATTCTTAATCAATTTTTAACTCTAAGGATTATCTTTTTGTTACAGCTTCCACATTATTATGAATTTCCACAGCATCTCTTTCTACACCCTTTATCTTCTCTAGATGTGTTGGTTGATCAATCACTGAAAAATTGGATGATTATGTTCCTTTAATTACAATTCATGTGTCCATAATTGGTAATTCTATTATGATTATGTCCTTATCAATTCACATTAGTGATAATGTTTTGAGAACCTTTTTACATAGAATCTTTCACATTGTTTTATTTCCCATGATGGTAATGGACTGAGTATTCATATTCTTTCATCATATCTAACCATTTTCAGTGGAACATATTATTCTTTTTTGGTGTGAATATATATTTTAGGCTCTATATGTTAGTATATATTTCACACTTCTCCCTATAGAGATAATGTCACCAGATTTTTTAATCAAAGATCACTATGAATGACTAAATATCATGCATGATATAGATCTTATAATGAACATTCAACTTCCTTATAGAATGTCCTATTAGTTATTCATTGAACATCAGTACACATTCATGTCACTTCCTTGAAACATAATTTTATACCTCAATAATTTCCCCACATGAGGGAAGTGGGAGGGTTTGTAATGTGTTAAGCCTCTGTTTCAACTCCAAAAAGATATCTTTTAAATCACTAGATAATAAAAACATTACTCCATTTCATGTTATTTTTGTTAGTATTCTTGACAACCATGATTATAATATAAAAAAAATTCAGTCGTACCCAGCATCTTCAAGGAATCTATTGATCTCTTTTACATATTTTGTTCTAGGCCCATCCTTAATTACCTTTGTCAAAAAAGGTACCATTGATATCCATTTACTGGTGATAATATTCAACCACAACAATCTTACTTCACCTAGATCTCCCATTTAATTTACTTTACATAAACATTATCCTTTCAAAATTTCTTTTAAATAGTATTCATATACTCTTCATTCTCCCCATTCCTTTTTGAGTAAATAAGAATATCAACTATAAATACTACCTCAAATTTGACATGTTAATCTCTAAATACATTACTTAAAATTTACATAATGATTTCTAGTGAATTAGTGAGTTTGAAATGAATAAAAACTCATTGTGTATATACCTTATTAAAATGGGAGTTTTGGGGATATATTTTTTATTTACCGTTAATTAGTGATATCCCAATTGAAGATACACCATAGAGAATGATTATGCTCCATTTAGTTTATCAAACACGTCATCAATCTATGTGTGGGGATACGTGATCCTTATTATGATTTGGTTGAGTATATGAAAATTACTACAAAGGCACGTTCAATCATAATAAATAAGAATCATGAGGAGCGTCTAAGAATTTTAAAAAAGACCTCTCGAAAGATGAATATTTATTCCCAGTACAAAAAGTATGATATCTGGTTGATTTAAGTCTCATTCATGTGGAATATAATAACAATAAATTATATATATGTATATTTTACCAATAATAAATCAATTTTAGGATAGTTGAAGACAAAATCTTTGAAAAATATCCATAGTTTACTTGGATTAGCTGTGTATTATTATATATTTATGGGAAATATATCATGATTGTCATACCCTCTAACCAATATAACATGGAAGGGAGTCATGTTTTCTTGGAAGGATTAATGTGAAGAGAGATTCAATGAGATGAAAATGAGGCTTATCACATCCCTTGTGGTCACACTACCAACAAGTTGAGAAATTTTGGTATTATTCAACAATTCTTCAAAGAAGGTATTGGGTTGTGTGTTATTGAAAAATGACAAAGTAATATAATATTATTCAAGTAAGTTGATAGTTCACGAATATAACTACCCAATGTATGATATAAAGTTATAAGTAGTAATATTATCTTTGAAAATATGTTCGCATTATCTCTTTGGAGATAAGTATGAAATATTTATAGATCACAGATGTTTCAAGTATATATTTACACCGAAAAAGATGAATATTCACCAACGAATATGGCTATATCTGATCATGGACTATGACTACTAAATTCTATATTATCTAGGGAATATTAATAATCTGGCATATTCTCTATGTATAAATAATCACGAAATTATATCATTGATGAGAACTGAGAAGGGCATGATCTTCTAATATTTGAATAGTATGGACATGGGAATCAGAAAGGAAGGAACATTTTCAATCCATTCATAAAATATTTCTCAACAATCTATTATATTGAGGTTAATTGATGCTCAGATTAATTATCTGGGAATTAAAAAAACGTTGAAATTATACGAAAAAGAAAATCCATGGTGTTAAATATTAATTAAGAATGATTTATGTAATTGGGGCCCGAACAATGTGTACCATTAAATCCTGAATTAAAGAAGGAGTTGTTGGACGATTCACATAGACTAACCTTCTCTATCCAATAGGTAAGTACAAAGATGTATTGAAATCTCCATGAAAACTATTATTGTGGAAATATAAATAATTAGATCACGTAATATATTTCAAGATTCCTTGTATTCCAGCACGTGAAAGAAGAAATGAAAAAATTCCAAGGGGATGATTCAACCATTGCCCATACCTACAAGGAAATGGGAATATATCATCATGGAATTTTTCACTATCCATCCAAATACATAAATAGAGAATAATTATATATGGTTTAGGGTGGATCATCTTACCAATTCTGCACAATGTATTGTGATTTGAGAGGATTTATCATTGTATCAACTTGTATAGATATACATCAAATTATTGGTATGTCTTTGTGGAGTACCACTATCAATTGTATTTGATCGAGATCCTATATTGACCTCTACGTTTTGGAAGAGCCTATAACATTCACTAAATACACATATGAACTTCAGTACATCCTATCATCCTAAAACAGATGTAAATACTGAATATACTATTTAAACACTCAAGATCATGTTCTATATACATCAAAGAAGGATACGACCAACATTTTCCTCTGGTTTAGTTATCATAAAAAAATAATTATCACTTCAGGATCCAAATGGATCCATATGAATCCCTTTATGGGAAAAGGTGGAGAAAACCTGAATGTTAGGATGAATTTAAGGAATGAAAACTACTATATCCTAAAATGCTTGAGGAAATGGTTAAAATGGTTAATACCATTCAGTAGCACATCAAGGATGCTCATAGTTGACATAAGATCTATAGTGATAATTTTTGATGAGGCCTAGAGTTTGATGTTGGATGCATGGAATTCCTATTTTAATATCCATGGGAGTAAGTGATGATATTTGAGATAAAGGGAAATATTAGTCCATGATACATCGACCCCTTTGATTTCCTTAATCGCATTGGGGAGGTGGCCGAATGACTAGAACTTCCACCGATCTGATAAGAAATACATGATTTATTTAATATATACCTCTTGAGGAATAACATACCATATCCCTCACATGTACTCAATCCATAGGTGGTACTATTAGACAATGATCGTTCCTATGAAGAGCATCAGATGAAAATCATAGATTATCGAGACAAAGTTATATGAAATAAGATAATGAATCTTTTGAAAGAGTTTTGCAAAAACCACTAGTTATAAGATATGGAATGGGAACTAGAAGAGTTGATGGAACATAAGAACCACCTTTTGTTTTATTGTGGAAATAAAAATTTCAAATAAATAATTCATTTAAGGGGAAATATTGTGATGACCGGAACTGTTATAAATAAAATTCCCCTCTATTATTTAATTAAAATTACCAATTATGTATTTTGGTTATAGAGAAAATATGCACTCATTTGGTTTTATAATAACTTATTTAAAAGACTACTAAGAATCATTGCAATTGATAATATAGTAGTTGAACGGTGATCATATGATTAGTATAAATATAGAATATTAACAAATACAATTGATATGGATCAATGATGCGATGACCTCAACCAGTATGATCCTACACTATGAAGACCATTCCATAGTGCTTCTAATGGAGAAAGAATCTCTGGGTTATACACTTGACCAATTCCATGATTATATCCAATAACTTATTCATGAGAGAAACCATTTATGAGAGAAGTTCAATCTCATCGCGATCACGACTCAAACCATGTACGTCGAACAACCCCACACAATTGTTGTCATCTGGAGCCTTAGACTTATGGTGTTTTATGGTGTATTAATGGGATATTTAGAAATACCCTATCAATATGAGTATGTACTTTATATAGAATAATGAAAACATTTTCATTCTATTATTGTTACATTATAAATGATTTTTACACAATAAAAAAATATTTTTGGGTAATATTCGAATTCAATCAAGTTATCTAATATGATAGAATTAAAGGGTTTTTAAAATATATAATATTTTTAAAAAATATTATTATTAAATAATTTTTATTAAATATAAAATAACATATAATTTCTATGTAGTCAAATGTAATTTTATTAAGGGTTGAAAAACAATTATTCTCAAAAAAGCCCAACATTTATCACTAAATGTTAATGATTATATTAAAAGTGAAATTGCAAATATTTATAAAATTATTTATATAAAACTAATTTAATTTTTGGAATCCTAAATTATGAATCAGACAATAGTTAATTTTAAAAAAAATTCAGAGACATTCAACTTTGGGTAAAAATTAAATACTTGATAAATATACATTGTGTATTATGACACCATAATGACACAAAAGTGATGTAATAAATAATATAAAAGGTATTCACGAAAAAATTTATCATTTAAATTAAAAATAATGTGATTTTTGATCATTCTATTCATTTTATAAATCCATTATTAATCCTCCAGAACTTATAATATATTTTATGGTTTTAAAATCCTATTTTTACGACTACGACTCTCCTCCACCTAATAAAGGGCATTTGTTTATTATTATTGGACCATAGAGTTATAAAATAATGAAAATATATCTGATTTTGAATAAAAAATGAAATAAAAGATAATTGTTTTGTTTTTTTATCATATTATATAGATTTCAAAAAATATGTTTGAGAAATATTTAAGAAATATCCCCTCATTTCCTATATAAAAAGACCAAAATCCCATTTCTATTCAGTGAAAATCCTTTTTGCATGTCCTTACTCTTACATACACTCAATAGAGTCCTCCCAAGGTAGCCCCAAGCTATCATGATGCACATCCCAAGTAGTTGGTGTCACACACTCACGTAAGGGATTTCTCTCTTCTCATTGCCATTAAAGCAACTCTTTTTGGTTATGCCTATTATTTTATATTTTAAAATGTTTTTATATGATCTTACATAAAACCCTTAATTTTCAATTGATTTATATATGGTGATAGATCCCTTTAACTATCATTATTCCCTTCCATGAAACTTTATGTACACATGTTACCATTTCGAAATCTAATATGGTATCCTCACCGTATCTTCTTTATTCAAGATTATTTTATATATAATGAATTATATTTACAATTCCTAATGTAGTAAAACATATTTAAATATTAATATTACTTCACATTTGATTTTGAAATTATTATATTTCACTTTAACATTTATCAACCCATTTTATGATTTTTTTGTGACATCGTTATGCTGCCAAACTTTCACTACAATTTTCCTTAGAAAAACAATAGTATAGTGAATAACATACCTATTTCCTATCAAGGGTAATCCTTTATAAACATATAAATATTTTAATTATGACTTACATATATTTAATACGCACTACATGACCAGGTAATAAAATATTATAATTAATGAATCCATGTTTTAATATATATGTTGCACACTTAAGCATGAGAATGAAATGAATATGACTGGTGCTCCTAGAATTATATAGAGATATAATGCATTGGGTAATGTTTAGTCTCATGATATGTCATATTGGTATAGTGTGTAAAACCAATTATTTTATGGATATTTTTTTCATGATATCATGGAAGTTATCCTTGACCTATTTTTATGATGTAGTGTTTTAAGTTGTTTCCACATTTCCCATGTTGCATTTATGATTATTGTGATATATCATGTCTCAATGTTCTTTTTTATGATTACTACATATTTTATTTCCCATTAATTTGCATATGTTATAGAAATTTATCACCTTATTACATATTAATTCCATTACCTGACATTATATCTCACCCCTTTCTTATGTATGTCCTTAGTTTATCCTTGAGAGTTTTAAGTAAAAGCATGTTAAGGATGTTTTCAATAAATATGTTGTTTTACCTCTTTAAATTTTTATATAATGTTCCTATTTACCAAATGAACTATAATTATTGATATTTTTTGTTATATTAATTGTATTCTTATTTAATAAATCATGTATTAATGTTAAAAAAAGAGTATGGTCATTATATAGAATTCATATCATCTTGGAAAATTGTGTTCTTGAGCATTCTTCACCGCTGATAGGCTTATAACTCAATAAGATAAATTTCCAGAAAGAAATTCTCCTTCTCTAAGTGTTATTTAAAAAAAATATCTTCTCAAAAAAGCTAATCCACTATTCTTCTGTGAGGTAATTAGGTGATTGACTAAGGGTAGAACACCTTTATATCATAAAAGATTCAAATGAAATATTCTCTTTCTTGGGAAGAGGAGTATGTTTCACATGATTCCAATTATTATTCATAACATAAGCTAATTAATCTAGTACTTATATGATGTTCTTTTTTGAAAATCTTATAATGTTGGGAATATCATTGGGGAAGTTATCACACTGACTACCATAGGGATTATTTGAATGGTTTCTCCAATTCTATCCATTAATTAAAAAGAAAAAAAATGAGAATTGTTGATCATACAAAATGGAAACATATAACCATACAGTGGATAACTAATAATGTATAATTATATCATAACTTATGAGTCTGTTGGTTTCAATATAGTTTTCCATGGTATTTTTCCTTATTATGTTTTTTAACATAACAATATGCTCATGTCCTTAAAAATGGTTCACAATGAGTTTGGGCATTTCAAAATCATATCCCTCGGGAGTGTCAAGCAAAGCATAGAACAAGACCCATTTTCATGCACAATGTGATGATTGAGTCCATATCAATTAAATGTTTTCATATTTATTACCCCTAAATAATAAATTTCTAGATCCATATACAATTGTAGTATTTTTATATGGACATAATTTCTCATAAACTACTCACTCTATCCTTCACCAAAATACCTTGTTATTTTCCTTTTCATAGACATATTCTTATGGTTCTAACTAAATTTTTTTATCCTACTTTCCAAAGATAATATAAAATCAAATATGATACTGAATATATAAACCCATTCTATTACACATATTTTGACATGATTTTTAACAAAAACATCCATTAATTAAAACCCTAATATTTTGATACATAATGTATATAAATTATTATTTTCATAATACATTGAATGAAATCTATAATAGTTCATCCTCATTTTATTCTCCGTAATGTTAACCTATGTCCATATAATCAGATAAAATTTCATAGGATAACCTAAGAATTGCATCAAAGAAATGGGTATGTTATGATGTCTGGTAAGCTAATAAACATGATATAGAAAAATAACATAGGTTTCAAAGGTGTAATATGATATCATAAAAGAGAAGAATCATGAGTAATCACATGGAATAAAAATATAAAGAACATGGTGTCATATTATCATAGTAAGATAGGAGATGTGGTAGAAGCATATAACATGAAAAAAATGGATCTATGAAAACATCCTAGGTAGTATCACATGAATGAAAAATTCCAATAAGGGATTAATTTTCATCCATAATCTGATACATGATTCCTCGCGAGACAAATGATTTAACCAACATATTTGAGTGATATCTGGGTGCACCCATCATAGGATGTTCATTATTTATGTGTGAAATATTAATTAAAATAATAACATGTAACAACACAAGAATTAACCATGTAATGAAAATGGGCTTCATAATCTTGCCTCATACAATAATCAAAATAATTTTCATCATTATGGAATTTGAAGAATGAGAACAAGGAATTTATTACCCCATAAAATAATAGAGAATAAGATAGTTATATATGTTATAAAAATATATAATGAACCTGGAATATGTTCATAACATTAAATAGAAATATGAAGTGATTTAGAGAGATAATGGTCATAACCCAAAGGAAAGGGTGGTTTAGAGAAATCCCTTGCCTTGAGGGAAATTCATCACAATTGTTCTTTATATTCATGAATAAAAAATCTATGTTCATTATTTAACTAATTAATAAATGTTTTAAATTTTATTATTTTATTATTTTTTTTATAATCATGTCAAATTAATTTTCATAATTATTTATATTTGAGTCGTACGTTTTGATGATGTTTGGATCATACATCCATAATCACTTTGGAAAGATGAATAAGGTCAAAGAGATTATTATTTATTCATATCATGATTACTAATCATGAAATAATTTTAATTTTTTTAAATATATCATAATTTTAAAATAAATCATGTATGATGGTAATGAAAAATGAATTATGTTATCATCTAAGTTATGGCAGGTCATATTTACACATGAGTAACATTTCCATTTTTCAAAATTAATGATGGAAAGAATGTAACTGTTATTTTAAAATTATAGAATTTTCATTGTATCATAAATATCATATTATTTTTTAAAAACACTTAAATTTTCCATTTATGTGATGTCTTTATAAAAAACGAATCACATCGCTTCGCAAGACATTTGTACTTTGTACACATGAACGATGTT
This sequence comes from Viscum album, assembly GCA_963277665.1. Taxonomy (NCBI): domain Eukaryota; kingdom Viridiplantae; phylum Streptophyta; class Magnoliopsida; order Santalales; family Viscaceae; genus Viscum; species Viscum album. The sequence goes on along the minus strand of OY728123.1, from coordinate 1,735,735,011 downwards.
ATCATTTTTAAATTGAAGGTACGGTATGAAGACATATAACCTATTACTTATCCAAAATATATATATGTGATGAAAGTAACATATAAACATTAAATACATCATCAAAAATATCCTTTAAAGGAAATTATGGGAAAAAATTACTTCAGTTTGTGATAAGGTAGTATGTTGTCCACAAAATGATGGATTAATTTCCCATTTGATAGAGGTGGAAATAGATTTAGGTTATTCCAATAGAATAACATTATATTTTTATATTCGATACATTGATTATATTTTATAATAATTATTGAGTAAAATTTTATTGGGATAAATATGAAATAAAACAAAGTTTCGTAGTTAAGAATGATTCCTCTTCTTTGGACAACCTATTAATGATTTTACCCAAAGGCTCACTATATGGGCTTTTAGATCAAGACAAGACTATAGGACAAGGGTAAAGAAGTATTAAAGGGATTTTGGAAGGTATTGGATAATCAAAAGTTCTTTTTATGTATGGATATATGAGTATAAGAGGTTCCATTTTATATGTGTGAGGGAGTGACATTTTTAGAAATTCCAAAAAGTATGGAATAATGGGAAGTAACCCTTGGTAAGTTTGTCATTGAATTTTTTTGATGTTTAATTTTTTTCATTTTCTTATTTAATAATCTATAGTGTTTTGTATGGTTGACCCCATAGGGAAGGTCAGGGACTAATTTTTTTTATTCTTTTCAACCCCCCCCCCACTGTTTTCAACAGTGGGGAGAATATTCTTTTTCTTATATTTTTTACTTTAAATATTTTTTTTTTGTTTTTTTAATAAAGTAGTAAAAAATTGTTTTGACTAAGAGGATAAGTACTACACTAAGTGATGATAAAACTAATATAAAAATAGGGAACTAAAACATTATTGTAATTAATGAGAAGTAATAAAGAGGATAAATTATTATAGATGAACAATCAAGATGAAATTCCTAGGGAAAAACTATCCTATTGTTTTTAAAAGGATTCATTTTCAAAAAAAAATGAAATAATAACCACTTAAAATGAATGATTTATATCCTTCTCTAGGAGATAAATCACACATATGGATCAATCTTGGAGTTCTTCATTCAATGAAAAATTCAACTAAAAGTATTAAACATGAAAAGTGCAACAGAACATACACACCATCTATCTTGAAGTAATGATTTTGAACAGAAAATTATAAGAAAATACATCCCCAATCAGACTCTATATTTTATCATGGAGTTTGAATTTAATAAGAAGTGGCACAAATAAATTTAATGGTTTCAAAATTGTTCTTGCTGATCAATTTTGAAATCATTTAAAAGATTGAGTGAAAAATGTAATTAAAAATAATAGTAGAATTTTTCCCCAGAACTAGGTTTTAAGCATAACAACATGTTCATTAAAACAATCAGAATTATATGATTATAAATAATTTGAATTTAAAAGGATAATATGAGAATCCCTCTTCAATCTTGTGCTGCTTTGCTCTTGGTGCTGCTCTGTGAGAACTCCGAGTCTCATAGATCTACTCGGCTCTACGGGTGTGAATGAGTTGAATGATGGGATGACGATGTCCCTCCATCCCACTGATGTTCTTCATATTTAAATCCTCTGACACCTTCTGCTCGTCACCAATGGTCTCCACAAAAATTGGTATGTATTGTATTCCACACCATACACCTATATTTTTTATGTCCATCAATAGTTGTTTTAACCTTTCCCTTGTAACTAAATTCTCAGAGTTCGTTCATATGTATGGAGAAGTATTTTGACTTCCTGTATGAATCTGCAAAAGAAAATGGTTAAAATAGTCAATAATTTAATAACAATATTTTCCATCAATTAACTTATATTATTAATTATTATTATTATTAAATTAATTCTATAATATTATTTAAATATATGTTTTTTTATCAATAAATTTTTTAATTGTTTATTTTATTTACTTTATTTAATGTAGTTGAATTTAATTATTATTTAATTTATTATATATTATTATAAATGTTATTAATATATTATGTTTTTAATTTATAATTAAATAAGAATATTATGTTTATAATTTGATATTTCTTGATTTGGTAATTTTATTAAATTAATATTATTAGTAATTATATATTATATTTTTGAATTATATTATTATTAATTGAATTAATTTTTTTACTTTTATTAATTTTACTATTATAATTATAATTATTTTCTTTAAAATAAATTTAATTTATAATCACTATATTTATTAATTTATTCAATTAAATTGATTTATTTAATTTTATTTTTATGTGATTTTTTTATATTTTAAAAATATTTTATTTAACTAAATAGTTTTATATTATATTTTTTATTTATTTAAAATTTAATTTAATTTTTAATTTAAGTTTTACTTTTATTTTATTTGATTTATTTTTAATGTTTTATGATTTGTTTCCCACCCCCTTCTTCTCCAAGGTGCATGAAAGGGAGATACTGGTTCCTTCTCGACCAATTCGCAGAAGAAGACTAAGGTATTCAAGTGGCATGGCGTCTTACTAGTTCAACACTAATGATTTATTCGATCCCCTTGAACCAGTGGCGACATTGGTCCTCAAATAAATGAAGGCGGAAATCCTGTAGTTTGACGGTGAATGAAGACACTCCTGGGCTTCATGTTGTGGAAAACCCGCGGTTCCTCCTTGGGATAGGTGGCTCTACATCTTCCCAGTGTCACACACCTCCACCAGTGGTGGAAAATGGTGATCAGTAGTTCGACCGTGTGGCTAGGGGTTCCAGCGGCCATGTGTGTGTAGATTAAGAGTGGTTTTGACTTGATTTGGCCAAATCGGGGTCTCTATCAGAGCATTCTATTTGCGATGCAAGAAGAACAATTGTTCTTTCGGCCACAAACTCGAGTGTTTTATGTTGGAAACTAAGTTATTAATGAGAATTATTTAATTACTAACTTGATTTTTAAAGTAAGTTATTAAAGAGAATTATTAAATTACTAATTATAAAAACAATTGATAAATTAAAATTAAATTTAAAGGATAAGACATAATAAATGAAACAAAAAAATATAAAATAATTATATTTCAAACAATTAATAAAGTTAATTTATTTAAATAAATCAAATTTAAAAGTTAAAAAATAATGATTAATACATATTTAATTAATTATAAATAAAATTATTAAATGATTAATTAATAAAATTTCTTATTATTGAAATGTAAATTACATTAAAACCACATAACATATTTGTAAAATAGTTGAGTAGAAAAATTTATATGACTAAATGAAATATTTTAAAGGCTACAAATAAAAATTAATATTAAAATTTATTAATTAATAAATTTTATTATAAAATTACCATATTGTTAATATTTAATAAAAAGAGAAAAATTATTTCATTAAATCATTTAAAATTAATTAAAAATAGGTGTAAACATCTATAAAATTAAGGCCACATCAAATTCCCCCACACATAAACATTGTTTGTCCTCAAAAAACTTCATTAATTATTATCTTTGAAAAACATCAAAGTGTGTTTGTTAATAATCTTGAAATGTAGCGTGTTGGAATTTTAAAAAAAGTGGATCTAAAATTGTGAAATAAGCTTTCAAAATGAAAATTTCCAATTAAAATTTTCACAACTAAAAATACTGACTAGATAATTAAGACATCAATGAATCATATACCATTAAAGATTTAATTCCTCATATATGAATCTACCTAATGATTTATTTCTATTCAACACTATGATCTAAATTCAAGAGTGATAAAAGGATAAAAGCTAGTGGAGTCAAGAAATTAACAAAAAGAACATTGAAATTTGACTATCTCTTAGGTTCCAATAAGAAAAAATTGATTTAATTTTTTTGATTCCCCTTATTGAAACAACCTATATTGTTCCATACATACCAATTGTATCCTTCTTCATCAATCATCCAGTATTCCCCTCCCCTTAATTAACTCAATTTTTACCATAGACACTTTATTTTATTTTTCCCAAGCCATGTATCATGTTTAAAGCACTATGCATATGCACTTATTAATTATTTTACAAAGGTATTTTATTTAACAGAAATAAACCCAATTTCTAGGGTCTCAGAGAATTACTTTGGGTTCCCAAATGCTCAAATGACTCTAGTTTCAGTAGATTCATTTGAAAACCTTTCGAATTCTCTTACTAAGATTATTTTTTAAAAAAATAATTAAAACAAAATGAATCCCATAGAATAATATTCAATTTTCTAGTTCCTAATGTTATGATCTCAATTCCACCAACAAGTTCCCTATATCACACCAAAAATAGTTCCTAAACCAAACAATTATAAAACCATTAAGGAGGATAAATCAACAACCATTCACCCTCAAAAGTGTCATATTCAAGGATTGTCTTTACTATCGTAATGGTAACTATACTTAGGAAAAACTCTTTTGACGTTCAGTGCAAAGCCTAATAAGACAAATATAATGAACGAATTTTGAAAAAAATTATCCATTTGTTAAAAAATAAATAAAAAAGTAATGGGAACTGATGGGATTCCATTAAGGTACAGTTTATCTCAAGATATATTGACCCCTCCCCCACATCTAAAACCCAGCATTTTCCCCAATATTGAATTCAAATGTGAAGATGACAAATATATCATGTAGATTTTCAATTAAGAATATTAAGGATGTGTATTAAGGGTCACATTGAAGTTCAAAATAATTTTTCCATAATAAACATATTTTAATACTCTAGGTTCACTTACATTCTCAATATAATCTAGTGAAATATTTTTCTCAATTAAATTAAAATAACTGAATCTAAGAGAAGTATGTGGATAGTGATTTGGGTGAAAGAAAATTTGAAATTTTTATTCAAAATGAATTACAATTGATTAATAATGATGCATGCTAATTTCCCAACAGAAACTAGCAGAACACATCTGAAAACAAGAATCCATGGGAAATCCTGCCAAACATAGTCTTAGTAGTGAAGATATTTTAATAACAATGAAATTCAATTTTCAATAATAATGCAATATGCATTATTTTCCATCACAAAATAACAATCATCATAGTTTTCCATCCATAAGATATGCAGAAGACTAATTATTATGCACCAACAAGAAAATTATTGACCTACAGAAACTTTCACCAGTGATTCATCATCAATAGTGTATTAGAGGATTGGGTGCATCGGTGAGTTAATGAATCACCGACATCAATAAAATTTTGAATTATGAGTGAATTTGTATTTAATGTATTAAGTTGAAAAAAATGAAAAGGAAATTAGAATAAGGTAATTCAATGAAATAATGATGTTTTAAGAGTTTCTTGTGGTTTGATAACATGAGGTAATTCTTCTCCATCAATGAAAAAATAGAAGTAACATCTAAAAACATAAATCAGAAAGACCAAGGTCAAATAAGAAACAAGAAGTGCTCTAAAAGAGGAGAAATAAACACTTTATTCAAATCCAAAACCAGACTTATAATAAAAACAAATCATGAACCATGGGTTGAATACAATGAAGCACTATATTTAATATCTTCATTTAGACTTTATTAAAATTCATTTTTATAGCATAGTGAAGGAAGAAAGGCCCTTTAGATGTCCTTCCAAATAATTTTTGACTCTCTAACAATTAATTAACATTGGTTTTTTATCCTATCCTACAATTTCTATAGCTATATTATTTATAAATATAACTACTGTAAAAATCCCACTCCACTGTGATTATAACTTTCAAGTAAAGAGTTTTTGTATTTAATTAAAGAGGTGGAACATCTTTCTATGTTTAAATTATTTGGATTGTATGATAAAATCATGAAATACATTGTAACTCTCTTTATAAATCCAAGAATTTTCATTTGACACTCTCATAATCTAATTAAGTTCACTCTACTCAAATAGTCTTCTCTCACCAGCACTCTTAAAATCAAAATGCAGTGCCTTAACTACCCAAAATGACTTATGTTGAAACTCCATATAAAAATGGCCACATTTTCCAAAATAATAGACTATATGAATACATTCATATTGGTGTTTTAAAAGAAATTATATATGCCCACAAAGATTCACATATATTAAGAGACTGATCGTTTCTTGAGCGAGAGGCTATTTTTTCCATAATTTGTTTCAGCTCCCTATTAGAAATTTCAACTTTTCTACTAGACTATGGATTGCAAGGAGTGTTGGTCTAATCGGAGTATCCATACTTTCCCATTAAATCCATAAACTTTTAGTTCTTAAAATGGGTACCATTTTCAGTGATAAAGGATTTGGGTACTCCAAATATTGAAAAAATATTCTTTTGGACAATATTTATAACATTGTTGGCCAGATTTTTGGGTAGATCTACTACCTCAACCAATTTAGAAACATTTTTAATAGCCACTAAACTATATTCATTCCCATCAGATGATTGAAATGGACCCATGAAATCTAAACCCAAGACATAAAATATCTCAACATCAATAATACCTTTCTAAGGTGACTCCTGCTTCCTCCCTACATTGTCTATCCTTTGGCATCTAACACATCCTACCACATAACTTTTATAATCCTTGAATATGGTGGGATAATAAAAAAAATTCGATAGACCTTATGATTTGTTCTCTCATGACCATGATGTCCTCCCCAATGTGAGGAGTGAAAACTCTCTAAAATAGTCAGTATATCGTCATTTGGAACACACCTTCTAATAATACCATCAACATATATCCTAAATAACACAGGGTCATCCCAAATGTAATACATAATTTCTGAAATAAATTTCTTCCTTTGGTTATAAGACAAAACTGTGGGAAAGAATCCTCCTTCCAGGAAATTCCCATAATTACCAAACTAGGAAAACTGCATTTTTGAGACAGTGAGATGTTTATCAATGGGAAAGTAAGAGTTAATATCCCTTGGATATTCACAATGGGTATGAGGAAGCCTTGATAATTGGTCTACAACTAGGCTTTTAGATCACTTCTTATATATTATTTCATTGTCATACTATTTCAATAATAGAATCTATATAATAATCCTAGGATTAACTTATTTCTTAGCAAAAAAAATTCAAGAGAGAATTATCAGTAAATATAATGTATTTAGAGCCCTAAGAATATTTCCATAACTTCTAAATACTAAACACAATATCTAGAATATCATTTTATGTAGTGGTATAGTTTTTTTGAGTCCCATCTAGGAATATACTAGAATAATAAACCACATGAAGTTCGTATCTCTCCTCAAAACTAAAACAACTCCATCAGCCATATCACTAGTATCAAACATTATTTCAAAAGGGAATTTCCAATCAGGTGTAGTGGCGATAGGTGATGTAGTGAATTTTTCATTAAGCAGATTGAAAGAATCCAAAAAATTCTTGTCAAACACTATGGTTGAATCCTTAACAAGAAAATATCACAAGGACTTAGTGTTTTTTAAAATTTCTTTTAAAACCTATGGTAGAAACCGACATTCCCATGATAATTTCTAACACCTTTAACATTTTCAGGAGGTGGTAGTTTTTGGATATCAAGAATTTTAGCTGTATCGACCTCCAAACCACTCTTGGAAATTTTATGTCCTAACATTATCCCCTCAATGACCATAAAAAGACATGTTTACCACTTAAGAACCAAGTTGGTCTCTAAAAAACTCTCTAAAACAAACCCCAAAAGTTTCAATCAAGTATCAAATATACTACCCAGAATAGTGAAGTCATCCATGAAAACCTCTATGATTCTATCAATACTATCAGAAAAAGTTGTTTTCATGCTCCATTTAAAGATAGAATGAGATCCACATAACCCAAAAGGAATCCACTAGAAGGATAACTTCACAATGGGGCATGTGAAAGTATTCTTCTCTTGATCCCCTGGAGCTATTGGAATCTGTTTTTAACTAGAATATCCATCCAGAAAATTAAAAAACTCATTCTCAGTAAGCCTCTAAATAATTTGATCTAGGGAATTGTAAAATAGTACTTCATATTATATTAATTATGTTTCTTATATTCTATAAAAACAATCCATTTTTCAGCTTTCCTAACATGAATGTCTTCATTTTTCTCATTTTTTACAAACAGTGAAGACTCCTTTTTTAAGAACTACTTGGATCGGGATGACTATAGTACTGTTAGAGATGGTATATATTATTATAGTGTCTATTAGTTTAATTAATTATTCTATAACAACATCTTTCGTATAGGGATTAATTAATCTTTTACATTCTACCCTTTTCTTATGATCGGGCTCCAAAGGTATCTTATGAAAATAGAATGGAGGACTAATTCCATTGATATCAGCTATGGTCAAATGAATGGAAATTTTGAATTTAATTTAAACATAAAAGAATGTTTCTTATTAGTAAGAATTCATGTTTGAAATAATGATAATAGTCAGTGTGGAATTATCACCCATGAATGAATATTTCATTTGTGTAGGAAGTTGTTTCAGTTCATGAATGGGTTTATTTTCACAAGATGGAAGACTCTTATGCCTAGGAAGCCCAAGGAATTCTACTTATATTTTATAGGGAGTTTGAAAAGATGAAATTTATGGAATTTATAGGTCAGTTTCAAAATTGATAGTATTATTGTCCAAAGTGGGAAACTCACTATCTAGATTTTCAATATTTGAATTTAACAGATTTATCAATGAACGATCATCAAGTTTTCTTAACAACTATCTATATACATCATCATATTGTTCAATAGAGTTGGTGATATAATAATAACCCAAAAGTTCACTCAAGATGTTCTTATGCTTAGAAACACATGACACATCATTAATTATAGTAGAAATTGATAGTTTTCTAGTCTAATACAATTATCTTTATTAATTATTTGAGTAGATTCTACACATTGTGAAACTGAAAAATCATGATTTTTAGTTTCCAAATTTATTTTTTCAAAAAAAGATTATTTATTGGATTTTATAATATTTTTTAATTGATTATCAACTTCTACGGACTCTACCATTTAATTATTTTTTGGGAATATAGGTCTTTTGACTTTTTTAAATTCATTAAACTGCACTTGTTGTTCACAAATTTTTATGATTTATTAACCCTTAGACACATCTATAACAGCTCCACCAGGGGAAAAGAATTTTCTACACAAAATTATAAGCACCTCTTGGTCACACTCTATATATATGATTAAAAATCTATCAGGTAAATTTTTTTCCCTATTCCAACTAGCATGTCATCTACCCTCCCCACAAGATGAGTGAAAGAATGGTTGGCCAATTGAAGGATGATAATTGTGGGCTGAAGATCACCCAACCTCAACTGTTAAAACAATGAGTATGTTAGAATATTGATACTTGAACCTAATTCACATAGTCAGTTAATTTGACCAGAATTTCATAAGCTACATGGTATGAAAATGCTACCTAGGTCATTGAGTTTGGGTGATATTTTTTATTACAGGACATCACTGAACTCTTCAATGAGGTTGTAGGTAGAAAATTATTCATGTGTTTTTTACTGAATTTTTTTTAAGTTATTTAAGATAATTTGATATTTGAAATAAGTATTTAATAAATGTAATGTTGATATGGAGCATGTTTTTAAGTACATGGAACTAAATAATTTCAGCCTTAGTATTATGTGGAGGTTTGTGTTTTTCTTGGAATGGGATGGGTTAGGAACATTTTTTAAGGACAATAGGCATATTCCTAACTTATTAAATAGTTGTCTCCTTCATTTTATTAAAATTATTATTAGAATAATTTCCAGCTTCTTTTCTCAGTGAAAATTTCATATTTTCTTCATTTTCAAGAATTTTTCTTGAATCTATGATTCTGTAGAAAGCATGCTTTTTCAGATTCTCACATTTTTTCATTTTGGTCATTTTCAGAGTATTTTTCAGGTACAGTCTGAGTATTAAACCCCCTTTTAGTATAAATTACCATAGAATTGTCTATAGGGTTAACATTAGTTATACTTAAAGGTCTACCTTTATCCCTAGAAGTAAAATCTCAATCTATTTGTCCCAATTGGGTTACTATGTTTTTTATTCTAACATCATTTTGAATTTTATCAAATTTATATTGAACATGAGAATTTTTTCAGTTGAGTTTTGAATATTTACCATTGAGATTCCATTCTATTTAAAACATGATCCAGTTTAGGAGAAACTTGGCTATCATAGTTTCCTTGAGAATTTGAAGACTCTTCCCATTAATGGGTTTGAAATGTTTTTCTAGGTTGATTTTTGAAATTACGCGTAATGGATTTTTTATTAAACCTTGTTCCTTACAGGAAAAATTAGGATGGTTCCTATATTCTTGGTGTAATTATTTGAAAATGGGTCTTCTATTAAAGGAATCCATAGATCATAATTAAAAAAATTGAGTTTTCTTGTTTTCCTGACAGGCCAAAATTTGGATAGAAGTTTTCACTGTGCCCGAACATGCCATATTGGGATCATTGTTTACTAAGTGATTGGTTATTGTTTTGATGGTCCAATGGATTTAAATAATTATTGAAATTATGGATCGTTAAAGTTTCAATTGGTTGGTGATTTCAGTGAGTAGATCTTGAGTATACTTTCCAGAACCATTTTTGGGGAGTATACTTTCCAGAACCATTTTTGGGTTTATATTCATTCTCTTCCTTCTTGAATTTTTCTGATGAGAATTTAAAGTAAGGTTATTGAAAATTTGTCTTCACTCCTCGTCATTCTTATCATTGCTATTAGTCAAAGTAGCTTAATAAACTATGTTCTGACCTGAGAAGGATATCCCTTCATAGATGGTGTCCATTAGAAGGTGAGATCAGAGTTTATGATGGGGACACAACCTAAGAATGTACCTAAATCTATCACAAGAGTCATGAAAGGATTATTCATCCTCTTGGTAAAAAATATTGATCCTATTTCTATTCTCACCTTTATGTCATTGGGTATAAAATTTCACACTGAATGAATTTTATACATTGTCTCAATTCTCAAAAACCCTCATCAAGACCCTAAAATCAGTTTCTAGCATTCCATTTAAGGATAAATGGAAATAAACACATTGAATGATCATTTTCAGTGACTCCTAGTAGTGATAATTTCTGTACAATATTTTATAAATCTATAATAAAGGATAGATAGTCCTCATTAGAGATCCCATTGAAAGTAGATAAAAATGAAATGGGGGGCTGTTTTAGCTCCTAGTTTCTGGATCAAGGACTTAACCTAATTAAAGAAGGATTGAATGAAATTTGAGGAAGTTGAAACCCCCTCATCCTAGGCCTCTCATTCTCTTCTAAGAGTTCTGGTTGATGATTTTTGAATCTGTTTACCGGCACTCTATCATCTAAAATTTCCATTTTAGTTTTATATATTATTTTAAGAGAAGATTAGTGTTTTTCTATTTCTATGTTTAGGATATTTTTTCTAACAATGGATGACCAAGTTTCCATAAAATTGATAGGAAAAGATATGATTTAACATTACCTACATTTTATGTAACACATGTCTGTAAGGCAGGAAATGACAAGAGAAATTTAAAGTAATAGTAAATGTAACAACACCAGAACATGTAGAATTTTGAAAGAACATTTTTTTGAACAGTTTTCAATTTTTAAATTTTTTAAATTTTTTATGTGATTTTTTTAGAAAAAAATATTAGCTCGAAGCCTTCCATAATAATAGTGCCAAAAACATGGTATGTTTTTTTTAAAAATGAGTTTATATTATAATTCATTATATTCCTACTTACTATTTTATAGAGGTTTGTAGGGTCAATCCCACTGAGAATGTTGGTGACCAATTTTCTTTTCTTCTTTTAAAACACCACACATTTTCAAGCTGTGGGGAGGGTATACAATTTTTAAACTTTTTTCCTTTTTATGATATTATTTTTTATATTAAGAAGTAATGAAAAAGGTTTTGACTAAGAGGATTAGACTTAAACAAATAAATGATAACACTAACATAAAAACAATGAACTATGACATTATTGAAAAGACTAATAAGAAACAAAGAGGATACATGTTGATAGATGAACAAACAATATTATAAGCCGGGGGAAAAATATCCTAATGGTTTTAAAATGATTCTTTTTCACAAAAATGAATTCGATCATAATGACTTAAAGTGAATGATTTATCTCCCTCACCATGAGATAAATTACATAGATGGATCAATCTTGGAGTTCGCTATTCAACGAAAGATTCAACTAATAGTATTAAACTTGAAAATTGAAAGAGAATAGAATCACTACCCATTATAAAGTTATGATTTTTAATAGAAAGTTTTAAGAAAATTCATCCCCATTGAAACTTTTCATTTGATCTTGGAGTTTTAATTTAAGAACATGTGTCACAAATTAATTGAATGGTTTCAAAATATATCTCGCCAATCAATTCTGAAATCATTGAAAAGATTGAGTGAAAAATGAAATTATAAATACCAGTAGAAAAAGATTTCCCCCAAAATAGTGTTTTAGCCTAACAAAATTTTAATTACAACAATTAGATTTATATGATTACATAGTATTATAATTGAAAAAGAGAATAAGATAAATCCCCCTTCAATCTCATGCTTCTATGCTCATGTTTTTTCTCAACGAGAACACTAAGAAGTAATACTCTCAGTCTCCTAGATCTACTCTGCTCCACGAGTGTGAATGAGTCCAATGATGGGAATTCAATGTCATTTCATCCTGATGTTGTTCTTCATATTTAAATAATTTGTCAGCTACTGATAGTCACCAATGGACTCTACAAACATAGGTAAGTGTTATCTTCTACATCACATATATGCAATTTTTGAATGCACCACATGTCATTTTACCCTTTCCCTCGAAACTGAATTTCTCAGAGTTCGCTGGGATGTATATAGATGTATTTTGAGTTCCTGCATTCATTTGGAAAAGAAAAATGGTTAAAAAGTTAATATTATAACAACAATATTTGTATTCTATTATCTTGTATAATTAACTATTTTTATTAAATTAATACTATAATATTATTTTAATGTTATTTAAGGTTATTAGCTATTAATAAATATTTTAATTGATTATTTTCATTACATTATTAAAAGTTTTTAAATGTCATTATTATTTAATTTATTTAGTATTTTTATAAAAGTTATTAATATATTATGTTTTTAATATATAATTAGATAAGATTAAAAAGTTTTTAATTTTATATTTATTTATATGATTATTTTATTAAATTAATATCATTAGTAATTAGTTATTATATTATTAAATTAGATTATTATTAATTGAATGTTTTTATATTTTATTAGTTTTATTTTTAAAATTATAATTATTTTATTTAAAAAGTCATTAAATTGTAATTATTATATTTATTATAGTACTTTATTAAATTTATTTATTTTAATTGTTTTATATGTTATTAATAATATTTAAATTTTAAAAATATTTTATTTAATTAAATGGGATTGTTTTTATTTTATTATTGTTAATTATTTTATTTTGTTTTTAATAATGTATTTATTGTTTATTTTTGTTAATTTCATTTATTTTTGATTTATAATTTTCTTATTTCTCCCCCACCCCTCTTCTCTAGTAAGAATAGGGGGATGTATCAATTCCTTCTCAAACCATATGTGGTAGTGAACTAGGGTGTTCCGGAGGCACAACGTCTTCTTGGTTCAACACGGGTGCTTCCTCTGGTCCCCTCATACCAACGGCTGCTCTGCACCTTAGATAAATGGCGGAGGAACTCCTCCGGTTTGGAGGTGAATAAAGGAACTCATAAAATTCATGTGGTGGTGAACTCGTAGAACCTCCTTGGGATCAACGATACTACATCATCCCAGTGGCTCACAACTCCTCATGTGGTGGAAAGCTGGGATCATCGTTTTGACGGCGAGGGTAGGGGTTCCGGTGGCTGGGTGTTTCCAAATCAAGAGTGGTTTCAACTTTATTTCTAAAAATCAAGGTCTATGTTAGAGTGTGGTGTCTATAATGCAAGAAGAATGATAGGGGTTATAGACACAACCTTGGGTGGGTGACGGTGGAAATCTATGGCACTGGTGGTGGGGAGAATATGGAGGAACAATGTTTGGGAGGAAACACTGGTGGCTTGCTGTGTGTCAGTAGGTGCATGGGTACGTGAGAGACAAGTAGGGTCGGCATGTATCAATTTTGAGAGGAGGAATAATCTGTTGGTTAGTTGTGAAATAGGGGAAGGCATTAGTGTGATTTTCTATCATCGCGGGAGGGGAAGATGGGAGGAAATATCAGTGAGGCCGACATAGAGAGGGAGTTGCGCGTGAAAAAATCCTATCCGAAGATTGACCTACCGACAATAGTGAAAAAATAATCAGTGACTTAACTAAAAAGAAAAAAAATTACTAAAAAAATATTAACGACTTAGTTAAAATCTAAATTAAATAAATAATTAAAAACATGAATTAATTCAAACAATTGAAAAATAAATTTATTTATAAATAAAGACTAAATACTTAATATAAATTTAAAACTAACAAAGTAATTAATGAGAATACTTAAATTACTAATTATAAAAAGAATTGATAAATTAAAAATAAATATAAAGGATAAAACATTACAAATGAAATAAATACAAGTAAAACTAATTATATTTAAAATAATTAATTTATTTAATTTATTTAAATTGATCAAAATTAAAATTTGAAATATTAATTTAAATACTGAGTTACTTAATTATAAATAAAAATATTAAATGATTTGTTAATGGAATGCCTATTATTAAAAAGTAAAGCACATTAAAACAACAAAACTATTTTGTTAATTATTTGACTAGGGAAATTATTAAGACTAAATTAATTATTTTAAAGGCTAAAAATACATAATTAATTATAAATTTTTCTAAAAAAATACTATTTATGAAAAATTTCCAAAATAATAAATTAAATCATTAAAATTAAATTTAAATGATGTGGAAAATTATATAATATCAATGCCACATGATCTATCGAGAAAATCCCCTCAAAATTTTATGAATAATACATTTTTGGTTTTTATGGTTGATCCAAAAGTATACCATTGAAAAAGAAACATTTTTAAACATGTTACTCCCTTTACCTCTTGGATTTAACCCCTTAGCAAACCGATTTAAAAATTAAATGTGGTAATAGATTTTTTACTTTTCCTATTAATTTTACCATAAAAAAATTTGGTTATATTATATGATATTAACTATTCTTATTGAAAATATGGAATCCATTTTATAAAATTCAATTCACATAATTATTAAAATTTAAATTAAAATTAGTCCCAAAAAACATGTAAGAAATCATTTTCTATGAAATGTATATTTTAAGTGTTAGATGGTCATATATTAAAAATATGACTAGTAATCATAAGTAGTTTTATTTAAATTTTTAAACTAGATATATTATCTATAAATTTCATTTAACTATTTCCTTACAATGGTTTCTACTAATTAATTAAAAAGGATAAACATTAAAAATCATCCTCTGATCGATGGATGAATTCTTTAAATCCTAGTCTCATAGTTCTAGATATTTTGTAAAATTTTAGTTCAACCTATTATAGTGGTCTCTCATCATTCACTATGGGTGTGTCTTTCCTCGGCCAGTGCTGTAGTCGAATTTTATGGTTCCACCTCCACGTCTTCATTATGTGTCCCTCATATGGTCTATCAGGGTTGCAGTGGGCTCATTCCTATGTGATGATGAGTGAACCATTCATCTTATTAACTCCTCCATGTCCTGGATTTGCATCAATGTAGATTTATTCATGCCTTTCTCATACCACATTCTACTTTGTGAATGTAATTTCTCTTGGTGGAAATCCCCCCCGACACACTTGTAACGACCCAAACCATCATTAATAGAAATCCCTCCTGATGTAATTAAATGTCTCTTTATGTAAAAATTTTCTAAAAAATACCATCTTCATTGGTTTTTTGTTAATAATTGTGAGTGTTGCAAATATAATCATTAAACAGTGATCACATGATTAGTATAAATATAGGGATTTAACAAATCCAATTTACTCAGACAAAGTAAGTGAGACCTCATCCAGTAGACGTGCCCCATACGAAGCCCATTTTTCCGAGCTTGTAAAGGATGTGGTATCATTGGGCTTCGCTCTTGACCAAGCTCAAGCTGAGCTTGAACACGTTAAGCTTGAGAGGAACCGCTTACGGGAGAAGTGGAAGTTGATAGAAATTACCACCCGAGCGATGTTGTCCGAGCCACCCCAAGAGTCCTTCACTATCACACACCTCGCCCTTCGGTCTTATGTAGGCTTTTTAAGGGGTTATTTAAAAAAACCCTAATACTATGGTTATGTACATTATTTTTTTATATAATAATGAATGTACCTTCATTTTATTATTGTTACCTTGTAAATAGTTTTTAAAGCACAAATAGTATTTTTAATTAATGTTCGACTAAGAAATATATTTTGATGAATTAATGGATTTTTGAATTAAATAATATTTTAATAAAAAATTATTATTATTATTAAATTAATTTTTATTAAATATAAATGATCTTATAATTTTAGGAATGCAATTGTAATTTTTTTAAGGTTTAAAAGCCATTTTTGTCAAAACCCGTGAATTTTCGATAAATGCCGGTTTTTATTTTAAAAGTGAAAATTTACATTTTTAGAAAATTATTTAGATCAAATGAATACTATTTCATGAATTATGATGTCATATTTATTTAATGGGGAATTTTTCATAATTTTCCGAGACAGTCAAATTTTTGACTAAAAATTAAATACCGTTTAAATATATAATGTGTTTTATTGAATCATAATGTCACAATAGTGATGTAATAAAATATTATATACTTTATCATCGTACAATATATGTTTTACCATTAAAATACTATGATTTTGGGTTTGTTTGATTTATTTTACAAAGCTTTAGTGGACCCTTCAAGACTTATTAAACATTTATTCTTTTTAAATTGTTTTATTTGGGAGTGTCACTCACCTCCACATAAGAAACCCCATTATATTAAGAATTTGTGACTTTGTCCTTATAAAATATTGTTTTCCACATACCATTGGCAAAAACAATGGAATGGATTGTGGTTTAGATTAGTTTAATGTGAGGTGTCCCAAACCTAAATAATAAAGAATTCCATCACCTTTCATATATAAACCCACCAATAATCTCACTTCCTCCTCACTCAAATCCATTGGAGTTCATCCAAACTCTTACCTACTCTCTCTATAATCTTTATAAGGTTCCCAAAGCTCCTAAGAAGTCTCTCTCACGCCTTTTGATGCACACATACATGTAAGAGTTTTTCTTCCTTTCACATTTTTTTCCAATATTCTTTGAAATGTTATGCCCTTTTAATTTCAATTAAAAATGTTGGGGTATGGATTTGAACCTCCCCCATACTTCCCTATTTATTTTTGAATGATGGTATACCCCTTTCTATCTCAATAAATTCCTCCCATGTACACCTGTTACTATGCCAAAATTCCTAAAGAAATTTCTCTCTCCTCATTTACATTCGAGCAATTATTTGGTATAATGTATCTAAATTCCGTTACATTTGTTGGGAAATTTATCTATATGACCCCCTTAATGTCCCTATCATGTAAATATTATGAGACACCTCTTTCTATCTAATCAACCATTTTTATGAGTTATTATGTCACACTGTTATGCTGCCAAAATTGCACCACGTTTTTCCAAGCCAAAGTCATTGTGTAGTGAATACCATGCCCATTTATTTATATAGGGAATTCACCTTTATACACATTTACTTATTGTTTAAATAGTTTCAAGTATGTAGTCCACATTTTTTTATCGTATAATTAAAGATTATGTTGAATGATTCAATGTTTTATGATCCATGTCGCACACTTATGCATGAAATTAAATGTTTAAGAAAGGTGCTCCCTGATAGCACTCCAATGCATTGGGTATAGTATAGTATCATGATACGTCATGTGAAACTGGTGGTTAATCATGCTAATTCATGTCAAACTATGGTTTACTCGTGCTCCATGTACAATGATGGTTTACTCATGCTCCATGTGCAATGAGCCTTAGATCATGCTAATTCCATGTTAAGTGTTGTTGCCACATTTCCATATTATAATTATCATACTTTATCATGACTTTATGTTTATACTTCTATTGTTCTCTATTGATATACCTATTGTCTAACATGTATTGTATTACCCATGTTATTCCATGATTATTCCCTTACTGGTCTTTATAGCTCACCCTTTTCTTATGCATGTCCTAAGGTTATCCCATGAAATAATAAGTACGAGGGAATGTAGTGGTCTTATAAAGGAAGTTTTCAATAAAGATGTTTTATTTCATTTTTAAGTTGGTATGTAATAATCCTAAGACCCAAAGACACTAGACCTCCCGATCTTCTATGTTGTATCAAGTGATGTTAATGTAATAAATTATGTTTAATTGTTTAATATAAAGTAGGGTTGTCATAGTTGGTATCAAAGGATGGGTTTAGTTATTTTTGAATTATGATTAGAAAACCCTAGTAAATACTTAGAGACAAGACTAAGTATAATAAAAACAACACTCTGTTTTGGTGATTATTGAGTAATTGGTTTATCAAGCAAATAAATCACTATCTGGATACGAGAAGGTAGAGGCAGCTCTAGCACAAATGTATCCTACAGGTAAAACTCGAAAACACTGCTTTGAGCTATACTCGAACGTGAACTGGTGCACGAAAACAAGCCTTTCAACACTCTTAGTTATGACACTCCTAGGGGATATTCTTTGGTAAACTCACATGCTTAGTAGGAACCATTATTAAGGGACGAAAAAAATTCTCTAAGAATATATGTTAGAAAGTAGATCATGGATAACATAGACTAAAGCCAAAAGATTCATATGTTAAGGAAATAAGAGTTATTTATATGTAATTTGTTTTGTCCTCGGATTAACCTTTATGTGTTACCCAGATCATTCCTTTTATTCTAGCCAATGGCCAGTAATAGGAGGACTCGGGCTAACAACCAATGTGAAGCTCAATGTGATGACTATATTAATGAGATTCCCAATCCAATAGAAGTGAGAATTGTGAACTTTTTCGTGCTTCTATCCCAGATAACTCAGGATTTGAATAAAAACATGGGTCAAAAGTAACTTTCACCCCCCCAAGAAAGAACAAGTCATTATCGAGAGCTTAATGAGACAAAGGCCTCCTACTTTTAATGGATCATCTGATCCCTCAATCGTCGAACAATGGATCAAATCCATTGAAAATATTATCTTCATCCTTCAATGTTCGAAACAAGAGAAGGTTCTCCTAGCTTCTTATCATATGGAGGGTGAATCTGACAAATGGTGGATTTTGATCAAAAATATGAAGCCTGAGGAGGAAATCGAGGCATTGGAATGGAAGGATTTTTGGAATATGTTTTTCGATAAATATTTTCCGTGTACACTCCAGCTTAATATGGAAAAGGACTTCCTTGACCTCAAGAAAAAAGACAAAGGATCTGTTGGAGCGTACGACAAAAACTTCACAAGTCTTGCATGATATGCTTTCGTCTTTGTTGTTATCCTGAAATTCAAGGTTGACCACTTTTTTGGTGGGTTGAAACCTAGCCCGCTGAAAGCATTGGCGATCTGAGACTTCGACAGCTATGAGAAAATTGTTCAATGTTCCCTCAATGTTGAAATGGAGATTAGGGAATCTCATGGGTATCATGGGGATAAGAAGCGTAAGGTGGAATTCAATTCTAGTGATCCGATATAAAAATCCAACGATGGTAAGAAGATCCAGCACCCTACTTGCCAAAGGTGCAGAAAGAAGCACCCTAGAAATTTCCTCAAAGGGACGAGGAAATGCTTTAGGTGTGGAAGAGAAGGGCACCTGGCTAATAACTATCGGCAAGAAAGGCCCACGGCTGCGACAGAGGATAGGAATGCTCTGTTCGAATCTCAATGCATGGTTTATTTCTACAACTACAAAGAAACAATGCATATTGAAAATTAGTGCCCTAATCCAAGGGTTTTTTGAGGTAACCAACAACCTACAAGGTAGAAAGGGAGAGCTTTTTCCATCACTACTGCCGAAGTGAAACCCGACAACGAAGTGGTGATAGGTACGCTAGTTATTCATTCATGAATTGATAACATACTTTTTGATTCAGTTTCTACTCATTATTTTATATCTCAATATTTTATTAGAACAATCCGAGAACCACCACTAATCATAGATGTGAAGATGTCGGTGAATATATAAAATGGGGGAAATCATTACATCCCATGAATATTACTCATCCCCTTTCATAATCGGGGGATTGAATTTCCCAGAAAACCTCGTCATACTCCCTTTGGTGGAATTTGATGCAATTCTTGGCATGGATTGTCATTCCTTATATAGAGCCAACATAAATTTCCGTGATAGGGAAACCACTCTCCATGTAGAGAATCAACCCCCGATTCATTACAAGTGCAAGGAGGAAGATGAATCTTCTTTAGATCCATCATCTCAAATGTGGATATTACTGCTCTACGAGCACATGTATCTAGCCCAGATGATTGATTCTAAGGAGGAAACCATCCTATATGACATGCCTATTGTGATGGAATTAGATGAACTGTTTCCCGAGGAATTGCATGGTCTTCCTCCTAGATGATATGTTGAATTCTCAATGATCTTATACCTAAGGAATTTCTAATATCCAAGACTCCATATACAATGTCTATTATGGAGCTTGAGGAGATGAAGAAACAACTTCAGGAGAATCTATATAAAGGTTTTATACGCCCATGTGCTTCATCATGGGGTGCACCAGTCCTCTTCATCAAGAAGGATGGGTCAATGCGCCTTTCCATCGATTATCGTGCGCTCAAAAAATCATGATAAAGAAAAAGTATCTTCTCCCACAAATTTATGACTTGTTCGATGAGTTGTGTGGAGAATAATACTTCCCTAAGGTGGATTTTTGGTCAGGATATTATCAAGTAAGGGAGAATAAGGAATATATCTCCAAGACTGCTTTTCATACAAGATACGGGCACTATGAATTCAAAGTAACACCTTTCGGACTCACTAACGATCAAGGAATCATCACGAAAATGATGAATAGATTCTTTAGATATTACCTCAACAAATTTGTGGTCATCTTTATAGATGACAATATGATATACTCCAAAACCCAGGACATTCATGAGAAGCATCTAAGAACTATACTAGAGTCCTTGTGGAAGGAGAATCTCTATGAAAATACAGAATGTATGAGTTCTGGTTGCAGGAGTTCCCATTCTTGGTTCATATCATCATAGGAAATGGGATATCTATAGATCCCTACAAAACAGATGCAATTGAGGGATATTCGAGGCCAACATCGGTAATAGATATCTGTATATTCTTGGGGTTATCTGGATATTATTGATGATTTGTGATAAATTTTTCATGATTCTACAACCATATTACCAAGCTAACTCGGAAGAGAGTCATGTTTCTTAGAGTGATGAATGCAAATAATGATTCAAGGAGTTGAAAAGGAGTCTTATCACTATGACCATGCTCACTTTACCCACAAGTGGGGAACATTTTTTGGAATTCAGTGATTCTTAAAAGATGGTCCTAGGATGTGTGTTGAAGAAAAATGACAAACTTATTGCATATGCTTCAAGGAAATTGAAAGTTCATGAACAGAACTATCAAAAACATGACCTCAAGTTGGATGTAGTGATCTTTACTTTGAAAATTTGGCGGCATTATATTTTTGGAGAGAAGTGTGAAATATATACGGACCACAAAAACCTAATGTATATATTCACACAGAGAGATTTGAACATGCGCAAACAAAGATTGTTAGAGATGATCAAAGACTATGACTGCTCAATCCATTACCACCCTAGGAAAGCGAACAAGGTGGCAGATTCCCTAAGTAGAAAGAACCCAACGATTCTATCATTGATGAGAATTCAAAAGGATCCAATCTTCCTAGATTTGATAAACATGGACATGGGAATCATTAAGAAGGGAACATCATCAATCCTTTGATAAATAATTTCTTAACTATCAATTTTAGAAAGGTTAATTGATGCTAAAAAAGATGATGTGGGAATTCAGGAAAAAGTGGAAGATATCAAAAAAGGGAAATCATAGGAGTTCAATGTTAATGAAGAAGGAATTATGAGATTTTGAGAAAAGACTATGTGTTCTATCATGTCTGGAGCTGAAGAAGGAACTTTTGGATGATGCACATAGTTCAAATTTATCTATTCACCCAGGAAACACAAAGATGTATCGAGATATCCGAGAGAATTATTGGTGGGATAATATGGAGAAGTAGATTGCTGAATATACATCAATGTGCCTGGTGTGTCTGCAAGTGAAAGCAGAGAGACAGAACTCTAAGGGGATGATGCAACCATTTCCCAAAACAGAATATAAATGGGAGAACATCACCATGGACTTTGTCACTGGACTTCCGTAGACATCCAAAGGCAAAAATGCAATCTGGGTTATTGTGGATCATCTTATAAAGGCTTCACACTTCATTACTATTTGGGAGGATTTCTCAATGGATCAACTGGAATAGATATATATTAGAGAAGTGGTAAGGCATCATGTAGTACCACTATCAATTGTGTCTAATCGAGATCCAATATTCACCTCTATGTTTTGGAAGAGTCTTAAACATTCTTTGAATACTAAACTGAACATCAGTACGACCAATCATCCTCAAACTGATGGCCAATCTAAGAGGACTATCCAAACACTTGAGGACATTTTGAGAGTGTGCTCAATGGACTTTAAAGGAGGATGAGATCAACATATTCATATGGTTAAGCTCTCTTATAATAACAGTTTTCACTGGAGCATCCAAATGGCACCCTATTTATTTTTTGATTATGGGATACCCCTTTCTCTATCATTAAATGCCTCTTATGTACACCCATTACTATGCTGAAATTCCTAATGGAATTTACCCCTCCTCATTTACATTCAATCAATTATTTTTTATCATGAATATAAATTCCATTAAATTTGTTGGGAAATGTATCTTTATGACCAATTAATATCTAAATATGATGAGATTCCCCTTTCTCTCTCATCAACCATTTTTATGAGTTCTTATGTCACCCCGTTATGTTGCTGAAATTGCACCGCATTTTTCCAAGCCAAATTCAACCTGTAGTGAATACCATGCACATTTCTCTATCATGGGAATTCACCTTTATGCACATTTACTTATTTTTAAAGAGTTTCAAGTATGTATTTCACATTCTTTTATCGTGTAATAAATGATTTTGTTGAATGATTCAATGTTTTATGATCCATGTGGCACACTTATGCATGAAATTAAATGTTTAAGAAGGGTGCGCCCTGATAGAGCTCCAATACATTGGGTAAAGTATATTATCATGATACGTCTTGTGAAATGGGTGTTTACTCATGATATTTCATGTGCAATGAGGGTTTACTCATGCTCCATGTGCAATGACAGTTTAGTCATGCTCCATGTGCAATGAGACTTGGCTCATTCTAATTCCATGTTAAGTTTTGTGACCACATTTCCTTGTTATGATTATCATGATTTATCATGCATTTATTTTTCAGCTTATCTTTTGATCTATTGATATTCCTATTGTCTAACATGTATTGTATTCCTCATGTTATTCCAGGATTATTCCCTTGCTGGGCTTTATAGCTCACCCTTTCCTTATGCATGTCCTTAGGCTATCCCATGCAATGCTAAGTACAAGGGAATATAGTGGTCATGTAACGTAAGTGTTCAATAAAGATGTGTTATTTCATGTTTTAAGTTGTTATTTAATGATATTAATCCCCAAAGACACTATACCTTGCAATCTTGTATGTTATATCAAGTGAATTTTATGAAATAAATTATTTTTAATTGTGTAATAAAAAGAAGGGTTGTCATACACTTCTATTTGAAGTTTCATATGCAAAGCCATTATACTGCAGATTTCTAGAAGAGAATGTATGTTCCTTAGTCTAATAATCATCAATTCACTTCTGATCATCTGTCCTCTTCCCTTCTCCCTTTCATGATTTACCTCCACCTTCATCCCTCTCTTTAACTAAAATTCCATTTATCATTCTTACAGGGCATGTTGAGGAGATCCCTAGAAAACATCATTCTTCAGAAACCACTCATTCATTGAATATACCTCACCCTATATCATCCTCATCCACCGCTCACATCACTCAAGAGTAATCTGAGTAGAAACTGGTGATTTATAACCCCCCATCATAATCCATGTTTTTGGCCTTCGCTTACAACCCCAAACATATTCTAAGAGATTCTTTAATGATCACTCACGTGTCTTTACAAAAGACATCTATGTATTCAATTTCCCTCCAATCTTACAATCCAATAACTTCTATTCTTCATCTACATCTATAGAAAATAGGGTTGTATAAGATGTATTGGTCATATATATGGTCTTTCCTCCTTCCCCTCCCAGCAGCATTCCAACCAGGTCCCAAATGAATGAATATAAGTATTTATTGGAGAAAAGAAATTAAAAATCCTCATTGGAGGATGTTGAATCCAAAAAAACAAATTTCACATGATTTCTTTATTACTATGGAATTTTCATGGCCTAAGAGCATGGTAAAAAACTGACATCCTTCATAATGAGCTATACAACACCAATTCCTTAATTGTTCTAATATTTGAACCAATGTAGCAGTTTTCCAAAATTTCATTCATTGATAACAAAATAGGAGTTCGAGATAATTTTCAAACATATCCACAAAACCATCATTTTGAGTATTTTTGGAAGTCAAACATTAATGTTGAGATAATAACATTTTCAAATCAATTTATAACCACTAAGATCAGCATGTGTGTGCTCAATTATTTCTTCACACTCATTTATGAAAAATGTGATGCCTAGAAAAGAGAGGTTACGTTTCATGATGTAGGGATCCTATGTCAATACAATTCTCCGTGGTTTGTATTTGGGGATCAATATTTTAATGGGAATCTCTAAACAAATTCCATGACTCTCTATTTTGTAATAATAGATGAGTTTATAATTCATTATTATCTTTAAATGGGCTATTCGACTTGGGATATATAGTGATTACTTCACTGGTTTTAACAACCAGAAGGGTGTGAACTGAATATGGTGTTACATAGACTACTACCTTGGTAAAATTATTATTATATATTCAAATTTGGTTGTGAATGTTACACCACTTGTAAGATCCCTCTCAATTAATTCTCGCATTGTTGTTGAATTTTCAGGTAAAATGCATCTAGTGTAGGAGTTTTAAACTGATCTAGCCACTTTGGAAGAGAAGAAGGCCCATTGGAATGAGTCCAATGATTGTAACTCCATCCTATTATCTAGTGATTTAGAAAGAGATGTCTAGGGAAATAGGAAGAAAAGATCGAGAAGAAGCAAGATCCATATGGGTGTTTATAAAGAGATAAAGTACTACTCATAACATTCAGTACCAATGGAGACTAGATCTGTGAAGAATTTGAAATCTAAGATGGTGGAAAATGAACCCATGGATGTCTTCCAGCAGGCGGAACCTATAACAGTGTATGTTAAATCTTTATAATTTCTAATTAACTCAGGGGAGGAGGTGTTGGAATCTATTCTAATGATTACAAATAATTATGAAGATTCCAAAAGAATGATGAGTAGGTTATTAAAGGTATCACCTAATGATGAGCAGTGTTCATGAATCGACAAGAAATATATTATAATTATTATAGGGTTAAATGGTCGAAAGGTAAACGTTAAGATGTAAATCAAGTCCTAGGACAAGAATAATTTCAGGTTTAAATATTTTTTAATGGTTGAACCATATATAGAGGTAAACACTATATCCTGGATGTTATTTAGGGAGTCAAAATCTGGTAGACTTAATTTTTTATTTAATATCTCGGTCATTTCGTTTTGTTGTTAAACTCAGAGTTTTATCAATTTTTCCTCAAAAGTGATTGATAATAAAAAAATCTAATTTTCATTCAAATATAGTATTAATGAATGGAAGTGGTTGATAATTGAAAATTAAAATTTCATTGATAGAACTTACAAAGATGACCAATTCGTGGTGGGGATCATAGATAACCTTCTCTTTAAGTATCATATTTTAGGTACTAACTATAAAATGTAATGTATATACCCCAAGAGATGTGATGAGTAATTTGATGACATGATATGCAATGTGTGAGATCTTGATAATCAAATTTTTTAGTGAGAATAAAATTGGTAGGAGATATATGTAGATGTTTTGGGTATCAACTTGAATTGTGTAGTTGGAAATGATGGACTCACATGGTCATTCTATTGGGCATCATGGGGTCTGATGAAGGGATATATTGTTAGTGTGGTGCATGAATTCTTCCATGGTGGCTATCTCTCCCATGTGGTGAGTTGTACTACACTGGTTCTCCTACATAAGATCAAGGATCCATCTTATCTTTATCACTGTCATCTCATAAGTTTGTGTATCATCCCACACGAATTGTTGTCATGTGTCATTAACAAGAGAATATCGCGACATTTATCCCAATGAATCTCACAAGAGAAAAAGTGCTTCATTAAAGGAATATCAATTTCAGGGGATATCGGGATAGCACATGAAATGATAATGAATATCAACCATAATGATGTCAGGCCTAATGTGGTGATTAACAACAATATGGATAAATGTTCTGATATAATCGTATGGAACATCATGATAATGGTTATTGCTAGCTCTATATTCTATTACTGGGTCTATTATATTCTTTATATGAGCTTTATTTCAACATGGAACAACATATCCTTATACTGGAAGAACTAGGGTGTCTTCAAATTATATTAGGGTCTCAGTAAATGGGACAAACTCTCTCATATACCATTTATTATCATGTCGGATACACTTAGATGGATCATCAATAGGAGGGTATCAGTTGGCAAAAACCTCTCCTATCGCTATGGAATTTCCTTCAGAAGAATCTCTGACCTCATGTACATGGATGAAATGATTATTTTTCTGAATGGTTTTTTGTATATCCATCTTTGGAATTAAATGTTTTCTTGACGATTATAGTAAGTGAAGTGTACAAGTTGTTAACCGATAGAAATTTAGTGTGTATATTTCAATGGGGTGTTCCAATAGAAGGGATTGTTCTATTGGAAGGAGCCTAGAAATTAGTAGGTGGAGTTTCCTAATAGATTATCTTTGTGCTCTCATAACCTCAAAAAAGCTCTGTATTCATAATTTCAACAGTTTCATGGAAAACATCACCATATGTATTTTATAAAGGTAAAAATATATATTTTTCCTATGATGGCTGCATAATGCTGGCAAATAACATTCTTACTTCAATAAAAATGAACATTTAGTCTTCTCTATTGGATTAAAAAGAAGTAATTGTGGGTATTCATAATATCATATCCTCCTTCATATGGGTTCCAACTTATATGGGAAACGCTACTGGTTGTTGTGTTCCAGGGTTGCTCTATCGACATAGGAATGAGGTATCAACATGATGGGTGTGTTGTATAAGGGTAAAGTATTTCATGAAAGTCCCCCAATTGAAGTTATCATTGGTTGAATGATGTGGGGTAGGATCATCTCTCAAAAATATGGGAATAATAGTTAACCTCATTGAAGTAACTCCTCTCAATTTTGGTATGTGATTCAGTTTGATTATTTGTCTCTTTAATTTCATTAAAGGTGGATCTTCATTAGGGATAAAATAACATTTTTCATTAGAACTGGGAAAGCTCCACCATTGGTCTTCCCAGATTCCCAATACCAGACATGGATTTTTTACATGGGATAGAGTTTACTATCATCACCAAAAATTTCTTTAACTAGGAAAACTATATTCTCTTTGACCTCATTGAGTTCTCTTCCAACTCCATTTACTACATTTTGTTAGGCCTTTTGTCATACATTTTTTCTAGGAAGGACTATCACGGAAATACCATTGAACCATAACTTCTGGGGTTGGTGCTTTCATAATAAATCTATACCCATAACTG
Organism: Viscum album; assembly: GCA_963277665.1. Lineage (NCBI taxonomy): Eukaryota > Viridiplantae > Streptophyta > Magnoliopsida > Santalales > Viscaceae > Viscum > Viscum album. Next base: position 1,735,707,144 of record OY728123.1, on the reverse strand, counting down.
ATCTTGTAAAGTGAACTTGTATCAATCTTACATCTAGGGGATCCTTCTGTAGAATATTTCAGTAGAAGTCCTATACTCATATGTTTTTTTAAAGGTGAATGGGTGAATGAGATGTGTAATAAGATAAAGGATTTCACTAGTTTTTCATATCCTCTACCTTTGGGTTCAATGTTTATCAACTTATGGTTTCAAGGTGTGGAGATAAACAGTATTGAGAATAAGGAATGGGTGTTTATCCTTATTGCGGTGTGTTGGTGGATGTAGAAGGATAGAAATAAATCCCAGTATGAATGTTTTCCATGATCATGGTTATACATTATTTCCTTAATCAGTATTCTATTAATAGAATTATCAAGGATCATCAAAATCTGGATCAAGGCCCTTTCTCTTAGTTTCATCTCTAATACAATTTTCCCAATCTCAACATCTTCTAAAGACCCCTAAGGATAGTGTATTTGTTGGAATCCTCACTATCATTGTTATAAATTAAACATGGATGGTTAATGTAGTTTGGGGAACATGCTGGGTGGTCTCATAGTTCATGATACCATATGGACTTTCATTTTTTATTTTACTACATCCTTTTAGATTGTAGACTCAATTTCAGTTGAAGAAAAGGTGATGTTTTGGATAATGAGCTTTGTAGTCAAAACAATATCAACCTGGATATTAGTAAGATTAACTCCAAATTACTATTTAACTATATTCGTAGATTTTTTGACATTATATGGACTATATCCTTTAATATTCATAAGTGAAAGAGGTTCATGAACACCTATCTGGATATTGTTCACAATCACCATGAGGGTAATAAAGCCACATGTTATCTAGTATCTATTGACCCCCAAGGTGTGTCAATTACACGATTCTATAGTTTGGAATCTTTTCCCATATAAGATATTAATATTGTTTATGGGGACACCATCATAAATTAATATTTTAGGACCTAATATCTCCCTTTTAAAAAAAAATTGTTATATGGGTTCTCTTTATATAATAATAATAAAATTTATGATGGTGACAATAAAATTGTATTTTAATGCATAAAAGTAATCCTTTTCCAAAACAATGAAAATTGATTATTAAATTTAAATTAATTATATTATTATAAATCAAAGGCATAATATGAAATATTAAGAATAAATCAAAAATATAATTGAACTTCGATACAACAATATCTAATGAAAATAAATGATTGTATTTTAAATATCTGTAATTTTCACTATTCTTATAAAAATAAATCATTTTAGCAAAATCTCAAATTTTTACTCTAAGTTAAATTTAATTTTTTGATTAATGAATTTACTTCCATTAAACAATTAACATTTATTAAATTTAGATAAATAAATTAATATATTTTATTATGAAAAACTATAAAAATTATTTTTGAAGGATGCATATTTTTTTAAGAATAGAATGTATTTATTAAGAATTAAGTGCCTATATCATGATAATTTAGCAATAAATTTATATTTTTGAAATAAATTTTGATATATTTCATAAATTATTTAAAACTATTCTTACAGTCTGATTTAATGACTAGAATATGATGATCACTAATAATTATGGTCCATTTAGTCTTGGTGTTGCAGTTCAGATACAATATCAAGAATATTTTTCCTTTTTAAAAATTCTTGGTGGACATATTTGGTGGGATTTTTTATCCTCTAATGGGTTTTTATTCTTTTTCAAGTCTCTTCAAAATCATGTGAATTATATGATCATTTTCAATGCCTAAAACATTTTCCAGTTCCTCGAATTCAATTTCCTAGTAGATTCATCCCATGTTATTCACATCAAGGTATTTGAATAGTCTTTCTTTTTGAGATTGATAACATTAAACCCTATGAAAATATTATTTCATTTTATTATCCCCAAATAAATGATTATGATGAGGTCAACATGTAACATATCTTTTAAAAGAGAACATCATAAAATTATTCATAGAAACCCAATTATCTCATTTCTAATTCATTTCAAAAAATTTGTTTTAAATGATTAATGAGTCAAAAAATTTGAATTTTCTAATCAATGATAAAAAAATCGATGTAACTTATAGGTCTATAGAATTTTGATTTATATTAACATAGGTAATTTTTCTTTTCTAACTTAGTTTCATGTTATTCTCACTAAATGATTGATGTGAGGGGTTCTAGGAAAAATATTTTGAAAAACCATTATAAAATAAAACCCACTCCAAAAATTCAATATAATCCTTTTTCCCTAAATTATTCATAAAAGAAAACCATTGGTTTTCTTAAACACTTAAATTATAATTATAATAAACTACCCTTTCTTACATTAAAAAATGATGATGTATCTTTTTAATTTCATATTAATCAATTTCTCACAATTTCATGGATTATAAGATCTACTAACAGATGGTGGTAACAGTCTCATTAAGGAATCAATTTTGAGTAGTTTTTTATTTGATGAATTTGAGAGTAAAATACTATTTATGTTACTATAAAAATACTTGGATCACTGTGTAATAATATCTAAGATATTTTTTACACTATCTCTTATCTAATTTGGTAGTTTTTCGGGAAAATCATTACAATGTCCATAACATTCATTTCTAACTTGAATACTCCTAGACACAAACATTTAATAAAACCAAAATTTTTATATAGAATATTAAATTATAATATTCAATAAAATTATATTAAAAATAATATTAAGGGTAAAAAAATCCAAATATCACATATACTATAACAAATTTGTTTAAACCATTGATATTTTTAGTTCATTATAGGCTAATTTATATTATTCGTCTTAATTATCAAAAAATAATCCCAAAAATTAATTAAAATTCACCTTGACAAATACCTTAGAAAACCAAATAGTAAATACATAATTTTTATATAATTTTATATAATTAAACATTAAATATCATTATTAAATCCAAATCTTAGTCCCCAATGGTTTGTTTCATTGGATATTAGTTACACATCTATCTTATTTCAAAATTCAATGTATATTTTCTCCATAACATTTTTTAAACATGGTTTCTTCTTAAACACAATAAATTATAGAAAATCATGTGAGAAATCATAAAGGAAGAAAATCATGAGAAAACATCCTGTTAAAGGGAAACAAAATTGAGTCATAGAGCATTTATAATTAAATCATGAACATGTGATAAACATAAATAAGTAATACATTGAAAAATTAATTTAAGAACAAAATAGAATCATAATAAGTGATCATGAGTTGTGATACCATAGCCAATGTTCAGGTAACAAAAACAAACAATCATAACATGATGACAAAGAAACCATAACATATATAATTGAATTATAATGTAGAATTCATAAAATAATAAGCATAAATTATTGTGGAATAATATAGTAATTTTTTATATAAATAATAATTTAAAATGATAAAATATATCATTTCTCTCAACTAATGCATGCATTAGAAAAAGGATAAACATGTCCCATAATATAGTGGGCTAGGATAATCTCTTATTTAATTTTTATAATATCTCATGATATATTATATTTACCTAAAGCACTGTAGGGTTATATTATTCTAAACCCACTCATATCATAATGATATTTCCATACTTATATGTTCCACATGAAAAAATCATACATCCATTAAAATCATAGCTGGATTAAACTAGGTAAATAAAATGGGGCTTATAACATATTAATGACGTTTTTCATAAAGTAATTATAATGTGGTTAAAATGATTCAAAAAATTAATCACCCAAAATAAACATATTATAAGTGAGTCAAGAGGGGGTATACATGGGTAATATTAAATTAAATAGTCATAGATGATTTGTATTTGGGGTAAATATTTTAAAATGGAATAGATATCATGAAATGAGTTTTCATAATGTTGATGTAAAAGAAAGATATATGTCAAATTCCAAATAATTTTCATAAGTAAATATAAGGGAATTTAAATATTTATTTTAATAATAAAATATTTCAAATATGTATAATTGAAAGTAAGTGAAGTTAATGTAGAATAAATATTGGTAAATATATAATGTAACACTCTAAGAAATTATGATATATTTCTATTTAGATAAATTCAATATCTTCGATACCTTGCGATACACACAACCTGAAGCCTCAAATTTAGAAATTAAACATTTTATTTTAATAAAACTATTATAAAATTTAAATTTTTAAAATTTCATTGGAAAAAAATTTAAATTCAGAGGATTATAATCAATTTTTATCTTACTTGGTCAAAATATCTATATAATAAATTTTTAAATTTTCACATAGAATGTACATTTTACATATAATAAAAAATGTGTTATTTAAAAATTCATCATTTTGTTTATATTAATTTATTATAATATGTTTAATTTAATATTTAATGACTATAAATTGGATATATATATATATATAAGGATAAGAACATATAGAGGTAAAAAAAGAATGTTTTCAGAAAACTGGTTTTGTTTCAGAAAACTATTTTTGTTTTAAAATGCATAGTGTCTATAAATTTTAATTATATAAAATAATATTTAATGAAGAATGATTTAATTGAAGTTTATGGGTTATGTCTCTCAATATGTCAATTTTAACACATCTAATTATTATTATTAGTCATATATTTCATATACGATCATCAAATGTTTGTTAATTGAATATCTTGAAAAACAAATTCAACATGTTTTTCATGTTTATCATTATATTAATGTTATCCTATTATGTGAACTGAATTTGGAAAAATTTATTAAAAATTTGGATTCATAATAAATAATATTATATAATAAGATAAACTTTATTTTTTCATAATCAATAGTGAAAAATATTAATAATTAAATACCACAGTTAAGGTTAAAATGAGTTTAACCGAGACTAAACTAAAAAGATAAGGGTTAAAATAACCTATAAAACTTACTAATTTTTATTTTATAATTATATATTGTTGGGAAAAAATCCCTCAAGGTAACATTGCAGTATTTTTGGGTTGATTGTGTTTGTTGACAAAGCAGGTTTTCATGGATATTTGTCGAGTTCCCAATAAGTTGTTGAAAATCCTTGTTGACAAAGAACGATGACAAAGGAAAGAACGATCAGGAGGCGGTACAAAAAGAGCAGTACAAGGTGGCACAATTTCCCAGTGTTTGTCAAATTTTTGGGGTCCAAAATTTGGAATTTGGTGAGCATCGCGAAAATAGGATTTCCATGAAGATCATAATTTAATATGGAAAAGGCATGAATTTTGCGAAGATAGGATTCATGGTTTGGAAATCATGAAGACCAGAAGAATGGAGGTGGTGAGTCTTCACAATTACGTCAAGCTTAGCGAACGGCAGAGGCTGAAGCGCATCGCAGCGTTGAAGGGCTTTGCGAGGGAGCTTCGCGGCGAAGGCGCGAAGGTATGTTGACGGTAATGCTTCGCGATTACGTCAATCTTCACAAACGGTAGAGGCTGAAGCGCATCGCGGTGGAGAAGGGCTTCACGAGGGAGCTTCGCGGTGAAGGCGCGAAGGTATGTTGACGGTGATTCTTCGTGACTACGTCAAGATTTGAGAACGGAAAATTGCCGTGGTGCTTCGCGATTTGGACAGAATTCCGGCGGAAACTTAGGAGCTTCGCGATTTGAGATGATGTGGCGTTGACTTTGCGTGGAAGGGATGAGGGTCGGTGGAATCGCCTATAAATAGAGGCCGATACCCTCGAGAGAAGTAGAGAAACTTTTCAGAGAAAATCCATTACTCTCGGTTCGCAGAGGTGGTTCGTGAAGGCAGTGTGATTCGCGAAAGGGGAGATTCGCGGCGGCTATTTTAGATCTGCGAAAGGTTTGTGCCCCGCGTTGGCTCAGTGAGATTTGCGGAGAGGCATGAGCTTTGTGACGGACTAACCATTGCGATGGTCTGTGCATCGCGAGAGTGCTTCGCGATAGAGCTTCGCGAAAAGGCAGGAGCTTCGTGAAGGCTTGTTTGAGCTTCGCAAAATTGGGAGCCTAGAGAAGTAGAGTGCTTCGCGAAGGTGTTTCCAAAGTGGTTTACCCAGTGGATAGTGGAAAAAGGGTATTCATCTACGGGTGAAAGTTGAACTTCAACAGAGCATCTACATATAGAGAAAGATGCATTCCTTAATGGAAATGAAGAGACCTACAGGTCTATAAACTGTGATTGGATTACCTTCTGGAGCAGTGAGCTTAGGAAGAGGAAGTAGGTGATCCTCTCCACCGGCAGTGAGCCAGAGAGAGATAAACAGGGAGTGACCCTTGGGAAAGCAGTGATCTGACCCTAAACTTTGTAAAGGCAGTGAGCCTGGGCATAGAAGTGATCTAGCCCGAACATTGTAATCCACAGCTAGTGAAGTTTAGTGGAATTGTTACGCATGGCAACTTGTCGGAGTATTCTCCTTGGACGTAGCCCAGTGAGGGTGAACCAAGTAAAAATCTTTATGTATGGCTGCTTACTTCCCTACATTGCATTTGAAGCATCATCATCAGAAAAAGAAGAAAATAAGTGATCATAATAAACACACAAGTGCAAACAAAGTGACCCTTGTAATAAAGAGGTCAAGATCCAGTGGGGAAGGAATAATTTTGAGAAAGAATATACATACCCTGATTCACCCCCCTATCAGGGTATATAGGCCCCTATTGGTCCTAACAATTGGTATCAGAGGGATATGTTTCTTTTATCAGATTTGTTTGCTTCGACTTGGTGTAGTCGATCTGTGTGGTTGAAGATTCAGTTTTCTCTTATCACAATCTGCCATGGGAAAAGGAAAATCATAAAAGAAGAATCAGAAGTCTGGTAATTTCCCTCAGTGTGGAAGTGTTTTTGGAAAAAGTGTGATTCAACTAAAAGAATCAAACAGCTTACTAAAGGAAGGTCTTGATGAATCTGATAGGGAAAAGATTGATTCACTCAATCATGATGTTGGAATGAGTGAAGTACATGAGCATCAGAGTGATACTTAAACAGAAGAAGAAATTGAAGGATGAATAGATATGCGAGCTGATTTAGAGGCTACTCTTGAGGAGATAGATGTTTGGAGAGATAAAACAAAGAAATCTAACAAAGTTGTTCATGATGACAAACTCTATATGCAGCAGTAGGAAGAAGAGAAGTCTGAGTTGATAGAAGAAATTGAGAAACTCAGGTTATCAACACAAGAGAACTCAGAATCAGTTAGTGAGTATAAGCTTAAGATTGAAGAACAGAAAAGGGAGATCGATGGATTGAATAGAAAAGTGAAAGATCAAGTCAAGTGTATCGAAGAACCTGATATTTCAAGTGACGTTAGAAACACTAATGAAATTAAATCTAAAGATATTCTGATCCAAGCACTGAGAACTGAGATCAACAAGCTAAGAGGCTTGAATCAAAGGATTATTGATGTAGCTACTGATCTGAGGGAGAAAAACGATTCTCAAGATGAAGAATTGAGAAAGAGATCTGAAAAGGTGGAAAAATCAAAAGCCAGTGACAAGGAGAAGAATCTGAACTCATATGAGATTCAGAATTTGAAATCTAAAAATGCGAATCTAACTACAGAGCTATCCGAACTACTTCAGAAGAATAAAACTCTACAACAAGAGAATGCATGCTGCTCTGATTCCGTTGCTCATGAAAGATTGAAATTAAAGGAGCAGAGTGACAAGGTAGAAAAGCTCACATGAGAACTAGAAAATGAGATGAGTTGTGGAAATAATCTCATAAAGGAACTCAATTCCCAACTTGAGTCAATTAATATGAATATTTAGATGTTGGAAGAAGAGCTAGAGTCAGTGAAGAAGGAAGTGGAGAAATCCAATGCTAAAGGAATGCCAAAAATGAAGGATGCCTTACACTTGCTATTTGATCATCCTTCGATAAGTGATGATAAAATGAAGAATAGGTATGCTATTTCTAAAGAGAAACAACAGAATATTTTCTTAGCTCAAAGACCAGCATGTTTCGGAAAAGCTGGTATTGGATTCAATGAATCCCCTCCTATGCATGACAGAAAGAGAGCCGTGAACAATTCTAGAAATGGAAAAGATCCTATAGGTGCTGGAGATAGGCCTAAAAGGACAATTAAAAAAAGAAGTGATGACATGTGCTATTTCCGAGGGATTCACGGCCACACATCAATCTTCTGTTTAGAGGCTCATGAATATATATCAGGCTATCAAAGTAGAAACTTTTCTGAATCCCAGAATAAGAAGAAGCATCTGGAGAAATTAGAGAGTATATTCTCTCAAAGGAAATCATTTATAAAATGCTATTACTGTGGAAGAATGGGACACACCATGAATATGTGTCAGGAAGCTCAGGAGATCGATTCCAAAAGAAGAAAACAAGTTGAATCCACATCTCAGCAGAGATGTGATGAAATGAGATATGCCTTTAATAGAAAATGTTTCATATGTTCTGATTATGGGCATTTGGCCAGACAGTGCAGTAAGAAGAAATCGGGGAAGGAAAAAGACCCGAGAAAGAGATTACCAACTCCAGTGCTACATAATGAGAAATAATACACTGGGAGACAAAGTGGTAAGGTGAAAAATAGGCTTAGAGCCTCAGGGGAATCACATGGAGCTGAACGAAAGGTGTATCAGTCACCTCCTCTGTCTTACTCACAACCAATCTCAAGGAGAGAATGTGAACAAACCTGGAAGATTAAGGGGAGATCTACTCCAGTTGTGATAAAGAAGAATGAACGTTCAATAGAGGACTCACCACCAGCGAAAAAGAGTGTGGTGACTCAGACATCTGATAAAAGAAAGATGAATAAAGAATGTGTTGAAAAATTTGCATGTCGTGTTCCACAGTGAAAAGTGGAGGAAGGTGCAAGATCCTTGCAATGGTGGAAGAAGTAGGGGAATATGGAAAGTAGAGAGGTTCCTACCCAGAGAAAGAATCAAGGGAAATGGAATTTCGGTGGAACATCAAAGACAAAAATGTATACTAGTGGGTTTAAACCCCAAATGGTGAAAAATGCTAAGTCTGTCGAATCTACATATCAGAGAAAGGCTCCGAATATGGGTAAAGAATGCTTGGTCATATGGCCAGAGCAGTTGAAGTTGGCAAGGCAACTAGAAGAAGCAAGGAAAGAGTGTGATGCTCTGCAAGAAAGAATCAAAGGGTTGACCCATCCGGATCAACCACAATCCTCATCTTGAGAATTCAGGAAGAGAATCCCCTCTCTCTATATATATAAATGATATTAACTGATGATCTGTGTGTTTCAGGTTTTAGGGAGATACAATCCAAGGGGTAGTGGAATCTAAGGATGCGAAGTGGAGAAGTGATTTACTCTAGATTTTCAATTGATTCAAATCAGGTACCAGAGTTGAAGAAGAAAGGGAGCAACAGAGCACAATAGAATGTGATTGTGTTATTAACATTATCTCTTGTTTCCTACACCGAGTTTCAACTCAGTAGGCTTAGAGATTTTGTTAATGGCTCAACTCTGAGTGGAAGATGAGAACAAATGATGTAGGAGGAAAAGACTAGTTATGGGTCTAAACAGTTGGGCCTAATAACTGGAAGAGTTGCAAAACACAAGGGGAGCATTCTATATCCTAATCAGATGAATGATATCAATATGATATGAAGGATGAATGTTTATGCTCATGAAGAATGATTGGTGGAAAAGAAGCAACACACAGGTTTTCATGATTATCTATTTTGTTCTAACAATGTGGTATCAGCTGACTGTTTTCAGGATACAAAGAAGCTGCGAGAGAAAAAAAACGGTGTGTCAATAAAAATATGAGAGAAGATGTTCAAGGAAATAACGTCATTGAACAATGACACAGAGAAAAGTAGCTGAAAGAAATGAAGCCACTGAAAAATGATTCAGTGAACAGTTTCCTGGAAAAAGTGTTGAGGAAGAAAGCAACACAGAGGGAGAAGAAGTGGTTGATGCTGATTCAGAAGAAGACACTGATGATGAACAAGAAAGTGTCATGTTGAGCTGAAATGATTTACTGATGCAGCTGAAGATGAAAACTGCATTCAGGCCATGAATGAAGTGATAGATCAGAATTGAGAAGAATCAGACGTGGGGGATTGTTTCGAGGCTAGTGGACAAGAATTTCATCGGGACTAAATGGGTCTATTAAGACAAGATGAATGAATATGGCACAGTGATTCGGAACAAAGCACGACTGATGTGCAAAGGAGACTCCCAGATAGAGGGAATAGATGGTGATGAGACATTTACACCGATTTCAAGGCAGGAGAAAATTAGATTATTCCTAGCCATTGTAGGGAAAAGAAATTTCAAAGAGTTCCAGATGGATGTATAGACTGCATTTCTAAATGGGTTTCTGGAAGAAGAGGTGTACATTGAGTAGCCAGATGGTTTTATCATTCATGAGGATGAGAACAAAGTTTACCGGCTGAATAAGGCGTTATATGGGCTGAAACAAGCACCAAGAGCATGGTACTGAAGGCTATATCAGTATTTGAAGAAGCTTGGTTTTCAGCGTTACAGAAGGCAGGAATGACACATTAATTTCTCAATCTAAATATGCCAAGGAGGTCCTGAGAAGGTTTAGAATGGAAAATTCCAAGGAGATAAAGACTCCGGTTTCCACCCGGATGAAATTATTGAAATATGAAGATGGCAAGGCAGTTAATATCATAGAATATAGGCAAATTATTTTAAGTATGTTGTACTTGACTGCAACAAGGACTGATATTGTTTTCGCCACATGCCAAGAAGCGAGATATCAGTGCAATCCTAAGGAAATCCACATGCTTGCAGTGAAAAGAATAATTCAGTATATCTAGGGCATCGTGGATTTCATCTTGACATATAATGGTAAATCTCAGACAGAGTTATTGGGATATACTGATGCAGACTGGGCCGGTTTAGCGGATGACAAGAAATCAACATCTGGAGGTGCATTCTATCTTGGTGTATTGTGTATTTCATGGATAAGCAAGAAGCAATATTGCATTTCATTGATCAACACAGAAGCTGAGTATATTGCAGCCACTCAAGCATGCACACAGTTATTTTGGATGAAGCAGTAGCTTTAAGATATGGGAGTTGAAGTGAAGTCTCCGATCAGAATCATGTGCGACAACTCAAGTGCTATAAATCTTAGCAAAAATCCCGTACATCATTCTTTGAAAAAGCACATTGAGATTAAGTATAATTTTATCAAAGGGAAGGTTGAGCAGGGAATTGTGAAGTTGGAGTACGTGCCTACAGAGCTACAGGTTGCAGACATTCTGACAAAGGCCTTACCCAAGGAAGCTTTTGAGAGGCATCGACTGGCTCTGGGAGTTCAGTCGATTCCCCGCACTTGAAATAGTGTGGATGTGGGACCCCCCCTCTCCCCGAGGTATGATGTGTTTTTCCTAATGTGTTGATAGGTGTTCTTTACTCTGTTACAGACTGCAAAGGAGTAACCTTTGGGTTCGTTGACAAAGGTGGAGAAAATAGTGATTGTTCAAGGGGGAGACAGTGTGGCTAATTGAGAAATAATGACAAATACAGGGAGAAGCTGACCAGTGGAGCAGCCAGATAGGGGGAGAACTGAGAAAGGGGGAAAGATTATTAAATCTGACGATGCTAGAAGTGATCGATCAAAGAATAGATATCACAACAGTTGAGGACCGTGATAAAATCAGAACAATGGTGTTGGAATGGTGAGAGAAGGTTTCCAGCTATCACCAATTGGTATCAGTGTGGTTCAACAATTGGTATCAATTTATGAATTGGTATCAGGTTGGAATCGACAATTGGTGTTTAACATGAAGGGGTTCATTGATGAACTTGTCATACTACTCTTGTTTCTCACGCCGAGCATTGCCCATGTGGGCTTAGAGTATCTGTTAAGTGACTCCTTGAATGGTATCAGAATCTAAAGAGGCGAATGGTGGTAGTGGCTGGAAGAAGACTCAGTGAGGTATCAAAGTGCAGAAAATCATCCTGAGCAGAGTTGTGAAGAGTTTTCAACAAACCCAAAGGGGGATATTGTTGGGCAAAAATCCCTCAAGGTAACATTGCAGTATTTTTGGGTTGATTGTGTTTGTTGACAAAGCAGATTTTCATGGATATTTTTCGAGTTCCCAAGAAGTTGTTGAAAATCCTTGTTGATAAAGAACGATGACAAAGGAAAGAACGATCTGGAGGCGGTACAAAAAGATCAGTACAAGGTGGCGCCGTTTCCCAGTGTTTGTCAAATTTTTGGGGTCCAAAATTTGGAATTTGGTGAGCATCGCGAAAATAGGATTTCCATGAAGATCATAATTTAATATGGCAAAGGCATGAATTTCACGAAGATAGGATTCATGGTTTGGAAATCGCGAAGACCAGAAGAATGGAGGCGGTGAGTCTTCGCGATTATGTCAAGCTTCGCGAACGGCAGAGGCTGAAGCGAATCGCGGTGTTGAAGGGCTTTGTGAGGGAGCTTCGCGGCGAAGGCGCGAAGGTATGTTGACGGTAATGCTTCACGATTACGTCAATATTCGCGAACGACAGAGGCTGAAGTGCATCGCGGCGGAGAAGGGCTTCGCGAGGGAGATTTTCAGCGAAGACGCGAAGGTATGTTGACGGTGATTCTTCGCGACTACATCAAGCTTCACGAATGGAAAATTGTTGTGGTGCTTTGTGATTTGGACAGAATTCCGGAGGAATCTTAGGAGATTCGCAATTTGAGATTACGTGGCGTTGAATTCGCGCGGAAGGGATGAGGGTTGGTGGAATCTCCTATAAATAGAGGTCGACCCCCTCGAGAGAAGTAGAGAGAATTTTCAGAGAAAATCCATTACTCTTGGTTCGCAGAGGTGGTTCGCGAAGGTAGTGTGCTTCGCGAAAGGGGAGCTTTGCGGCGACTATTTTAGCTCCGCGAAAGGTGTGTGCCCCGCGTTGGCTCAGTGAGCTTCGCGGAGAGGCAGGAGCTCCGCGACGACCTAAGCATTGTGAAGGTCTGTGCATCGCGAGAGTTCTTCGTGATAGAGCTTCGCGAAAAGGCAGGAGCATCGCGAAAGCTTGTTTGAGCTTTGCGAAATTAGGAGCCTATCGAAGTAGAGTGCTTCACGAAGGTGTTTCCAAAGTGGTTTGCCCAGTGGATTGTGGAAAATGGGTATTCATCTACGGGTGAAAGTTGAACTTCAACAGAGCATCTACATACAGAGAAAGATGCATTCCTTAATGGAAATGAAGAGACCTATAGGTCTATAAACTGTGATTAGATTCCCTTCTGGAGAAGTGAACTTAGGAAGAGGAAGTAGGTGATCCTCTCCACCGGCAGTGAGCCAGAGAGAGAGAAACAGGGAGTGGCCCTTGGGAAAGAAGTGAGCTGACCCTAAACTTTGTAAAGGCTGTGAGCCTGGGCATAGAAGTGATCTAGCCCGAACATTGTAATCCACAGCTAGTGAAGTTTAGTGGAATTGGTACGCACGACAACTTGTCGGCGTATGCTCCTTGGACGTAGCCCAGTGAGGGTGAACCAAGTAAAAATCTTTGTGTCTGCCTGCTTACTTCCCTACATTGCATTTGAAGCATCATCATCAGAAAAAGAAGAAAATAAGTGATCATAATGAACACACAAGTGCAAACAAAGTGACCCTTGTAATAAAGAGGTCAAGATCCAGTGGGACAGGAAGAATTTTGAGAAAGAATATCCATACCCGGATTCACCCACCCTCCCAGGGTATATAGGCCCCTATTGGTCCTAACATATATATATATATATATTATGACATCTAATTTTGGAGATTGATCCATTTTTTCCTTGTTCCATGTGAAATTTAGGGGTATTATTTATTCTTTTCAAAATCTCCATGTTTGTCCTTCACTTCAATTATAAAAGGCATCCCCTCCCTCAATTATTAACAAATATCAAAACATTGGTTAAGAAAAACACTAAAAATTCAATCCCAAAAATCATTGGACACATTCTTCATATCTAGTCTTTAAAAATGTCCAACCCTCGGGTACTTCAAAAATGATCCAAAGAAGGCTTCTTTAAGAGAAGGTGATCATCATACCACACCTCTTTCTTTTGATTTATTCTTTAAAAACATTCAATTATGTATTAAAAATTTAAATATACTAATAAAATTATCTCTCATATATTTATAAATCATTAATTTTATGACATAATATGTATTAATCTTCTTCTCTATCAAATGATAAACGAATCCATCACTCATGTGTATCGTGAATTGCCACCTTGCAAACTGATTTAATTTATTTTCCATCACTAAATCACGTGGATAGTCATAATGATTAAACTAATTAATATATATATATATATATATTATACATATGAAATTATATTAATTATTTAAAATGAATATACCATCCACTTCCTAACTATTTTAACGATTAATGGAATGATATTGTCGCTCCTGTGTACATACAGTCTACCGCCTCTGTAGAGAAATGAAATTAATTTACGATATAAAAATTAAAATAATGGTTACAAATATTTTTATTATTATTAAATATTGTATTTAGAAAATTGTCATCATTTTTTATAATATGGAATTGTATCCACTTCACAAGAACCATAACTTCTGTGACAAAACATGCATTAGAAAACAATGCAGTTAGCACCTGAACCAATAGTGATAATAACATATTTTTTATGAATGGGTGGTAATAAACTATGATATGATCATATATTAAATTAAAAACATTAATAAATTTATGTTACATGTTTATTTAGAACATCTATATAGTATTTTAAATCGTGATCATCTAAATAGAAGTCTGAGGTAAGTGATTTTGTCTCAATTCTATTCCATTGAGAAATATTTTTTCATATGATCATATTTTATATAAAACTTGTTGGATGTATTTAACATAATAAAAAATTAAATGATGATCTTTAATGATTCAATTCATATTTATTCTTTCACTGTTTCGTAATTTAAATGTTTGAAAAATTGTAAGAATCAATTTTACAACCTCACATTATTTTGGGATTGCATTTATTTCTTTTGAAGGAATCAGATCATTATCCTTCATAAGATCCTAAAATTTTCCCAAATGAAATATATTTATGGAGATTCACTGGTTCTTCAAAATTTTAAACTCTTTTCTACTTGAATCAAGTAATGAAATTTATAGAATAAAAATAGGATTTCTTTCTCTTTTAAATCTGTTAAATTTTTCTTCTATGACCATGTTTTCAAACAGTTGTTTTAAAAAATTAATTTTATTTACTCAAATGAAATATTTAGGATATTTTAGTTTATCATTGAATGTTAAATTTTTTTTAAAGGTATATTTCTACTATTTTTTCTAATTTTTTTTTCATCAAAAAGTTAAAAGGAAATTTTTTTAATGTATAAGGTGATAATGGATTTTTTTCTAACACTGTAACCATTTTATGAAATGTATCTTATTTGAAATTTTCTCAATGGTTTTAAAAATTTTATAATTTTATGAAAACCAATTTTAATATTTTTTTCCATTTCATTTATTTTTTCCAGGGAAAAGATTTTATTATAAAAAACTATCAACCTTGTAAGAAGACGGCCACATCTAATCTTTTGATTAATTTATTGATTGTTAAAACTATACTTAGAAAATAACATTAATTTTATAATTTTTAATTAGAATATATATATATATATGTATATTAAATACAAATAATCATTGTATAATGGATATGACGATTTCATAAACAGTATATTATTTTTACATACTTTGTTTACCTTGAATGATATTTGATCAACTGAGGAAATATTGATAAATTCATATTATTTTAATCTGTATAGATATTTAATGATAAGGAATTATATTTATAAATTCAATATATCTTTTGATATATAGGGAATGATTTAGGAATATAGTGATGGGAATGGCCTATAATTATATATCCCATTTATGCATTGATAGGCCACATGAGACAAATTAATTGTCCCAATTATAGGTGTTTTTACCTATAGTATTAAACTATCTTGTAAAATGTATTATCAGTATAAATATCATGATGTTTAAGATCATCCATCACAAGATTAAGAATTTATATCATTATAAATTCAGTTTTTATAATCCATCTAATAATGACACTGATATTATCCATGAATGAATTTTTTCTAAAGTTATTCATTAAATGGAACATGCGTACAAATATTTACCTTTCCATATAGATTATGCCTTATCAAAATATGATAGTAAATTTATCGATTAAATGGATTGTGTGTTCAGTTATTTACCTTTTTATATTGAATACTCTTTATTGATTCCTGATAGCTTCCTCTATACAAAAACATTAATGGGAAATTCATCTCTCCATTATTTTTTATTTCTTCATTGGGATATGAAGATGAATTCACTGAATCCGTTCAAGGATACTGTATAATTACCATTACTATGTTATAGATTTTATCCTTAATTAAAATGGGTGTCATTATTTAAATTGATTTAAATGTCTACTAACCTAATAGTCCCTTGGGGATTTAACCCCTTATTTCTATGCAATTGTAATAAATTTGATACCAGAATTGGGTTACTAAAATCATGGGTTGTTATTATTACTGATAAAGCATGTTTATTGGAATCCCTTTAAACTATATTAAGGAAAACATAGATTAGGTAACATAAAACTATGGTATACTTTGAGGATAAGTATTGAAAAAAATATTTTTCTATAAGTAATAGATTATGTGGTTTTTCTAGCAACACAAACCTATCAGGATACTATATGTGGATGTGGTTATCAAATAGATAAACATAGGGGTAATAACTTCGAAAAGGATACATATGGATTTGACTAGATCATCACTTCGTAAATGATAGCGGGATATGTTTCGGAACTATTTTGACACTCTTGTAGGATATGATTACGATAATTCACTTTTTATTTAATAATAGTTGTGATTTATTGGAAAATAATGATATACCCAAAGAATCAAGTTTTATCATTTTTTTGATTAATAATTCATTCATTTTTCATTTATGTAAAGTGTTACACCATATTTAGAATTATATATTATTATATATAACTCATAATTTTGTTATATAAACTAGTATATTCCATTTCTTATAAATTGTTCCTAGAGGAATGAAAGAACATATATCACAGGGAATGGGAAATAAAAATTTATTTTTCTAGTGCAACATAGTGGATAAAAAGTGTCGTCTCAATTGAGGAGATTCTCAGTTTGTTCACTCACTTATTCTAAATCACTTAAAATAATTTTTTTATTTTTCTCTAATATTTCAATGAAATAGAGAATGTTATAGACTCTGAATAATTTCTTATACAATGAAATTAAATATATAATGAAAATATAAACTAGCATGAATGGCTAAACAAAATGAGATTAGGATGAAATAACTTGGTCCTAGGTTCAATTTTGGGTCCAATAATTATTCTAATTTATTTTTTAAATTTTTTTTTATAATCCAATCATGATATATCATGATGAATTAGTGTCATTTTATTTAAAAATTTTTATTTATCTAATTCTTATAGCAGCCAAAATTCCACCTCCTATTAATCATGGTTAATGTCACACCTTGGTCAAGTGTTTTCCATCTTCAATGATCAATCTAAATTTAATGGTGTTTCATAAATTGATTGGATCAACTCCATGATGTGGATATATAATCAAATTTAGAGAGGAAAAATAATTAATAAAAAATAATAAAAAAAGAACTGAGTTTCATAGCTTAGTGGATAGTCGGTACACCCATGCATGACCTCCCATTTATCCCAAACATAAAATAATATTTATGAAAAAATTCACGAACACCTTGATCTCTACCAGGAAAAGCCTTAGGTTAGCTTCTCACTATTGTGGGTATGATTTCACTTTCTTTAAAGATATAAGACATGTGGATAGGAATAAAATAAATTGAATAGATATGAGATTAGAATAATAAAAAACACACATGAAATAAAAAAAATGGTAATTAGAGGTTGGGAGACAAATAACCAAAAAAATCAAAAAATAAATAATATAATATTTCAATAGAATGTTAAATGAATAAAATAATCAATAAAAATAAAAATAACAAGGATGATAAGAATATAAGAATACTAAGAGAGATGGTGGATCACACATGAAATTAAAATTCATGGATTTATTTAATAAAACAAAAAAATAATTACCTATAAAAAAAACTAATAGAATAAAATAAAAAAAATGAAGAATCAAATTAACAACAAACACCTCATCCAACCATGGGGGATTCCCATCTATGGGTGTGTATACTATTTTTTGGCTAAGGGAAGCTTCTTCATTTATAGGAATTGAGAATCCTCACTTTCAAAATATACAGTCAAGACAGATATCCCATTAAATATTTGAAATATTAATATATTAAGTCCCTCAAGAGACCCATTTAATTAGAAATTAGAAACATAAAAGGATCTATGGGTTATCCATTTTTGGAATGGAATTAATTCATATGGCATCCCGCCTTCTTATTACATAACTTTTCATTACATTTTACAAAGAGAATATCTTTAAAGTCTAGTGTCTAATAAATCAAGAACACAATACATGAAAACAATAAAAATTATTATAATTCACATGTAAGGATTTATCATAGGTTCATTCTATATACGATTAATACATCTCATTACCTGGATACATACACCAAAGGAAAGGGTGAGCAGAATGACCAGTAATGAAAACAAGGAAAACCGTTTACAGATGTTATTTAGCATCATAAATAAGAACATGAGGGATATCATATTGGAATGATAAAGAGGAATAAAATATCATTAATAACATGAATATTAACTTTAAAAAATGATACAACATTTAATTTAAACATTCATGAACATTTCACCAATATCTATCCCCAAGGTGTCATAAAATTTACCAAGGTTATTCACCAAGGTATCGTAAAACATGTCATTTTTTTGGATTAAATTCTATACCCAATGCATTAGATCATTGTCATGTTTCACACATAATATATATTTATTTTTATGTGAGTCACATATATCATTATAAAAAAATCACAAATAACCCATAGAGAATAAAATAAATAGGTTTCATATCAAAATCCTGACGTTTTAAAAAGTGCTTAAAAACAAGTTCATTTTGTCAATTATATCCCATAGAAAATGGAGGTGGAATTCATGTATTTTATTTCTTATATAAACATATATCATTTTTAAATCCATTTGAATTCCCTTAGAGAAGATAGAGGTTTGGGTATTAATAAAATAAAATAAAATAATTTCTTGATAAAAAAAGATAGAATTCGAGACGAATATTCTGCAACACAACAGCTATAAAGCAAGGATTTGGAAAACAATAAAAAGAGAAGATACAAGGGTCTCGCATCCATAACTCATAATACATTATAGGGACAAATGAAATTTAAATAAGAACATGGTATAGAAATTGGAATAATAAACCACATAAAATAAAATTTTAAAGGGAAAGGAGTTGAGAATTCCCTTACAAAAATTCAGCATCCGAAAGATGTCACATAAAAATTCAGAAATTAAGTTGATGAGAGAGAAAAGTTTCACTCATCATTTAGAAATAAAATTTACAGAAATACAGATATAGAATAACATACCCCAACATAAGATAATGGGAATTATAATACATAATCATAAAATAAGTTATTGGCTAAAAGGGGCAAGTAAAAGCATCAATTACCTTTAAGAGTAACTTCAAAAACTCATGGGTTGTGACCTTGGGGAGATTGAGGGAACCTTTGGAGGGTTATTTGAGAGGTAAAAGTCTAGAGAATCCTTGAGGATGAATTTGGAATGAATGGAATGAAGGAATGGTTTGGTATTTATAGCAAAAGTGGGGGAATATCTTATTAATTTTCAATGGAAAACTCACTAGTAGAATTTGAAAAACCATGGGCTTTCCCCACTACTGGAAATACAATATATACCAATAGTTTCAAGCCGATGGTGTAGGAATCAAAACCATGGGTATTGTATATACCAATAGTTTTGAAAACCGTTGGTTAGTAAGCCGTTGTGGAAGGCTTATACCAATGGTGCTTCTCTAACCGTTGGTATATGGCAGTTTAGTTTTCAGTATGCCAATAGTGTTCTTGAAACAGTCGATATATATTTATACCAATAGTTCATTAACTATTTGGATATATATTTTTCATGCAGTTTACCAATGGTTTAGAAACCATTGGTACAAATATTCTAGAAGTACAATTACCAATGGTTCAAAACCATTAGTATAGCTTTTTTCCAATGCTTTATTCAAACTATTGGTAAGACAATACTAAAAATACACTTTTATATTGGGTTAAAACTACTGGTATAGTATATTTCTAGAAATCATAATATCATCCCGCTTAGTTGCCACCCATCCCCTCCATTGAATACATCTGCAAACACACCACCAAAAAACACTTATAATAGAACACAAAACACCTGCAATATCACTTAAAAAAAATCACAATCATCCAACCATGACATGTACCACAACATATTTTTCCCCATTTCAATCTTTACATGAAAATAGTCTAAGTTACATACACCATTAATAGAATTAACACATAATTCATAAGGTAATTACATCAAGTATACACATACCACAAGTATACCCATACAATAAGTATATCCACGCACCATTAACACATAATTCATAAGATAATTAAATACATAAAGAATTAAATTCAGAATTTAGGGGTTGAAGGGGTTGTTCAGGGGTTTGGGGTGGTTTTCCAAGGGGTTAGGGGTTGTTTGGGGGGTGGGGGTGTCTGGGGGGATGGGGTTGTCCGAGAGGGATGGGGGTGTCTGGGGGGGGGGGTGCTAACCATGAGGGTTGCTAGGGGTGGGGTGGTGTCCAAGGGGTTGGGGGGCTGTCTAAGGATGGTGGGGGTTGCTATCCATGGGGGTGGGGTGTCCAAGGGGGTGGGGGTGTCCAGGTGATGGGGTGGTGTCTAAGAGGGGCGGAGGCCATCCAGGGGGTTGGGGGTGACCAGGGGGTGGGGGTAGTCCAGGGTAGTGGGGTGGAAGGGGGATATCCATGGTGGTGTCCTGGGGGTGGTTGGTGTCTAGGGTGTTGGGGGGGGGGGCTTTCCAGGGGGTGGTGGTGTCCAGGTGGTGGGTGGGGTCCTGGGGTGGGGTGGTGTCCAGGGAGAGTGGGGGTGGTCCACAGGTTTGGGGGGGTGTCCAAGGGGGTGGGGATGCCCATGGGGTGGGGGTGTCCAGGTAGTGGGGTGGTGTCTAGGAGGGCGGGGGGTCATCCAGGGGGGGTTGGGTTTTTCTAGGGTGTAGGGGGGTGTCCATGGGGGTGGGGGTGTCCAGGGGGTGGGGACGGTCCAGGTGTTTGGGGGGTTTTCCAAGGGGGTGGGGTGGTTTCTAGGGGGTGGGGGGCTGTCCATGGGGGTGGGACTATCAAGTGGGGGTGGGGGTGTCCAGGTGGTGGGGTGGGGTCTAGGAGGGGTGGGGATTTAATTGTTTTAATGGAATGAATTTTATGAATTATAAGATCATTGGTAATTTTAAAATGGTCATGGAAAGGTGTTTATTTCAATAGAATGTGTTTCTTTAGGAAAAAATTAATGCTTTTGGTGCGTATGGTAGGAATGGGTATTTGGTTAGCAGGAAATGGATTTCATTTTTATTGTGGAACAAAAATACTATTTGATTTTTGAAATGGAACCTTAAAAGGGATTTTTATAAACCATTAGGGAGTTTTAAATATAAATAAATCTCTATTATGTGATTTTGAAATGGTTTTTTGAAGAATTATTTGTGATGTATTAATATGGGATTTGTGATTTTGTGTCACTTGATTTAGAACATCAGATTATTTTACTAAAGGTTTTGTTTTTTATAATTATTTAAAATATTACCACAATAAATGAATCAAAAATTCAATATGGGGATATCTCAGGTAGCCATTCTTGTGTCTTGGCCTCTACTCAATCTCTTGTGGAAGTGTAATAACCATGTTCTTTCAGATCATTTATTATGGATGGGAGTTTATAAAATACCATCCATTATTTTTTATTATTGATCAAGGATCCTAGGGGGAATCCAATTGGGTATCTATGATAAATGGGATCTTCGAGTTGTAGAAACCCTATAATCCACGGGGGTGGGGGCTGTCCAGGTGGGTGGGTGTTTTTCCACAGGGGTGGGGTGTCCACGGGGGTAGGGGTGTCCTAGGGGATAGGCGGTGCTGTCTACTAGGGTGGGTGCTATCTAGGGGGTTGGGGGTGTACAGGGGGGATGGGTGGGGCTGTCCAGGGGGTACGAGGTGTCCAGTAGGTTTGGCGGGCCGTTCACCGGGGTAGTAGGGTTGTCCAGGGGAAGGGGTGTCCAGGGGTGGGAGAGCTATCCACGCGGGGGTATGGTTGTCCAGGGGGGTGGGTGAGCTGTCCACAGGGGGAGGGGGGTTGTCCACGGGGGGAGGGGGTGTCCAGTGGGGTGGGCGGGCTATCCACGAGGGTGGGGGCTGTCCAGGGGTGGGAGTTGTCTAGGGTGTGGAGGGATATCCATGGCGGTGGGGGATGGTCACAGGGGGTGGGGGCTATCCAGGGGGGTTGGGGGTGTTTAGGGGGTGGGCAGGGCCGTCCATGGGGTACATGGTGTCTAGTAGGGTGGGCGGGTTATATACGGGGGTGGGAGGGTTGTCCAGGGGTAGGGGTGTCTAGGGGTGGGTGGGGTGTCCACGGGGGGGGGGGGGGGGTAGGGGTGTCTAGGGGGGTGGATGTGCTATCCATGGGTGTGGTGGGGTAGTACATAGGGGGAAAGGGGGTGTCCAGGGGGTGGGAGGGTTGTCCTCCGTGGTGGTAGGGTTGTCCGTGGGGAGAGGGGTGTCCAGGGGGTGGGTGGGATATCGATTGGGGTGGGGGGGCCATTAATGGTGGTGAGGGTCTGTCTAGGGGGAGGGGTGCTATCCATGGGGATGGGGAATGCCCGCAGGGGTTGGGGGTGTCCAGGGGTGAGCGGGGTTGTCCACAGGGTTGGGGGGTGTCCTGGGGGTGGGTGGGGCAGTCTTGGTGGGGTACTCGGTGTCCAGTTGGTTGTGCGGGCTGTCCATAGGGGTGAGCGGGCTGTCCACGGGGGTGGGAAGGTTGTCTAGAGGGTAGAGGGGTTTTCCATGGGAGTGGGGGGGTTCAGGGGGGATGGGGGAGGTCTAGGGGGGTGGAGTGGCTGTCGTAGTGGGGTGGTGTGGTGTACAGGGGGGTGGGGGCTGTCCATGAGGGTGGGGGTGTCCAGGGAGGTGGGGGTGTGTAGGTCGTGGGTGGTGTCAAGGAGGGGTGGGACTGTAATGGTTTTAATGAAATGAATTTCATGGATTTTAAGATCATTGGTATTTTCAATATGGTTTTGGATTTCATTTTTATTGTGGAACAAAAATACTCTATGATTTTTGAAATTGAACATTAAAAGGGGTTTTTATAAACCAGGGGGTGGGTGGGGATATCCACCGGGGTGGGGGGATTTCCAGGGGGTCTGGGTGTCCAGGTTGGTGGGTGGGGCTGTCCAGGGGGTATGGGGTGTCCGAGGGGGGTGGGTGGGTTGTCCACGGGGGTGGCAGGGATGTCCAGGGGGCTGTCCATGGGGGTAGGGGTGTCCAGGGTGTGGGCGTGACTGTCCCGGGGATTGGGGGGCTGTCCATGGGGGTGAGGGTGTCAAAGGGGTATGGGGTGTCCTGTTGGTTGTTTGGTCTATCCACGGTGGTGGGCGGCTAGTCCACAGGGGCGGGAAGGTTGTCCAGGGGTAGAGGTTTTTCCCTGGGGGTGGGGGAGTCTAGGGGAGTGGGGGTAGTCCAGGGGGTTGGAGTGGTTGTCCCTGGGGGTGGGGTGGTGTCCAGGGGGTGGGGGTGGTGAGGGGGGCTGTCCATGGGGATGGGGGTGCCCAGGGGGTGGGGGTGTCCAAGTGGTGAGGTGGTGTCTAGGAGGGGAGGGGGTGTAATGGTTTCAATGGAATGAATTACATGGATTCTAAGGGCATTGGAATTTTTAAAATGATTTTTGGATTTCAATTTTACTGTCGAACAAAAAAACTATATGATTTTTGAAATGGAACCTTAAATGGGATTTTTATAAACCAGGGGTGGGCGGGGTTGTCCACGAGTGCGGGGGTTGTCCAGGGGGGGTCGGCAGTGTCTAGGGGAAGGGGGCTGTCCAAGGGGTTTAAGGTGTCCATGGGGGTGGGAGGGCTATCCACGGGGGTGGAAGGGCTGTCTAGGGGGGTTAGGGGTGTTCACGTGGTTGGAGGGATGTCCCGGAGGGACTGTCCATGGGGGTTGCAGGGGGTGTCGACGAGGGTTGGGGGAGTCCTGGGGGTAGGTGGGGCTGTCCAAGGGGATGGGGGGCTGTCCAGGAGGTTCGGGGTGTCCAGGGGATGGACGGGTCTATCCAGGGGGTACTGGGTGTCTAGTGGGGTGGGCAGGATATCCACGGGGGTGGGCAAGCTGTCCAGGGGGGTAGGGGTCATTCATGTGGGGGGGGAGGGCTGTCCACGAGGGTGGGTGGGCTGTCTACGGGGGTGGGCGGGTTGTCTATGGGGGTGGGGGTGTCCACGGGAGTGGGGGGATACCCAAGGGGAGAGGGGATGTTCAGGTGTGGGAAGGTGGTCCACATGGATGGAGGGCTGTTCAGGAGGGGGCGGTACGGGCTATCCCAGGGGGTGGGCAGGCTGTCCACGGGGTGGAAGGGATGTCCAGTAGGGTGTCTAGGGGTTTGGGTGGGCTGTCCATGGGGGTGGGAAGGCTATCCACGAGGGTGGGTGGTTGTCTAGTAGGATATGGGTTGTCCAAGGGGGTGGGCGGGCTGTGCATGGGGGTGGGTAGGCTGTCCACGGAGGTGGGGGCGATCTGTACATAGGAGTGGGGGCTGTCCATTGAGGGAGGGGATGTCTAAGGGGGGGCAGGCTATCCACAGGGGTGGCAGGGATGTCCAGGGGGGTATGGGGTGTCCATGGGGTGGGTGGGCTGTCGACGGGGGTGGGGGGGGGGGGTTGTCCAGGGGAGGGGTGAATAAGTCATAGCAAATCATTAATTCAAGTTTTATTATTTACTATTAAAAAAATATAGATAATGTGACCTACCTAATCATACATATATTTAGGCACAACAAATCAACCAGTATCAAAGGTCATTAATATCGGTAAAAATGTAACGGATCAATCTGTGCCTCACCACCATCTGTATCATCACCGTCATCATTAGCCTCACCCTCATCCTCACTGTCATCCCCATCATCATCCCCACCTTCCTTAACACCCTCCTCCTCTCCCTCGTACTCAACCTCGACCTCCTCCTCGCCCTCCTCCTTCTCTGCCTTAGCCTTCTCCTCGCCATCATCTTGAACACTACTAGAACTTCCACCTGGTTCACCATATATAGAACGCATCAATGACATATATTCATCACAAGATGTGATGGCCTCTAGTGGATATGTTGGATGAAAAACTTCAATTGGTTTAATAAATGCAGTGTTTTCCCTTGTAGACTATTGTGCCATCTCAGTGGACCTTTTTTCTTCCTATTATTCTTGTGCCTTAATCTACTGTAACTCAGTGGAAATCCAAATCGTACATGAGGAGGGCCAATACCTCATCGAAACTATACTCTTCCCAGGTCGACAACGTACTCTACTAGGGTGATTATCTCCCAACACCTGATGTATGTGATCATTTGGCACAAAATTTTCAGGTTCCTAGGAATCAAGGGCCTCTAAATTAGCCTGTTACAAATATAAATATATTATTAAGTTACAAAATCGAGAAAAAAAATTAAATCTACAAAGAAAATATTACAATCTACTGCTGAGTCGGTTCAATAACAACACTTCCATATTTCTTTCTTCTACATGAGAAAAACAGTTTTTCTCGAGGCAAATGTCCTTCTATATTCAATTTATGCCTCAACAATGACATTGAATATAAGAAAACATAATTAAAAACATGATACCAATAATTAATTACATAAATAAAATTATATAACAAAATTTACAACCGAATAAATTATTGAGGTAACAATAGAAAGTTTAATTCATAAAGATAAATTATAAACTGTCATACCTGCTACCTCTCATGATCTGGCATCATAGTACCTCCCAATATGTGGATGTATTTTTTAGTATCAATACTTTTTTAATTCTTCCAGATGAATCTTAAATAAAATTCAATAATTAGTTTTAAAAAAAACATGAAAAATTTCATTTAAATACCTCTAATGTGATTAATAACTTAAATTGGATAGTCGTCCAATGAGTAATCATCTGTCAATATTGTTTGAACAGAAAATCATCCGCAACAGGGACCTCCTCTAACTCACTTCTCACTCTATCATGACATCCAATGTACAGCTCGTGCTAATATGCTCTTCAAATATCACCTAAATCCTTTAGACGTGCTAGTCGTGCAACGTCACCATTGGGAAAATTAAACTGTGGTCAACACCAAAAAATAAATTCATATAAAAAAATATATTGCATAAAATAAAATAGTTTTTTTTACCCATATCTCTACCCATGAATTATCCTTAACATCATTTGGTAGATTTCTCTATGATAGCGGGTTGACAGAAATGATGTTGGAGTATTTGGAAAGCGTATCCAAAAAACTCCAACACTGTTGCCCTGATTTTTCAATCATTTGACTATCATTATTGTAGTCCACCATCAACTACATGTGGCATTTCCACACCGCACGCATGCATGTACGCCCAAACCATTCCTTTTATCATTAGATGTATCTGTTAAGAAAGAAAAAAATATATTTTATCAATACATGTTATAATGAAAATAAATAATTATGTAATTTTTTTTTCAGGTTCTATAAGTATACCAGCGGTAGTCTGATCAATGGGCACCGCTGGATCCACAAAAACTGAAGGAACACCACGTACAGATGGAGTGGGTCCCAATGTATGCTCTATAGAGACATATTCTGGTGGAGTAGGAGTCGAAGAAGATGGAATATAAAACCCGAAGAGAAGGAAGCAAAAGTAATAGAAGATGACAGGGATGGATGGCCGAACACTGGATGGGGAGTGGGAATCATCAACAGATATGGTACAAATGTTCGAGGAGGCTCAGATGTAAAGGTTTGTGAAAACATGGGAGGCCTAAATATCCCGTGTGTCCCTAATGACACACCGGGATTAGAATGTGGGATGAGTGGTATGTTAGTGGGAGGGTTAGTATTTAACCGGTTATGCCGGCCAGATCATCTAACTCTCATACCACCCCACTTGTATGAACACCCTGTGTACTGGGACCACTACTGAGATGATCATCAAATAACTTTCACCTAATAGTTGGATCCTGAAAAATTGATTAAAAAAATTAATCACATGACATTATATATTATTTAAATATATTAATTTGAAATAAAACACTCACTGCATGCACTAGTGGTGGAATTCCCAGCTCAGTCATGCGATGATTGTTGTTAAAAATATGTTTTCGTCACCTCTCTTCAATTGGGCTCATTTGCTGCATTTGAAAACAAATAGGGAAGTAAATTGAAAATGATAATTAAGGTGTAACCCAAAATGAAATTAATTATTTAGATATCATATATATCATATATATCCAGTATATATATATATATATATATATTTATATATTTATAATAGTACATATCATTTGGAGGTAAGAAATGAAATGCACTGTTAATGGATACGGTAAGCCGTATGTACGGATGAACGCTACTTTCATTACTATATCTTATTTTAATGGAATTAAAAAATAATGATACATAGGTATATTATAATTCCAGTATAATATCATATATAATATCACTAACTCCATTTTTTATACGTCCCACATATGGCATTAACGAGTCATATCATTTTGAGGTGGCGGTAGTCTGCACTTCCTCAAATGCAATTATCGCGTTTACCCATATTGGAAACCATAAAGGTATGATATAAAAAAACTAAAGAGGAATTAAGAATACATAAAAATAATATATATCATATATAAATATAGTTTCATCTTAATGGAAACTGTGATAGGCGGTAGGAGATAATCGAACAATCGTCGTCTCGTGAGGTGTCAGTTTTTCATCCACAGAAACAATATGTTCTTCACCCATTAGATGAAGGTGTGTGTAAGTATAGATTTAATACTTCTCATAAGAACATCATAGTATATTTAGGATGCTGGTGTTGTTATAAAATAAAGGAATAAAAAGAGTTCAGGGGTTGGAGAAGTAAAATTAAATTAAGAAGTTTAGAAAAACTGTTACATTTAATTTGGGTAACTTCCTTTGGTTTGAACCAAGAATACTTTTTGAAGTACTTATGCCTAAGGTAAGGCTTATACGAGGAGGAGAGGGATGTATGGAGATTAATAGTGTAGAGGTTGGATGATCCAAAAGGCTTGAAATGTGTGAGGAATAGGTTATAAGTGAGGGAATTTTATAAGGGGGAGAAGGGTCTCTTAAGGAAAGTGTAATAATATTATTTTATTATATAAAGATATTCGGTTTCTAAAGGTCCAAAAATCTTTAGAGTTGAAGATATGATGACTCATTGTCGAAATAAAATCATCCAATAAGAATTGGACAAGTTTTGGATGTTATTTTAATATTTATAATCTTATTTATTTAAATGATTTATTAATTAGGTAAACATTGAACCATTATTGCGTCATAAATAATTTTAATAATTCGATATCTAAAAATTATAAAAAAACTACCATGACATAGGAAATTTTATTAAATTTACAATGAATATTTATAGTCAACAGGATTACTTATATAACACAATATAAGAATTAATTGACTATAAGATTTTTGTTTATTTCATTTTTCCATTACATTAAATTAATTAATCTAAAGTGTCATTATCATTCATAAGTGGCCCCATGGAGCCCTAAAATAGACCCAAAGATGTCCATTGTCGTTAATTACTCAACCAATAAGGTTTGGACATGTTTTAAAGTAATTTTGAATTATTATAATATTCTTGTTACCTTGAATTAACTTATTTACCTTTAACCGCGGTAAATTAAAGTCAAAAGTTACTATTCATCAAAAAAATAATTTAATCTTATTTAACAAAATTTTAATTACTAATAAAAACCATGTATGTTGGATATTCAAAATTAAAATCACATAAGTGGTAAAATTTCATTTAAATGAAAAATTCAGATTTTTAACTACTACAAAGTGGTTTCACTATTCATCAAAAATTGAATTTTTTCAAAAAAATACCAAAAATTCAGTCTAAGCTATATATGATATTCTGAATTCAAAAATGTTTTCTATTTTTCCAAATTCAAAACATTAAAGTGGAATTAATTAATTTAAAATTAATTCCTGTTGTCAAAACAAATAGCGTGTTTTTAAGAAAAAATAACTATCAAAAGATTGACACTTGTTTATGTCCACTTTCAAAGTGAAAATAATTATAATGACTGAAACTTGATTAAATGGTAAAAATATATTATAATTAAACTTTAAAACCAATTAAAAATATAATCTATCCATAGAAATAAATTATATTAAATCACAGTTTTGAATTTAAATACAATATTATCACTATTCATTAAAAAATGAACTTTATCAGAAAAATTCCAAACAATTTACACAAATTAATTTTTTATGTCCCGATTCTAAATATGTATTTTATATAGTCATATAGACTGTATTAATGTGACAAAAACTATATTGAAAGAGGGTTCACCATTAAAAGGTGGTAAATCGACCATTTAATTTAAATTATGCTTAAAATTAGATTCATTTATATTTTACGTCTCTAACATTTTATTGGATAATTGTAAATACATTTATCAAACATGTATAATCATATTATAGTTAGTTTTTTTAATTCCAACCAATACAACGACTAGGAGTTAACTACCATTTAAAATAATAATATTATATTATTAGTGTGCAACGTATGATTTCAAAGAAACTTGTTGTTGCGTATCGGGTTCGCTATCAGACATAGAAACCCCATTAAAGTAAATTTAATATTTAATTCACAAATAATAATAAATATAAAATATGTATTATTCATTATTTACCTGGGATGTTACACCATCAGTACTAGGTCATTGATTAAAGGATCTCTTTGAATCCCCATCACGGACCGTACAACTAGGTCTTTCCTGCTTAATGCATCAGTTACTTTTTTTTCTCTTCCAGGATGATAATGAATTGAACAATAATATTCGTTAATATTTTCCAACAATATCCTTTATCCCATGTTAAATTCCATTTGTACGAAAATATACTTCAGACTTTGATGGTCTATTTATATATCACAATTCTCCCCATAAGGATAGTGCCTCCATATCATTAGAGCGAAAAATGACCACTGCTAACTCATTATCATGCATATGATATTTCATTTCATGGGTCTTCAACTATCGAGATGCATAAGAAATGACTTTTTCTTTTTCCATGAGGACTCACCCAAGCCCTTTTAGGGATGCATCGCTAAAAATAATGATTCCTTCTCCATGTGAGGGAAGTGTTTATAGGGGCGCGGTAACCAATCTCTTCTTCAACTCTTGGAAACAGTCCTCACACTTCTTTTTCCATAGGAAATTGACTCATTTTTAAGTTAACGTGGTTAATGGATAATAAATTCATGAAATTTTTTTCACAATCCTCTTGAACTATGTTACTTAACCAAGGAAACTATGAATCTCGATTATTATTTTCGGTTGAGGACACTCCTCTAAAACTTTTTTCTTTACTGGGTCAATTGTGAATCCTTCATTGGTTAAAACGTACCCCAATAAAGCTACTAGTTGTAACCAAAATTCAAATTTTCTGAACATTCCAAAAATCCTTACCTTTCATAGTGTTTGAATAATAACCCTTATTTGATCCTCATACTCCTTAAGAGTTTTTTAATATATCATAATATCAATAATAAAAACTACCAAAAAGTTATCAAGGTAGTCCTTAAATACTCTATTAATCAAATCCATAAAAATAAAATGTTCTTTAGTTTGTTCTAAGGGCATAAAAACAAACTCATAATGCACATATCTTGATCAGAAGGAATATTTTGGAATATCATCTTTCTTCAACCTCAATTGATGATAACTGTAACAAAGATCAATCTTAAAAAATAATTGATCCCTATGAATTAGGTCAAATAAGTCATAAATTATTGGAAGAGGTTATTTTTTCTTCACTATGATCCCGTTCAGTTCTCTATAATCAATTAATAGCCACATTGATCCATCCTTCTTCAAAAATAGAACAAGTTCTCCCCATAGAGACACAATCGGTCGGATAAACCAATTCTCCAAAAGATCTTTGAGTAGTTTCTTTAATTCCTTGAGCTCCACATTTTCCATCTTATATGGGGTCTTTATTACTAGATGAGATCCAGCTATGAAATCAAGGGTGAACTATAACACTCTTTTTGGGGGAGGTCTGGGTAACACCTCAAGAAACACGTCAATGTATTCCTGGACGATGGGGAAATTTTCTATCTTTATACTCTCATATCCTTATTCTTCACTGATAAACTCTATAAAGAAGGATATAGGTTGTTCTACTAGAAAAATATCGGGATAAATTATTTCTCCATGGATGATAAACGTAGGTTTTCCATTCAGGACTACTAAGATTTCCTTCTACATTTGGTCATACCATTATATTTTGAGATCCAGAACATCCCTAGTATAATGTCGAATTCTAGAATGAGAATGACTACTAGAATTGGGATAGATTGTTCTCACCAATGTAAATACTATAGTTTCTAAACACTGACGATTCTTGGATAATCCCACCGGGAGTCTTGACAGATAACTCTACATTTAGAAATTAAGGGGTTGATACTAAATTCATTGAAAACTTGGAGGAAATAAAAGATAGCATAGAACCAAAATCAAACCATGTACTTTTTGGATTTGAGATAACAAAAAGAGTACCTTCCACCACATCATTAAGAGGTTTAACATCAACAATCATGATAGAAAAAGGATGACCTTTCACCCTTAGCCTTTTCTAAGGATGAAGTTGGTTCCCCTTTACTTCCATCATATTCGGATAGTGATTGGAAAAGTTACCATGTTTTCCACACATGTAGAAATCGAAATTAAGTAGGGCATACACCATATTACCTTTTTCATTAGTGTTTGGGAGTGTAGGATTCACCTCACTATGATAATTTCTTGCGATATGGCCTTGTCTTCTACACTTGTATCACTTCTCGCTCACAAGCATGTGGTTCCCCGAATGCATCTTCCAACATTTATTACACATGGGAAGTTTCACTTACTTGAATCCTATTTCATGATCAAAGATCCTCCATAATCAAGGATCCATTGATCTATTCTTTTCATTGGGTTTATGAGACAACTTCATCTCACAAAACTTCAGTTCAACATTCATTTCACTCTATACGATATCATCATAGCTTTCACAGTCTCGTTTGGATAGATTCATCCGTAGATGAGGTCTTATTCCACCAAAGAATATATCAACCTTACCATTTGGATCTATTAAAAATTTAGAGGTGTTATGTGAAAGCCTTGTAATGTTCATCTCATAGCTCCCCACATATTTATTCTCATTCTTCTTTAGCTCAATAAATTCCTTCTCCATTTTTGTTCTCATAGAATTTGGGAAATAATTATTGAAGAAGATCCCTCTGAACTATTACCATCCCATAGATTAAACCTCCACATTTTATCTTTTACTTTTAAAAATCTCCCACAACAGATATAATTCTACCTCTAAGTATTAAACAGCCACAATGTCCTTCTATTTTTTCGAATAGCGGAGAATAGAAAATATATTCTTGACAGAGATGATCCAGTGTTAAGAAATAAACGGGTTAGTAGATCCATTAATGTTCAGTGGTTGTTGACACATAAAGGAATCAATAGTATTTTCTTCTCTTCATGGAGAAATCAGTCTCCCAGCTTGATTCAAGTTATTGCCCATAACTTGAGTTGGTTGGTTCATCATTCTCATGAAATTTTCCATTTTGGCATCCATCAGAGCTCCGTCAGTGGATGGTCCATTGGGGTCACCATTTCCACAGTTACTCCTATTTCCCACAATTTTATAAAAGAATAAAACATTATCTAGAAACTTATTTCATTTATGAATTTCTGAAATAAATAGTGTTTTATTTCATAAAACATCATGCTTAAAAATTACTTTCCTCTATAAATCCTTCACAATGATTCATAAAAAGATAGTGATTAAACAAATATATCCCCCAAGAGTTTCAAACTAGATATAAATCAAGGCTCATTGTCATGTACCATGATACCCTGGGTTAAGAACCAAACTCCTTGTTAGAGTTTTCACTTCTAGGAACATTTGTGCCAGAGCCACATCAACTTGTTCGTATCCAAACAAGGTTCTTTTTCGGAAACCACTTACTTAATATTTCACCAAAATACTAGGAATATTTCCTATATTTCATATTTTCAATAGGGTTATTCATAATTTTTTCATATACTAATTTAAAAAAATAACTAAACTATACATTTATACAAACTATGGCATACAAACTTTTTATTACATAACTTTTCATTACATTTTACAAAAAGAGGATCTTAAAATTCTAGTGTATTGGAAATCAAGAACAAAATACATGAAAACATTAAAAATTCTTCTAATACAATTTTAAATCGTCATTATAGGTTCATCCTATTTACAATTACTAAATCTCATAACCTGAATACATACATCAAAGGAATGTGTGAGCATAAGGCCAAGTAAGGAAAACAAGTTAAAGATTTTACATGTGATCTTGAGCGATATCAATAAGAAAATGGGGGATATCATAAAGGAATTATAAAGAGGAATATCAAAACAACAATAACATGAATAATAACTTGAATATGTGGTTAAAAAATTAATTTAGACATTCAAGAATATATCACCAAGATCCATCCAAAAGGTTTCATAAATTTAGTAAGGTTATTTTCCACCGTATAGTAAAACTTGTCATCTCTAGATATTAAATTCTTTAACCAATGCATTAAAGAGATACCATGGAACACCCTTAATATTTATTAATTTTCATTTGAGCTACATATATCATAATAAAAAATTTCATAAATAACCTATATAGAATAAAATAAATGGGTTTCATATCAACATCACGTCGTTTAAAAACGTGCTTAAAAATAAGCTCCTTTTTTCATTTAAATCCCACAAAAACTAGAGGTGGAATTCATGTATGTTATTCATAGGATTAAAATATATCATTTTTACATCTATGTGAATGTAACTGGAGAATATTTATTTTTGTGTCTTCATAAAAGAAAATAAAATAATTTCTTGATAAAAAGAGAGATATTTTTATAAGAAAATGTTACAGCGTAACGACTATGAAGCAAGGTATTAAAAAACATTAAAAAAAGAGGGTAAAAGGGTCTAACATACATAAATGAATCATAATAAATTATATTTACATAATAAAATAGAAATAAGAACATGGTTTGGAAATCGTAAATATAAACCACATAAAAGAGAATTTGAATGAAAAAAGTTGATAATTCCCTTATGAAAATTCTACAGCCCCATAGTGTCACTTAAAAATTCAGAAATTGAGTTGATGTGAGTTAAAAGGGTCTCTAATTATTTAGAAATAAAATGGAAAGAAATATGGATATTGAATTACAACCCCCAATATAAGATAATTTCAATTTGAAGACATACTCCTAAAATAAGTTATTGACTAAAAGAGGAGAGTGAAAGAATCCCTTACCTTGAAGGGTAACTTAAAAAACTCGAATGTTGTGGCCTTGGGGGGCTTGAGGGAAAATTTGGAGGACTCCTTGAGAGGTACAAAACAAGAGCCTCATTGAGTATTATTTTTGAATGAATGTAATGATATAATGTACTGGTATTTATAGAAAAAGTGGGGGAATATTTTATTAAATTCCATGGGACACCTCATTAGTGGTATTTGTAAAACCACATGATTTCCAATATTATTGGCCACTTGGGACAACTCATAACATATATTAATATTCAAAAGTCAGTTATAATTATTATATCATGATTACAACATTAGTGATGTCATTAGATACACTCAAACTGAAAATAGTATTTTTACAATTCACCAAAAACATAATTATTCCAGAAAAATCTGAAAAAATCACTCTAAACATTTTTCGATGTGTAAAATCCAAAAGTGAACATAATTTGATAATAATTAATTTCATTTTTAATTAATTAAAACAAATAAAATATTAATAATTGCCTAAAAATTTGGAAAACATTTATTTACTTATACAATTATATAATTATATCACATTACCGGTTAAGATGACCAAAACATATTTA
The DNA here is from genome assembly GCA_963277665.1 of Viscum album. Classification (NCBI taxonomy): domain Eukaryota; kingdom Viridiplantae; phylum Streptophyta; class Magnoliopsida; order Santalales; family Viscaceae; genus Viscum; species Viscum album. The sequence goes on along the minus strand of OY728123.1, from coordinate 1,735,672,043 downwards.
TACCTCCTTAGGTGATGTTACAATTCCATTGGTAAAATTATCAACCATAGGGTTAAAATTACTATTCTAAATGGTAAAGTAACTATACACAATAAAAATATTTTGATATTATTGAACAACATTTTTCACCATAATTACAACCATGTACGTCTGATTTTTGAAAATAATTTCATAGAAAAAGTTATTTATTAATTAAATGTTTTTATAATATTCATTAAAAAAAACTCAATTCATCAAATTGGAAATTGTTATAAAATTTCCAAAAATTCAGCCTAGGTTAATATTGACATTTGATATTCAAATATGATGTTTATTTTACCATTATAATTCTCTATGAATAGTAAATCTTTGAAAAGTTCAATTTTTACATCTGAAATCAATTTTTTTTAATTTCTATTATTTAAACATATACTTTATTTGGGATAGATTTTCATTAAACAAGAATGATTAAAAACAATTTTATTTGTACTATGGGATTATATAAAGTGTCTAAGGCCCCATTACATAGCCCCTTATGACAACTACCTAGGATCTATGAGTAAGGTGTGCAATGGTGATAGAATCATAGGGTGGATTTGACAACATTGTCCGAGTGGTGATTTATATTAGTCTGAAATTATCCCTTAATTGATTCCATTCTTGATTAACATGTTGGAGTTAGGCTTGGTATTTGTCTAGAGAAAAGCCCAGTGACACTACCTTCATCCCAAGCATTGACAGATGGGTTTTTTACGTATCGAGTCTGAAAGATGTGGCCATCAACTCTTCTTTATGTATTAATTATCAATATCCATTTCTATTTACAAACAATAATAAAAAAGGTCAGAGTTTAGTTTCCAACAGTCATATTGAACAATGGTCATATAACATTCCAAACCCAATGTTCTCATTTTAATTATACTCACTTAATTAAATAAAGGATATAGTTTTGTTTAGTATAAAATAAAATAACATACTAATTTAAGAAACAAATATTATTCAAGAGTTTAGGTCATTACAAACCACATGGGGATGCAGTGTAGATCATGGGGCCTTTTTCTTTACATAGTAGTGGATATAATTTGTTCCACATGGAGGTTCCATGTGGTGGTTCCATGTGGATGGTAAGGCAGTATAGGGTGGTGGCCTCTTCTTACTTAGGCCTTCAATGTGGATGGAGGAGCCTTCGAAAAAGTTTCATGAGGGTTGACATTGGCTTCAGAGATACTCCATGGAGACTAGTGTCATCGACAATGAATATCTGAATGAGATTATTCTTTTCCACCATCAGTTATTGATGTTCTTAGGTGGTATAAAAGTGGCTGTCCATAACGAGGGAACAACAGAGACGTAGATCGATGGATCTATGTTTCCCAATATCAGTACGAGTAGAGAAACTCATTTTTCAATTAGATTTACAATAATCTGTAAAAATTATATCCCATATCAAAATGATTAGTTTCAGTTTTAGATCTTATAACTCAAATAGAGACATCTTGTTTTTAGATTCCCACATCTGGGTGGGCTCCCGGACACACACACAAACACCCAAATGTGATGAGCCCCACCTCTCGACTGGTATCGGCCTTCTAGCCTACCATGGATGCCAAGGGCTAGACTCTATGCATGATCATAATCTAATCACCCAGCTTTCCCTCATCCATGATTTCTGGCCATCCCCCTTTGGTCAAGCTTGGTGTTTTTGTGATTGATTTGAGGAATAGCCTCCTTTCCCATTTTATTTATTAATCTTCTTTATAAAATTTTACACTTATAAAAATCTCCAACTCCATCATATGAATACCAATCAAAATCAATGAAATTATAAATTAAATTAACATCCAAAAATCAACTCTATTTTTTAATTAATATTCATTTTAATTGTGCAACTATAATTTCCTAATTATTTATAAAACATAGATATTCAAGGTCATTTAGATCACAATTTCATTTAAAACATTGATTTTTTTAAAGATATGCCCAAAAAATGAGTGTGTAAAATACCCCCCACATAAACCATGGTTATCATCAATAATTAAATATCATAAATAATAATCAGAGGGAACCAATTATACCATTATTTAAATTTCATTTTAATGAAATAAAACAATTATCAATGTTAAAGCAAATTTTCAGAAATCAGCATAAAATATCATGTTTACTTCAAAATTTTAAAGGAGATAATTAAATCAATAATTCTAATTCCTCATAATTGAAAATCGTGGATTTTATTCATCCATCCATGTATTTTTCTCATTTTATTATTATTTAACTTGCTAAATTATGATTTACCTCTCATTTAATTTTTTTTCTCTCATCACTCATTATATAAACTCAATTGGAGTTATGATAATATCATGAAAACATGATCCATATCCATAGGCTTGTGAAGGAATTAAATTCTCCGCATTATAAATAAAAAATGCATAAAAATTCTTAAGGACATTTCTTTAAGGTTCAAATGAATATAATGACTACTGTTGGAAGGATCTGATGTTTTAAATATTAATTCTTTAGGTGGAGTTTTATCTCTTAAAGTACTATGTATGATATTAAAAGTGAAATCTCAATCAACTTCCACCCTTAAAATTGTAAAAAAATATTACTTAACTGAAACATAATGTAAGGGTTATGATCATATTAATAATTAATGAATGATTTTTTCATCCTCTTTAATATATTTTTCTACTTTTATACTTTTTTTCAAATAAAATTTTTGTTTTTTTTCATTAGTTATTCTTAGAATAACCCTCACATATACCACCTAAATACATATGATAAAAATCATAGGCCAAGTGATGGTTATTTTTTGTTTTATAAAATCCCAACACAATTTTCATTTTTTTGGTTATTTTTGTCATTCTTTTGTCAATTTTTTCATTTTTTCCTTTTTAAGAGGATAAAAATATTACATAGTATAATGAATATGTTAATTTCCAAATCCCACAATATAGCTACCCCACACTACATTCATGTAATTTATTTCATCATATTATTCATAAATCCCTTCACCCCCACACTTCGACATTAAAATATCATGAAAATAATAATAGAAGGGTAGGAATGGATAAACATGTCTTGAAATATGAATCACTTCTAAAAAGTTAATTCGTAGTTCTATGGAAAAATAATTATTGATGTAAAGATTCTCTTTAAGGATAAGTGTCTTTTAAAAGTTTACCAAATAATTTTAAATGTGTTCTTACATAGTCAAAATAATGAAAATTTCAAATTCAAGTTATATTTTGCGAACTGTCCCAAGATCTATCAAGAAATACGCAAAAGAATAAATATGAAGTTCTTGGTATAGAAGTCATCTCATGAATGGAAATATGATATTATAAAATCACTCAATGAATTACTAATAATAATAAATCAATTCCCGTGGTTTTTATAAATTCATTGCATGAAAATAGTTTGGGAAATTTAATTTACATAAATCAACTAATTAACTCAAATAGTGTGTCTTCATATTATTATAATTGCTTTACTCTATTAATCCAAATATATGTTTTACTCATTAAATATTATTAACATTGAAATATAAAAAAGGGAATCATATGATTCTATGAAACTCATTTTTCCTATAAAAGTGATGTAAATCATGAATTCAAGTGTGGGAATAAAATTCCAATTTTTTTATCAAAAAAAAAGTTGTTGGAAAAACAATAATGGAGTTTAAAAGTTCAAAATTAAAAGTGAAATCCATTTTCTATGAAGCTTTGTCCCCTATCCTCCTTGGTTTTTTGGGGTTGACTTGTTCCATCATAATAATAAAAATGTCAATTAATTAATTAAGCACAATTTTACTGACATTTAATCTAGAAAATATAAGAGGGAGTAAGGATATATGCTAGACTAATATTAAAAGTTAAATTTAAAATCCAATAAACCAATTAAAAGGGATAATTCTTGGTATGATACCCCTAGTGTGCCATGAATTTTTACTACCTTCAGAGGGAAGTACCATAAGTTATCAAAAGTATATGGTGGATGGATCTTGTTACACATTAATAACCACATGTGGATTTTATAGATTGTTCTCATTCATTCATAGTGAGGAATGATCCACGGAAAAAGTATATCAGATCCCTCCATTCACAATTAGGTATATCTTTAATGGTGGAAGTATGATCAGGTATGGATCATCCTCATTCTTGGTTGCTACTTTTGAAACATCATTCTTCTTTTTCAGTGGTGGATTAATTTAGGATGTCTGACTTAAATGATTAGGGTGAATGAAAACATGTATTTTTTACATGAACAAAAATTGAATTTTAATCTTTAATAAGTTGTTTCTCCCTTCCAATATGGGCATCCATGGTCTTGATTTCCTTTGGATCAGCTAAATGGAATTCTACATGTGTCTCCTCAAAAGTATGTTCATCAAAATTAGTGAGTTATTTGTGTCCCTCAATTTGTTCATATTTGGTTTATTTATCTTCTTATAAGTCATTGAAATGATTATATGAATCTAAAAATAAAAATCATTGGGAATTAATATTTATTTCATATTTAATAAAATAAAATAAATTTTATTTTGATATAAGAATATATCCTTGTATTTTTTTTTCATTTTCTTCTTTAACGGTGAGTTCCTCTTATAGTTGGACGGTTGTTAGTGGAGGTAGTTAGTCTGGATCATCAATTATTTATTCAAATAACACCTATTGGTTGGTTTCTTCCACAAAATCTAGAGTGAAATGATATTGTACTGACTCTTTTACTTTATAAGGAATGGGGTGATCATGTTATATTCCATTATCATTCTAGAAGTCATCCAAATTTTGTTTACCTACCATAGTTTTCTTATTATGAAATTCTAGCTCATAAAGGACCCACTACATCTTATCATGATACTCCTCAATTTGATCATTGAGAGGGCTGGGAAAATGATGGACATCTAGTTGTGAGTCAAACTAATTTTTGCCTTCAGTAAAATTTTGATTCATCAATTGCACGTATTTCTTGTCCTCTAATCATTTCAATTCTATTTTGAGATAATATACCATGACCATAAAATATTTTGGCAAGAGGCCTACTTCTATGTTGATGTGCTTTTATTTGACCATTATTATAAGAATTTCAACTCTTATTTGGATATTCTGCTCATTATAATCTATTTCTAGTACTTAAATCAATATTTTTTTGTTCCATGTATTGTAAAAATGATCATTTGAAAACATCATGGAAAAAAGAATTTTTTATATGTTTTTAAGAAATAAAATCTATCCATAATGTGAAAATATAAAAATTATCAAAATTAATGAATGTATCCCTGGACATAGTTCCATTTTTGATAACACACCTTTCATAAGGTGTAGAAAAATAAAATTTATTTTCCATGTGTAGCATAGTGGATGACCAGGTTCATATCACTTGAGGAGTTTCTCATTTTTTAAGTCACTTATTATAAAACACCAACATTACTTTTGTTTTACTTTTCAATTATTTATAAAACACATGGAGTAATTTTTTTGTATTTTTATACTTTTTTGAAAAATGATTTTACACACAATATGGAATTCTAAACTAACACACATAGCTAAACAAGATGAAATTTTAAAGAATGATCTTGGTCTTAGGTTCGGTTTTGGGTTCAATCATTCTTCTCTTCTATTTTTTTAATTCTATTTTTTATAATCCTAACATGGGATATCATAATAAATCACTATCCTTTTATTTATAATTAAAAAACTCTAACATTACTAAATCAATTTATATTCCACCTCCTCCTATAATCAAGGTTGATAGGACACCTTGGTCATGGGTGTGCCCTCTTTCAAGACCTTGATCAATTGAATTTTGTTTCATACATTAATAGGTTCAACTCCATTGTGATAAGAGAATATAAAATGGATATAGGGAAATTAATTAAGATAAAAATATAGAAATATAACTTCATTGCATATCCAATGGGACTATCACCATATCCATACATTCCACTCTCATATATCACAAACATAAAATAAACTATAAGAATAAAATAAATAACACCATGACCTCCCATGGGAAAAGCCTCAATTCGAACCCTAATAGTCATGGGTAATAGATCACTTTGTGTAAATATAGAAGAAAAGAAGATAGAAATAAAATTAAAAGGGAAGATATGAGAGAATAAGAATAAAACACTTATATGAAATCAGAAAAACAAAATAGAATATGAAGAGGGAGAGAAAGTGAGAATAAAATAAAATGAAATGAAATATATCTAATATGTAGAGATAATGTTAAAATAATGAAACGAGATGTAATAAAAATAAATATAAGAAGGATAAAAATAGGATAATAAGAAGAGAAATGGTGGATCACCCATGAAATTAAAATGCATTGATTGATTTAATAAAATAAAATATAAAATTACTTTTAATATCAAACCAAATAAAAAAATAAAATTTAACAAATAAAATAAAAATTAATAAACAAAATATTAGCAGTATCTTTAACAATCCATGGTGAATTCCCAGTCATGAGTATGAAGACTATTTTGTGGCCAAGGAAAGCCTCTTTTTCTATAAGAAATTAGAAGCCTCTATTTCCAAAACACTGGTTATGACGTATCTGTCTCTATGCTTGTAGTATCCATATTTAAATCCCCTATGAGAATCACTATTATTTGAAATAGGAAACACCCGAGGATATTTTGTGTGTCCGTATTTGGAATAGAACAATTCAATGCGGGGAAGTAGTGTAGATCATGTGGCCTTCTCATTTCAATGGCATGGTATAATGGGTGATTCTATGTGGGAGTTCCATGTTGCAGTTTTTGAAGCTGTGGGTAGTGGCATACCCTCCTATGAATATTGAAGTGGTCAAAGGGTCCTTTAAAAATGGATTAATGAGGGTCATCCATCGATTCAGATATACTTTATGACGATCACTAGTGCCAATGGTGAGGATCGAGTCAATATTGTGCTTCTATAATTATAGTTATAGAAGTTCTTAGGTGGTGCAGTAGTGGAAGGTGAGGCAGAAGGTGCACCGATGGAGGAGCTTGGAAGAGGTACATGGTTTGGGATTTGTCTAAGCAGAGAAGCGCATTTTTAAATGGGATGAAAAAACCCCAAAAATTCCACCCCACATTAAAACGATTAATTGATGGATTAATGATTTTTAATCATGGTGTCACATCTATTTTTCAGAAGCTTGATCCAAGGTGGGATTCCAGACACACATGCACATACCCACATGTGTCAACCAACACCGCTTAGCCCACACATTCCATTTGACCTTCCATATTCCCAAGAGGTGGACTCCATGTGGTCTCTCCCTCTAGGATGCTTTCTTTCCCTCAACCATGATTGGTCTATTGTTACCCTTTTATTTTTCTAGGTGGCTTCATTTTTGATGTTGAGGGCTATCTTCCTTGGCCATTTTTTTTTGTTAAACTCCTCAAAAAAATTTAACACATAGAAAATTTTCAAACCCACTTAAAATAATTCCCTTAATAATAATTGAAATCATAAATAAAATTCATATCTAAAAACCATGCCTCTTAAATTCATTCATCACTATTTCAATTACACAATTATAATTTCCCAATTTTTAATAAAAATTGAAATTAAAGGTTATTTAAATCAAAAATTAAATTAAAAACAATTAATATTTTAAAAACTAGTCATGAAAAATGAGTGTTAAGAAAATATTTTTATTAATACTCACGGAAAATGTATAAATTTCCCTATTGAAAAATCCAATATATATGGTATTGGAACTGAGAATATGATGGATATACTGTAATGCCCCGACCCTAGAATCGAGGAGCCGGTGCATTATTTTAACACATTGGCATTATTACAAGGAATCAAGTCCTGATAGACCGATCAGTTTAGTAGTCTTGGAAACAAGATATTTACATAAGTTCAACACTTCAACTTGAAATGAAAAACAACACTATTTTATTCCATTTGAAACATCCAAGATTCCAAGATTATTCCTGCAATTCACACTTAACTAATTTCTTCATGTCCTGGGAAAATGAAACATGAGAAAGGGGTGAGCTTAAAATATCAGTAAGAGTAAGCAATACAACGGAAGATAACATAAACATTAGGCATGGTGAATAATTGAAAACACATGAATTTACAAATAATAAACATGAACACTTTATGGCAGGAATGTGAGCTCAGTAAATAATGAAATATTAAAACAAAGTCATGGGTATTATACTAGTTTAATAACCACATGAAATATCAATAGAAAATCTCATGATGATGGAATGCATAATGTCGGACATTCTGAAACATTTTTCAAGGCCTCATCCAAAATGTCTAAAAATGATTAAGCCCTCGGCCAAAACAATATATTAAAAATTGGGGAAGGAATCGGCCAATTCCATGTCTAGTTGTCTCATGAGACCCACTGATGCACCGAAGAGCTATAATGGGCTCCACCCATCACGTAATAAGTCCAATTCATTCCCCATAGGAAATGGGTGAAACATAATCTAGACATTCTTATTAAAACTAGCATACTAAATGTCAATACATTAACCTCAAACAATGAATGGCATAAAAATGGCACATCCACAGTCAAACATAACACAATCAATACAATATCGAAGATTGTATTAAAATAAATTAACCTCAATCGAGAATAATGAATGATATTTACATAGATGAAAATAATCATTAAAACTATATGAGAGAAATATCCCCCTTTTTCTTAAAACGCTTAAAAGTCTCACTATTTATCAAGAAGTCATTTAAAATATATTTTTTAATAAAAGTGTCCCAAACCACTTTAAAAATTTTAAAAGGGATTTTAATTTGAAAAAATTAATGTCAATATAAATAAATCATCAAATCCATTTTTAAAACAATTACATTGATGAGAAAGGTTTATAAGAATAAATCTTTAAAATGTTTAAAAATGATATTTTAGTTAGAGTTTCTAACCAAATGAGATACACTTGAATACAAATAATTGAGGTAGTAAAATCTTATAATATCATTATAATAAAGTATTTCATGATGTACTAAGTCAAATGATAGTATATACACCATATAAAAGTGAATTGGTTCATAATAACAAAGAAGTCTCAATGGAATGTAAATTGAGATAAAGTCCCTTATAAAGATAGTATCCTTATGTTAAGGATAAATCAATGAAATTATTATGTGTGAAAAATATAAATAAAATCAATATGATTGGATATTAAGTGTAAATAAATCACAATAAATTCAGACATATTCTTGTAAAAATAACACCAATGACTTGGATGTTTAACTCAATGACTGGAAATTGAGTTAAGATTTCTCTTATCCAGTTCATATCAATGACTTGAGAAATTATCAATGGGTTGATTATGTTTACTAAAATAATATCCACAAAACTGGTAGTGAAAATTAGTATATAAATAATAAATAGTTATTAAACACATAATCTTGGAGTAAAATAGTCAATGAAGTCAGCGTAATCCCACTAAGTGGAAATTGAAATTTGAAATTCCCTTATTGATTTGGTAACTTATGAAAGATAAACCTCATGAAAGTAGGATCATAAAATTAAATTTTAAATACCCATAAATTAAATTATATTACACCAAGATTACAATAATAGAAACTATATAAGCCAAACAAAAGTAAATAGTGTCCAATATAGCATTAATCTCCCAGGAATAAAAAGTGAGATGAAAAACCCTTACTTCGTAGTAATCAACTGAGTCATATGAACAAAAGTTAATAACCACCAAATGAATCACAGAATACCATGAATATAAAGAGAATCATGATAATATATATCAAATTTTAGTACACAATAGACCCCATCTAATAAATATGAGGAGAATAACGGAAATCTCATAGAATTAAAAGTTAGATTAGAAACCCCTTACCTCAAGTCCGACTTGTCTTGTATGTTCATTGTTCTTCCTGAATAATAAAATTAAGTTAATTTATACCTGATTAAAAAAAATTTCAAGTTTATTATTCTTTTTATATCACTTATTACCTTGCTATAACAATTAGTTAATTATTTGAGTTCATATTAGATATTTTATCGATGTTCGGAACTTGAGTAAAAAATTAACTTGTTATAAATTCAATTTTTCCATGTGGTCAAAAGTCCATTATATCCAGAATGATATACATGATTTACATATCATATATATATATATATTATATATCTAGTATATATATATATCTATTTATAATAGTACGTAACATTTGGAGATAAGAAATGAAATGTATCGTTCATGGAGACGGTAAACCGTACGTACGCATGAATGCTACTTTCATTTCTATTTTTGTATTTTAATAGAATTAAAAAATAATGATAAATAGGTATAATATAATTCCAGTATAATATTATATATAATATCATTAATTTAATCTTTTATACATATCACATAAGGCATTAACGAGTCATATCATTTTGATGGGGCGGTAGTCCGCACTTACTCAAATGAAATTATCGCGTTTTACCCATAATGGAATCCATAAAATAATTATATAAATGGAAAATACATAAAAATAATGAAAAAATAAACATAATAAATATATCATATATAAATAATGTTCCCTATTAATGGCCACCATGAGAGGCAGTAGGAGATAATTGAACAATCATTGTTTCTTGAGGTGTTAGTTTTCCATCCACAGAAACAATATGTTCTTCGCCCATTAGATGGAGGTGTGTGTAATTTTAGTTTGAATACTTATCATAAAAACATCTTAGTATATTTAGGATACTGTTTTTGTAATAAAATAAATTAATAAAAAGTTTTTAGGGGGTTGGATAAGTAAAATAAAACAAAATAAAACAAAATAATTTAAGAGAAAGCTTTACCATTAATTTGGGTAACTTCCTTTGGTTTGAACCAAAAAGAATTATTAATGTGACTTCTGCCTAAGGTAAGGCTTCTATGATAAAGACGGGGATCTTGAGAGATTAATTTGGTAGTGGTTGGACAAGCCAAGGGGCTTGAGACTTGGGTGGAATGGGTTAGAAGTTGTGTCTTTTTATAAGGTGGAGGAGTGGCTCTTTAGGAAAATGTGAAAATATTATTTTATTATATAGTGATATTCAGATTCTAAAGGTCAAAAAGTAATTAAAGTAGAAGATAATATGACCCATGGTCTAAATAAAATCATCAAATAAGAATTGGATTGGTTTTGGATATTATTATAATATTAATACTCATATTTACTTAAATCATTTATTAATGAGGTAAATACTACAAACTTATTGTATCATGAATAATTTAATTCATTTGATTCCTAAAAATTATAAAAAATTTACCATAATTTAGTAAATCCTTTTATCTATCTAATGATTATTTTTATTTTAATCTATGACTTATATAACCCCTTTTAAAAATTGATATACTAAAAGATATTTGTTAATGTCATTTTTGTCTTTACTTTAAGTTAATTAAAATAAAGTGTCATTATCATTCTTATGTGGCTCCTTGGGGTCCCCAAACTGATAAAAGGATGCTAATAGTCATCCATTACTCATACAATAAGGTTATGATAATTTTTAATCTAATTTTTTATTATTAAAAGTTTCTTTTTACCTTTAATTACGCTATTTACCTTTAACCGTAGTAGATAAAAGTCAAAAGTTACTATTCACACAAAATTATTTTCATCATATTGAACCAAATTTTACATACTAATAACAACCATGTATCTTCGATTTTTGAAATTAAATTTACAAAAGTGATAAAATTTCATTTAAATGAAAAAATCGGATTTTTAACTACTACTTCGTGGTTTCACTATTCAGAAATTTTTTTAAGTTTTTCAGAAATATAACAAAAATTCAGCCTAAAATATATTTTATATTCCGAATTCAAAAATGATGTATATTTTACCAAATTTAAAACATATAATTTGGATACATTAAATTAAAATTAATTCCCATTGTCAAAACAAATAGCGTGTTTTTAAGAAACAATAACTATTAAAAGATTAACACTTGTTTATGTATAATTTCAAAGCGAAATTCATTCCAATGAACAAAATTGGATTAAAAGGTAAAAATATAATCTAATTACACATTAAAAACAAATTAAAATATAATCTAACTATATATATATATAGTATATTAAAAGGCAGTTTTGAATTAAAATACATTATTTCTTACTTTCATAAAAAAATGAATATTATTAGCAAAATACCAAAATTTCTTCCAAAGTAAATGTTGATGTCTCGATTCTAAAAGATAATTTTATTTTGTCAAAATGAATATGTAATAGGGTCAATTATTGGATTTAAAAAGGGTTCGATATTAAAATGTCGTAAAAATGTATTTTTTTGAAAAATACGTTTTTATCTGAAAAATTGAATTTGTTCTTATAATATGTCTAAGAATGAAATAATACATAAGTTAAATTTATATGGAGTATAGAAAATTAATAATCTAGTTAATACTATTAATAATCACTTTTGAACGACTAGTCTGGTAAGTTGTGGTGCGCTCAAACTCAGTGTTGTGTGTAGCCCAAGCTATTGAATTTAAAGAAAATAACTTGTTATGAAATCTTGGGGTGTTACATTCTTCCCGCCTTTTTGAAATTGTGTCCTTGCAATTTTGAAATTGGTCTTGTGAACTTCATTGAATATCCCACATCAGAATAAGAGTTAATAAAACTATCACTTTAAAAGAATGAATGATATGTACAAAGGTCACCTGAGATAACCCATACTATGATTCCATCTAAGAAAACATGGGTATGGAAGATAAAATAAACTATCAGGTTATGATGGAGAGTGATGGAAAACATGATTAAGAGAAAGTTAACAACAAGAACACCACAATCTTGTGATGGGGCAACAGTCATTAGTTTCCGAGTTGGAAAAGTAAATAGACAAAAAAAAAATTAAGTTCCATTTCATATGGATGAGGAATTTATTTATGAGATTGACTAATAACTTAAAGAGATATACTTACTTTTTAAGTATAGTTTTATCCTTTTATAAATTCCTACCACTAAGTCATCTCTTTTTCCAAACGATGATTATTCTAGATGACTTGGTCACACCTGAAGTTCTAGAATCAACTTCAAGAGAATCACATGATCCATAAAGGATAAAATATATATTTCCATTGTCTTTGAGATAAACCAAAACCAAAATGGATAGTACATGATCAGATGATCCCCAAAAAATATAATTCTTTATATAAAAAAATACACATCTTAATTTCTAAAATTAAACCAACAATACCCAAAGTTCAATAAAAACCATTCAACAAAAAATTGTCCATAAAAGCTTTAAATATAATCCAAACTAGTATTGAATCCCAAAACTCAAACGAATTTTCTTACGTAGTCTTCCATGTTAAATGTTATATCCAAATAACATCAACTACTCTTAAAGTCACATACTTAAAAGTAATTAACCCAATCACATATTTTCTATTATAGGTTAATCATTTCCATAAATAACCCAAATCACTATAAATACACTATAAAAACATATATAAAAACCCACTATTACTCCTCAAATGAAATCCCATAGTATTCTATTTTCCTTAGGCATATAGTTTTACCAAAAGAGATAATATCTTCCAAAATAACATTTATAAATTAATCACGAAATAATTTTCCAATACTAAGGATAAATCATAAGATCCCAACATCAACATATTCTTGATCCATAAAATTATTTAACTAAAAAATAATTACTCATACTAACCAGGGACATCATGTAGTCCATTGGTAAGTGATAACTCGCAGTCTCACTTTGGTTGTTTGTTCGATTCCCATAGCTTTTTCCAACACGATGAGATGAAACTCGGTCTGCGTGTTGTCCTTTTTTGAAAACTATATTTTATAAAATTCCCTAAATGAGATAGATTCCTCAAAATAATAATAACCTAATTTAACCACCAATGTTATCTCATACATCACATTTTCATCCATGAATTTAATAACCTATAATTTCCTCAAATTCAAGAGTCATAAAAACCCAAATGGTTATTAATAACTATATCCACAAAAGAAAATATAATTATTCCTAAAATAGAATTTTCACATAACAAACTGTAGGGTTACACATACAAGAGAAAATTCTTCCAAAGTAATCTCATGAACAGAGAGCACTAATCCCTTTAATCATTTTTCCATACATTTATTTACACATATGTTCTTCCTTGACCATGAGGTTATCCTATAGAATAGGTAATTGACTTGGGTGATTCCAAGGTCACATACATTTACGAAAAATGACCATAATTGGATTCTTAGGATCTTTTTTATTTTCTTCCATAGTTCTATTCATTTTTCCTCGGCAATTATTTACTTTATGCCCTTATTTACCACACATAAAGAATTTCTTTGTTCTATTTAGACACTTTCCTAGGTGTCTCCTTACACATTTCCGGCATGATGGAAATTGATATTTCTCCTCTCCATGGTCTCCACTACTGGAGCTCTTAGCATTCACTGCATTTCTCTTCTTTGTTGATTCTGGGAGTTGGTTAATATATATGTTTTTTATCATATTTTTGGAAAACTGATTCGGCATGAAGAAAATATCTTTTATTCCTATCAACATTCCATTTTGTTTCTCATTTAAACCACTATCCCCACCATGTATATCATGTTCAATGTTAGTATGTCTTCCTTGGAATCCATCCATTAAATAAAACCAGAAAGAATTTTGTGAGTAATAATAGTTATAAAATTATTTAAAAAATATCATCACAACTTATTTTCAATATAAAACACCCTAGAATTAACCAATGTTATTTATTCTCATCTTATATTAAAATCATTCAAATTAGTTTGTAATGAAAATATGAATTATCCTAAAAGTATCCCCCAGGAGTGTCGTAACCAAGAGTGCAGTAAGGCCCGTTGTCGTGCACAAGGATACCTTGGTTCATTCCAGAAACCCCTTGTCGGAGTTTTAACTCTTAGGTATATCTGTTCCAGAGCCACCTCTACCTTTTTGTATCCAGACAGGGATGTACTGCATGGAAAATACACAAAATCTCTACATTACCATGATTCTAGGAAGTTATTATATATTATTCTTGAAATTCTATCTTATGTTAATGTGCTCTAATCAGAGTTTATCTAAATCTAGTTTCCAAGGTTTGTACTAAAATTCCTTTGATACAAATTGTAATGCCCTGACCCTAGAATCCAAGGGTCAGTGCATTATTTTAATACATTGGCATGATTACAAAGAATCAAGTCCCAAAAGACTGATCTGTTTAGTAGTCTTGGAAAAAATATACATACAAATGTTCAACACTACAACTTGAAAAGAAAAACAACACTAATTTATTCCAATAGAAACATCCAAGCTTCCAAGATTATTCTTGCAAGTCACTCTTAACTAACTTCTTCATATCATGGGAAAATGAAACATGAGAAATGGGTGAGCTCAAATGCTCAGTAAGAGTAAGAAATAAATCGGAAGATAACAAAAACATTAAGAACGGTGAATAATTGAAAACACATGACTTTAAAAATAATAAACATTAACACTTTATGGTAGGAATGTGAGTTGAGTAAATAATTCCAAAATAAAACATAGTCATGGGTATTCAACAAGTCGAATAACCATATGAAATATCAATAGTTAATCTCATGAGGATGGAATTCATAATTCCATACATTCTGAAACATTTTCTCAAGGCCCCAACCAAGGCGTTTAAAAACGATTAAGGCCTCGTCCAAATCCATATATTAAAAAATTGGGAAAGGCCTCAGCCAATTCCATGTCTAGTTGTCTTATGAGTCCTACCGATACACTGTGGAGCTATAAAGGGCTCCAACCATCACTTACTAAGTCCAATTCATTCCTCATATGAGATGGGTGAAACATAATCTAAACATTCTTATTAAAACTAGCATATGAAATGTCAATACGTTAACCTCAAACCATGAATGGCATAAAAATAGAACATTCACAGTCAATCATAACTCATTAAATACAATATAGAATATTTTATTATAATATATTAATCTCAATAAAAAATAATGAAGGATATTTACATAGATGAAAATAATCATCAAAACAATACGCGGAAAATATCCCCCTTTTTCTAAAAACATTTAAAAGTCTCACTATTTATCAAGAAGTTATTTAAAATATATTTTTGAATCAAAGTGTCCCAAACCACTTTGAAACTTTTAAAAGAGATTTTAATTTGAAAACATTAATGTCCATATAAATAAATCCTCAAAACCATTTTTAAAACATGGAAATTGATGAGAAACATTTAGAAGAATAAATCTTTAAAACGTTTAAAAATGATATTTCAGTTAGAGTTTCTAACCAAATGATAGACGCTTGAATAAAAATAATTGTGGTAATAAAATATTTATAATATCATTAGAATAAAGGATTTCATGATGTAATATGTCAAAGGACAATATATACACTATATAAAAGTTAATGGTGCATAATAACAAAGAAGTCTCAATGTAATATAAATTTAGATAAATTCTCTTATAAAGACTGTATCCTTAGGTTAAGGATAAATCAATGACATAATTATGTGTGAAAAATATAAATACACTCAATATGATTGGATATTAAGTGTAATTAAATATGATTAAATTCACACATATTCATCTAAAAACAACACCAATGAATTGGATGTTTAAATCAATGAATGGAAGTTGAGTTAAGAATACTCTTATCAAGTTCATATCAATGATTGGAGAAATTATCAATGGAGTGAATATGTGAATAAAAAGTATATCCACACAAAGGGGAGTGTAAATTACTACATAAATAATAAATAGATATTCCACACATAATCTTGGAGTAAAATAATCAATGAAGTATGCGTAAAACCCACTGAGTGGAAATTGAAATTTGAAATTCCCGTACCGATTTGGTAACTTATGAAACATTTAACCCATGAAAGAAGGATAATATAATGAATATGTAAATAACCATAAATTAATTTATATTACACCAACAATACAATCATGGACAGTACATATTCCACACAAAAGGGAATAGTGGCCAATATATCATGAATCTCACAAGAATAAAAAGTGAGATGAAAAACTCTTACTTTATTGTAATCAATCGAGTCATATGAAAAAAAGATAATAACCATAAAATAAATCATATTATACCATGAATATAAATAGAATCATGATAATATATATCAAATGGATGTACAAAATACACCACTTCGAATAAATAAGTGGCGAACAATGGAAATCTCACTGAATTAAAAGTGAGATAAGAAACCCCTTACCTCAATTCAGACTTGTCTTGTATGTTCCTTGTTCTTCCTGAATAATAAACTTAAGTTAATTTCTACTTGATTATTTTTTTTTTAAAATTTTATTATTTATTTTATATCACTTATTACCTTTATATAACTGTTATTTAATTATTTGAGTTCATATTGGATATTTTATTGATGTTCCGAACTTGAGTCAAAATGAACTTGTTATAATTACATATTTTCAATGTGGTCAAAATTCCATTATATCTAGAATGATATAAATGATTTATAAATAATATATATTATATATATAGTATTTATATATATATATATATATTTATAATAGTACATAACATTTGGATATAAGAAATGAAATGTACTGTTCATAGAGACGGTAATCCGTACGTACGCATGAACGCTACTTTCATTTCTATTTTGTCTATTAATGGAATTAAAACATAATGATACATAGGTATATTATAATTCCAGTATAATATCATATATATTATCATTAATACCATCCTTTATACATCTATCATAAGGCAATAACGAGTCATATCATTTTGAGGTGGCGGTAGTCCACACTTCCTCAAATGAAATTATCTCGTTTTACGCATAATGGAAACCTTAAAATAATGATATAAATGGAAAATAAAGAAGAATAAAGAAAACATAAACATAATACATATATCATATATAAATACAGTTCCACATTTATGGCCACCATGAGAGGAGGTAGGAGATAATCGAACAATCATCGTTTCGTGAGGCGTTAGTTTGGCATCCACAAAAATAATATGTTCATCACCCATTAGATGGAGGCGTGTGTAAGTGTAATTCGAATCCATATCATAAAAAAATCCTAGTATATTTATGAAAATGTTTTTTTTATAAAACAAAGGAATAAAAATTGTTTATGGGGTTGGAGAAGTAAAATAAATCAAAATAAAACAAATGAATTTAAGAGAAATAATTATTTTTAATTTGGGTAACTTCCTTTGGTTTGAACCGAAAGGACTTCTTTAAGTGCCTTCTTCCTAAGGTAAGGATTATAAGAGGAAGAGGGGGATCTTGAGAGATTATTTGGGTAGGGTTTGTATGAGTGAAGGGGCTTGAGAGGTGTGTGGAATGGGTTTGAAGTGGTGTTCTTTTATAAGGGGGAGGAGGGGCTCTTTAGGAATGTGTAAAAATATTATATTATTATATAGTGATATTCATTTTCTAAAAGTAAAAAAATAATTAACATAGAAGATAATATGACTCATGGTCGAAATAAAATAATCCATTAATAATTGTACAGGTTTTGGATATTATTTTAATATTAATAATCATATTTAGTTAAATCATTTATTAATGAGGTAAATACTACATCATTATTGTGTCATGAATAATTTAATTTATTTGATGTCTAAATATTATAATAAAAATTACCATAATGTATGAAATATTTTTTATCTTTAAAATTATTATTTATAGTCTAAAGGATGACTTATATATTCCCATGTTATATTTGATATACTTAAAGATATTTTTAATGCCATTTTTGTCTTTACTTTTAGTTAATTAAAAAAAAGTGTCCTTATCATTCTTAAGTGGCTTCATGAGGTCTCCAAATCGACCAAAGGATGCCAATGGTTGGCCATCACTCATCCAATAAGGTTAAGACCAGTGTTAAGGTAATTTTGTATTATTATAATATTCTTTTTACCTTAAATCACCCTATTTACCATTAACCGAGATAAATAAAAGTCAAAATTTACTATTCACCAAAAATCATTGTCATCTTATTGAACAACATTTTACTTTCTAATAAAAACCATGTATTTCGGATTTTTTAAATTCAATTTATAGAAGTGGTAAAATTTCATTTAAATGAAAAATTTGGATTTGTAACTACCACTTAGTGTTTTAGTTATTCATTAAAAATTGAACTTTTGAAAAAAATACCAAAGATTCAGTCTAAGATATATTTGATATTCCAAATAAAAAAATTATGTCTATTTTAACAAATTCAAAATATAGAATTTCGATTAATTAATTTAAATTTAATTGTCATTGTCAATACAAGGAGCGTGTTTTAAAGAAACAATAACTATCAAACGATTTCCATTTGTTTATTAATACTTTCAAAGTGAAATTAATTCCAATGACCAAAATTGGATTAAATGGTAAATATATAATCTAATTATACTTAAAAAAATTTAAAATATAATCAAATTATATAAATAAATTAGATTAAAAGGCAGTTTTGAATTAAAATACATTTTCTCACTATTCATAAAAAAATGAATATTATTAGAAAAATACCAAAATTTTATCCAAAGTAAATTTTGATATCCCAATTCTAAAGAATAATTTTATTTTTTCAATATAAATATGTAAAATGTTCAAATATTGGATTTAAAAAGGGTTCTCCATTATAATTTGGTAAAATTTAATTTTTTTGAAAAATACATTTTTTATTTGAAAAACTGAATTTGTTCTTATAATATGTGTAAGAAACACATAATACATAATTTAATATTATATGGAGTATATAAAATTCAAAATCTATTTAATACTATTCATAAACTCTTTTGAACGACTAGTTTGGTAAGTCGTGGTGCACTCGAACTCAGTGTTGCGTGTATCCGAAGCTATTGAATTTAAAGAAAATAACTTATTATTAAATATTGGAGTGTTATATATACTAGGGAAGAATAATTATATTTTGGAAAATAACCCTTCTTGAATTTAGAAATATGTTTTTCCACAACGTGATTATATTCTATTGGATTGCTTCAAGTGACATAATCCACTATAATTTAGTAGGACTACTAATCGAATATTAGCTGAAAAATTAGTTAAGTCCCTTAAAAAGATATTTGTTGCATTGAGACGTAAAAAAAGTGAAATTTTACACTTTCATTTACTATATTAAGGTAAATATTTAGTAATGGTGGTTGTTTCTATATAATACTAAAGGGGATGAGAAAATATAACACATGGGATGGAATAATTTTTAAGAAACATTTTTTGAAATATATTTCCCTCATGGAAAATATACTATAGTGGATAAAATGTTCTTTACATTAAAGGAAAATGAATAAAATGGATTTTTAGAGTACAAGTATTTCTTCAGAAGACCATGTAGGTATGCTATGTATTAAAAACAAAATACATATTTCAGGATCCATGATTTATTTGAGAAGATTATTCTAAGTATCTAAAGTGTGCTAGTTCCTCAAAAAATTCAATATATGATGAAATTGATTTATGTACCATTAAAATCACAAATTAATAACTGTGACACTATATATTTAAGGGGATTTAATAAGAAAATAGGTTTTATGAACACTAATAAAAAGGGAATTTTAACAAGAGTAAGAATTCAATATGGTAGTTTTAGTCTTGTTAAAATTACAAATATAATCTTCCTTGTAAATGTTTAATGGTCGTATGAGTTTGTAACATGTGTAGAAATAAGGTTTATGTAGCTTATGAATGAAAAGGGTAAAAAAAAAACCATGGTGTCCAGTGATTCATCTAAATAGAAATGTGGAATTATTCACACAAATTCCCCAATCACCAAGGTAACATACCATAGAGGAGCCTAAGGGGAGAATGTATTCATTATGAAATCACTACAGATGAGATGGAAGTACCCAATGATGAGGTGGAATGTACTTTAACCATAACCTCAAATTTAGATAGCAATTTATTTTATAATGGATCCTATAACTCTGTATTATTCTCTATGTTTCCAAGAATATTGTATATTTCCCTATAACATTAAGAAGGGTGTTTCTAGTAAAAAATCCTAGTGGATGTATCACTAGAAAAAATATATGTTAGGATGTCCCCATGATGACAAATAAATGTGACCTATTTTTTGGAATCAATTAATAAACAATGTTTTAATTTGATATAACGCTTATTATTGGAGTGTTTTTAAAACATCATGAAATATTAACTAAAAGGATAGGTAAATTATTATTTGTGGTGATGATATTGAATTCCATATCCATAGAGTGAAGACTTGAATATATGAGTCATGATATATCCACCCATAGTAGATCATATAAATGAGATTATTGGGTAGGAATAGAAACCAAAATATTCGGATGTATAAGGTAATCATTATTTTTAGTATGTACCAATTCTTCATAAATACATTGAATTATTTTTTGATGAACAACTATGATAACCGATGGATGAATTTGAGTTTTCTATTGATGTAAACCTTGATGTAAGACCAATATCAAAGACTCCCAATATAATTGACACTAAATAATTTGTGGAGTGGAATAAAAAATATAGTATTTCTGTGATAAGATATTAATTTATCCTAGTACTTCACCAAGGGGCTCCCATATTCTCTTTGTTACGAAGAAATCTAGATTGATGAAGCCTTGAACTAGGTATACATAAATCAATACTATTCCTAAAAATAACATGTATCTTATGCCCCTTATTTATTTATTTTTTGATAAACTTTATAGATCTTAATGTTTTTCAAAAAATAGTGTCCATTTTGGGTATTATAATTTATAATTAAATATGTAAGAGATCCCAAAGAAAATATTCAGAATGATGTATAAACTTTGTGATATGACACTGATTCCTTTTAGATTGACTAATTTACCATATTGTCTTATAGACCTAATGTATTGAGTTTTTAAGGAATATCATTATGATTTTTTTTGGTATTCATTAATTATATACAGGTTTATTACAAACTCTATAAGGATCATAAGAGTTTCTTGAAAATTATTCATGAGCATCTGAGAATAAAATGAGTTATATGGAAAATTTTGAAATAATTATTTATAGATTCGATGTGTTTGTTTTGATTTTTATATTATCTCTAATTTTGTATAATTTTTTGATATTATGTGGAAAAATTCATTCTTATGGTGTCCTACACCGACAAACATAACTGAGGTATATTGTTTCAATGGTTTATCATGTTATTATCGATGATTTATTAAGAATATTTTTCTGATTGGTTTACCAATTGACCATAAATATAATAATGTGGTTTTTAATTTATATAATGTAATGTGAATAATTTTTTAATGAATTTAAGATGATATTCTTCAGTTTTACGATTTTGTTTCTACCATCAAAAAATGAAGGGTTTGTGATACATAGTAATGCATCAAAGGAACGACTAGGTTGTGTCCTTAGTCCAAATGATAATTTTTTTAATATGCTACAAGATAGTTTAGGACTCGTGAATAAAACTATCCAAACCACTAACTTGAGTTGGATGATGAAAAAGTTTGTTTGAATATATGGATACATTATCTCTATCATGAAAGATGTGAGTTACACACAAATCATAAGAGCCTAAAATACATTTTTTCACAGAAATAGCTCAACCTGGGGAAACGTAATTGGCTCAGCCTACTAATACATTATAATTTAACCACACACCACTAACCATGTAATGAAAATAAGGTAACATATACATTGAGTATAAATGATATTAGATTTATGACCCAAATGAGGATTAAGAGGGATATTGTGATTATGGATTTATTAATTATGGAGATAAGAAAAATTATGCATGGGAATACATCAATATATTTATAATTGATTTAAAAAACATCAAAATTAAAAAAATATAAAAAGTTATAAATTTTATTGTGAAATTTTTTAGAGGAAAAATAAAGCTGGAGTGATGGGAAATTAGTGGAATTCATTTGTGATGATGTCGTTCCAAAATTTGGGAAGAGATAATGTGTCCCGTATATACTAGAGATAAATATTTAATTGTTTGATGATGTTCATAAATAGAATTTCATAATACGACCTCCTATAACCAAAATTAATAGGGATTTTATGGGAAATTTATAATATATTACATGATGTTAGAAATTACTGATTACATTTCTAGATGTTTGGTTTGTCAATAAGTGAAGGATGAGATATAAAATATGAGGAGATTCATGAAACCAATTTTTATTCCCATGTTTAAATGTAAAGACATTACTATGAACATTGTCACAGTAAAACCAAATACTCCAAGAAATAATGAAAAAATATGTTTTATTTTTTATCCCCTTTCTTAATCTACACATTTCCTCAATATAAGAGAAGATTTACCTCTTAAGAATCTCTCAAAACTCTATATCAATGATTTTTTATGACATTACGGTTCAGGTATATAAATTGTGTCTAATAATGATTCTTTATTAACATAGAAATTCCAAAAAATAAATTAAAAAAATATATTGATATTGACCCTTATTGGATCACTACCTATCATCCTCAAACTGATGGAAAATATTAACGGACTTTACAAAAATTGAAATAAATTTTGAGGTCATTCTCACTTTACATTAAAGATTTATGAGATCAATATTTACTTTTGATAATTTTTTCCTATAATAATACTTTCCATTCATGTATTCATATGGTGTTTTATAATGAAATATATGGAACTATATTTCAAACTCTATCATGTTTAGATGAAAATTGTGAAAGGAAACTTATAGGCCCCTAACTTATTAAACTGAAAAAACAATGGTAGATACTATTTAGGATCATATGAAAGAAGTACATAGAAGGAAAATGATTTATGCTGACTAACGAAGGAAATATTTTTGAATTCAAGTGTGATGTCACATTTTCCTAAAAGTATCTTCATGGAAGGGTGTCCAATGTTTTGGTAAACACATAAAGCTGATATAGAGGTACGTCAAACCCTTTGAATTTTTGGAAAGGATTAGAGTTGTTTCTTACATGTTGTATATTCCACCAAGCCTCTATAAAGTAAATGATGTTTTCCAATATCATTATTAAGGTAGTACATTCCAGACCTAGTGTATTTTCCAAACTATTAATAAATAGATTTGGAACCCATTTTATCTTACTATACACATCTTATCAATATTCTTAATACATGAGAGTTTTTTTAGGAATCAGATGAATCAAATGTTAAAGGTGCTTTAGAGATATCATGAAATGGTCGATGAAATGTTTGGACCGGAGGATGTTATGAATAAAAATCATCCTCATTTTTTTGAAGGAAATATCAGGAAAATTATTTGGATGAAAATTTTATAGAATAGATGAATGTAACACCCTAAGACCTAGTGATATATTTCCTTTTAAATAAATTCAATCTCTTCGATAGCTTTTGATAGGTGCTACCCCAACACTCAATTATAGTAAGTGAATATTATATATTAATAAAACTACAAGAAAATGAAAATTTAAATATTTTGGGGGAAAATCCAAATATTATAGGATGGATATAAATTTTTCACTTACTGAGTCAAAATATTCAAAAATGTTTTTTTTAAATTTTCACTTACAAATAATCTTTTATAAATATTAAAGAATGTAGTATTAACAAATTATTCCTTATATTTATAATATTTTTTATAATATTTTTAATTATAATTTTATTTAATATCAATTTTATATAAATAAAAATAATAACATTTTGAGGTAAAAGTGATATTTTTGAAAAATTGGGTTTTTTCGGATTTCTTTGTTCAAAAATGAATAATCTCTATCCTTTTTATTTAATTATAAATATTCATTATCGAAGAATGATTTAATTTAAATTTATATATTATGTGTCTATCTATGGGAATTTTAAACCATATAATGGTGATTATTAATCATATAGTTAATATAAGATAATTTTATTATTGGGAATGTAATACTTGACAAACTATTTTTAATAAATTTTGTATAATTATCATTAAATTATGTTTTTATAATAATATGAATTAAATTTGTTTAAATGGAATATATATTAGGAATCATAATAATTAATATTATATACTAATTTAAACAAAATTATTTCCCAATAAAAAGTAAAAATAGTAAAAATAAATTATCATGGAGAAGGTTAAAATGAGTTTATTGGTGAATAAACTAATAATATATGAGTTTAAATGACATAAAAACATGTATAATTTCTTTTATATAGCCATATTACAACCTTATAATATCTAATATTTTTTAATTATCCATTTTAAAGCATTGTGAAACATGAAAAATGTTTGTTTGATTTATTCATTTTAAAAAATCCAGGTGTGTCCCCCTAAATTATAAAATGATAGTCCCTCCCCTCATAAATTGACACCGCTCAATTCATTTGGATCAACCATAAACTATATAAATATCTCTCAAACATCCATATAATTGTTATAGATCTTATTTTCATCCAAAAATATCAACCCCATGGCCCTTGATGGGAGATCCAAAGAAGGATTCTCGGAGAGAAGGAAATATTCTTAGCGAATTTCTTTATTTTTATCCCTTCATTTTAATCCTTAAATTATGCCTTCAAAAATAAAAAATAAAAACACCATTATCTATAATATAAATATGTTTTATTATGTTTATGAATAAAATTTATTCAAATCCTCTATAAAATGGGAAACCAATCCATCGCTCATGTGAATGGAATACTATGTCCCTGCAAAACTATGTAATTTTTTCCACCATCGACTGAAATTGTTAGTTATAATGCTAGAAATAATGAATATATATTATTTATATGACATGATAATAATTCAATCGAATTAATATATGATCCACTCCATTACACTTCCACTCATTAAGGGAATGATATTATCGCTTATGTGTATGTACGACATACCGTCTCCATGAAGGGATGTGTTTCATTTCCCATGTAGGAATTTTTTACTAGTTATACAATTGTATCAAATAACTAAATATTATATGGTAACATTATTATTATTATTATAAAAATTATGGATTAATATCCTATATATTATAATCAAAACATCCTCTGAAAATATTCTTGATAAAAAAAAGGAAATTATCTTCTTAAACAATAGTAATAATAAATGATTGTTAAGGACTGGGTTGTAATATATTATAAGAGAATCATATATGATATTATAAAATTGGATAATTTTATCTTATAAGTTAATTACATGTTTATAATCATTGTACATGAGTTTAAATAGTATTCAACTAAAGTTAAGTGTGAGGTATTGGATTTCATCTCAATCTCTATTCCATTGATACATATTTGTTAATATGCATCTATTCACTTTAATGTGTTGTATATACTAAACATTTATTTTTTAAAAAATTAATATCTATGTATTCAGTTTATGATAATTATCCTTTAAATATGTATGTTATTTTTTATATTTTTATTTCACTCCCTTCATATTGGTCAATTAAACCCTTACCAAGAGTATGAGGGAATTCAGGTGTTTCCCGAGGGTTAAGAGAATGAAAGGGGAAGAAAAGAGTCCATAATATTCAGGGAACATGGTTACCACAGGGTTAGTAATAACTTTATTCCTTAACCACAAAACCTATAGGGGAGGGTGAATGATTTAAAAACCATAATAGTGGGCTCCTAAAAATCATTTATCTAGGGATAGATCCAACTATGAGGATCAGTATGGGAGACACCTAACATAGGGAGGGGGATGAATTATTGTTGGTGACTTTTTAATCCAATTTAAAATTTTAATACGTTTACCTCTTAGACCTATTAGTATCTTCATTCTATAATCCTCATTTCCTTATAACTTGAAAGTTTATAAAATCCATAAAGATAATAGGAGATAATTTTAAAAGGTTCACTACTCAATAAGAGTAGCTAGTCCTTGGCATGGTCTGTAAATAATCCAGAACACGCAACCACTAGAAAAAAAATGCTTTTGTGTGGTTACAATGAGTAGGATATATAATTAAAATCATGTGGAACTTAGAAAAGTATCTATTAATCCACGTGTTATAGCTCTTATATGGATTGTTATATTGCCTCCCAAGATAGTCTCATCCTTGTTGATAATGGTTTGTAACACCCAGAACGTCCACCACCTATGGATTCCTCTCCAATGGCATAGTTTTTCTTTGTTAATACTCAAAAGTATACTTAAATTTGTTACTTTTATAGTAGCAGGAAAACAACTCCTCTTATATATTCCAAACAACAAACTTGATAGCATCAAAATCTTATTCTTCTATCAGACACAATAATATGAATGTGTTGTGTAATGATGAAGGATGAACTTTCTCTAACCCAAATTATATTCAACTGATATCAAATTTTTCCATATATATTCTTCTCTTCTTATCACTTTCTTCTTCAATTAAAATCCACCAGCACTAATATCTCTCATTCTTCTTCATGATAGAAACATAAAAATCTTTTGTGATTATTAAATCAATGAAAATAAGTGTGTCTTAAAATCAACACAAATAATATGGCCTGAATGACTGAATATAGATTATCCACTAGATTCTTCTTCCCACTTTCTTCTTAATTAGTGAATATATGAGTTTCAGTACATATCTCGTTCTTCTTTATACAAATAAACTATGTGTGATTTCTCTTCTATATTCACTATGTATCAAACGATTACACCCATAGTTTTACTATGTGAATCAAAGTGGGGGAATTATACCAAAGAAATAGTTTATAGAACTGTTCTCCAAGAATTACTTCAAAACCATGTGTTTAACATGTATCGAGTGTCCTCAGATCATCTTCTACAAAATTCAGGATGAGGGTGTAAACACCTATAACATGTAAATGGTATTATCTTTCATGAAATATCCAATTTTTACTGCATACTTAGTAGCACCATGTGGCACATGATATTTTTTGGGCAGCCTTCTTTTTCTAGAACTGCCTCTGATTTGTGGACAATCGATGCCCCATGTATTGTCGATGCTCTACAGACCACCCCTACTCCACAAACAACATTTGATTCATGAGCCTCATTTACTTCAATGTATCTCTTATTCAACCACGTAATTCCCCTGCTTCCATGGACCGTCTCCTCTACCACATACAACATCTTCCCTTTTAGAATCATTCCTATGTGAACTACTTCCCTATTTAAAATTCTCCCTCGTGAACTCTTTCGAACATAGACGAACTAGTCCAGTGATTATTTCTTCTAATAACATTTTATATTACTTAATGATGATATTAGGTTTTTTTATATTGAAAAATAAATCTACGATTCCTACTAATATGATGGTGTAACCTTCACTTTGGATTGTTATAATTCAATGAACTGATTTTTCCCCTACAGTCCATCTAATACCTTTATTCTTTAATGGTGGATGATTCCATCTAAAAATGGATCAACACCTCTCAAATTCAAGCAATAGTCTTCTTGTGAACAAATATTCTCCCATGAACTATAATACTCTAGTGAAACATTTTTCTTACGCAGTCTACGCACAGTGCTTTGCGGTCCTCCTAGTGATGCCATCTTAAATCCTTCCTTTTCTGATTTCCCTTAGTTGTTCCACATACCACCTATGCGGTCCATGAACTATCCATCACACTTGGAGAAATGTAATTCATAGAAATCCTTCATTTTCCAAAAAATAAAGTCATGATATTTATTCAACAATCAATTATATTCATCACGAAGCTTATTTTTCATGATATATAGTCATTGATTGATCACCTTAAGCATTGTCAAATTTTCAAAGGGAAGTACTATAATTTCCCTATCTTCCTGCTACATCATTCTATCTAATGAAACTTGAAAATATTGGAAACACCTTTTCTCCCCATTTCCTTATCAAGGATTTCATTACATTTTTTCCAAACAAATTTGGTTTTTTTAAATATTGACTAACAAATCATCATCATATTTAACTAGGATAATTATTCAACTGTTATATCCAATGTCATCTAATGAATCCATAATAATTCTCTAGTTATCACCTTGAAACCAAAATTCATAAAAAGATATTTCATGAATAATCAATTCATGATGACATTTTTCATGATCCATTAACTTTGGAACCAAATCATCATATTGACCAGAATGAGATCGTCATATCTCATTGAACACTATTGAATACCGTTGACCAAAAATGACAATTAGCTGACAATAAATACAATCCATAGAGGAAGTGGGATCTTTTCCCACCACATAGCCTCCATAGAGTTTGTCAAGCTTTGTGGGATCCCCAAAAAACCATTTGACCAAGGAAACCTCTTGGACAGAGGATACTGCAAGATTTTCATAAAATTTAGACAACAATGTAGCTAAATCATGAATCTCATTGTAATAGTGTATTTTCCCATTTCCCTTATAGGATGAGGAATTTTTACATGATTTTACACCCATTTCCCCTTTATCATCATGTATTATGAACCAAGAGCTTCCAAGCCTCCTAGGGGTAACACTCCATATATTATTAGGTATTTTAGAACCATTGGTTACAAATCAAATATTCAGATGTGTCTACCAACCCAATTTCTTATATTTTCTAGTAGAATCATATAAGAATTTTTTCTCTCCTTATAAATCCATAAACCCTAGTTTTATAGATGGCTCTTTAGGTTATGAGGTGTTTTTGGATTGAAACAAGGGTTATGGTTAAGTATGTGTTTCCTACCAACATGATATAGGTTACATATAAGTTATGTCTCATATTATTTATATTTACTACTGTGTTTTATTATTATTATTTTTTCTGTTATTTTGTAAATTTTATTCCAAGGTAGGAAATGAGAAATTGGGTTTTTATATGATGTGGTGGACCCCTCATGATTCTTGTTGGACCTATTGAGGATGATTAGACCAAGCCTATACTCACCCATGGGGTGTGTCACTATATTGATCATGGGGACTGGGTTGTTAATTGTTTAATTGAATTTCTTAAGAGATAAAACTAATAATAATTGTGGTTGGAATATAAAAATGATCGAGGGTGGTGTTTGGTTTAACATATATATACTAAATGAGTTATGTTATGTATGTAAGTAAATATTATATATGGTTAAAGTGAAATGATTATGTTATTGAATGGTGTCAAGGGGGTGATAAATGGGTACAATGTTCTTAAAGGGTGAAATGGGTTATATATGGGGAATAGAACATGTTTAATGTAGTGAACCATGTAAATCTCAAAAAAAAATGGTTCTCCTTCATTTTAATTTCTCGATGGAGGTAACCAATTTTTAACTTTGTAAATGTGACTAATGGTTGGTTGGATATTGGACGATTTCTCTTATCCCTTTGGTGGGCCAAACTGATTCATTAGGTTCTGTGATGCATTATCATTTTTGGATGATGGAATAAATCTCTTGAATCCATGTTTATGGATATATAATTAAATATCGTGGTTGGAATGGTTGGATACAGCATTCTGGATCCGGATTGGAATTATCGATTGATACACCTTCGTTTCCAAACTATAACCCCAAAAATATTTGGTTGGAATTATCATAACATGTGTTAAAAATCCCAATTGGATGCTTGGGATAATTATCCATATATTTTTATGTGTGACCTATGTGATATATTGTTAATATGACATAAATAGACCAAATAAGGTTTTGTTTGTATGAGTATCACATTGAACTAAGATAAAAATGGTTAATTTAAATAATGTTTAACAATGAAACATGTTTAAAATTCCAAATAAGTCCATTGTTTATATATTTATCCAATAACTATTGTAGAATATATATTATTGTATAAACTATCGGTTGTGGCCTACTAAGTGGAATTGACACCCCACTCAGGCCGCAATGGGGTAACCGGGATGACTTCCTAGTTGTAGGTCTAGATAACAAACTAGATTTTACTTTATGATAAACGTGTATTAATAAATACCTTACCACATCTTGATTGTGAATCTATGTGAAAATTCAAGATAAAAAATCCTAAGGATATCTACATAACTAAAGGGTCATTGCGGATCCCTACACTGATGAGAACTCAGATGTTCCATAAAACTATTCTTGAATATATGTTATATGGTTAGATGATGTTATTTGAGGGATAAAAATAATGTATGCCATTAGGGGTGAGAACTCATAAACATTGAGGAACCTTCTCATGGTGTGCAACCTTGGTAATATCTTGGAGGATATTATGTGAACAAGACCCGCCAATAGGATATCCAAATTTCATAGTGTCATTGGATTTTCTTATTAGCGGTTGTTTGTATTCGTCCTTAGACTTTAAGGTTATTGTTAATGAGTAGTACGACTCGCAATGTTTAATGTATTGATGAAAACATTGACAAAACACTATATGTAGTGCGGTATGATATTTTGGGTACATCATGAGTAATACTGCATTAATAGACTATTCGAGAAAGGATGTGTACCTATTGTTCAATAACAAAAGTAGATATGTTAGTCCCTTTAATGAAATTGATATAACCTAAATAAATCCTTGGACTTGGTGAGGAATTGGAGAATTAATTTTTGGAATGAAAATGAAACAATTATAGAGCACATGGGTTGATGGAACTTGCATGAAACCCTCCAAATTTGAGATATCAAGACAAAAGGTTTACATTACACTGTAAGCATTCATAGGGGGTGACACATCATTACGACATTAAATTCATTATTTATGAGTTCCTTGGCATATTTCTAGACACTAACCTTGGAATTTAGGAAGTTACTACCTAATTAAACTAGGAAAGAGGCATAGTGGGTCACACTATTATTGTGTCCAAGTATCTCAGTTATATATTCATTTAATAATTTGAATAAAGATTATTCCCAACTGTGGATTAATAATTATTCAAGGATACCTGATCACGTTTATTTAGACACTAGTTATTCCAAAGAACATATTGTCAGAGAAATAATATATATTTATTACCAAGTAATGAAGTTATATTTTTTTAATAAATAAAAAGTCATTATTCAAGGTCCACTAAATTTTGTGGAGGAAATAAGGAAAATAGAAAAAAATACACGTCGTGTATAATAATATACATGAAATGTTGTTTTCCTGAGGATTTGTGAGAAATACTATTATTTGTTTAGTTAAATAATTTTAGGTGTAATTATCTGGGGGCATCTCAAGCGATAATAATAAGGCAAGTGTTATTATTAGACATGGGGTCTTACTATGAATTAAATGAAATTAATAAGATCTTTTAGGTAATTAATTCATTTTATTATTCTATGTAATAAAATCCCAATTACATTATTCTCATTAACCTAGACATTATAGGTGGTTGTACAGAACATATCTAGATAAATATCTCAATCCAATAGATAATTTAATTCCTCCAATAATGTTGTCATGTTGCAGGAGAGATCGTCCTCCACCTAATCAAGGAGATTTTTTTGGAAGTTATTCTCAAGGCAATCGAAGGCAGAAATCGCAAGCGAATGATCTTCCATGCTAGCACCCAGAGATCATTTCGATGACATCCATGGATACATAGATCACATGTGGATAAATTCTATAGTAATACTACACTTGGATTCAATGCCACAATGATGGATAACATTGAATCATGACCAATTTTCAATGGAGAGAGAATTCTATTAGGGTAATTCTTTCCTTTTAATTATTTTCATTATAACCACCATATAACGATCCTCTCTATGGTTTTGGGACATCCCTCTTTTTTTTTCTTCATTATATTCTGATGATCCATCTTTTTATTATAATTAAATATTTCAGGTTGACCATTGATAATGGTAAAATTAATGTTGGGTACACAAATCCACGCACTTTCGATGCGCCTGGACCCTGCAGAGGAAACCACCCATGATGTTGGGACCCATTTTGGTATTTAAATTACTGAATATTTATCTTTTTCTTTTGAAATTTTATAGTATAATGACATGTAATATTTTAATGTATTGTATTATTATTACTACCCCTATTTTGGAATGTGGTATGTAATGTTTTGGTCATTATTATTTTTCATGTCGATGTTTATCTTGATTTACATTTTTGGCATACTCTGTAATGATTTTATAGTCTCCTTACATACCTCTTTAGATCCATTCTAATAGTTAGTATCCTATGGTGTATGGTGAGGCATATTTGGCTTTATGTGGTGCACCAATTTGGGTAACTATTTTAGTGGAACCTTGATCAGGACATTATAAAGTGGTATTAGAGGAATTTTGTTTTCAATTCCATTACTATTTTGGAATGGTTTAAAGGATAATAGGATGTATTATAAATTGTAAATGAGATCATTCATGTGAGTATTTAACCCATGTTTTTGAGGAATCTCATGTTCCTTGGGCGGGACAATTGTTCTTTATGTTTGTTGTAATATCTAGATGTTTTGTCACCTTGGGTGATGCATGTGTTTTGTGTGGATATTTTTTTAGTCTAGTTAATGTATAGGAAATGAATAATGTTTTTATATTCATGAATCATTCTATGGAATTGGGAAATTATGTTGCATGCCTCATATTAGGCACTCATATACAAGTAGGTTATGGTGGGTTTCAAGAAATGAAAATACTTCTCTTATTTTCTTGCGGTTTTGAGACAAATAGTTCCTAATAAGGAATTTGAAAATTTGTTAGGTGGAAATTTATAAATTAAAATTTTTATATAAATAATTATTAATAAATAATTTATAATTTTAAAATAAATTGAAATATTTCAAATTGTGTGGTTAAATTGTGTTTAATGAAAACATGATATTTTGGGGTAGGTATAACATGCATTAGCCCTTTCACATAATAGGAATGGTTGAGGGTAGTGATATAGATTTTATTATATCTATTGGGATGGTGGATTATAATTGGTTTTTTTCTGTTATTATTGATCCCTATTTTATTTATGTTTTGGAAATGATATGTAATATGTTTTGAGATGTGGGTTTGGTATTGTAGAGTGATTCCACCACGACAAAATTTTCTGGTTAGGTAATAGGAGGAAATCATTGACAATTGTCCACCAGTAGTGGGTAAATAACCCAAATTATTATTAGATAATAGGAGAAAGTATTTTTGTTATAACATCACCAATTATATGTAGTTTATAGGGAAATAAATAGGGAGATCTACACAGGTATGTTTGACGTGATGAGAGATTTTCAACTACAACACCCTCCAACCATTTTCGGAGAGGGTAGACTTATGGAAACCATGTTTTTTATTTAGTCTTTTTATTTGATTCAAGATCACATAATTAATCCTCTAGATAATAGCTTTATGATGAAATATTATATGTTATGAGTACTAGAAAAGAGGTTTTGGGATATCCAAACTCAGGAAGAGCAATTGGAATTCATTGTTAGGAAACACATCCAATAGATATTCTTGGAGAAATTTTACCATATGACCTGAAAAATGGAAGGATGATGAGTTTATTTAACATAAAAAAGGGTTTATAATGGTAATAGATTATGTTGTGTGCGTTATTGACTACCATCATTTTTCATTGAAATTGACTGGAGATGAGGTAGTAACGACTAGACGTCTTTAGGATGAAATTACCTATGAGATCATGTCCCAGATAAATATATTTCATTTTAATATTATGTCGGAAGTGGATCAGTATCTCATTTATGAAGGGAACCTGAATGATGATTCTAAAGGTTGTAAAATGGGTTCTGTTAGGAAATATGGAAGTACATTTAGAGATAGTCGGAAGCATAGTTGTGAAAAAAATCCACTAGAGTAGTGGTGGACATAATGACCAAGGGAGAGGGTTTAATATGTATGGAGGTAGATAAACAATTTTCTATCATTTTGAATGATATATCCATAATTTTGGGAATTTTATAGGAACACAAAAGGAATACCAAGCTTGTGTAAAGATGATAACATGAATATTTTCTATAGGAATCTTCAATAATCAAGTGGTAATAATGGATCTAGGGTTATACAGAGTACTGGATGGGAGTATGTTGCCCCATATTATTTTGAATTTGGTGTTTCGTCAACCATACTAGTTATGGTGGTGGACATGTTACTTCAAAACAATAACATATATATCAATAGAGAAGTGTGACCCAAGGTCTCATATATGAGCATAGGTTTGTTTAATAGGATATATGTATTCAATTGAACCTACTATTTATAGTGGAGAGGTCATACCATAAACTATTTGAGGTAAGATTATTTTAGATTATATTCATTGTAGTTATTTATTTGATATAGGATCCTCACAGTCTTTTATATATACTGGGTTTTTGAATGGTTTGTGTTTACCAGTAGAGTGAATATTTTGGGTTATTTCAATTGACATGTCGTTGGGGTGTGATCGGATGGTATCCATTAATGTATGGATTATTCTATTCAGGTTTCTATGTAATATCTCTTTTGGGACTTATAAATTATTGATATGGAATATTTTCTACTGATAATAGGAATGTGGTGGTTAGTTCTATATCTATATCACATATATTATTACTGTAGAATATTGAGATTCATATATCATGATGGAAAAACCTATGCCCATCTATGTGAAGGAAATACTCTGGCATGTCGTTCCGTGCAAATCCATCCGAAATTGAATGAACCCATAACACAGGTGGCATGTATTATGTTTGATGATGGTGGAGTGGGGAATAATGTCTTCCCTATTATAGTGTATATATTTCAAGATTTTTTTCACGAGGTGTTTTTGAGGCTAACAACTAAGAGATATGTTGAGTTCATGATTGATGTGATATCTAGAGTAGATATATTTTACATTCCAGCATACATGAAGAAACTAGAAGAAACCTTTAGATCATAAAAGTTATTGGGGGAAATTAGAGTACAAATGATTTACCGATCTTATTACGTCACCTTAGGGTTCACCTATTTTGTTTTCTATGAAGTCTAAAGGAATGTTTCATTTTTTTGTTGATTATTTGAAATTGAATTAGATCAAATTTAATAACCGTTATCCACTTCTGAGTATTGAGGATATTTTTAACCAATTAATGGTTTCTTGTTTTTTCTCCAAAAGTGATATGCGGTTAGGGTATCATTATTTGAGAGTGATACCTTCATTTATTCCACAAACTACTTTCAGAATAAGGTATGGTTTATATGAGTTCTTATGACAAATTGTTTTCTGATGAACACTACTAATGTTCTTATGGAATTGATTAATTGAATCATTCACATATACATGGATTATTATTGTATTTTTGGATTAAAAATAAGTTTCATCCTAGACTCATGATGATCATGCAACACATATTTACATCATCTTGAATACACTGAGAGAGAGTCATATTTACAATAACCAAGCTATGTGTCTTTTCCGGATTGATAAGGTACATTTCTTAGGACACACCATCTAAAAAGATGCAATTTTATTAGACCAGTAGAAATTTTAAGAATTTGTTTCTTATGAGTATCCTAATAATTATTTTGATTTCTGATGATTTGTTTTAGTTTTTAGGTTATTATAAAAGGTTCATTAAATTATATTCTCACGTGGAAGTTCCCTTATCAACCTTGATTAAGAATGTTATAGGGTTTGAGCTATTTGATGAATGTTTGAATTATTTCAAGGAATTGAAAATTCACATGAACATAAAAAATTATGAATATATCATTATAGGAAAATGTGTATACATTGTTTGGTTTTGTATCTGTGATTGGACTAGGGGAACTGCTGATACGGGGAGACCGAGTCATGGTGTATGGATCATGGTAGTTAGGGCTACATAAATGGAACTACCCTACATAAAATCACTTTTGTTTCATAGTGGTGTATTATTTAAAATGATTTTGGAATTATCTTTTTGATGAGAATTGCATCATTTATATTAATCATAATATCCTAGAAGCATCTTTTCCCAACATGATTAAAATATTTTGTAGTGGAAATGGGTTGAGTACATGCATTATTTTGATATTATTCTAGCTTCTACCCCAAGGAAAGGAAATGGTGTTGTAGATTCATTTAGTCAAGGATAAAAACTATTTAAATTTTTCAGTTCTATTCTATATCGTTGATAATATCAATGTTTCCCCAGATTCATATATGTGTCTCTAAGAAGAATGCATGAATATAAATTTTTTCCTCTCCTATTGACTCCACTCTTCTGAATCATGTTAATTGGAGACAATATGAGGATAAAATTGCATGTCCATGGTAAATAGTTTTGATGTTATTGATGCACCTTCTAATTATACTATTAATAACGATGATATTATGCACGTTAATGTCCATGTTGTTGTGCCTACTTGTATGAGGGAAGAGATTATGCATGAGTTTCATGCCTAAAACTAGGGTTTGAGCACTAGTTTGACCAAGATTTGATGTGATATTCATATAAAGTACTGGTGGGTATGAATGAAAAACAATATTACATAATTCTTAATATGACGCTACATCTATCAATAGGTGAAGGTTGAGTATTAGTGATCTGCTAGACATTAACTACCTTTTCCCAATAATGAATGTATGTGGGATACAATTTCTATATATTTTATGGTAGTAATTATAAGGAACCCATAAAAGAGTGATATGATTTGGTTGATTATGGATTTATTTTAAAAACGTATCACATCTCTTACTGATACGAGAGAATTTCACCATTGTCTAGTTGGGTGATTTGTGTGTTCAAGAGGTCGTATATTTTCATGGGTTACCACATGGTACTGTTTTGGATTATTATCCAAATTTTAATTCATAGAACTCATATATATTACAAAAGGTTCTCAGAACTTGAGTGAATTAGATTATTGATTTTCAACCACTTAAAGACTTCTAATTGGAAAATAAAATCCATGTATTATAAGAAAGGTTGAGGTCATGTGTCCAAGAACATGGTGGATCATGGGAGAGGCACTTAGTTCTCATTGAGTTTACCAATAACATTATTTATTAGGAGAATATCCATATAGAACCATATATGGAATATATAATAGACCCTGTAGATCTCCCTTATATTGGACGGAAATAGGATAATCAAATTTTCTGGGACCAAACCACATTCAAAAGGTATGGAAGCATTCTATAGAATGAATAATTTATAAACTAATGGATGTCTTCATCCTCTTGAGTTAATAGTGGTTGGTGATGTGTTTCTTCATGTTTCTCCAATGATGGGTAACCAATGGATTCAGAAATAAGAAAAGTTACTTCCCATGTATGTGGAACTTTTTGAGATTGTGGAGTGTTCATACTAGTAGCATACTGATTGGATCATCCAAAATAGTATAGAGATATGCCTGATTTTAATAATATGTCATAGATGCTCTAGAATTACCATAATCATTATAATATGATAGATGTTGATGATTTTGAGCTTTAGGAAAATGCATCATTTGGGAGATATCTAGATCATATATATGGCTCCAGTGAGAAGAATCTCTAGGGAAAGGCCATGTTATCTGTCCGAGTGTTTTGGTAGCATGGAAGAGTTCAAGAGTAATCATGGGAGTGGAATATGGATATGTTGGCCTGGTGTCCCGATCAATGTACCTTGGATATTTCAAGACAAATGGAAAACCATCACAATAAAGAGATATTGTAAGGTTGGGAGGTTGTATGTTCCCAACCCTTAAAGGAGGTACATTTTTGTTTAAATATTTATTTCACTCCCCTTACATTATGTAATGAAATGTTTCCTAAGACTATGTAGTTATTTATGTGTTTCTTGGGGCAGGGGAGGGGTTGGGACATAAAATATGATTATGATAAGCCATATTATGTTGGGCACATGGTTGGTGTGTGGTTAGTACTAACCACAATACTTATCCTTACAACATATATAGGAATGATACATGCTTGAAAAACTATAAAAGGGGGATCCAAGAATCCATCCATCCTTGTAAAGAGAAAATTTTATGGCCTCTGCGGGGTTTTCCAAAACATTCATGTTATAGATAATACCATTTGAACAGACCCTCCTCCTGGATAGAGGGTGTCTCACAATTGTCACATTGTTTATCCAACCATGAGGACAAACTATTCACCTCATTAAAATATGGTAAATTCTTATTTTCAACTAAAATATTAAGAATTATTATTGAATATTCCTCCCATTTACTTCTCCAACATTATGGATTTTGATAAAATAGCTCTCATGCTTGCCAAGGGAAGTTATACTCTGAATCACTATCATTTTAATTGTTTTCGGTTGTGAATCGATGTTATGGGTGAGTCTACTACTCATCTTTATTCTATTATCTGGTAGAATCAAAGTGGAATTTTTTTATCTCATTATGAATCCATTTGACCTTATATTTTATGAATGTTATTAGAATGAGTGTTATCGGTTATTTGGGAATGAATATAGGGTCATTTTTAAGAGAAATATTGTCTTCGTACTTTAGGATTTCAATCTAAGAGATATATAACATAGTCTTGGGGTTTATTCAGATGTAGGTGATGATTTTTGGATGTTATATTGTTAATTTTACTCCTCATTAGAAAATAATAAGATGGGTGTTTAAATGGTGTTTTGAACCCCTCATAATTCTGATTGGATCCATTGAGGATGGTTATATTGGACCTATGGTCACCCATGAGGTGTGTCACTCACTTAAATGTGGTAATTGGGTTTTAAAATGATGAATTAAATGTATTATTAGATTAAACTAATGATAATTGTTTTTTGAAATGTTATAATGACATAAAGTGGTGTTTGGTTTAACTTGAATATGTAAAATAATATATGAATTGTAAATTGGTAAATAATTTAAATGGTTAAGTATGCATGTTCATGTCGTTAAATTTCATGAATAGGGTGAAAAATGGTTGAAATGTGCTTAAATATTCAAATGGGATAACTATTGGGGTAGAAAAAATGTTAAATGTATTGAAACATGGAAATATGATAAAATGAAATAGTTTAACCCTGTTGTTATTTTGTGATTAGAGGGCAGGGATTTTGACCGTTGGAAATGTTTCTAATGGTTGGTGGGATATTCGGAAGATTTTTCTCTCCCTTGGTTGTCCAAACTGATCCTCTAGTTTCCCCAATATACCATAGTTTTTGCAGGATGGACTGATGCCCAATACTCCAAGGGTATGAACATAGAACTGAAAATTTTATTCTGGATAACTGAACATGAAATTCTGAATCCAGGTTGGATTCTTGGACAAATTCTCCTTTTCTGAATGGTGACACAAAAAATAAAGGGTTGGGATGGTTGGAAAACACATTATGAATTATGGTTGGATACATAGACTGATTATCCTTGTATTCCAACATGTGGCCTCTATGATATATGGTTTAGAAGACCAGAATGGAAAGAAGCATGTTTTATTTATATGGGTATCACTTGGAACTAAGACAAAAAATGGTTAATTTAAATATTGTCAAACAATGAAAAATACATAACTTTCTAACTTGTACATTGTTTATTATATATCTATATACACTATTGTAAATTGGATATTTTTTCAGACACTTTTGGAAGTGTCCTACTCATTTGTACTCAAAACCTGCTCAATATTCCACTAGTTACATGTATAGACTTCATGGTTTTGGGTTATGATTAGGAAAAGTGTCATATGGTAGATAGATGGTATGGGATTTGGGATGGAGAATGAATTCGGGAACCAAAAATGATGTTGGGACCTATTTTATAGATTCTCTTTATTTTCTTATTCTAGTTTCCATTTAGAATTTCATATTTTCATGACATTTAATATTTTGATGTATTGTATTATTAGAACTTACCCGGTTTGGGAATGTTGTTTGTGATGTTTTGGTATTTATTTTTATTATGTATCTATGTTTATCTATTTTTCAATTCTTGTTTTATGATTTTAAGCAGGGTATAGTCTCCGCACATACCTCTTTATACCCTCGCTGCTATTCAGCAGCCACTGGTGTATGGGCGAGGTGCATCTGATGTCATTTGGAAAACCAACTCTGGGCACTGGTTTAGTTAAACACATGCCAATACATTACAAACTAGTATCTAAGGAATTTCACATTTTATTAATTGCTATTTTGGAATGTTATTTAAGATAATAGGTTGTGTCAATACATGGAAATGATCTCATTTATAAGAGTTCAAAACCCATGTGTGTGGGTAAACCCTTGTTTATAGAATGGTATGTTGTTCTTAATATTTGTTATTACAATTGGATGTTATTTCACCTTGGGTGATATATATGTTATGTGATGTAATTATTTTCTAATATTTAGTTCACGGAACATCATGGAATGATGTTTTTTTAGGAATACATTATTCTATGAACACATGGTGTAATGTGGCATGTATCACATTAGGAACTCACAGAAAATCAAGTTATGGTGGGTTGCGGGAAATGAAAACTATTTTATGGTTTTCTATCATCATAAAAAAAATAGATCCTAATATTGAAGTTGAAAATTGATTATGTGGGAATGTGATAAATTGAAATGTATAAAGAAGTAATTCCTAATTAAGAAGTCATAGTCGTAAAAAGATCTGGAATATGTTGAATAAGGTCGATAAATGGTATCTAATGGAAAGCATAAATTTTGATGTTGGTTAAACCTTTTTCATTCATAGACCATGTTAGAAATAATTAAGGGCAGTGAAAGATATGTGATTATATCTTTTGGGTTATTGTATATAATGTAGGTTATTTGGGGATACTATTGAGACCACATGGGAGTAAAATATGGAAACCACATATTATGTGTTTTGATATTTTCATTTAGAATTGTAGAGAGATTCCACCATGGTGATATTTTTAGGTTTATTAACCTGAAGAAATATCCCTGAACGATATTCCATTATTGGGAACATACCCCTATTTGTGTCGTGTAATAGGGGGAATAGAGGATATGTGTGATCTTTTCATGTTTTATACAGTTTATAGAGGGACACCTAGGGTCAGCTAGGTCGAGTATGTTTGACTATATGAGAAAGTTTTAACTAATACTTCCTCAAAACATTTCTAGAGATTGTAAACATAAGGCATCCATGTTTTGGATTGAGTCTATATAGGTGGTTCTCTTTCACTTACAAACTACTCCCAAGAAGACTGTCAAGTTGGAATCTTATAGGTCATGAGCACTAACATTGCACTTGTAGGATTTTAAGGATCTGGAGGAGTAGTTGGAAGGAATGGTTTCGAATGACTCCCTAGAGAAGGTATAGGAGATCATTTACCCTAATACCTTAAGGAAGTGGATAGATGAGGATTTTTTTGTGTTTGAAATATGGGAGTATTATAGTGATGGATTATACAGAATGCCTCACTCACAAGCCTCAGGTAAATATAATCCACATCAATATATTTATATTTCTAGTGGATTAGGCTATAAATACTAATGAGAACATGAAAGAGGAATCTATATGTGGAAAAAATATTTGATTTGGATGAACTGGTGGTATGTCTATTGATAATAAGAAGCATCATTATTTGAAATCCAACTAATGAAGTGTAGGACATGGTTTCCATGGGAGAGGGTCCGCCTTTCATAGAGTTTGTTCTATTATCTCCTATCAATGTTGATGATTGGGCCACGAGTGTAGTTAGTTTCCATGACAACTAGTGTAGTATCGAGATGAAGTCATGTTGTATATTGGATTGTGGATCCTTTCATGTATACCGCAACACAACAAATATTTAAATTTATTTACACTCTAACTACTAGATAAGTGGAAATAAGGTTCGAAACATAAAGAGAATGTGTTTCTGAATTGGGAATATCCCTATGAAACATTGTTTAGGAAGATGAGATTTTAATTTCATTAACATATAATAATTATAATAACTAAAAAACTATTTAAAAATTATTAATTATATTAACTAAAAACAATACACGTGTACTAAATTAATCTATGCCGGAAACTAGGAGAGATGGGAGAATACAAGTTCGGATATCCATTGAGTTTCAATCAATGCCAATTATTCAATTCTTATATCATAATATTTATTCCATCAATTATCCCTAATTACAAATTTATTCCAAATACTATCAGGTCTCATTCTCTTATGCTACCCAGTATTCTAATTTTCAAATAAATGATCCATCATTTCATTCTTTAATTTTAGAAATGATTTTCATGTCATTTCATCATCAAATAACATGGTGAAATGAAATGAATCATTTCTCACATAGATGATTTATCAATATATGCTATTTTTTAATGGAATGAAATTTTGTATTAGGTGGCACTCATGCATTTTTGAAAAATAATTCACACAATATAATAAATTATCAATTGGAATATTTATTTATTCAAATTTCACTCATGTGTGTTTCATGATTCTCTCACGTGCATGATAAGCTTCCGAAAAAAAATTTATTAGATGATCTCTAACACATGATTATTTATTAGGTATCACATGAATGGAAACCAAATCATGTTTTTAGAATCGATAAAAATATATAGAAAACACCATTATAATAAATTAAATAAAAAACCAATTAAAAAATAATTCAAAATGCAATCAAACCTGGTTAAAAAAATGGCATTCATACACTATTGTGTTCTTCACAACTCTATCACATGAAATTTATTCCTCAATGAAAACAATATGACACATAAAATAATAAAAATCAGATATCACCATTTTCGTGTCATTTAAATTATCACTGAAAGCTACCACTGTTGATATCCACATAAAAATCATTTCACATCCATTCATCGAAGTCCAAATGTGAATTACT
This sequence comes from Viscum album, assembly GCA_963277665.1. Taxonomy (NCBI): domain Eukaryota; kingdom Viridiplantae; phylum Streptophyta; class Magnoliopsida; order Santalales; family Viscaceae; genus Viscum; species Viscum album. The sequence goes on along the minus strand of OY728123.1, from coordinate 1,735,628,642 downwards.
GCACTTGTTTCTAATCCACATGATCCAAGTCCAAAATGGGATGATATTCAAATTTAATCCAATATCTATGCATGTGGCCGATTAATGTTCACTAAGACCACACACATAAAATATTACCTATAAATCACCATGTTATATACATGTGGATGTAGGTGAGCCCTTAACCACTACACAATAAGGGCATTATGGTGCATAAATGTTAAAGCGAAGGGGGAATGCAGTTGAAGGTATTATATTAAGGGATATGAGGCTAGTGGGGCAGTGGATTATTCATGACTAATAAGAAAAAACATGGTTGTTGTCTTTCATATTCATGCTACACGGGGGTGATGTGTGGTGTGATGTTGTAGTGTAGGATAGTGGCATCTTCTTTTTTATCTTCAAGGAAGGTGGTGGTTGTGTAGGGTTTTAGGTGGATGTGGCGGACCGTTATTGGTGATTTTCTAAACTTGAGGAGGGTTTGGTGTGTGATGGATTGTTCTATAGTGATGAATAAATAAGTAGTGGATGGAAATGGTGCTATATAAGAGGGGGGAGGCAGCTCAACCTGCTAAGTATTTCGTGCATGTTGGAATACCCTAGGGTGATGCTGGGTATTATGGTTTTTGAAAGATGATTGTTATGATAGAGGTACGATATATCTACATAAAAACTGGAATGAAAAAATTAAAATATAAAATTTGAAACTATAAATCTAATTATCCAAGAGATAAATGTTAAATAATAATAATAATAATAATGATAATTATAATGATAATAATAAAAATTAATAATAATAATAATAATAAGTCGTAATAATAATAAAAATAATTGAATATTTATGTAAATATATATTATATTGTCTATTTTACAAGTTAATTTAATATAATTATAAACATAATAAAAATAATACTATTAAATGATAATATAATTCAACCATAAAAAACTACTATTATTAACATTAAAAAATTAATATGAAATATAATATTATATGACAATAATATAAATGTTAATATAATTAATAATTAATATTAATAAAATAATAATAAAACTAATTTTAATTAAACTACTAAAAATAATAAAAGTGTTAGATATTAAATATTAATAGTCTATAACATTAATATAGACTAATAATAATAATTAACAATAACTTATATTAATATTAAATTATCTAAAGACTATAAAAATAAAAAAACTAAACAATTATGTTAATAAATTAAAAATAATAAGAATTATTCAACTATTTAATTAAAAATAATTTAGAAAATTATAAAAATGTTTGTGAAATCTATGTGAATCAAATCCCCCTCACTAAAAATTTTACAGTACTAGGGAAATTGGAAAATAAAACAAAACTAGACCTATAAAAAATAACAAATTTAAAATTACTATATGAAAATTTCTAAATCCATTTTTAACCAAAAAATATAACGATTCATTGAGTATCCCAATTTTCAAACATAGTTTCACTTCTACTCATTGTCTTTCAAAAAAAATGAATCTACAACCATGTATCATGTAACCTACCTCACCATCACTCTCATCGCTCAAACAATTTTATCAAAGTTATGATCAATTATTATGCACATGGATTCTTATCATATGGCTTCCATTAATTTTACATCTTTACTAGTCGAAATCAAAATGAATTCACTAATATAAAAGACATATTATTAAGTACAACTTTCTTTGAGACTGTGGGACGGTGGGTTATATTTTTTTATACTTTTGGAAAAATCGGGGATGAATATTAAACTAAATTCATGATAAGTGTTAATAAACATCCCCCAATGTAATTACCCACAGTTAAAACATTATATGTACCCATTTATATGAAAAAAAATCCTCTCCCGAAATTTATTGTATTTTTCTCTATCGTTTTTTTATTCTTATAATTTTTTTAAATTTTTTATTCTTATTATTTTTTTAAGACACAAATCAAGAAAACCTAATGGATAGGTAAATATATGAGTGATATCTCCCACAATGCATGAAATAGAAAAAATATAATATCCGAGAACAACATTCACAAGTAGATCATACTTAGTAGAATCTCAATGAAAGTTGTTCATATGAAAAATCTATAGTTTCTTGAGTAATGGGTTACCAATTTTATAGGTATCCCTAAAGAAGTGGGTTACTGAGTAATGAACACATATGTGATCATTGTTGTAACCCATCATAATCTATATTCCAATATCAAAATGAATGTAATAGATCTGCTATTATGAAATAAATAAAATATAATCATGATGGTATAATTTGAATCTACATACACAAAATTCCATAATATCACTCAATCAAACCTTTACATGAATAAATATCTCCCCCCACATAGATTTAAAATAATCCTAAATTTTTTATTAAATTTTTAAGAAGGGGTTTCATCTATGGGTTCATTCTGAAAATGATTACTCATGGCTTATAAGGGATACATGATAGAGAAAATGTATGGGTAAGGTAATGGTTCCATGGGTAAAAATAAATCAAAAAAAATACCTCATTCGTTTTAGTGAAACATTCAAAATGCTGATCACATTTATGGAAAACATAAAATATTCTAGAATACAAAACATGTTTGATATTATCTATAGAAAGAGAGAAATATCAAGTGATTTAAAAAATCAGCCAGAATCATCACTAATATTTTAATAAAATGTGGGATAGCACATATGAGCCTGAGTGAAAACATGTCTTTAAAAAATATTCATGTTTCTAAAAAACTAATTTTTGAAGTATGGAAAAATATCAAAAATATTATAATTCATGAGATAAATGATCAAATCATTCCAAATAGGAATCACGTTCTCAGAATAACTTGGTAAACAAGTGGTATGTTCATATCTTTGTTATTACAAAAATAGAACTCCATTCATATGGTTTCAAAAATTATAATATTTTTTGTTTTTTTTGTTTTTAAAGTTGGTTTACATGTTTCTTTTGGACGAATAAAATGTAAAAGAAAATAAAATGCTTCCTTGAGTAAGTGGAAATTTTCACAGAAAGGATTTTTGTATCAGATGAATCTATAAAAAGTTTATACCTATAAAATATATGCAATGGCAACACATTCCCACATCGTATCAATGAGATAAAAGAAAAAAATTAACATACAAATGGTAAAAAAATCAATGATGAACTCAAATACACTATAGTTCTAGGAGAAAACATAGAGCGATTAATGAATATTATTTTATAATATAAAAACAAAATGAAATTAAACTGAATATAGTGAAAGGAAAATAATATAATGATGGGATTATTCTAATTGAGCACTAGGTTTAGTGTCTCTTTAGCCAATCATTGATTACACCCCACAAAGATCAAATAGAAACATATACCATGAATCTATTTCTTTTTGGTATTATTTTGAAATCTATTCATTGAAAAGGAAATTATCTCGCAACATGAACAACATATCAATAAAAACATGTTATTATAATGTATGAGTTAAATGAAATGAAATTATACCAACTCATAAGGGAATGAATATAATTTATCTGATGGAGAAATCACCAAATAATTGATGTTTCCTAAAAAGGGAATTATCATGAAGATCATGAACGTAACATTTTATAATTTTTACAAATAAGAAATTGCCTTTCCAAAAACATTTTATGGTCTAATTATATCTATCATATCATTGAATGTCATATCAGGTTCGAAGATGTATCCCAATTAATTTTCACTTCCAACTACTAGCATTGGAAAATCCAATAGTTTCTAGCTCAATTTATAATCCATAGTTTCCCAGATTTAACCAAGGACAAGAGTATTTCTACCATCCTTGGGTATTTCAAGAGAAGTGTTTTTAAAAATAATTAATGGAGAATGTGGGATGAATTCAATTTTATTTTTATAATCTACTTTGTCAATTATGATATACATTTATAAATTTTCATCTATGCTTCCCACATTATATTTCTCTAATAGCACATTGTCACAATGAACTCTATATCCTCCCAGAAATCCCATTCATATGTTATTTATAGAAAATAATTCTTATTCTATAAAACCATCAATGACTGATTTACTATCTATAGAAATTTTTTATAGGAATACATTTTATAAAAAAATTTAAACTCAAAAATGTTTTTGGAAATATTTTATTCAATTATTGTTATATTCGTATCTTCTTGCATGTGGAAATTCCTGTTTTCTTTGGTAAATTTTTAACTTATATAAAAATATAAGGGTCCCAGTTAAATATCCTCTTCATCTTAAAAATGTATAATTTGATATACATCAAAAAACATTGTTCACACAATGCATTGAAGGGTTGAAAACTCATAGAACAAGGACATGAAATCCCAATTTCTAAGGGACCAATATATTTGATAGAGTGGATCAATGGAATATCATATTCATTAATGTCATTTGATTGGAATAATTAAATTATCATGGATATGAGTCATCAATGGTATGATAAGAACAAATATTAATCTATGTAATCTCATTATAAGAATCAATAAATGGGTTTTGTTCAAATGAGACCTCTATTGTACTTTCATCAATTGATTTATTCTTAATTAGACCATCAAGTAGTTGTGAGGTGGATAGTTTGACAAGAAGTGATTGATGATTTTATACATTCTTAAATTTATCTTTTGATTATTTTTTTTCAGTATGGAAACATTTCAATATTCATATCTTGAAGTTAAAACCACCGATTTCTCTCAGTTATAGTAGAAAACAACATATTCTCAATTATTAATTCATTTTTCACATAAATTTTCATGTTTTAGATCTTTTTTAATTTGTCGACATTAAAAATGACTAAAAAGTTTATAAATGCTTGTATTATACCATGGTGAAGCATTTTCATTTTAATAATAACATGGAATTTAATAAAATAAATTATAATATAATGAAATATGTGGAAAACCCTTGTGAAATGAATCATTCTACTTCAAATAGTGATATTTGGGTATGTAAGTATGATGTTGACTATATATGTATAGTTTTGATTATTCCATTAAGATCATTTGTGTGTCTTAAAATTCCCAACAATGAAAAATTCAGTGATTTGAAAACATGTTTTTTTGTTTCTTTTTTTTAAATTTTTGTTGAACCTAAATCAATCTCTTTGACGAATTTCTAATGATTTTATTATTCTGGAAATAGTTTCATAGATTTGGAATGCACATCACTACATGTCAAAGTTTCAAATTTATTAATTAATAATATACTTTAAAAAAGTTATCTAGGGTCAAACCATAGACAAAACTTGTGTAGACAATAAGAATATCCTTTGGTTTTAATGTTCACGAAGATGTGATCTTAATGTGACTATCATCATACAATTATAAAAACTATTTTTTTTAAAATAGTTATTTAAATTATCTGAAAACTATTTATACATAATATATTAATATATAGTGGAAAGTGGAAGAGATGGAAGTGTCATAGTTATGATGACAGTTCAGGTACATGAAACGCTAATTATTTAATTCACAAATTTGATTATTTATTCATTCTATTATAAATTATTCTAAATTTAAACAAACTAATAATATGTATAATTCTCTAATTTTATAAAGTATTATAATTTTCATAAAACTCATTCATCATTTTTGGTGTCTATTTTGATGAATAATTTTCACGTCATTTTATCATCAAATCATTTGGTGAAATGCAATTGCCTTTTTCTCACAATGTTGAAGTATCAATCTATTACGAGTTTCCTCACATGATATTTCTTATTAAGTATCACTCAAGTTACTTTTAATGATATGTCAAACAAAATTTTAATATGTCAATTAATATTATTATTCATTAAAAAATTTCTTACATGTGATTTTTGATTCTCTTATGTGAGGGATCAAAATTAAAATAAATAAATTCTATTTTGATCTCTTTCCCATGATTATTTATTTGGTATGACATGAATGGTCACAAAATCATGTGTGTAGACCCATTAAAAATGACGAAATCATAAATATATATAATTCAAAAAACATCCAATTAAAAAAATATTCAAAATGAAAATCAAAATACGGTTCAAAAATAATGGATTTCATGCTCTTTTTCATTTTTTGCAACATTGAAACATGAAAATTATCATACCATGATGCAAAAATACTCATAAAATAATAAAAATGTGGATATAAACATTTTCATTACAATAAAATTACTACTACAAGATGACATTAATGACCACCAAATGAAAATCAATTCCCATCCGATCACCACAATCCCAAAGTGAATTTCATTGCACATTTCCAATACACATGAACCACTGCCAACGTAGAATGATATATTAATCACATCCGCCACCTTTTACAATTTCAAGTAAATTCACACTTGAACCAAACACATAAAATATCACCTAGAAAACACTATGTGATGTCGATAAAGACAAAGGTGGGCCCTTATTCGTTGCATAACAAGGGAGTTAAATTTCATTAGTGCATATTAGGTAGGTGTAATGAAGTTGGTGGTCTTATATGTAGGTAGAGGAGGCTAGTGGGGTTGTGGCTACTATATTCCTGGTGTGTAGAGGGAGGGTTGTTATTTTCACTATCACTTTGCACATGGGTGATGTGTGGTGGGCTGCTGCTGTGAAGGATGATGTCAACTATTGTATTGTGTTAATGTACTAGGGTGTCAACTATGTAGGATTATAGGGGAGGAGTCCAAGGACTAGTGGTGATGCACCACTCTCGAGGAGGCTATTGTGTATTATGGGTTGTTATACCATACAAGAGGAAAGAGGGGTTGATGGAGATAGTGCTTCATGGTAGGGGGAGGCGGCACAACATGCTAAGGATGTTGAATCTTCTACTCCACCCCAGGTGGTACATAATGTCAGTATTTTTGAAGTATGTTCCCTAGGAAAGAGACGTCTCAAATATCAACATGAAAAATGGAAAGATAAATTAAAAAAAATTCTAAATTGAAACTAGAAATTTAATTATCTAAATGCTAAATGATAAATAATAATGACAGTAATGATAATAATAATAATACATAATAATAGTAGTATTAGTTTATTAGACAATAAAAACACATTTTATAATTACATTTTATTGGGATTAAAAGTTCATTTTTGATCATATGGGCCTGAGTTAGTACATTTTAATTTTAAACATCCACTCTCATCAATTGTGCACTTCATGCCTAATGTACACCAATTTAGGCCCAATGACTCATATGATTTTATTGAATGTAATTATTCATGTTTTAATATTATATTTTTTTAAATGTATCTTCACTTCAAATTTAAATGTTTCTCATTCAGGGAGCAAGGAAAGATTCATAAAGGATGATGACGATATTTGGTGATGAAAAGAGACAATTCTGGTGAAGGCAGATTGGACATCAACCCACTGTTGATGATGTGGGTACCACAATACTGGACCAATGAAGCCCAAAGTTCTTGTGATGATATAATCCATACAGGGGAACAAATCTTTATTCAGGCCAAAGTGCTAATTCGGTCTCCATGATGGTGATCAAGGCAGCCCAAATGGAAGATCAGAATCTGGGCCAGAATCTACGGCCCAGAATTCCAGGCCAATGAATCTTCCATATCTCCCTAACCACAAATTAACATGACCTGATATTTTACATACGGTTATAAGACATCAGGGGATTTATTTGTGTCTTATATGGCCCACTCCAAATCGGCCATCTAGAAGGGCTTTGAAGCGGATCTGTCAAGTGGATGCAAGCTGGATGCCATCTCGGGTCAAGGGTGGAGAAGTCTCCACTCCACCTACTTTCCACCACCTATGCCTACCCTCATTGATTGGGATGACTTGGACTGTTGGAGCTCGGCCTAAGGATCCAAATTTGCCTATTTAAGGCAGTGTTGGTGAGGAGGAACTCATAACTTCTTTCATGTAATGTTATTATGCTCAATTTTCGTTGTAATGCTTTCATTTTCCCCATGTAAGTTTTTTTTTTTTATTTCTAAGTTCTTAATCCAATTCCTTCTCTTCTCTTCTTCCAATTTCTATACTTAAATCTCTAAAATCACAAAATCACAGTGATAAATCTGTGTGTTGGTGATATAGTTCACACATAGGTGTGAATTCCATTCACACACACGGAGGAGTGCTCGTTATTTCCGCGGTTTTAATCTCTTCAATTCAATTCTTGTAAGCCATCTTCCGCCCACCATTGATAGTCTATCATAAATGGAGGGCTAACCCTATAATGGGTTGCTCTTAGGAAGATGCAAAGGCTGGATGTATTTATATTTAATGCACAAATTGTTGTTAATTGGTTAAATAATTCAAGACTTCCATTCTTCAATTATTTTCGCTCCTCATCTTCACTGTGTTTGAAAAAGCTAATTCCAATTACTAAATTAACCATATAACTTGGAGAGATCATGAATCTGGTTCTATAAGTGTGTTGGTGACTAGTAATTGAGTATATTTAGTATCTAACCAAAAAATTATGAAGGTAGTGTTATTTTGAAAAATAGTTTCATCAAGAATTAATAAAACCAAAAATTTGTCTAAAGAAATAAAATGCATTCAATCCACCCAAGCGTAACCCTAAGATCAACCCATTTCATTATAATTGAACTCAACTAAGCTTATTAGTCTTATCCCAAAACACATAAAAACAAATCCAAGTTGTCCACTTCATATCCAAAAATCCATCCCTTAGGTTGTGTATCTTAGGTATCTTCTTAGGTCTCTGTGGAATCGACAACCCAAGCTACACTACAAGGACCGTTCTACCCTTCTTCTCTTGGGTAAATTTGGGCGTGAACCAAATTTTGGCGTCGTTTCCGGGGACCAAGTAAGTACCTTAGATAAAAAAAAACCTTCTTTCCTCACCTACATTCTTCTACTCTCACCCAAGATCTCTTATCTTGTCCCTTTCTCGCTTTTTTTGGGCGCATGTCCTCCTACACCTGCGATTTCTCAAACAGACTAGTTAGGGTGGAAAGTCCTTAGATAGGGGAGTCAAGTGCACCTAAGGGATTGTTTAAATCAGATCCAAATATTCTTGAAACCCCAAATTCATAACTTGAAACAAGTCCAATGGAGGGTCATCCACAAAATCAAATTGTAAACCCTGGGGGGAATCAAATGGGAGACCAAAACCAAGAAGCTCCAAACATAGGGAATGTAGTTGATCAAACCATGAACGACTACCTCACTCCAGCTTGGACCAATGCCCCCTCATGCATTAGACACAATTCCATAGGAGACACCAGCTACATATTCAAACCCCATGTCCTAAACCACCCTCCAACCTTTCATGGGATGGAGTCAGAAATGACATACCTTCATGTCAAAGAGTTCAACGACATTGTTGAAACCATGTGTCCCCCACATCAACTAGAATCCGCTAAGATGAGGCTATTTCCTTTTTCACTAAAGGATCAAGCTAAAAATTGGCTAAACAACTTGATACCTGCATCAATCCACTCTTGGGACCAACTACAAAGAGAATTCTACAAAAAATACTTCCCTCATCACAAAACAATTGCACTTAAAAAGAGCATCCAAGACTTTTTTGAAAAAGAGGGAGAGTCATTTTATGAAACATGGGAGAGGTTCAAAGACACCCTAAACATGGTTCCACACCATGGGTTTTCCATACCTGAACAAGTGAGAATTTTCTATGAAGGGTTGGGTCCGGGTAATAAACAATTCATTGACATGATGTGTAATGGAAGTTTTAAAAACAAGGCCCCAAATGATGCTTACGAGTATCTGGAAAGTCTGGCTGAACAAAACCAAACTTGGGGAACTTCACCTTATTCTGAAAAGCCACAAAGAACCACTGGAATTCATACACTTAGAGAAGAGGAAAGCCTTAGGGCTAAACTCGCAGCACTCTCTAGGAAGGTTGAAGAGATAGAGCTTAGGAAAGTCCATGAAATCCAAAATGTAGACCTTGTTTGCACAATTTGTGACAAACATGACCATAAAACAGACAACTGCCCAACCATTCCATCCATCAAGGATGTTCTTCTAGGAGGACCCCCAGCGGAAGTCAATGCCCTAAACTTTTAAAAGCCCCAATACCAAAACACCTTCAATCCAAGGTACAATGACCACCCAGGCTTCCGATGGAAGGATAACCAACAACATAGCCAACCACAAGGGCAAAATCCTTACCCTCAAAAGAACTACCAAACCCATAATCAGTTTCAAACCCAACCTATCCAATACCAACAACCACCAGTCCATTTTCAACAAACCATTCCACCTTCAAAATATCCCCCAGGGATAAACCAATCTTCTCAAGCACCAACCCAAACTGTTCCACAAAGCCTACTAGAACAACTTTGCAAACAAATGGAAAGGATAAACTCAAAAGTCTCTTCCCTTAAACAAGAACATCAAACAATCCAAACTGGGAAGGCACCCATGCCTACCCAAGCCATTCCACAACAAAAAACAAGGGGAGAGTCAAGTTGCACTCAATCAAATCATGAACAATTGAAAGCAGTGACAGTCTTAAGAAGTGGGAAATCAATTGAAAAACCTGAACAAACCATTTCAGAACTATTAAAATATTCAACATCACTTAAAAATGATGAAGAACAACCCACAGATTCTAAAAAAACCAATGAGAATGAGAAGTAACCACAACCACACCAAACACTCAAACAACCTGCTCCCTTCCCTCAACAAATGAGGGGGAAATCCAAGCCTGAACTGAGTGAAACCTTGAGAGAAATCTTTTCTCAAGTCAAGATGAACATTCCACTCCTCGATGCAATACAAACCATACCAGCCTACTCAAAGTACCTTAAGGACTTGTGCACTTTTAAAAGGAAATTTTCACATAAAAACCAAGTCCTTTTGGCTGCTAATGTGAGTATCACCATTCAAGGGACCATTCCTCCAAAGATGAAAGACCCGGGTTTCCATTACATCAATGTTGAACTAGGAGAGAAAAAAGTTGTCAAGGCCTTATGTGACCTAGGTGCCAGTGTAAACCTCATTCCATATGCCATGTATTGTTAGTTAGGGCTCGAAGAACTCCAACCCACATTTTTCACTCTTCAACTCGCTGATCGCAGTGTTCGGGTTCCTAAGGGGATCTTAAAGGATGTTTTAGTGAAAGTTGAGAATTTCATCTACCCTGCTGACTTCATTGTCCTTGACAATCATCCAAGCTTAGGTCCTTAGGAGAAAACTCCAATAATTCTTGGCCATCCTTTCCTTGCAACAATCAACTCTGTTATCCGAGTCTGAAATGGGAACATGACCATCACCTTTGGGAACATGAGTCTAGACTTGAACATCTATAATGCCAGCTCACAAATAGGAGATGACGAGGACATTCATGAAGTAAACATGTTAGGAAGCATTGAAAATGAAACCATAGAACATCAAGAAATATTTTATGGATGTTTAAGTCAGGATGAGATTGATTTCCTTTGTTCACATGAAGGAAGTTTATCTCCTTGGCTCGAATCGTTTTCAAATTGCTCCTATAATGATGTCTTAGGACCAACAATCAGTGAAACCTTTCAGGAAACCACATTCATGGAGACAACTCAAACTCCCTTCCCTAACCCATGTCAATAAAATATTGTGGCTGAAACTTCTACACATAGGGAATCAATTCAATCTGAAAATCTAGGAAACAAATTTGATTTTGATCCAATGCCCCAATCTTCTGCTGAAATTCTGAACCAACCAGATCTTGAATTGAAGGAACTTCCTACTTCCCTCAAGTATGCCTTCCTAGGGGAAAATCAAACACATCCTATAGTCATATCTTCTTCTCTTGAATCCAATCAGGAGGGGATGCTTCTAGATGTCCTTAGGAAACACAAGAAATCCATTGGTTGGACCCTGTCTGATATTCCTGGGATTAGCCCACTTATTGGAACTCATAGGATTACTCTTGAATCTGAATCCAAACCACGTCGTCAACCTCAGAGGAGACTCAATCCAAATCTTATGGATGTGGTAAGGAAAGAAATTCTTAAGTTGTTGAAAGCTGGTATCATCTACCCCATAGCTGAGAGTGAGTGGGTAAGCCCAATTCAAGTTGTCCCAAAGAAAGATGGAATCACTGTGATCACTAATAAGGATGGGGAAATTCTTCCAACTAGGGTGAGTAGTGGCTGGAGAGTCTGTATTGAATATAGGAAGCTCAACTCTTGTACCAAGAAGGACCATTTTCCCTTGCCCTTTATTGATCAAGTCCTCGAGCGAGTGGCGGGTCATCAATTCTATTGCTTCCTAGATGGGTACTCAGGGTAAAATCAAATCGAGGTCTCCTTGGAGGATCAAGGGAAGACAACCTTCACCTATCCATTCGTCACCTTTTCCTTCAAACGCATGCCGTTCGGGTTATGCAATGCCCCTGGAACCTTCCAGCGGTGCATGATGGGAATCTTCTCAGATATGGTAGGGGATTTTCTAGAGGTCTTCATGGACGACTTCTCTGTCTTTGGGGATACATTTGAGGGATGTCTTAGGAATGTGGAGAGAGTTTTGTCAAGATGTGAAGAAAAGAATCTGGTCCTAAACTGGGAAAAATGCCATTTCATGGTAAAAGAGGGGTTATTCCTTGGCCATATAGTCTCGGGTAGGGGAATTGAAGTTGATAAAGCAAATGTTGACATCATTCGTCACCTTCCATCACCCAGAACTGTTAAGGAAGTGAGGTCCTTCTCAGGACATGCTGGTTTCTATAGAAGATTCATTAAGGACTTTAGTTCAATATCTCGCCCTCTTTGTGCTCTCCTAGTAAAGGATGCTCCATTTGTTTGGACAGAAAGCTGTGAGGGTTCATTTTCAACCCTTAAATCGGCTCTCACCTCTCCTCCCATTATGAAATCTCCAAACTGGGACCTTCCTTTCGAACTAATGTGTGATGCCAGTGACATTGCTGTAGGAGCTGTGTTAGGACAACGGTGTGATAAAACTCCATATGTCATTTCTTATGCAAGAAAATCCTTAAATGATTCCCAAATCAATTACACCACCACTGAAAAGGAGTTACTTGTTGTTGTGTTTGCCTTAGAGAAATTCAGGTCCTACCTCTTAGGATCACCCATCATTGTATTCACCGACCATTCATCTATAAAATATCTCTTCCAAAAACAAGATGCCAAGGCTAGATTGATTAGGTGGTTCCTTCTTCTTCAAGAGTTCCATTTAACCATTAAGGATAAAAAAGGTGTTGAGAATGTTGTAGCTGATCACCTCTCTAGGTTGGAATTCAAAGACAACTCACATCACCTTTCTGTGTCTGATTCATTTCCCGATGAGAACCTCTATTCTGTGAGTGATTGCCCTTGGTATGCTGACATAGCCAACTTCTTAGTTTCAGGGGTCATTCCAAAATTCTTAGGGACCCAAGCTAGAAGAAAATTTCTTTCTGATGCCAAGCATTATGTGTTTGATGATCCATACCTATATAAGTTCGGTCCTGACCAAGTCATTAGGAGGTGTGTGCCAGAATCCGAACAAGAGTCCATCCTAATGTTCTGTCATAGTGAGACTTGTGGAGGTCACTTTTCCTCTAAGAAAACTTCTTCCAAGGTTCTTCAATGTGGTCTCTTTTGGCCCACCCTCCCAAGGGACTCCTACACATTTTGTCAAAGCTATCCTAGGTGTCAACAAGTAGGGTCCATCACAAAAAGGAATCAAATGCCTCTCACTCCAATATTAGTGGTTGAAATCTTTGACTGTTGGGGAATTGATTTCATGGGTCCCTTCTCAAACTCTAGGGGATATCTTTACATTCTCTTGGCTATCGATTATGTCTCAAAATGGGTTGAGGCCATTCCTACAAAATCCAATGACCATCAAAATGTGATTAGATTCCTTAAAGAAAACATCTTCTCTAGATTTGGGATTCCTAGGGCTATCATTAGTGATCATGGAACTCATTTCTGCAATCTCCCATTCTCATCGCTCATGGAGAAGTATGGAATTTCTCACAAAGTGTCCACCGCTTACCACCCACAAACCAATGGTCAAGCTGAGTTAGCCAATCGTGAAATCAAACAAATTCTTGAGAAAACTGTTAATCCATCTAGGAAGGATTGGTCGAGCAAACTCTTAGATGCTCTTTGGGAATATCGAACAGCATTTAAAACTATCCTAGGAATGTCCCCATATAGGTTGGTTTATGGTAAATCATGCCATTTGCCAGTGGAGATTGAGCATAAGGCCTTTTGGGCAATCAAAAAAATGAACTTTGACATTTCATTGGCCGGAATAAAGAGGAAATTGGATCTAAACGAGCTTGAGGAACTTAGGATGGAGGCTTATGAAAATTCAAGGATCAATAAAGCTAGAGTTCAAGACTACCAGTCTAGGAATCTTAAAACTAAACACATTGAACCAGGGAAACCTGTGCTTTTGTATAGTTCTAAACATCATTTGCACCCGGGAAAGTTGAGGTCTAGATGGTCCGGTCCATACATAGTGCATAAGGTGTACCCCCATGGGGCTGTTGAAATTCAAGATCCCACCAATTGTCAAATATTTAAAGTTAATGGTCATAGAGTCAAACCATTCATAGAACCATTCCAAAAACATGAAGTTGATGAAGACCTGAGTGAACCTACCTTTGATGAAAAAAAACAACAATTAATCAATAAGGGGTTTAAGTCGAGCTAACGACGTTAAACAAAAAGTTGAATGGGAGGCAACCCATGATTTTTAAATTTACAATCACTTTATTGTTTTAATCAATTTTTTTTAGCAAAACAATTCGATATAATTTTACCTCATATTGTTGACCTATTCTTCTCTTATGAGTATGGATGGGTATGAAAGGGGAGCACCGTATTCATCCGTGTCACGCGGTGCGATCCCTGAGTATTATCTTACCCAGAAATTAAAAAGAAGAAAATGTATCAACAATATAGGTGTTTGTAAGTTTTTCTTTTATTTTTATTTTATTTTATTTTATTAAAAAAAAAACAAAAAAAACAAAAAAAACTGTAAAAAAAAAAGTGACACTCCGTAGGACGTGGGTCAAACCCCGTCACGACCGGCGAAGCCGCGGGACTCGAACCCGGGACTGAAGGGAGACAGGGGCGCACACCTACCACTGAACTACGGTGGTTGGTGCTTCCTTATTCTATCTTCTATATATATATATACTTATATTTTAAATTTTGGTATATATACATAATTTTTTTTTTAAAAAAAAAATTATTACTTGTTATGAGTATCGATCGTTGGAGTTTCAAAATTAACAAGTATGTTTTGTCTTTATTTTTATTTTATTTTTTGTATTTTATTATTGTTTTTTTTAGAAAAGGGAACCTCAAGGGGTTTCCATTATGTCTAACTATGTTGGTTTTTGAGATTCAGGGGCTGCCAAGTTTGATGGATTTTCAGGGAAATCATAGGAGTACAAGCGTACACTACCGTGAGGATTCTTCAAGTGACATGGAGACCAAGGGATTAAATGAGAGCATCAAAAACTTCAAAATCAAATATCATGTGAAATTGTTCTATTCTCCTATTCTCTGCATGTACCCCTTCGAAATTATATTTTCTTTAAACACTAGGGACAGTGTTATATTATGTTGGGGGGAGGTGAAAATAAAAATCAATCACATAGAGAAATAAAATGTGCATGCTAATTGAATGAGAATTTTCCTTAACCTTGAACATGTTATTACACATTGCAAACCTTGAAAACTGAATATTAAATAATTTTGTATTCCTTGATTCCGATTTTAATACATGTTTAAGTTCATGAGAATAAAATTTTCGAAAGTGTGGCTGTCTAATGTAATTTTTCACTGTTACATTTTCATCCAATTTTTATAAAAAAAATCACAATTCACGTCCGATGGATTGTGGGGTATTAATTTGAATTCATGGGGTCCCATAATAAATAGCATTGTTTTGGTGATCATTTTAAATTTAATATGAGTATTTTAAAAATATACATAAAAAAAAGAGGTGTAAAAAAACACACAAAAAAAACAAACAAAAAAACAACAATAAATTTGCGCATAGAGCAATGAAATGACTTAATGTGTGGATTTCGGCACTTGGGGATCATGAATCCATAGTTGTCTGGCCCAGAGTTGGGAGTTTTATCTCTATTTGTGGAAATTAGAATTTGTTTTTGAATGAGTTAACTCGAGATGATGCCCGAGTATGTGGGCTTCACTTGGTGCCCTAAGGCCTTTGAGCCTGGGAGTCATCGGCAAAGTCTTGCTACAAGGGTTGACTCATTTGAATTCAATTTCAATAAACATGGAATCATTGCAAAAAAAAAAGAAAAAAATGAAAAAAATGAATACTCATATTAATATTAAAATGTGATTCCACCTAGCGCTTCCATCTTTTCCCCCTTGAATAAAAATGAACCCTCATGTCTATTGTGACTCACAACACATCATCATGATTAATGGTAATTGGATGAAATGTGGCATTGAATTTGATCAGAATAATGGGCTTGGGCTTGGGTTATGCTTTATAACCTACATTGTATTAAATGATTTTGATGGGATGCATAATTTTTTTGGTATGAGGTATTTTGGTGAGCATTGTTTATTAAAATGTTTTTGGAAAAGGGAATTTGATTTTCATAATCTTTGAGTTATTTGCTCGGGACTAGAAAATCTCAAGTTGGGGGGTGTGATTAGACAATAAAAACACATTTTATAATTACATTTTATTGGGATTAAAAGTTCATTTTTGATCATATGGGCCTGAGTTAGTACATTTTAATTTTAAACATCCACTCTCATCAATTGTGCACTTCATGCCTAATGTACACCAATTTAGGCCCAATGACTCATATGATTTTATTGAATGTAATTATTCATGTTTTAATATTATATTTTTGTAAATGTATCTTCACTTCAAATTTAAATGTTTCTCATTCAGGGATCGAGGAAAGATTCATAAAGGATGATGAAGATATTTGGTGATGAAAAGAGACAATTCTGGTGAAGGCAGATTCGGCATCAACCCACTGTTGAGGATGTGGGGCCCACAATACAGGACCAATGAAGCCCAAATTTCTTTTGATCGTATAAGACATACTGGGGAACAAATCATTATTCAGGCCAAAGTGCTAATTCGGTCTCCATGATGGTGATCAAGGAAGCCCAAATGGAAGATCAGAATCTGGGCCAGAATCTGCGGCCCAGAATTTCAGCCCAATGAATCTTCCATATCTCCTTAACCACAAATTAAATTGGCCAGATATTTTACAGGCGGTTAGAAGACATCCGGGGCTTTAGGTTTGTCGTCTATGGCTCACTCCAAATCGGCCATCTAGAAGGACTTTGAATCGGATCTGTCAAGTGGATGCAAGCTGGATGCCATCTCGGGTCAAGGGTGGAGAAGTCTCCTCTCCACCTACTTTCCACCACCTATGCCTACCCTCATTGATTGGGATGACTTGGACTGTTGGAGATCGGCCTAAGGATACCAATTTGCCTATTTAAGGAAGTGGTGGTGAGGAGGAACTCATAACTTCTTTCATGTAATGTTATTATGCTCAATTTTCGTTGTAATGATTTCATTTTCCCCATGTAAGTTTCTTTTTGTATTTCTAAGTTCTTAATTCAATTCCTTCTCTTCTCTTCTTCCAATTTCTATACTTAAATCTCTAAAATCACAAAAGCACAGTGGTAACTCTGTGTGTTTGTGATATAGTTCACACATAGGTGTGAATTCCATTCACACACACGGAGGAGTGCTCGTTATTTCCGCGGTTTTAATCTCTTCAATTCAATTCTTGTAAGCCGTCGTCCGCCCACCATTGATAGTCTATCATAAATGGAGGGATCACCCTTTAATGGGTTGATCTTAGGAAGATGAAAAGGCTGGATTGATTGATATTTAATGCATGAATTGTAACACCCCGAGATTTTATGAAAAATATTATTTTAATTTCATTAATGTCTTATGTTGTATTCTACACCAAGATTACCTTGCGCTATACGCAACACCGTATTAGCTTGCAGTATACGCAACACTATTCCTGGATCGTGTTACACACAATTTTGATAATAGTTATTCTACGCAACAATGAGTATATATATATATATATATATATTAAATGTATAAATGAAATATGGATGGATTCTGTTATACGAAACAACGAAGGATTCTTTCACAACACGCAACCCTGACTTGGCTTGCATTACACGCAATCACGACCTTCCTCGATAGCGTGTGTAATACGCAATACCGAGTTTCACTAAACAACGATGTGCTATTAAAATATTATTAAAACTAGCCGTTATGAATACTAATAACCACTTTTTAAAATTCTGTAAATCTTATTTTTCAAAATGAACTTCATTTTTGGATTCGGAGTATCAAATTTAGCCTAAGGTGAAATTTTGGTACATTTCGGATAACTTTCATATTCTGATGAATAGTGAAAATTACTAAATTATAATTAAAAACAACTTTTTTAATCGAAATAATTAATAGTGATAAATTATTAATTTGAGTGGTTTTAAAGTATATTTAGAATATATTTTTACAATTTAATACAATGTTGGTCATTGGTTGTAATTTCACATTTAAACCAGACATAATCAAGTGTCAATCTTTTGATATATATTGTTTTCTAAAAACACGCTATTTATTTTAACAGCAGGATTTAATTATAAAATTAATTAATGCAACTTCTATGTTATGAATTTGGTAAAATAGATTTCATTTTTGAATTCGGAATATGAAATATAGCTTAGGATGAAATTTTGGCATTGTTCTGAAAAACATCAATTTTTGATGAATAGTGAAACTACTAAGTGGTAGTTAAAAAAACTGAATTTTTCATAAAACTTAATTTTTCCGCTTCTGTGAATGGAATTTCGAAAATCCGAGAGACACGGTTAATATCAAGGACTAAAATGTGGTTCAATGAGATGAAAATAATTTTTTGGTGAATAGTAACTTTTTACTTTTTTTTACCGCGGTTAATAGTAAATAGGGTAACTAAGGGTAAATATGATATTACTATTACCCTAACACATGTCCTAATTCTATTGGACAAGTTTAATTCGACCAAAAACAAACTTAGGAATAAAATATGACCATTTAGGCCCACTTGGATTAGATTAGGACATTTATTATTAATTTATTTAAAGAAGGGTTAAAATAGTTAAAATCAAAGTTTAATAAGTAAATCATTTTTAAGGAGGGGTTATACATAAGATAAATTCGACTATAAATATTCATTAGAAAGCTAAAAAGATTTCCTACATAATGGTATTTTATTTATAATTTTTAGACATTAAATAATTTAATTTATTTATGACACAATGATGATGCAGTAATTATCTTATTAATGAAATATTGATATAATTGATGTTATAAACACCAAAATAAATGTAATTTGAGACTTTTTATGAATTAAACTAATTTTTTAGGTTAATATGATATATTAATGTTGATTTAATCAACTTGGTTCGAACATTTAATTCTGTTATGACTTTCACAAAAGTCATATATCAAATAGTGTCAAAATTGACACAAAATAGTTTTTAAATCAAATATTATATTATTAATTGTTATTTTATTCCTAAAAATCTAAGGTTCGGCCAAATGACTTAGATAAGGATATATATATAAATAATAAACAATTTGGGGTTCGTTTGGCATGTTATAGTAAGTATATTAACCATATAGTGAAAGAAAACAAAAACACATGGTAAAAGTTAAATTATTTAACTTAATGTTAAATCTAAATGATAAGGTTAACATAGGAACCTAAACTTGTCTAAATTCTATTGGATGATAGGATTTCGACCCATCCCCACCTTATCTTCGAAATAAGACCCTTTGGAACCATTATAAACCGATTTTGACTTTAATATAAAATAATATTTTGAGATATTCCTAAGGTGCCCCTCTCCTCCCCTATAAAAGGACACCTCCTCCCCCTCCTCCTCACACCAATTTGAGCACTCAAGCTCGGCCAACCCCTGCCAAAATCTCTTCTCCACTTCCCTAGAAACATCCTAGAGGTTCTGGTCTTCCTCAAAGACCAATTCTAGTGCCCTAAGAGGAGGTCTCAAAGAGGCACTTCAAAGAAGAGGTAATTACCGTTACCAATTCTTTCATCTTTATTTCTTCTTCCACTTCTTCTTCTTAGGTTGTTTCATTATGAAGTAATAACATCAGTATCACTCATATACTGATATGTTATTATAATTATGAAACAACCCTATTTCACCATCTATCCATCCTACGGAAAAGAAATCACCGCGCGTGCGTACGTACGGAATACCGTCTCCACGCCGTGGTGTAATCTATTTTCCACCACCACCTTACATGGATGGGTATAATGGTGTAAAGAATAACTATACATAGTTATTACAACATCATATTGATTCTGATATATTGTATAATCCACTCCAATTCAATTCAATATTTATAGAAATGATATCATCGCTCGTGCGTACGTACGAACTACCGTCTCCACGACGCGATGAGATTCATTCTCCATGTTAACCATTTAAGAATGATTATAATGTATATATAAGAAATAATAATGAAATATATGACATTATAAAGCTACTGGATTTATGTATATATACATATGTATGTCATCTACTTACTTCCATTTCAAGACAATAAGGAAAGTAAAACAGCGTTCATGCGTACGTACGGACTACCGTCTCCATGAACGGTGTTTTTCATTTTACTTATCTATCTATTATATATATATATATATACTGAATATATATGATATATAAATCATATTTTATATTCTGGAAGTAAGTAAATCATGATATAAGTAATAATTATGTCAAGAACAACAAGTCAAAACACCTACGATAAATGAAACGATTTTACCCAAAACGCTTCTTTAACAAGGAATTTACAAAAGAACGGGTAATATAATGTCATAAGTGAACCATATATGATATCATAACAATGAATATGATTCTGTAATAAGTCAATAACATGATTTAAATCATTATACAGGAGGTTCGGACACTTACAAAGCAAGTCGGACCTAAGGTAAGGGAAATATCACAATCTCATTTTTATCCGAGGTTGTTTATTCATAAGTATTTACTGGGGTGTATTTTATCATCCACATCCATGTTTCATAAATATGTAATATTATTTCCATCCACCTACATTTTTTTTAAATCCATTTTTACCCTTCGAGAAGTTTTTAGTAAAAGAAATGAAAGGAATCTTTTGTCGTTTTTCGTACGAGGTACTTTTTGACTTTTCCGACAAAAGTACGAAGAATGTTTTTTTTTAACTTATATGGCATGAATGGATTATTTCCAAGAAGCTTCCTTTACAAGTTTTCAAGTTTATTTTTAATCAACTTCTTTTATTTTAAAGTTGTATGACATGTTATGAAAGGAAAAATGTTTTTGAAGTAGAAAGGATATTTTCCTCAAGAATGAAGTTCAAGTATTTTATCAAAATTATTTTCCATCTAAGATAATAAAAGGGTTCTGTTTTTATACCTATTATTACATGGATTTTATTATGTTGTGATGGAAACCTTTTTATGAATTCCTTTATCTTATATGAATTGTTTTATGATGTCATGTTGTTTAAGAATCCCATTTTTATTACATGGGTTATGCAATGATGTATGATTTATGATTTTGTGGCACACATAAGAAAGGATTCATTATGAGATGGGTGGGACCTATATCTCCCTCCAATGCATTGGGTAAAGATTTTATATCTCATGAGATAGACATGGCTGGAATGGTAGGTTATACCGGTTCAGTGAAACAGGACTGAAACGAGGATTACTCGATTCAGAAAGGGACTTTGTCCACTAAGATAGTCTTGGCAATGAGTCATGACTAACAAGAAATGATTCTCTATGATTATGTGTGTATGCCACAATGAGTAATGTTTTAAGTTATGATTTCATTTTCACTTCTATGATTTATCCCACGTTATGATATTATGAGCTCTTTTGCAGGATAAGATTTCAAAAAGCTATGTTCTTATGTATATGATGTGATTGATATTTCTTTTGTTTACCCTTACTGAGCATTTGAGCTCACCCTTTTATGTTTTCTTTTCCCCAGGATATAAAGAAAGGTTTTAGGTAAAAAAAGATCTTTATGGGAGATGTTGAAGATCTTTCACCACGTTTAGAAGATTACGTTCCGAGTTTCCAAAGACACTAAACTATTACGATCCTTGTGTGTGTGTTTTTGTTATGTACTAAGTATTCCGCAAAAGTAATGTAAAGTCCATGTACGTCAAGATACGGGTCTCTACAGTTGGTATCAGAGGAAAGGTTTAGTCAACCTTTGGAAACTAGGATGCGAGAACTTTAGTGAGATCCCTAGAGATATTTCTAAGGTATGTCTAGGGATGTCCCTAGGGATAAGTATACATATAGGTTATAGTAATAGAATTACGCTAACGATCATAGAATTAAACCTAAGATGTTAGATATCGAGGATACTCCACCTTTATTATGTTGTTTTCCCTAGCATGATTTTTGCCTCTCACACTATTCTTTTTGGGTTTTAGACGATGGCTGGAACCCGAAGGAACCGTGTTGATCAATGCAATGGACAATGCAATGATTGTCCTCCTGAACAAACAAATGTTATGGGAGATGGAGTGCAAAATCTTATTTCTATACTTACACAAGCTATGAATCATTCTGGACTTTCAAATGAGCAGAGAAGGGAACAATATTCTATTGAGTCCTTCATGAGGCAACGTCCACCTTCTTTCAGTGGGTCTACTGATCCATTAGTTGCTGAACAATGGATTAGTACTACTGAAAAGATATTTTCAGTTCTTCAATGTTCTGAACATGATAAAGTCATCTTAGCAGTATATCGTTTGGAAGGTGAAGCTGATCAATGGTGGAATCTTATCAAGAATACGAGGCCAAGAGATGAAATTGAGTCCATGGAATGGGACGAGTTCAAGAACTTGTTTTTCAGTAAGTACTTCCCTCGTATTCTTCGAACAAAGATGGAGAAAGAGTTTCTTGAACTAAAGCAAAGGGACGATGAATCTGTTGGTACCTATGAAGCAAATTTTACAAGACTTGCAAGGTATGCTTCTGGAATTATAATCCAACCTGAAAGTAAAGTTGATCGATTTTTCAGTGGCTTAAAACCAAGTCTTCGAAGGGCATTAGCTATAAGAGACTTCAGTAGCTATGAAGAAATTGTGCGTTGTGCTATGAAGGTAGAAATGGAAGTTGGTGTTACATATCCATCTCATGGTTTTGACAAGAAACGAAAAATTGAGTTCAAGGAGAAATCTCAGAATAATGGTGAAAAGAAGATGAATGTTTCCTTATGCACAAAGTGTGGAAAGAAGCATGGTGGAGATTGTCTTAAAGGGACTAGAAAATGTTTTAAGTGTGGAAAAGAAGGTCATCGAGCAGCTGAGTGTCGAAGTAATGGAAAAAGGGTTTCTAATGATGTGAATAAAGCAAACACTGCAGAGAACGCACCGCCAACACTTCAATGCTTCAAGTGCAAGG
Source organism: Viscum album (assembly GCA_963277665.1). NCBI lineage: Eukaryota > Viridiplantae > Streptophyta > Magnoliopsida > Santalales > Viscaceae > Viscum > Viscum album. Next base: position 1,735,605,275 of record OY728123.1, on the reverse strand, counting down.
AAATGGGGCATTATGCTAATAATTGCCCTAATCCAAGGGTTAGTGATGATCAACATGAGCAACCACTGAAGGCAAAGGACAAAGGGAAATCACATGCGATCACTATTGGCAATGTTGAATATGACAACGATGTGGTGGAATGATTAAGTGTTTATGTAATGGGATTCCAAAATAATGTTGTATCATTGAGTATTGCAATATTTATTGATGTGGTATTCAAAGTGATTGAGATATTTTTTGGAAATAAGAAGATATGCGCATAATGAAGACGAGAAAATGAAATGTTTAATAGTATTCATGAGCTCATGATTGATATAAGGACTAAGTGATATCATGGTTTGAGTATATAGAATTTTGAGGATTTTGGTATGTGGAAAGTGTTAACTTTTAACTGCACTCATGTTTTCACTAAGGTATTCAAGAGAATACACGATTAAGGACTTTGAATGTTTGGAATGTGACTAACAAGACATATCTTATGATATGTGGGGCTCAACGACAGTATTAAATCTCTGGTAATCGATGTCACTATATTATGAGAGTGGACTGCAGTATTATGTATAATCCTAAAGATTAGACTGGATTATGTTGGACATAAGTTAGTATTGTTTAAGGATAGAAGATTTTCGATATTATTGATGGGATGTTATAGTAACGTAGTTTTAGAAAAAGGGACAACCTACAGGACGGGCGACAACCCATCGCTTCGGACAAGGCTGTAGGAATCGAACCCACAACCAAAGTGCGACTGGCCTTTATCGCCTACCACTGACCTACAGGAAGTCCCTGTTTAGTAGAAACTAGTTTTATTATATTAAGCAGTATGATATATGAAGTATAAGTCCATTTTAGGAACTATATATGATTAATCTCACTATAGAATGACTTATGTATATTTAATAACTTTTGCTTACCTTTTGTTTGAGACAGATGGAATGACCCGTCATTCTCTCACATGATCTGCTAACACTTCACGAATAACAAATTCAACTTCATTTATTTAAGAGATGAAGTGGAAATTGTTCAAGGCACGAACAACAGTGATATTGTACCAAAATAAAGTAAGTATTTATTCTAATTCAAATTTTCAACTTTAGGGAAATGATCTTGAAAACCAAAAATGTTGTCCTAGTGATCTTATACCTAATGAATCGGATGGTACCTTAGATCGTCACAAATTTATGGATTTGTGATTGTTGGCTTTTTCATAGCCATGTCCTCTACCACTATCCATCAGAACATGATGGTTAGATTTCTCTTCCATATCCATATTTTCACCTATGTGGAAACCCAGTGATTAGTTTATTTGGGTAATCGTTAAGTTTCATACTTTTGTTTTTTAAAGATAAGTTTTGGTATTCCTTTTTACAATGTGGGTTTCTGTCAAAGAAACTTTCAAATAGTAAACCATTTATAACCCCGACGAATTTCGAGGGCGAAATTCATTTTAAGGGGGGTAGAATGTAACACCCCGAGATTTTATGAAAAATATTATTTTAATTTCATTAATGTCTTATGTTGTATTCTACACCAAGATTACCTTGCACTATACGCAACACCGTATTAGCTTGCAGTATACGCAACACTATTCCTGGATCGTGTTACACACAATTTTGATAATAGTTATTCTACGCAACAATGAGTATATATATATATATATATATATATATTAAATGTATAAATGAAATATGGATGGATTCTGTTATACGAAACAACGAAGGATTCTTTCACAACACGCAACCCTGACTTGGCTTGCATTACACGCAATCGCGACCTTCCTCGATAGCGTGTGTAATACGCAATACTGAGTTTCACTAAACAACGATGTGCTATTAAAATATTATTAAAACTAGCCGTTATGAATAGTAATAACCACTTTTTAAAATTCTGTAAATCTTATTTTTCAAAATGAACTTCATTTTTGGATTCGGAGTATCAAATTTAGCCTAAGGTGAAATTTTGGTACATTTCGGATAACTTTCATATTCTGATGAATAGTGAAAATTACTAAATTATAATTAAAAACAACTTTTTTAATCGAAATAATTAATAGTGATAAATTATTAATTTGAGTGGTTTTAAAGTATATTTAGAATATATTTTTACAATTTAATACAATGTTGGTCATTGGTTGTAATTTCACATTTAAACCAGACATAATCAAGTGTCAATCTTTTGATATATATTGTTTTCTAAAAACACGCTATTTATTTTAACAGCAGGATTTAATTATAAAATTAATTAATGCAACTTCTATGTTATGAATTTGGTAAAATAGATTTCATTTTTGAATTCGGAATATGAAATATAGCTTAGGATGAAATTTTGGCATTGTTCTGAAAAACATCAATTTTTGATGAATAGTGAAACTACTAAGTGGTAGTTAAAAAAACTGAATTTTTCATAAAACTTAATTTTGCCGCTTCTGTGAATGGAATTTCGAAAATCCGAGAGACACGGTTAATATCAAGGACTAAAATGTGGTTCAATGAGATGAAAATAATTTTTTGGTGAATAGTAACTTTTTACTTTTTTTTACCGCGGTTAATAGTAAATAGGGTAACTAAGGGTAAATATGATATTACTATTACCCTAACACATGTCCTAATTCTATTGGACAAGTTTAATTCGACCAAAAACAAACTTAGGAATAAAATATGACCATTTAGGCCCACTTGGATTAGATTAGGACATTTATTATTAATTTATTTAAAGAAGGGTTAAAATAGTTAAAATCAAAGTTTAATAAGTAAATCATTTTTTAGGAGGGGTTATACATAAGATAAATTCGACTATAAATATTAATTAGAAAGCTAAAAAGATTTCCTACATAATGGTATTTTATTTATAATTTTTAGACATTAAATAATTTAATTTATTTATGACACAATGATGATGCAGTAATTATCTTATTAATGAAATATTGATATAATTGATGTTATAAACACCAAAATAAATGTAATTTGAGACTTTTTATGAATTAAACTAATTTTTTAGGTTAATATGATATATTAATGTTGATTTAATCAACTTGGTTCGAACATTTAATTCTGTTATGACTTTCACAAAAGTCATATATCAAATAGTGTCAAAATTGACACAAAATAGTTTTTAAATCAAATATTATATTATTAATTGTTATTTTATTCCTAAAAATCTAAGGTTCGGCCAAATGACTTAGATAAGGATATATATATTAATAATAAACAATTTGGGGTTCGTTTGGCATGTTATAGTAAGTATATTAACCATATAGTGAAAGAAAACAAAAAGACATGGTAAAAGTTAAATTATTTAACTTAATGTTAAATCTAAATGATAAGGTTAACATAGGAACCTAAACTTGTCTAAATTCTATTGGATGATAGGATTTCGACCCATCCCCACCTTATCTTCGAAATAAGACCCTTTGGAACCATTATAAACCGATTTTGACTTTAATATAAAATAATATTTTGAGATATTCCTAAGGTGCCCCTCTCCTCCCCTATAAAAGGACACCTCCTCCCCCTCCTCCTCACACCAATTTGAGCACTCAAGCTCGGCCAACCCCGGACAAAATCTCTTCTCCACTTCCCTAGAAACATCCTAGAGGTTCTGGTCTTCCTCAAAGACCAATTCTAGTGCCCTAAGAGGAGGTCTCAAAGAGGCACTTCAAAGAAGAGGTAATTACCGTTACCAATTCTTTCATCTTTATTTCTTCTTCCACTTCTTCTTCTTAGGTTGTTTCATTATGAAGTAATAACATCAGTATCACTCATATACTGATATGTTATTATAATTATGAAACAACCCTATTTCACCATCTATCCATCCTACGGAAAAGAAATCACCGCGCGTGCGTACGTACGGAATACCGTCTCCACGCCGTGGTGTAATCTATTTTCCACCACCACCTTACATGGATGGGTATAATGGTGTAAAGAATAACTATACATAGTTATTACAACATCATATTGATTCTGATATATTGTATAATCCACTCCAATTCAATTCAATATTTATAGAAATGATATCATCGCTCGTGCGTACGTACGAACTACCGTCTCCACGACGCGATGAGATTCATTCTCCATGTTAACCATTTAAGAATGATTATAATGTATATATAAGAAATAATAATGAAATATATGACATTATAAAGCTACTGGATTTATGTATATATACATATGTATGTCATCTACTTACTTCCATTTCAAGACAATAAGGAAAGTAAAACAGCGTTCATGCGTACGTACGGACTACCGTCTCCATGAACGGCGTTTTTCATTTTACTTATCTATCTATTATATATATATATATATACTGAATATATATGATATATAAATCATATTTTATATTCTGTAAGTAAGTAAATCATGATATAAGTAATAATTATGTCAAGAACAACAAGTCAAAACACCTACGATAAATGAAACGATTTTACCCAAAACGCTTCTTTAACAAGGAATTTACAAAAGAACGGGTAATATAATGTCATAAGTGAACCATATATGATATCATAACAATGAATATGATTCTGTAATAAGTCAATAACATGATTTAAATCATTATACAGGAGGTTCGGACACTTACAAAGCAAGTCGGACCTAAGGTAAGGGAAATATCACAATCTCATTTTTATCCGAGGTTGTTTATTCATAAGTATTTACTGGGGTGTATTTTATCATCCACATCCATGTTTCATAAATATGTAATATTATTTCCATCCACCTAAATTTTTTTTAAATCCATTTTTACCCTTCGGGAAGTTTTTAGTAAATGAAATGAAAGGAATCTTTTGTCGTTTTTCGTACGAGGTACTTTTTGACTTTTCCGACAAAAGTACGAAGAATGTTTTTTTTTAACTTATACGGCATGAATGGATTATTTCCAAGAAGCTTCCTTTACAAGTTTTCAAGTTTATTTTTAATCAACTTCCTTTATTTTAAAGTTGTATGACATGTTATGAAAGGAAAAATGTTTTTGAAGTAGAAAGGATATTTTCCTCAAGAATGAAGTTCAAGTATTTTATCAAAATTATTTTCCATCTAAGATAATAAAAGGGTTCTGTTTTTATACCTATTATTACATGGATTTTATTATGTTGTGATGGAAACCTTTTTATGAATTCCTTTATCTTATATGAATTGTTTTATGATGTCATGTTGTTTAAGAATCCCATTTTTATTACATGGGTTATGCAATGATGTATGATTTATGATTTTGTGGAACACATAAGAAAGGATTCATTATGAGATGGGTGGGACCTATATCTCCCTCCAATGCATTGGGTAAAGATTTTATATCTCATGAGATAGACATGGCTGGAATGGTAGGTTATACCGGTTCAGTGAAACAGGACTGAAACGAGGATTACTCGATTCAGAAAGGGACTTTGTCCACTAAGATAGTCTTGGCAATGAGTCTTGACTAACAAGAAATGATTCTCTATGATTATGTGTGTATGCCACAATGAGTAATGTTTTAAGTTATGATTTCATTTTCACTTCTATGATTTATCCCACGTTATGATATTATGAGCTCTTTTGCAGGATAAGATTTCCAAAAGCTATGTTCTTATGTATATGATGTGATTGATATTTCTTTTGTTTACCCTTACTGAGCATTTGAGCTCACCCTTTTATGTTTTCTTTTCCCCAGGATATAAAGAAAGGTTTTAGGTAAAAAAAGATCTTTATGGGAGATGTTGAAGATCTTTCACCACGTTTAGAAGATTACGTTCCGAGTTTCCAAAGACACTAAACTATTACGATCCTTGTGTGTGTGTTTTTGTTATGTACTATGTATTCCGCAAAAGTAATGTAAAGTCCATGTACGATAAGCTTCGGGTCTCTACATGAATTGTTGTTAATTGGTTAAATAATTCAAGACTTCCATTCTTCAATTATTTTCGCTCCTCATCTTCACTGTGTTTGAAAAAGCTAATTCCAATTACTAAATTAACCATATACCTTGGAGAGATCATGAATCTGGTTCTATAAGTGTGTTGGTGACTAGTAATTGAGTTTAGTTAGTATCTAACCAGAAAATGATGAAGGTAGTGTTATTTTGAAGTATAGTTTCATCAAGAATTAATAAAACCAAAAATTTGTCTAAAGAAATAAAATGCATTCAATCCACCCAAGCGTAACCCTAAGATCAACCGATTTCATTATAATTGAACTCAACTATGCTTATTAGTCTTATCCCAAAACACTTAAAAACAAATCCAAGTTGGCCACTTCATAGCCAAAAATCCATCCCTTAGGTTGTGTATCTTAGATATCTTCTTAGGTCTCTGTGGAATCGACAACCCAAGCGACACTACAAGGACCGTTCTACCCTTCTTATCTTGGGTAAATTTGGGTGTGAACCAGTAGTAGAATTATATAAATATATATTCTATATTCATTTTGTCATGTTATTTTAATAAATTTATACACATACAAAAAATTTTATTATTATAATTTAATCTAATTTAAAAAAAATAAACTAAAAAAATAAATACTACTATAATTAATTAAACTAATTTATAAATAAATAAAATAATATAGACTACTAATATAAAAAATTATTTTATTTAGTAATAAATATTAACAAACTAACACCAAAACTAATATTAATTAAAATATAATAAAAAATGTTGGATTTAAAAAGTTAATTATATATAAAATTATCATAAAATAATAATAATAATAAATAACTAATATAAAAATATAAAAAATATAAGCTATAATAAAATTAAAATTCTACAACCCTATAGAAATAAACAAAAAATACTAAAAATGGTAACACTATTTAATTAATACTAAATTTTAATATTATTGAAATGTTAGGGAAATCCATGGGCATCTGTACTGTATTAGTGGATGATATGATGAGACATCACATTCATGATGTGGAATTTTACAATTCCTTTTTATTTTTTAATGGTTTATAAATTAAAAGTACCAAAGAGGTAAGAATCTATTATACAATCTCCCTTTCATATGGGAATGTTTTAATTTTTTAAAAGGAATCATTTCATTTGTCCATTAAAATACCAAACTAGATTTTATCCATTGAATGTTTAATGAATTTAAACTTTTTATTCTATATTTTTCTCACATTTTTACAAGAATGAAACAAAAAATGTTTAAAAGGGAATCCTATTTTATTTCTCTTTTAAATCAGATATATTTTTCTTCTATGCCTATGTTTTCCAAAATTGTTTCCAAATGTTCATTATATTTACTGAATTTATTTATGATGGAAATTTTATGATATAATTGAATTTTAAAATGGGTTTCAATTAGATTTTATAATTCTTCTAAATGCTATCATTTCAAAAAGAAATTAAAAAAGAATTTTTTTTCATATAAAATGATAGTATACTTCCCCGTTGTTATAAAATTTTTATGAAATGAAGCATATTTGAAAACATTTCACTGATTTTAAAAATAAATCAATTTTGTGAAAACAAATTTTAATATCCCCCTTATATTTCATTTTTTCTTCCACAGTAAGTGTTTTTATTTTAAAAACCTATATTCCCAAGGAATTGATGGTCACCAATCATCTTTTGATTAATTTTTTTGTTGTTAAATTTATCTTTATACAATCACTTTATTTTGATAGTCTATCATTGGAAATTACATTTCTATTAAATATCCATATAATTTCTAACATGAAAATGATTATTGACTAATCCATATACCATTTTTCCATAAGGTGTTCACTTTGAAATTTTGAGGATTAACTAGGTAAATATTTATAAATCCATATTATTTTATCCATATGGTTATTTTTGATAAGGTATATTATTCATGGATTAAATCACTCATTCAGTATATGATGAATGCTTTGGAAATGGAGTGGCGAGTAGTGGATAGAATTATATATCCCATTGATGCATTAGTAGGTTTCATGAGAAAAATCTATTGGCTAAATTAAATATGGGATTACACATTGTTTTAAATATTACATGAAACATTATTTACAATATAGATATCGTGATTTATGATATCATAACTTCTAATATTAAACATTTCATTCACTCAAAATTCAGTCATCATTATCCATCTGATTGTTGCATTAAAATTATCCATGGATTCATTATTTTTGACCATTATTGATTAAATGGATTACATTTATAGTAATTTACTTTTCCATAATGATTATTATTTAACTAAATATTATTGTCAAGTTATTTATTAAATTAAATATATGTTATGTCATTTACATTTCCATATTGATTATTCCTTTTTTATTCATGATAGATTCCACTGTACGTAACCCTTACTGATCATTTCATCTAAAAGTTATTTTATTTCTTTTCCCTGAAGAAAAAAGAATAATTCATTTAATAATTTCAAGGATGAAATATTTTTTCTATTTCTATGTTTTATATTATATTCCTAATGTAAAATGGGTATCATGTACGTATCTAGATCTAAAAACAAAAAAACCGATTGATCATTTGGAATTTTATCTCATCTAACTTTTCTTTTATAATAAACTAGACACTATCTTCGGGTTAAAAGATTAGAGGGTATTATAGGTATGAAATAATATTTAAACAGAGATAAACACATTTTTATCAATTAAGTAATGAATTAATGTTTCTCACCTCAATGAAAATTATATAAAAATGTATTTTTTTATAATCTAAGATAAATACGAAATATTTATAAGACAATAAATGTGTAAATTTTAAAATAATAAAAAAATATTTGTGGGAAAAAATAATATAGATATAGAAAAGAAATAACCGAAACAGAGAGTACAAGTTTCCCCTTATAAAATTGTATTTTATGAGGAAAGAGTCATTGAAAATGGATTTTGTGAAGGAAAGAACATTTCAATGAAAAAATTGGAAATTAAATATAGTACGGTTAAAGTGATAATATATCCATTCTTATAAGAATATAGTTAAATAAGAAAGATCCTAACACATTAAAAGGAAATTGAATCAAGTATCCTTTAAAATTTTATCAAATTCATCATTAAAATGATCTAAACCCCTATATAATTAACTTAAACTTAATCACAATTTATATATAAACCTTACATATGTTTATTTTATTTTAATAATAATCAATTTTTAATATATTGGTTACATATTAATTAGTCAATACATGCATTGGTCATTGATTATTTTTAGTTTTAGTTACTCTATGTATGTTTCTCTATAGAAATATTTCTCACTATTTATTGAATACAAATTTGTAAAATAAATAATAATTATGGTATTATAATCATAGTTTCATAATCAATTTTAATGTTTTATATAAAATAAACTCATGTTAATGGTAAATTTCTTTAAGAATAAATATGTAAATATAACATTTCAAATAATTTTACAACCCTTATAGGGTTATTTAATGTGGATAATTTATTTTATATTTTCCATATCAAAACCATATCAATAGATCAAATTCAAATCCATTACCATAAAAATTCAATTTTCATGTTTCTTAACCTTCAATGATTTTAAATAAAATATTGATTATTATCGTTCATGTAATTGGTTAAACAGATTAAATCATGACTGTGCTAAAAGAAATTAATTACTATTAACCTAGATATGTTTAATTATTATGACATTATTAGAAGGATATATTAATTTCAATATAATTATATTAATGATGTAAATTAGAAAAAAGAAATATTTATAAGAATAAGAATACCAAAATTGGGTGTGAAACATGAATTACCTACTTTGAAGAGTTCAATTCCACACTTAGAAACCTTCATTATTTTAAAGTCATAGGGAATACTAATTTTTGTGAAGATAGATCCATGAAATTAGAAAGTCTTATACGGAAACTAATTTGGATTTATTAATATTAAATACAAATTTATTTTATTGAATGAGTAGAAATGTTTTTCTTTGATTGATAAAAATGTTGGAAATTTATTTGTAAGGTTTAGGTAGGTAAAGGGAGAGTTTGGTGAGTTAGGTGATGGAACTTTTATTATGGTGATAATATTTAATTATATAGATAAAATATTTATTCATGAATATATTAATAAAAATTTATATATATATAATTTTTGATATGTCATATTTACTGTATTGCTATTATTTTATTATTATTCCAAACTAATATTTTTACCAAAAGTATAATATTTAATCTCTTAACTAAAATATATTTCACAATTACACATTTTTCATCCATTGAATCAAATTTAATATCAAAACATGTGAAAATTATCATTTAAATTAATCATATAAAATTATGAAAAATATATTTTTTGGATTAATAATTGTTTCTTTTTTAATAAATGATTATATTGTTATTTCTTACCATTCAATATTTATTCAACGGATGTTAATTTAATTTTTTAACATGTAAAATATATTCTCAATATACATTTTTTACCTATATAAATGTATTATATTTCCATTATAAAAACTTACTATACACATTGATTATATGTTTATCCAATAATTATATATTTTCCCAATGTTGATATTACACTTTTTCATCCCTATATATAACATTACATACTAATCTAAAATAATTAATTCTATTACAACAAATATTCATAAAAAAATATATATTAAATTTCAAAGAAGTCATTCTTAAAATAATTATACTTAGTAGTATAATTTTCATAGATACCATGGAAAATAATACTTCAATATTGTAATATTCTTGTTTAACTATAGTGTTATTCCTCATGTAATATTAAGAATTATGTTTCATATATATTTATTTTAAAAATTATGTTGATTTCATGTTATATTATAATATTAAATCTTAATGAAATAAAAAAAATTATATTTGATATTTCATTGGAATTAAGTAATTAAATTAAATGAAATTGTTTAACAAAAAATCAAACTGAAATATCATGTGTTTCATCCCCCCTCCCTAAATGAACTTTTATCCTTGAAATTTTATTACTAGAATGAAAAAAGATATATGAACTCTTATATCATAAAAATATCTTAAGTCCTTGGTAAGTTCATGAAATATATTTCTTTATTATGTAACTTTAACCAATTGGGTGATCTTTTTATATTGTACATTATATCTACAAAATAAGATTCCCATAGGTTTTTCCTCATAATATCAATCGTGTTTTAATTATATAAACTATTTGTTTAGAACATGTGATTGATCATATACATATATACTTGAAAGTGACATATAAAACACATTATTCACTAATGCGAGGTTTGATTAATGTATATTCTGATAAGCTATAATCTATATATAATTAAGAATTTGTTAGGAGATTATGTGTTTAGGAACCAAATTTTACTTCTAACTAAATATCACAACCCTCTTCTATTTAATTTTTTAATTAATTTATTTTCAATATTATGATAATTTATATCACATTAATGATTGTTATCGTTGCTCATCTACTGACATTTTAATGCTTCAATATGTTTATAAATGGTTCTTATATTATCTATAGCGTGATCTATTCCCAATATCATTCACACTATAATTTTATCCCAAAAAGTTTTTGTTATATTTATTTTCCCTAAAAACCCTTATATATACACTTTCAATGAATTATTGAAAACAATTATTATATGAATAGTCAAGGAAAAATAATTTGGTGATATTGGACTCTTATTAAATACATAAACCAGAATCTTGAAATATATTCTAAATTTTGAATGATTCTTTTATACTGATCATTACTTTGAGGATGATAATCGGTGTTAAAGATTAATTAATTAATTATTGTTTGTTTAAATATTTTCTAACATTTTTAGGTGATCCTAGGAGCACAGACAGATAAAATTGATAATGGTGCTCTTTAAAACCATACCAAATTCATTTTTATATCATTGAAAGTGGATTTATTGGGAAATCCTCTCAAAGATTAATGTTGTGAGTCATAATTATAATGAAATATACTATATCCAAAAATATAATTTTTCCATTAATGGTCATGGGAAGGACTATGAAAATAATATATGGTGATGTTCTCCCATTTCTATATAAATTTAACTATTTTTTGTGATATAACCTTAGAATTATGATAATAATCATTATCTTTTTGGTAGACTAAGCATAGGGATTTACACTCAATAATATCCTTATTCATGTTATACTCCCAACATTATTCTTAGATATTTATATGCCTCATTGTACCTCTTCATTGAATAGAGAATTATCATTTTTGTTTAATATCTAAGAGATCTTTCAACCATTTTGGTATACATGGGACACATTTTCATGTTTCAAATATTATAAATCCATATTTTTTATGTTTTAATGTTTAAACATATCTCAACATCTTTTTTGTCTTCATATCATTATTTTGTGTATATTTGATCTTCACATGGATTTATGGTAGATAAATGATTGAGTAAAGAATTATATTCCCTAACCTTATAACTTCCATGTATTGTATTTCCATTCCCATGCATAATGGGTCTCTTTAAATTTTAATAATTGATATGGAAGCTTGATTCTTTATATTAAGAGCATCTCCCACTATTTACCTCACTAAGATGGTAAATTATTGAGAAGCTAAAATCCTTTATCAACTATACTAATCTCTGTTACTACATGTTTAACTCTATCATTGAATATATTCAATTTATATTCTTTTAATAAATATATATTTCATTTTTCTACAATCAGATAACACAAAATAATCAGTAATTCAAATTTTTTTTTTCTTTTCCTAGATCATACATGAAGAAATTTTACTCATTATCTACTGATTATCACAAGGAATAAACTATAATATCTTTATTTTACATAATAACATTATCCAATACCTTCATTAATGCATAATTTTATATCACAAACCATTCTCTACAATAGGTTAGTGTGATTACAATTACAATAACCAACCTCTTATTATGATTATTAAATATTTTTTCACGTTATTTTATTTAGAGAATCGTTACTCCATTATGTGTTGACATAATTAGTTTTGTAACCATAAAAAGCTTGAGAGGGAGGTTAATCCTGTTTATCCTAAATAAAACTTTTTCTAATATTATTTTATATTAATCTTCCATTGTATGTAAGAAATATCTTCACCCTATAAATCATTATATTTCAGTCACTAAAAAAACACAATTACGAAGGAAAGTAAATCACACATAAAATGTAAATATTTTAATTTATTTAATAAAGTTGGATATATAAAATGGGAACACATTCACAATGTTTCAATGTGAAACAATCTATTAATCTTAACTAGTCCTGAATAGTTTTTTTACTATGCTAACTCAACATTATAAACAGTTGTTAAAAGTTTTTGGGTTCGGTCCCTCCTAAAAAAAGGGACAAGCCCTATTATTCTCTACAAACATTTCATAAATAAAGGATAAGTTATGATTATAGAATATGGGATATATTAAGTTCAACATGGTAAAAATATATCATCACACCTTTTTAATACATAACTTTTCATTACATTTTATAAATAGAGGATCTTTAAAGTCTAGTGTCTTGGAAATCAGGAACAGTAAAAATTGAAAGAAAATATAAAACATTCTTATAATACACTTGTAAGGATTCATCATAGGTTCATCCTATGTAAAATTACCGTATCTCATAACTTGGAGACATACATCAAAGGAAAGGGTGAGCCGAAGGCTCCGTAAGGAAAACAAGTGAAATAGTTGACATGTGGTCTTGAGTAATAATAATAAAAACATGATAAAAATCATAAGGACATGAGAAATTAAATAATAGGAATGTAATGATAAAAAGAAAATGAATCATAAATAGAATATTTGGATACAAAATTTCAATTATACATTCATTAATATATCACCAAGGTTCATCCCCAAGGTGTCATAAAAATTACCATGGTTATTCACTAAGATATCGTGAAACTAGTCATCTTTAGAGATTAATACTATACCGAATGCATTGGAGCGCTATCAGGGAGAAACCTTAATATGTATTTATTTTAATGTAAGCCACATATATCATAGTATAAAATTTCATAAATAACCCTTGGAGAATAAAAGAAATGGGTTTCATTTCTAGATCGTGATGTTTTAAAAGTTCTTAAAAATAATATAATTGTTTCATTTATAACCCATGGAAAGGGAGTGAGGGTTTTATGTATTTAAATTCCTGAATCAAATATATCATATTTATATATTTATGAACACCCATTGAAACTAAATAAGTCTATTTATTCACATAAATAAAACAAGAGTATTTCAGGAGAGAAATAGATAGAAATTTTGAGGTGAAATATCTGCAGCATAACGGCTATATAACATGGTTTTAGAAAACATTGAAAAGAGAGGGGACATGGGTCACATACTCATAAATAATTCATAATATATTATGGATACATAATAAGATCATGGTATGGATATTTTAATGACATACCACATGAAAATGAAACATGAAGGAAACGAGAAGATGTGATTTCTTTTACGAGAAATTCGGCAGCCTAACAACGTCACTTACAAATTCAGAAAACAAATAGATGAGAGATGAAAGGTTCTCTCAAAAATTAGACATGAAATTGATATTAATGAGAAGATATAAGAACATACCTTCAACATAATGACATGAAAACTAAATGACACAATATAAATGAATTCATGGCTTAAAAGAGGAGGGTGATAGATTCCCTTACCTTGAAAGGTAACTTGGAAAGCCAGATGGTTGGGACCTTGGGGGGATTGAGGCACCATGGGATGACTCCTTGGGAGATAAAGAGTCCAGAGATTAGTTGAGGAGGATTTTTTAATGAAATGGATGATGTAATGGCTTGGTATTTATAGGAGAAGTGAGGTAACAAATCATTAATTTCCAAGGGACACCTCTTCGGTGGTATTGGAAAAACCATAGGATTTCCCATGTTATTTTCCCAAGGTATTGGAAAATATTACTATTAATAAGTCTACCAGAATGATTACATAATTATTACATCCTTAATGATGTCATTAAACATCCGAAACTCAAAACTTTAATTTCAATATTAACCAAAAATTCAACTATTTCAGAAAAATCCCAAAAATTCACCGCAACCTAATATCGATGCTATGAATTCAAAAATAAACTCTATTTTATAAAAATAATTTTATAAATATATTTAATTTAATTTATACATAAAATCACTATTCACCCAAAAAAACTAATACTTAACTAATAATTTTTGAAATAGTTATTTACTTTTTTTATTGAATCAAATTAGCTAATAAAGGTTCCTAAAATATAATAATAAATTCTTAAGTGTGATTTCTATTACATTTGGGCACATTACTATTCACAAGGGTAAAATTACTATTCATAATTTACTATTCACCAAAAATTATGTTGATCTTATTAGACTCTAAATTTATTATAGAACACAACTGTAGAAGACTATTTTTTGAAAATCATTACACATTATTAATTATTTAATGTTTAGATAAATAATTTTAAAATATCATTTTTCCCAAAAAATCATTAATAATATACATCCTATATTTATTCGGACATTTGAAATTTACAAACACTGTAATAAAAAGAAATAAAAATTTTATTTATATCAAAGGATTACACAAACAGGATAATGTCTCGTTACATATCCCCGTATAATACCAGAATAAGACCTAACTGTAAGGTGTGATAAAGTGGTAGAATCTTTGGACGGCTCGACCAACATTGCCCGAGTGGTGACCTCTATTAGGTTGAACTTCCCCCATAGACGATTCTATTCAAGATTCACATGATGAAGTTTGGCTTAGGCTTGGTCCAGAACAAAGCCCCGTGGTGCTACATCCTTCCCAAGTTCCATAAGATGTGATTTGAATGGCTCGAGTCTATTGGATGAGGCTATCTAATGTTATTTCTATATTAATTGACCAAGATCACATGTATTTATAAACAAAAATTGTAACGTCAAGAGTTTATCTTCCAATGGTTATATTGACCAACAGTCATATAACAGTCGAAACCCAACAGTATCATTTAATTATACTCACTTCATTAACTAAATTATATATTTTTATTGAGTATAAAATTAAAAAAACACAAAAAATTATGAGACAAATATTAATAAAAAGTTCGTCTTGTTACATTGTTCCCCCATTAAGAAATTTTGTCCCTGAAATTTTAACTTGTACTCCCTGAAGAGAAAAGGTGTGGGTACTTCTGCATCATAGACTCCCCTGGTACCCATATCGCTTCTTCGCATTTGTGGTTCCTCCACAACATCTTAACAAGGTTGGTAGTCTTGTTGCATAGAACCTTGTCTCTATGATCCAAGATCTCCACCAGTCCTCCTCATAAGAGAGGTCATGTTCCAGTTGTACCACCTATGGATTTAGTACATGTGAAGGGTCAGCTATGTACTTCCTTAAGAGGGATACGTGGAAGACATCATGAAATTGTGCTTGATTTGAAGGAAGTGCAAGACGATAGGCCACTGCTCCTAAGAGATCAAGGATTTCATAGGGTCCAACGTACCTAGGGCTGAGTTTCCCTTTCTTCCCAAACCTCATGAATCTTTTCCTAGGTGAAATTCAAAGAAAGTCCTTATCACAAAAATCAAACTCCAAGTCCCTTTGACAGTTGTTGGCATAGCTCTTTTACCAAATATGACCAGCCTTAATGTGTTGTTGGATGGAATGGACTTTTTCTATCATCTCTTGCACAATATCAGGCCTAAGAATCTTTCTCTCACCATCTTCATCCCAAAAAGTATTAGTTCTATATCGGTTCCCATATAGAGCTTCATATGGTTCCATTTGAATGCTTGAGTAGAAGCTATTGTTATAAGAGAACTCAACTAAAGGGATATGTTGATCCCACCCTCCTTTTAAATTCTATTGGTCATGTTCTCGGTATGTCCTCGAGTGTTTGAATAGTTCTTTCAGATTGGTCATCCATTTGGGGGTGATAGGTCATTCTGAAATTCAATTATATGCTCAGATCATGTTTAAGACTTCTCCAGAATTTTGATGTGAACCCAGGATCATGATAAGATACGATAGAAAGTGGAACTCCTTGTAGCCTTACCACTTCCTTCACATAAATCCTGGAAAGTTGATCAAGAGAGAAATCTTCCTGAATGGATATAAAATGGGCAGTCTTAGCGAGATGGTCCACAATAACCCATATCGCATTATTTCCTTTGGATGTTCTTGGGAGACCAGTAACGAAGTCCATAGTGATATTTTCCCACTTCCATGCTGGTATGGGTAGTGGTTGCAATACCTCTTTATAAAGTTGTAGCTTTTCCTTCACTTGATGACATACTAGGCACCTTGAAGTGTAGTCATCAATCTCCCTATTCATATTATCACACCAATAATGGTCATGAAGGTCCCAACACATTTTTGTGCTTCCGAGATGTATAGATAAAGTAGAGATATGAGCTTCATCCATCTGCTCCTTCTTTATTTCTAGAAGAGATGTAACATGTAGTCTTGTATGAAATTTTAAAACACCTTAATGATCAATATTGAACTCAGGAAACTTCCCACCTTTCACAGCCTCAAACTTCTTTTATAACAAAGAATCTTCTTTCTGAGAATTCATGATCTTCTCTAGTAATTATGGTTGAAAAATCATTTGGGTTAGGGTTGATGATGTCCTTTCCTTTATAATCCCCATGTCCATCTTTACTAGGTCATTGATCAATGGATCTCTTTGAATTCTCATCCTAGAAAGAACAATTGGGTCTTTCCTTCTTAATGCATCAACAACTTTGTTTTCTCTTCCAGGATGATAATGAAATGAACAATCATAGTATTTAAGATGTTCCAACCTTCTCCTTTGACTCCTGTTCAATTCCTATAGTGTGAAAATATTCTTCAAACATTGGTGGTCTGTATATATATCACATTTCTCCCCATAAAGATAGTGTCTCCATATCATCAGAGTAAAAACAACCACAACAAGCTCTATATCATGAGTAGGATCATTCTACTCATGATTCTTCCACTGTCAAGATGTATAAGCAATGACTTTGTCATTTTTCAGGAGGAAGCACCCATGCCCTTTGAGATATCCATCTCTAAAAATAACTAATACTTCTCCACTTAAGGGAAGAGTTAACATGGATGAAATAACCAATATCTTTTTCAACTCTTGGAAACATTCCTCACACTCCTTTGTCCAGATGAACATGACCCATTTTCGAGTTAACTGGGTTAATGGATTAGAAAGTTGTGAAACGTTTTTCCCAAATATCCTATAATATACTACTAATCCAAGTAATCTTTTGAATATTAGTTATTATTGTAGGATGAGGCCACTCCTCCACAACTTTTTTCCTTACAGGGTCAACTAGGATTCCTTCATTGGTAACAATATTCCCCAAGAATGCGACTTGTTGTAACCAGAATTCACATTTATAAAACATTCCAAAAAGCCACTCCATCTGCGGAGTTTTCAAAATAGCCTTTATATGATCCTCATTCTCCTTGAAACTTTTGGAATTTATCAAAATATCATCAATAAAAACTACCACAGAGTTATCAAGGTAGTCCTTAATGACTCTATTCATCGAATTCATAAAAATAGCAGGTGCATTATTCAGTCTGAAGGGCATAAAAAGAAACTCATAATGCCCAAATTTTGATCAGAAGGCAGCTTTCGAAATATCTTCTTTCTTCACCCTCAATCAATGATAACCAGATCGAAGATAAATCTTAGAGAATAATTGATCCCCATGAAGTTGGTTAAATAAGTCATCAATTCTTGGAAGAGGGTATTTGTTCTTCACATTGATCCCATTCGGTTCTCAATACTCAATGCTTATCCACATTGATTAATCCTTCTTCCTCACAAAGAGAACTGGTTCTCCCCAAGGAGACACACTCGGTCGTATAAACCCCTTCTCCAAAAGATCATGGAGTTTTTTATTTAATTCCTCTAGTTCTACATTTGTCATATTATAGGGGGTATTTGATATCAGATTAGATCCATGTATGAGTTCAATAGATAAATCTACCTCTCTTTTTGGGGGAGGTCTGGGCAACTCCTCAGGAAATACATCAACATATTTTTGGATGATGAGGACAATTTATATCCTTAAAATCTCATATTATTCTTCTTTATCACCGAAAAACTCCATAATCAATGAAATATGGGTTTCCTCTAGAAAAAGATAAGGTTGAGATATCTCTCCTTGGAAGATAACTGTAGGTTTTCCATTCAAGACTACTGAGATTTCCTTATTTCTTCATTTGATCTTAGCATTATACTTTGAGAGCCACTCCATCCCTAGTATAATGTTGAATTATAGCATGGGAATGACTACTAGATTTGTGATAATATTGTTCTCACTAAAGTAAATACTAGAGTTTTTAAACACTAATGATGCTCGGATAATCCCACCCGGAGTCTTGACTGATTACTCTACATTTATAAAATCGGGGGTTGATTCCAAATTATTTGCAAACATGAAAGAAAATAAGGAATACGTAGAACCAAAATCAAACAAAGTACTTGATAGCTTGTAGATAACAACAATAGTACCTTACACCCCATTATTAAGAGCTTCAACTTCTTTTTTCATGATAGAAAAAGCACAAACTTTCTTCCTTGGCCTTTGGTGAGGCAGATAGGGGTTCCCCTCCACTGCCCTCTGATTTGGACAGTGATTGGAAAAGTGCCCAAGTTTTCAACACATGACATTAGTTAGGTCCTTAACCATCTTCCCATTGTTTTTTGTGTTAGAACATTGAGGTTTCACCTTACTACGACAATTCCTCATAATATGTCCATATCTTGCACACTTGTAGAATTTCCCGCTCCCGATCAGACAGTTCCCCCAAATGATTATTCCCACATTTATTACATGTGGGATGTTGCACTTGCTTGCCTCTTCATTCCTGATCAAAGGTCCTCCCTAATATGGGATCCATAAATCTTTTTGTTCATTTGATTTATGAGAACACTACGTCTCACCATACTCCCGCTCAATGTTCATCGCACTCTACACGATCTCCTCATAGCTATCATTGTCTTGATTAGCTAGATTCTTCCGCAGAGGGGTTCTCAGCCCACCGAAGAATCTGTCAACCTTACCAATTATATCCAGGAAAAAGTCTAGGGGTGTAACGTGAAAGCCTTGTGAAGTTCATCTCGTTGCTTCCCACAGATTCATTCTCCTTATTCTTTAGCTTGAGAAACTCCTTCTCCATTCCTGTTCTCAGGGAACGGAGGAAATACTTACCGAAAAAGATTCCCCTAAACTTTTCCCACTCCATATCTTCAACCCCCACTCTTTGACTCATGTGTTTAATTAGTTCCCACCACTGATCAACTTTTCCTTCTAAGCGATAGACGGCCAGGGTGACCTTCTCTTGCTCTAAACAGTAGAGCACAGAAAAGATCTTCTCGATAGAGCTGATCCACTGCTCAACAATCAATGGGCCAGTCGATACACTAAAGGTTTGTGGTAATTAACGCATAAAGGACTCAACAGACTGTTGTTCCCTTAATGGTGAGATTGGTCTCTCATCTTGATTCAAGTTATTTCCATTAACTTTAGTCAGCTGGTTCATCATTCTCATGAATATTTCTATTCGGATTCCATCACAGGGTCGTCAGCACATTGACCATTGCAGTCACCATTTACACAGTTCCTCTTATTTTCCCTCTATTTTCTAAAAGAGGTAAACCTTAGTGAAAAAATTATTTCATTTACGAATATTTTATCTATAAATTATTTTAAGTCATTCAATTTCATGCTTAAACAATTACATTTCTCTATAATTCATTCATAATAAATCAAAAAAATCTTATGATTAATCAAACATATACCCCGGGAGTGTCGTATCTAAGAGTGCGGCAAGGACCATTGTCATGCACAAGTTCCCATTTGAGTCTATCTTAAATCAGTGTTTTTTAGTTTTACCCATATTTACATTTGTGCTAGAGCTGCTTCTACCTGCTCGTATCTAGACAAGTATGTATATTTTTGATAAAAAACTTACTCAATAATCACTAAAATAACAAGTAGTTTCACTATTTTTAAACTTTCCTATAGGGTTCTTCTTAAAGTATTAGTATCCTAATTTCAATAAATAACTAAACTATCCATTTATACCAACTATAGCATCACGCATTTTTAATACATAACTTTTCAGTAAATTTTACAAACAGAGGATCTTTACAGTCTAGTGTCTTAGAAATCAGAAATAATAAAAATTGAAAACAACATAAAACATTATTCTAATACACATATAAGGATTCATCATAAATTCATCCTAACTACAATTACTGCATCTCATAACCAGGAGACATACATCAAAGGAAAGGGCGAGCAGAAGGCTCAGTTAGGATAACAAGTTAAATAGTTGACATGTGGTCTTGATCATTAATAATAAGAAAATGATAAAAATAATAAAGACACGAGAAATGAATGAATAGGCATGTCATGATAAAAATAATACGTATCATAAATTGAATATGTGGCTATAACATTTCATTTAGGCATTCATGAACATATCACCATGGTTCTTCCCCAAGGTGTCATAAAAATTACTGAGGTTATTCACCAAGGTATCGTGAAACTTGTCATCACTAGAGATTAATTATTTACCCAATGCATTGGAGTACTATAAGGGTGCACCTTTAATATATCGTTATTTTCATGTGAGACACATAGATCATAATCAAACATTTAATATATAACCCATGGAGAATAAAAGAAATGGGATTCATTTCTAGATCGTGGCGTTTTAGAAGTTCTTAAAAATAAGATCATTATGTCATTTATAACCCATGGAAAGATATTGAGGGTTATATTTATGTAAATTACTGAATAAAATATATCATATTTATATATTTATGAACACCTATAGACACTAAATAATTCAGGGTATTCACATAAATAAAACAAGATAATTTATGGAGAGAAAGAGATATAAATTTTGTGGCAATATATTTGCAGCAAAATGGCTATATAACATGGTTTTAAATAACATTGAAAAGAGAGGGGACAAGGTTGAAACACTCATAAATAATTCATAATAAAGTATGGGTACATAATAAAATCATGTTATAGATATTTTAATGACATACCACATGAAAAGGAAACATGAAGAAAATAAGAAGATTTGATTTCTTTTACGAGAAATTTTGTAGCTTAATAGCATCACTTAAAAATTCAGAAAACAAATTGATGAAAGTGTAAAGGGTCTCTCAACAATTATAAATGAAATGTAAAGTACTGATAATGTATAAGAACATACCCACTACATAAATAGATGTAACCTAGAAGACACAACATAAATGAAGTCATGGCTTAAAAGAGGAGGGTAAACGATTCCCTTACCATGAAAAGTAACTTCAAAAGCCTAAAGGTCAGGAGATTGGGGGGCTTGAAGGAACCTTGGGAGGTATACTTGGGAGATAAAGCGACCAAAGCTTCATTTAGAAGGATTTTGGAATGAAATTGATGAGTTAATGGCTCGGTATTTATAGGAGAAGTGAGGGAAAAATCATTAATTTCCAAGGGATGCCTCATTGGTAGTATTGGAAAAACCATAGGCTTGCCCATAGTATTTTACCGAGGTATTGGCCTCTAGAGACACCTCATAGAATATCTTACTATTCATAAGTCAAAAAGAATGATTACATAATTATTACATCCTTAATGATGTCATTAAACACTAGAAACTCAAAACTGTAATTTCACTATTCACCGAAAATTCAATTGTTTCAGAAAAATCCCAAAAATTCACCGTAAACTAATATCGATGTTCTAAATTCAAAAATGAAATCTGTAACACCCCGAGCTTCCACGATACGCTTCTCATTCAATAATGCAATAGCGTGTGTTGTACGCAACCTCGAGCTCTAACACACACCACAACTAATGAAACTAGCCGTTGTGAATATTAATACCTACTTTTTAAAATTTTATAAATTTTATTTATCAAAATGGACTTCATTTTTGTATTCGGAATATCAAAATTAGCCTATGTTGAATTTTTGGTATTTTTCTGAGAACATCTAATTTTGTATGAATAGTGAAAAATACTTAAAAACAACTTTTTAAATCAAAATAATTTATAGTGATAAATTATACTGTTTAGTGGTTTTAAAGTATAATTAGAATATATTTTTACCATTTTATCCAATGTTGGTCATTAGAATTAATTCAACATTGAAATTGGACATAAACAATTGCCAATCTTTTGATATAAATTGTTTCTTAGAAACACGCTATTTTTGTAACAGCGGGAATTAATTATAAAATTAATTAATTCAACTTATATGTTTGGAATTTTGTAAAATAGACATCATTTTTGAATTCGGAATATCAATTATAGCTTAGGGTGAAATTTTGGCATTATTCTGAAAAACTTCAATTTTTGATGAATAGTGAAACCACTAAGTGGTAGTTAAATAACTGATTTTTTGTTTAAATGAAATATTACCACTCCTGTGATTTGATTTTCAAAAATAAAACATACATGGTTGTCATTAGGAAGTAATATGTGGTTCAATGAGATCAAAATAATTTTTTGGTGAATAGTAACTTTTAAGTTCTTAATCGCGATTAGAGGTAATTAGTGTAGTTTAAGGTAAAAACAATGTTTTAATAATTTGAGATGAGCTTGACACTTGTACTACTCCTATTGGATGAGTCATGGACGACCAATAAAACCCATGGGTCAACTTGGGGACCCCATGAAGCCACTTTAGTTGGAAAATGACATTAATATATATTTATTTAATGTTAAAATTAAATTGACACAAACATGAGTTGTTTTACTAAAACAGTTTTTAAGTGGGGTTACACAAGTCCAAATTTTGACTATAAATATGTATTAGAAATATAAAAAGATATCCTACATCATAGTATTTTTTTATAATTTTTATACATTAAATAAATTAAATTATTTATAACATAATTATGATGCAGCGATGACCTCATTATTTAACGATTTAAATAAAATGAGAAGATAATGCAAAATACAAGGCTTACAGTTGTCCAAATCCTATTGGATGAGGATATTTCGAACCCTTATCACATTATCCACGAATTATATAAGTGTGTGACCTTTAGAATCCGAAAAGCATTGTATAATAATGTAACATTTCAATCTTTCCAAAAGAGCCCCTCCTCTCCTCTTATAAAAGCCCCCCACCTCTCCCACCTCATTTACACTTTCAAGCCATTTGGCTCGGCCAAACTCTGCCCAAATACTCTCCCAACTTCCCCCTCTTACTCCTAGAAGCCTCAATTTGGGCAGAACTCTTCTCAAGTAAGCCTTTGGCTCAAATCAGAAAGAGTTACCCGATTTTGAGGAGGTTAAAGAACAGTCGAGTCAGGACAGGACGCAAGGTAAGGAAATTTCTTAACCCAATTTCTATTCTTTGGGTTAATCTCCTACTTTCAAATTATGTCATGATATTATTATTTCCTATATTTAATTTTTACATTATTTATGTGTACTTATAGTGAATACACATTATAGATGTACTTTATTTAAAAAATGATCTTTTTAAGGAATTTTTCTCAATCCCCTTTCATTGAGGCATATTTGGTTTTATAGAAAACTTTCTTTTATACGGTGTATAAACCCCTTTGACTTTTACATTTATTCAAAAGGAATCTTTTTTATACGAAGCGTTTTACTAAACGACAAAAGGGGAATGTTTTTATTTCCGTACTTATGCGGCGACAACGACTTCTCTGCCGCCGTGACCATTATTTGAGTTTGGGCTTCCTCTACAAGCCATCACTTTTTTAATTAAAAATTAATACAAAGTTTTAAATTTCTTTTATTTTGGTTTTGAAAATGGTTTTGAAAACGTTTTTATTATATCAATGAGTTGTATTGATATCTTGTGATTGAAATGTGGAAATGTTATGTTTCCTTTATGCATGTTTTATGTGATACGATTATGTTATGGTTTATGATATGTTTAAACCTATTCATATGAGGAATGCATTGGACTTAATAAGTGACGGGTGGAGCCCGCTATAGCTCCTCGATGCATCGGCAGGTCTCATGAGACAAACTAGTGTCTTGGCACGAGGCCTTGACAAAATCTTATTTGTGGTCTTGGCACGAGGCCTTGGATACGTGGTTATGATAGTCTGGCATTATGAATTCCATCATTATGAAAGTGGTTATTGATATTGCATGTGATTATTCGACCAGTAGAATATCCATGTGAAGAAGTAAATGGCATTATCTCATTTTACTTTTGCCATATTATGTTGAAGTTCATGTTTAAAATGCTTTTGTTTTAGTTATACATTGCCTTAAATGTTAATGTTTATTTATGAAAGCTTCCACATTATTGTTATCCTTACTGAGCATCTGAGCTCACCCCTTTCAATGTTTTAATATTTTCCAGGATGTGAAGAAGTATTTTATGAATGACCTGCAGGGATAGTCAGAAGTGGATATGAGTGTGGACTATGGAGACTTTGTTACTGTAGTTTTTCACTTTATGATGTAATGTAACGTTTACGAATGTATCTAGTGTTTCCAAGTCTACTAAACTAATCGGTCTTTCGGGACTTGATCTTTTGTGATCATGACAATGTTACGAAGTAATGCACCGACTCTGGGTAGCTGGGGTCGGGGTGTTACAGTTGGTATCAGAGGAAGTTTAGTACAAACCTTGGAAACTAGATTTAGATAAACTATGATTAGAGCACGTAGAGCTAAGATGAACTTTGAGGATTAGTATAGAAGAACATCCTAGAATTATGGTATTGTAGAGATTTTGTGAGTTTTCCGAGCAATACATCCCTGTCTGGATACGAGCAGGTAGAGGCGGCTCTAGCACAGATGTACCTAGGGGTAAAACCCGAAAACACCGCTTTGAGATAGACTCGAACGGGAACTGGTGCACGACAATGGGCCTTGCTGCACTCTTGGTTACGACACTCCCGGGGGATATGCTTAGGATAATTCTCATTTTCTTTAAAAACCACTATGAAGGGTTATGAGTATATACTTTCTCAAAGGAAACATTTCTTTTTATGATTATGGATTATATCCATAAATAGTTCAATTTATGTTATGTGTTTTATAAGTATGGGATTATGTATTTTGATTCATGAACTGATCTAGTTTATGAAATTGTTTAGAAATGGAGCCTAGTGGAAGAAATGGAAACTGTATCAATGCGCGCACTCCATGTAGGGATTGCCCTCCTGCTCAAGATAATTATAGTGGGGCTGGTGATGCAACTGGTTCCGATCAGCTAATCACCATACTGGGACAAATTACTCAGGTTATGAATAATAACTTTACTCGTATGGAGCACCCTGATCCGCAACGTTGAGGATCAATGCTAGACCGTTTCATGAGGCAACAACCACCAACCTTCAATGGGAGTACAAATCCGTTAGTAACTGAGCAATGGATAAACTCCTTAGAGAAAATATTCCATGCCTTGGGGAGTAGCGAAAGGGAGAAGGTTGTCATGGCAGTTTACCGCCTCACTGGAGATGCCGATCAGTGGTGGTCGCTGATTCAAAACACAAAGGAAGATGATGACGTATCAAATATGGAATGGAGGGAGTTCAAAGAGCTTTTCATAGAAAAATACTTTCCTCGTGACCATCGAGCAGATATGGAAAGGCAATTTCTGAGTTTGAGGCAGAAGGAGGATGAGAATGTCGCAAAGTATGAGGCTAACTTTACAAGGTTAGCGAGGCATGCTGTCGATTATATACGTAACCCAAGGAGTAATATTGATCGTTTCTTTGATGGGTTAAAACCATTTCTCTATCGAGCTTTAGTATCACAATCCTTCTCATCATACGAAGATATTGTCTCGTGTGCTATCAAGACAGAAAAGGAATTCTCTAAGTCTTATGACAACAAAGTAAAGAAAGAGAAGAAGAGAACGGGGGAACAAGAGACAAATAAAGGGAAAAATGGAAAGAAGGATTTTCCATTAAGTGATAATTATGGGAAAAATCACCCTGGTACGTGCCTAAAAGGAATGAAAGTTTTTTATAAATGTGGAGAAAAGGGTCACCAGGCTCGTGATTGCAAGGGAAAGAAAGAGGCTGTCAAAGTTGAATGCTACAATTGTAGGGAAATGGGGCATTATGCAAATGAATGTCCTAAGAGTCAGGGAAACGTACCTCAGAAAAGGCCAAGGGATCAAGGACAATGTTATGCTGTTACTACAGTCGAAGTAGAATTACTAATGTATTGGTGTTTTTGGACTAATGGATTATATTCTGGTTATTAGAATAATGTGATATATATATAAGTATTGAACTTCAGAACTTGTTGTTTCAGTAAGGTTTTAATATGATGAAGGTAATTATATTTTTAGTATGTGACAATAAGAGGAACTTTACTTTGTTTGGGGAACCTGATAAATTGATTTTGGAATTAAGAGACCTTTTAGAGAAAGTTTGGACAGAGGTATTTTGGATAATTATAAAGGTTGGAGTGGATTAAGTTGATCTTTGGATAGTATTGTTGAAGGTTAAAAAATTTATGAAGATTATTTTTGGAATACTATGATACTATAGTTTTAGTAAAAGGACAACCTGCAGGGTGGGGCATAACCCGTCGCGTCGGACAAAGCTGTAGGAATCGAACCCACAATCATAGTGCGACAGGCCTTTATTTCCTACCACTAGCCTACAGGAATTCACCGGTTATTACAAAATAATTTTACTAATCTAAATGGTATGTGTTAACATTTGGAACCTTATACAATTAGGATAAATATAATATTTTTGAGTTCTATTTCTCTTTTTGAGTGAAAGATGAGTTGATGGTTGAAACTCTAATTGTCAAGCATAAATATATATATACCTATCTCTTATTCAATGAATAAATTAATTCTTAAACTTTAGTAAAGGGATATTAAAACAAAAAAAAAGTGTTATCCTAATACCTTATGTCTTGTTGAACTGATGATATTTTAAATCAACATAGATTGAAGGCTTTGAGGCCCTCAATTTGACAGTTGATTGTAATTGATGACCTCAATCACTCCCTACAAATATTTACGTTTTTCCTCCAATTATATGTCTTTAATTGCCACCAATTTTCTCCTAATCGAGATCATAATTGGGTGGTGACTTTTTCATTTCCCTTTCCCTCTTATTAAGGCTAAATTTTATTAATCTTATTTCCCATGTGGGTTTTCCACAAAGGTATTTTCTCTTTTCAACCTTTTATTTTCAAAGAAAAATTTCAAATTGCGAGGACTCAATTTATTGAAGGAGGGGAGAATGTAACACCCCGAGCTTCCACGATACGCTTCTCATTCAATAATGCAATAGCGTGTGTTGTACGCAACCTCGAGCTCTAACACACACCAAAACTAATGAAACTAGCCGTTGTGAATAGTAATACCTACTTTTTGAAATTTTATAAATTTTATTTATCAAAATGGACTTCATTTTTAGATTCGGAATATCGAAATTAGCCTATGTTGAATTTTTGGTATTTTTCTGAGAACTTCTAATTTTGTATGAATAGTGAAAAATACTTAAAAACAACTTTTTAAATCAAAATAATTTATAGTGATAAATTATACTATTTAGTGGTTTTAAAGTATAATTAGAATATATTTTTACCATTTTATCCAATGGTGGTCATTAGAATTAATTTAACATTGAAATTGGATATAAACAATTGCCAATCTTTTGATATAAATTGTTTCTTAGAAACACGCTATTTTTGTAACAGCGGGAATTAATTATAAAATTAATTAATTCAACATATATGTTTGGAATTTTGTAAAATAGGAATCATTTTTGAATTCGAAATATCAATTATAGCTTAGGGTGAAATTTTGGCATTATTCTGAAAAACATCAATTTTTGATGAATAGTGAAACCACTAAGTGGTAGTTAAATAACTGATTTTTCGTTTAAATGAAATATTACCACTTCTGTGATTTGATTTTCAAAAATTCGACATATATGGTTGTCATTAAGAAGTAAAATTTGGTTCAATGAGATCAAAATAAGTTTTTGGTGAATAACAACTTTTAAGTTCTTAATCGCGATTAGAGGTAATTAGTGTAGTTTAAGGTAAAAACAATGTTTTAATAATATGAGATGAGATTGACACTTGTACTACTCCTATTGGATGAGTAATGGCCGACCAAGACAACCCATGGGTCAACTTGGGGACCCCATGAAGCCACTTTAGTTGGAAAATGACATTAATATATATTTATTTAATGTTAAAATTAAATTGACACAAACATGAGTTGTTTTACTAAAACAGTTTTTAAGTGGGGTTACACAAGTCCAAATTTTGACTATAAATATTCATTAGAAATCTAAAAATATTTCCTACATCATAGTACTATTTTTATAATTTTTAGACATTAAATAAATTAAATTATTTATGACATAATTATG
Source organism: Viscum album (assembly GCA_963277665.1). NCBI lineage: Eukaryota > Viridiplantae > Streptophyta > Magnoliopsida > Santalales > Viscaceae > Viscum > Viscum album. The sequence continues at coordinate 1,735,576,037 of OY728123.1, read as the reverse complement.
ATGCAGCGATGACCACATTATTTAACGATTTAAATAAAATGAGAAGATAATGCAAAATCCAAGGCTTACACTTGTCCAAAGCCTATTGTATGAGGATATTTAGAACCCTTATCAACTTATCCACGAATTATATAAGTGTGGGACCTTTAGAATCCGAAAAGCATTGTATAATAATGTAACATTTCAATCTTTCCAAAAGAGCCCCTCCTCTCCTCTTATAAAAGGCCCCCACCTCTCCCACCTCATTTAAACTTTCAAGCCATTTGGCTCGGCCGAACCTCTGCCCAAATACTCTCCCAAATTCCCCCTCTTACTCTTAGAAGCCTCACTTTGGGAAGAACTCTTTTCAAGGAAGCCTTTGGCTCAAATCAAAAAGAGTTACCCGATTTTGAGGAGGTTAAAGAACAGCCGAGTCAGGACAGGACGCAAGGTAAGGGAATTTCTTAACCCAATTTCTATTCTTTGGGTTAATCTCCTACTTTCAAATTATTTCATGATATTATTATGTCCTATATTGAATTTGTACATTATTTATGTGTACTTATAGTGAATACACATTATAGATGTACTTTATTTAAAAAATGATCTTTTTAAGGACTTCGTCTCAATCCCCTTTCATTGAGGCATATTTGGTTTTATACAAAACTTTCTTTTATACGGTGTATAAACCCCTTTGACTTTTACGTTTATTCAAAAGGAATATTTTTTATACGAAGCATTTTACTAACGACAAAAAGGGAATGTTTTTATTTCTGTACTTATGCGGCGACAACGACTTCTCCGCCGCCATGACCATTATTTGAGTTTCGGATTCCTCTACAAGCCATCACTTTTTTAATGAAAAATAAATACAAAGTTTTAACTTTCTTTTATTTTGGTTTTGAAAATGGTTTTGAAAACGTTTTTATTATATCAATGAGTTGTATTGATATCTTGTGATTAAAATGTGGAAATGTTATGTTTCCTTTATGCATGTTTTATGTGATACGATTATGTTATGGTTTATGATATGTTTAAACCTATTCCTATGAGGAATGCATTGGACTTAATAAGTGACGGGTGGAGCCCGCTATAGCTCCTCGATGCATCGGCAGGTCTCATGAGACAAACTAGTGTCTTGGCACGAGGCCTTGACAAAATCTTATTTGTGGTCTTGGCATGAGGCCTTAGCTACGTGGTTATGATAGTCTGGCATTATGCATTCCATCATTATGAAAGTGGTTATTGATATTGCATGTGATTATTCGACCAGTAGAATATCCATGTGAAGAAGTAAATGGAATTATCTCATTTTCCTTTTGCCATATTATGTTGAAGTTCATGTTTAAAAGGCTTTTGTTTTAGTTATACATTGCCTTAAATGTTAATGTTTATTTATGAAAGCTTCCGCATAATTGTTATCCTTACTGAGAATCTGAGCTCACCCCTTTCAATGTTTTAATATTTTCCAGGATGTGAAGAAGTATTTTATGAATGACCTGCAGGGATAGTCAGAAGTGGATATGAGTGTGGACTATGGAGACTTTGTTATTGTAGTTTTTCACTTTATGATGTAATGTAACGTTTAAGAATGTATCTAGTGTTTCCAAGGCTACTAAACTAATCGGTCTTTCGGGACTTGATCTTTTGTGATCATGCCAATGTTACGAAGTAATGCACCGACTCTGGGTAGCTGGGGTCGGGGCGTTACAGTTGGTATCATAGGAAGTTTAGTAAAAACCTTGGAAGATAGATTTAGATAAACTATGATTAGAGCACGTAGACCTAAGATGAACTTTGAGGATTAGTATAGAAGAACTTCCTAGAATTATGGTATTGTAGAGATTTTGTGAGTTTTCCGAGCAATACATCCCTGTATGGATACGAGCAGGTAGAGGCGGCTCTGGCACAGATGTACCTAGAGGTAAAACCCGAAAACACCGCTTTGAGCTAGACTCAAACAGAAACTGGTGCATGACAACGGGCCTTGCTGCACTCTTGGTTACGACACTCCGGGGGGATATGCTTAGGATAATTCTCATTTTCTTTACAAACCACTATGAAGGTTAATGAGTATATACTTTCTCAAAGGAAACATTTCTTTTTATGATTATGGATTATATCCATAAATAGTTCAATTTATGTTAAGTGTTTTATAAGTATGGGATTATGTATTTTGATTCATAAACTGATCTAGTTTATGAAATTGTTTAGAAATGGCGCCTAGTGGAAGAAATGGAAACTGTATCAATGCGTGCACTCCATGTAGGGATTGCCCTCCTGCTCAAGATAATTATGGTGGGGCTGGTGATGCAACTGGTGCCGATCAGCTAATCACCATACTGGGACAACTTACTCAGGTTATGAATAATAACCTTACTCGTATGGAGCACCCTGATCCGCAACGTGGAGGATCAATGCTAGACCGTTTCATGAGGCAACAACCACCAACCCTCAATGGGGGTACAAATCCGTTAGTAACTAAGCAATGGATAAACTCCTTAGAGAAAATATTCCATGCCTTGGGGAGTAGCGAAAGGGAGAAGGTTGTCATGGAAGTTTACCGCCTCACTTGAGATGCCGATCAGTGGTGGTCGCTGATTCAAAACACAAAGGAAGATGATGACGTATCAAATATAGAATGGAGGGAGTTCAAAGAGCTTTTCTTAGAAAAATACTTTCCTCGTGACCATCGAGCAGATATGGAAAGGCAATTTCTGAGTTTGAGGCAGAAGGAGGATGAGAATAACGCAAAGTATGAGGCTAACTTTACAAGGTTAGCAAGGCATGTTGCCGATTATATACGTAACCCAAGGAGTAATATTGATCGTTTCTTTGATGGGTTAAAACCATTTCTCCGTCGAGCTTTAGTATCACAATCCTTATCATCATACGAAGATATTTTCTCGTGTGCTATCAAGACATAAAAGGAATTCTCTAAGTCTTATGACAACAAAGTAAAGCAAGAGAAGAAGAGAACGGGGGAACAAGAGACAGATAAAGGGAAAAAGGGAAAGAAGGATTTTCCATTATGTGATAATTATGGGAAAAATCACCATGGTACGTGCCTAAAAGGAATGGGAGTTTGTTATAAATGTGGAGAAAAGGGTCACCAGGCTCGTGATTGCAAGGGAAAGAAAGAGGCTGTCAAAGTTGAATGCTACAATTGTAGGGAAATGGGGCATTATGAAAATGAATGTCCTAAGCGTCAGGGAAACATACCTCAGAAAAGGCCAAGGGATCAAGGACAATCTTATGATGTTACTACAGTTGAAGCGGAATAATTAATTTATTGGTGCTTTTGGACTAATGGATTATATTCTGGTTATTAGAATAATGTGATATATATATAAGGATTGAACTTCAGTACTTGTTGTTTCAGTAAGTTTTTAATATGATGAAAGTAATTATATTTTTAGTATGTGACAATAAGAGGAACTCTACTTTGTTTGGGGAACCTGATAAATTGATTTTGGAATTAAGAGACCTTTTAGAGAAAGTTTGGACAGAGGTATTTTGGATAATTATAAAGGTTGGAGTGGATTAAGTTGATCTTTGGATAGTATTGTTGAAGGTTAAAAAATTTATGAAGATTATTTTTGGAATATTATGATACTATAGTTTTAGGAAAAGGACAACCTGCAGGGTGGGGCATAACCTGTCGCGTCGGAAAAAGCTGTAGGAATCGAACCCACAATCATAGTGCGACAAGCCTTTATTTCCTACCACTAGCCTACAGGAAGTCACCGGTTATTACAAAATAATTTTACTAATATAAATGGTATGTGTTAACATTTGGAACCTTATACAATTAGGATAAGTATAATATTTTTGAGTTCTATTATCTTTTTGAGTGAAAGATGAGTTGAAGGTTGAAACTCTAATTGTCAAGCATAAATATATATATACCTATCTCTTATTCAATGAATAAATTAATTCTTAAACTTTAGTAAAGGGATATTAAAACAAAAAAAAGTGTTTTCCTAATACCTTATGTCTTGTTGAACTGATGATATTTTAAATCAACATAGATTGAAGGCTTTGAGGCCCTCAATTTGACAGTTGATTGTGATTGATGACCTCAATCACTCCCTACAAATATTTACGTTTTTCCTCCAATTATATGTCTTTAATTGCCACCAATGTTCTCCTAATCGAGATCATAATTGGGTGGTGACTTTTTCATTTCTCTTTCCCTCTTATTAAGGCTAAATTTTATTAATCTTATTTCCGATGTGGGTTTTCCACAAAGGTATTTTCTCTTTTCAACATTTTATTTTCAAAGAAAAATTTCAAATTGCGAGGACGCATTTTATTGAAGGAGGGGAGAATGTAACACCCCGAACTTCCACGATACGCTTCTCATTCAATAATGCAATAGCGTGTGTTGTACGCAACCTCGAGCTCTAACACACACCACAACTAATGAAACTAGCCGTTGTGAATAGTAATACCTACTTTTTGAAATTTTATAAATTTTATTTATCAAAATGGACTTCATTTTTGGATTCGGAATATCGAAATTATCCTATGTTGAATTTTTGGTATTTTTCTGAGAACTTCTAATTTTGTATGAATAGTGAAAAATACTTAAAAACAACTTTTTAAATAAAAATAATTTATAGTGATAAATTATACTATTTAGTGGTTTTAAATTATATTTAGAATATATTTTTACCATTTTATCCAATGGTGGTCATTAGAATTAATTTAACATTGAAATTAGACATAAACAATTGCCAATCTTTTGATATAAATTGTTTCTTAGAAACACGCTATTTTTGTAATGGCGAGAATTAATTATAAAATTAATAAATGAAACTTATATGTTTGGAATTTTGTAAAATATGCATCATTTTTGAATTCGGAATATCAATTATAGCTTAGGGTGAAATTTTGGCATTATTCTGAAAAACTTCAATTTTTGATGAATAGTGAAACCACTAAGTGGTAGTTAAATAACTGATTTTTCGTTTAAATGAAATATTACCACTTCTGTGATTTTATTTTCAAAAATCCAACATACATGGTTGTCATTAAGAAGTAAAATGTGGTTCATTGAGATCAAAATAATTTTTTGGTGAATTGTAACTTTTAAGTTCTTAATCGCGATTAGAGGTAATTAGTGTAGTTTAAGGTAAAAACAATGTTTTAATAATATGAGATGAGCTTGAAACTTGTACTACTCCTATTGGATGAGTCATGGACGACCACGACAACCCATTTGTCAACTTGGGGACCCCATGAAGCTACTTTAGTTGGAAAATGACATTAATATATATTTATTTAATGTTAAAATTAAATTGACACAAACATGAGTTGTTTTACTAAAATAGTTTTTATGTGGGGTTACAGAAGTCAAATTATAACTATAAATATTCATTAGAAATCTAAAAAGATTTCCTACATCATAGTATTTTTCTTATAATTTTTAGACATTAAATAAATTAAATTATTTATGACATAATTATGATGCAGCGATGACCTCATTATTTAATGATTTAAATAAAATGAGAAGATAATGAAAAATCCAAGGATTACACTTGTCCAAAGCCTATTGGATGAGGAGATTTCGAACCCTTATCACCTTATCCACGAATTATATAAGTGTGGAACCTTTAGAATCCGAAAATCATTGTATAATAATGTAACATTTCAATCTTTCCAAAAGAGCCCCTCCTCTCCTCTTCTAAAAGGCCCCCACCTCTCCCACCTCATTTACACTTTCAAGCCATTTGGCTCGGCCAAACTCTGCCCAAATACTCACCCAACTTCCCCCTCTTACTCCTAGAAGCCTCACTTTGGGCAGAACTCTTCTCAAGGAATCCTTTGGCTCAAATCAAAAAGAGTTACCCGATTTTGAGGAGGTTAAAGAACGGTCGAGTTAGGACAGGACGCAAGGTAAGGGAATTTCTTAACCCAATTTCTATTCTTTGGGTTAATCTCCTACTTTCAAATTATGTCATTATATTATTATGTCCTATATTGAATTTGTACATTATTTATGTGTACTTATAGTGAACACACATTATAGATGTACTTTATTTAAAAAATGATCTTTTTAAGGACTTCGTCTCAATCCCCTTTCATTGAGGCATATTTGGTTTTATACAAAACTTTCTTTTATATGGTGTATAAACCCCTTTGACTTTTACGTTTATTCAAAAGGAATCTTTTTTATACGAAGCGTTTTACTAAACGACAAAAAGGGAATGTTTTTATTTCCGTACTTATGCGGCGACAACGACTTCTCCGCCGCCGTGACCATTATTTGAGTTTCGGCTTCCTCTACAAGCCATCAATTTTTTAATGAAAAATAAATACTAAGTTTTAACTTTCTTTTATTTTGGTTTTGAAAATGGTTTTGAAAACTTTTTTATTATATCAATGAGTTGTATTGATATCTTGTGATTGAAATGTGGAAATGTTATGTTTCCTTTATGCATGTTTTATGTGATACGATTATGTTATGGTTTATGATATGTTTAAACCTATTCATATGAGGAATGAATTGGACTTAATATGTGACGGGTGGAGCCCGCTATAGCTCCTCGATGCATCAGCAGGTCTTATGAGACAAACTAGTGTCTTGGCACGAGGCCTTGACAAAATCTTATTTGTGGTCTTGGCACGAGGCCTTAGCTACGTGGTTATGATAGTCTGGCACTATGCATTCCATCATTATGAAAGTGGTTATTGATATTACATGTGATTATTCGACCAGTGGAATATCCATGTGAAGAAGTAAATGGCATTATCTCATTTTACTTTTTCCATATTATGTTGAAGTTCATGTTTAAAAGGCTTTTGTTTTAGTTATACATTGCCTTAAATGTTAATGTTTATTTATGAAAGCTTCCGCATTATTGTTATCCTTACTGAGAATCTGAGCTCACCCCTTTCAATGTTTTAATATTTTCCAGGATGTGAAGAAGTATTTTATGAATGACCTGCAGGGATAGTCAGAAGTGGATATGAGTGTGGACAATGGAGACTTTGTTATTGTAGTTTTTCACTTTATGATGTAATGTAACGTTTAAGAATGTATCTAGTGTTTCCAAGGCTACTAAACTAATCGGCCTTTCGGGACTTGATCTTTTGTGATCATGCCAATGTTACGAAGTAATGCACTGACTCTGGGTAGCTGGGGTCGGAAGTTTAGTACAAACCTTGGAAGCTAGATTTAGATAAACTATGATTAGAGCACGTAGACCTAAGATGAACTTTGAGGATTAGTATAGAATAACTTCCTAGAATTATGGTATTGTAGAGATTTTGTGAGTTTTCTGAGCAATACATCCTTGTATGGATACGAGCAGGTAGAAGCGGCTCTGGCACAGATGTACCTAGGGGTAAAACCCGAAAACACCGCTTTGAGCTAGACTCGAACGGAAACTGGTGCACGACAACGGGCCTTGCTGCACTCTTGGTTACGACACTCCCGGGGGATATGCTTAGGATAATTCTCATTTTATTTACAAACCACTATGAAGGTTTATGAGTATATACTTTCTCAAAGTAAACATTTATTTTTATGATTATGGATTATATCCATAAATAGTTCAATTTATGTTAAGTGTTTTATAAGTATGGTATTATGTATTTTGATTCATAAACTGATCTAGTTTATGAAATTGTTTAGAAATGGAGCCTAGTGGAAGAAATGGAAACCGTATCAATGCGCGCACTCCATGTAGGGATTTCCCTCCTGCTCAAGATAATTATAGTGGGGCTGGTGATGCAACTGGTGCCGATCAGCTAATCACCATACTGGGACAACTTACTCAGGTTATGAATAATAACCTTACTCGTATGGAGCACCCTGATCCGCAACGTGGAGGATCAATGCTAGACCGTTTCATGAGGAAACAACCACCAACCTTCAATGGGGGTACAAATCCGTTAGTAACTGAGCAATGGATAAACTCCTTAGAGAAAATATTCCATGCCTTGGGGAGTAGCGAAAGGGAGAAGGTTTTCATGGTAGTTTACCGCCTCACTGGAGATGCCGATCAGTGGTGGTCGCTTATTCCAAACACAAAGGAAGATGATGACGTATCAAATATGGAATGGAGGGAGTTCAAAGAGCTTTTCTTAGAAAATTACTTTCCTCGTGACCATCGAGCAGATATGGAAAGGCAATTTCTGAGTTTGAGGCAGAAGGAGGATGAGAATGTCGCAAATTATGAGGCTAACTTTACAAGGTTAGTGAGGCATGCTGCCGATTATATACGTAACCCAAGGAGTAAGATTGATCGTTTCTTTGATGGGATAAAACCATTTCTCCGTCGAGCTTTAGTATCACAATCCTTCTCATCATACGAAGATATTGTCTCGTGTGCTATCAAGACAGAAAAGGAATTCTATAAGTCTTATGACAACAAAGTAAAGCAAGAGAAGAAGAGAACGGGGGAACAAGAGACAGATAAAGGGAAAAGGGAAAGAAGGATTTTCCATTATGTGATAATTATGGGAAAAATCACCCTGGTAAGTTCCTAAAAGGAATGGGAGTTTGGTATAAATGTGGAGAAAAGGGTTACCAGGCTCGTAATTGCAAGGGAAAGAAAGAGGCTGTCAAAGTTGAATGCTACAATTGTTGGGAAATGGGGCATTATGAAAATGAATGTCCTAAGCATCAGGAAAACGTACCTCAGAAAAGGCCAAGGGATCAAGGACAATCTTATGCTGTTACTACAGTTGAAGCGAGATAATTAATGTATTGGTGATTTTGGACTAATGGATTATATTCTGGTTATTAGAATAATGTAATATATATATAAGGATTGAACTTCAGTACTTGTTGTTTCAGTAAGTTTTTAATATTATGAAGGTAATTATATTTTTAGTATGTGACAATAAGAGGAACTTTACTTTGTTTGGGGAACCTGATAAATTGATTTTGGAATTAAGAGACCTTTTAGAGAAAGTTTGGACAGAGGTATTGTGGATAATTATAAAGGTTGGAGTGGATTAAGTTGATCTTTGGATAGTATTGTTGAAGGTTAAAAAATTTATGAAGATTATTTTTGGAATATTATGATACTATAGTTTTAGGAAAAGGACAACCTGCAGGGTGGGGCATAACCCGTCGCGTCGGACAAAGATGCAGGAATCGAACCCACAATCATAGTGCGACAGGCCTTTATTTCCTACCACTAGCCTACAGAAAGTCACCGGTTATTACAAAATAATTTTACTAATCTAAATGGTATGTGTTAACATTTGGAACCTTATACAATTAGGATAAGTATAATATTTTTGAGTTCTATTATCTTTTTGAGTTAAAGATGAGTTGAAGGTTGAAACTCTAATTGTCAAGCATAAATATATATATACCTATCTCTTATTCAATGAATAAATTAATTCCTAAACTTTAGTAAAGGGATATTAAAACAAAAAAAAAGTGTTATCCTAATACCTTATGTCTTGTTGAACTGATGATATTTTAAATCAACATAGATTGAAGGCTTTGGGGCCCTCAATTTGACAGTTGATTGTGATTGATGACCTTAATCACTCCCTACAAATATTTACATTTTTCCTCCAATTATATGTCTTTAATTGCCACCAATGTTCTCCTAATCGAGATCATAATTGGGTGGTGACTTGTTCATTTCCCTTTCCCTTTTATTAAGGCTAAATTTTATTAATCTTATTTCCGATGTGGGTTTTCCACAAAGGTATTTTCTCTTTTCAACCTTTTATTTTCAAAGAAAAATTTCAAATTGCGAGGACGAAATTTATTGAAGGAGGGTAGAATGTAACACCCCGAGCTTCCACGATATGCTTCTCATTCAATAATGCAATAGCGTGTGTTGTACGCAACCTCGAGCTCTAACATACACCAAAACTAATGAAACTAGCCGTTGTGAATAGTAATACCTACTTTTTGAAATTTTATAAATTTTATTTATCAAAATGGACTTCATTTTTGGATTCGGAATATCGAAATTAGCCTATGTTGAATTTTTGGTATTTTTCTGAGAACTTCTAATTTTGTATGAATAGTGAAAAATACTTAAAAACAAGTTTTTAAATCAAAATAATTTATAGTGATAAATTATAATATTTAGTGGTTTTAAAGTATAATTAGAATATATTTTTACCATTTTATCCAATGGTGGTCATTAGAATTAATTTAACATTGAAATTGGACATAAACAATTGCCAATCTTTTGATATAAATTGTTTCTTAGAAACACGCTATTTTTGTAACAGCGGGAATTAATTATAAAATTAATTAATGCAACTTATATGTTTGGTATTTTGTAAAATAGGCATCATTTTTGAATTCATAATATCAATTATAGCTTAGGGTGAAATTTTGGCATTATTCTGAAAAACTTCAATTTTTGATGAATAGTGAAACCACTAAGTGGTAGTTAAATAATTGATTTTTCGTTTAAATGAAATATTACCACTTCTGTGATTTTATTTTCAAAAATCCGACATACATGGTTGTCATTAAGAAGTAAAATGTGGTTCAATGAGATCAAAATAATTTTTTGGTGAATAGAAACTTTTAAGTTCTTAATCGCGATTAGAGGTAATTAGTGTAGTTTAAGGTAAAAACTATGTTTTAATAATATGAGATGAGCTTGACACTTGTACTACTCCTATTGGATGAGTCATGGCCGACCAAGACAACCCATGGGTCAACTTGGGGACCCCATGAAGCCACTTTAGTTGGAAAATGACATTAATATATATTTATTTAATGTTAAAATTAAATTGACACAAACATGAGTTATTTTACTAAAACAGTTTTTAAGTGGGGTTACACAAGTCGAAATTTTGACTATAAATATTCATTAGAAATATAAAAAGATTTACTACATCATAGTATTTTTTTTTATAATTTTTAGACATTAAATAAATTAAATTATTTATGACATAATTATGATGCAGTGATGACCTCATTATTTAACGATTTAAATAAAATGAGAAGATAATGAAAAATCCAAGGCTTACACTTGTCCAAAGCCTATTGGATAAGGAGATTTCGAACCCTTATCACCTTATCCACGAATTATATAAGTGTGGGACCTTTATAATCCGAAAAGCATTGTATAATAATGTAACATTTCAATCATTCCAAAAGAGCCCCTCCTCTCCTCTTATAAAAGGCCCCCACCTCTCCCACCTCATTTACACTTTCAAGCCATTTGGCTCGGCCAAACTCTGCCCAAATACTCTCCCAACTTCCCTATCTTACTCCTAGAAGCCTCAATTTGGGTAGAACTCTTCTCAAGGAAGCCTTTGGCTCAAATCAAAAAGAGTTACCCGATTTTGAGGAGGTTAAAGAACGGTTGAGTCAGGACAGGACGCAAGGTAAGGGAATTTCTTAACCCAATTTCTATTATTTGGGTTAATCTCATACTTTCAAATTATTTCATGATATTATTATGTCCTATATTGAATTTGTACATTATTTATGTGTACTTATAGTGAATGCACATTATAGATGTACTTTATTTAAAAAATGATCTTTTTAAGGACTTCATCTCAATCCCCTTTCATTGAGCCATATTTGGTTTTATACAAAACTTTCTTTTATACGGTGTATAAACCCCTTTGAATTTTACGTTTATTCAAAAGGAATCTTTTTTATACGAAGCGTTTTACTAAACAACAAAAAGGGAATGTTTTTATTTCCGTACTTATGCGGCGACAACGACTTCTCCGCCGCCGTGACCATTATTTGAGTTTCGGCTTCCTCTACAAGCCATCAATTTTTTAATGAAAAATAAATACAAAGTTTTAAATTTCTTTTATTTTGGTTTTGAAAATGGTTTTGAAAACGTTTTTATTATATCAATGAGTTGTATTGATATCTTGTGATTGAAATGTGGAAATGTTATGTTTCCTTTATGCATGTTTTATGTGATACGATTATGTTATGGTTTATGATATGTTTAAACCTATTCATATGAGGAATGAATTGGACTTAATAAGTGACGGGTGGAGCCCGCTATAGCTCCTCGATGCATCGACAGGTCTCATGAGACAAACTAGTGTCTTGGCACGAGGCCTTGACCAAATCTTATTTGTGGTCTTGGCACGAGGCCTTAGCTACGTGGTTATGATAGTCTGGAATTATGCATTCCATCATTATGAAAGTGGTTATTGATATTGCATGTGATTATTCGACCAGTAGAATATCCATTTGAAGAAGTAAATGACATTATCTCATTTTCCTTTTGCCATATTATGTTGAAGTTCATGTTTAAAAGGCTTTTGTTTTAGTTATACATTGCCTTAAATGTTAATGTTTATTTATGAAAGCTTCCGCATTATTGTTATCCTTTCTGAGAATCTGAGCTCACCCCTTTCAATGTTTTAATATTTTCCAGGATGTGAAGAAGTATTTTATGAATGACCTGCAGGGATAGTCAGAAGTGGATATGAGTGTGGACTATGGAGACTTTGTTATTGTAGTTTTTCACTTTATGATGTAATGTAACGTTTACGAATGTATCTAGTGTTTCCAAGGCTACTAAACTAATCGGTCTTTCGGGACTTGATCTTTTGTGATCATGCCAATGTTATGAAGTAATGCACCGACTCTGGGTAGCTGGGGTCCGGGTGTTACAGTTGGTATCAGAGGAAGTTTAGTACAAACCTTGGAAGCTAGATTTAGATAAACTATGATTAGAGCACATAGACCTAAGATGAACTTTGAGGATTAGTATAGAAGAACTTCCTAGAATTATGGTATTGTAGAGATTTTGTGAGTTTTCCGAGCAATACATCCCTGTATGGATACGAGCAGGTAGAGGCGGCTCTGGCACAGATGTACCTAGGGGTAAAACCCGAAAACACCGCTTTGAGCTAGACTCCAACGGGAACTGGTGCACGACAACGGGCCTTGCTGCACTCTTGGTTACGACACTCCCGGGGGATATGCTTAGGATAATTCTCATTTTCTTTACAATCCACTATGAAGGGTTATGAGTATATACTTTCTCAAAGGAAATATTTCTTTTTATGATTATGGATTATATCCATAAATAGTTCAATTTATGTTAAGTGTTTTATAAGTATGGGATTATGTATTTTGATTCATAAACTGATCTAGTTTATGAAATTGTTTAGAAATGGCGCCTAGTGGAAGAAATAGAAACCGTATCAATGCGCGCACTCCATGTAGGGATTTCCCTCCTGCTCAAGATAATTATAGTGGGGCTGGTGATGCAACTGGTGTTGATCAGCTAATCACCATACTGGGACAACTTACTCGGGTTATGAATAATAACCTTACTCGTATGGAGCACCATGATCCGCAACGTGGAGGATCAATGCTAGACCGTTTCATGAGGTAACAACCACCAACCTTCAATGGGGGTACAAATCCGTTAGTAACTGAGCAATGGATAAACTCCTTAGAGAAAATATTCCATGCCTTGGGGAGTAGCGAAAAGGAGAAGGTTGTCATGGCAGTTTACCGCCTCACTGGAGATGTCGATTAGTGGTGGTCGCTGATTCAAAACACAAAGGAAGATGATGACGTATCAAATATGGAATGGAGGGAGTTCAAAGAGATTTTCTTAGAAAAATACTTTCCTCGTGACCATCGAGCAGATATGGAAAGGCAATTTCTGATTTTGAGGCAGAAAGAGGATGAGAATGTCACAAAGTATGAGGCTAACTTTACAAGGTTAGCGAGGAATGTTGCCGATTATATACATAACCCAAGGAGTAAGATTGATCGTTTCTTTGATGGGTTAAAACCATTTCTTCGTCGAGCTTTAGTATCACAATCCTTCTCATCATACGAAGATATTGTCTCGTGTGCTATCAAGACAGAAAAGAAATTCTCTAAGTCTTATGACAACAAAGTAAAGCAAGGGAAGAAGAGAACGGGGGAACAAGAGACAGATAAAGGGGAAAATGGAAAGAAGGATTTTCCATTATGTGATAATTATGGGAAAAATCACCCTGGTACGTGCCTAAAAGGATTGGGAGTTTGTTATAAATGTGGAGAAAAGGGTCATCAGGCTCGTGATTGCAAGGGAAAGAAAGAGGCTGTCAAAGCTGAAGGCTACAATTGTAGGGAAATGGGGCATTATGCAAATGAATGTCCTAAGCATCAGGGAAACGTACCTCAGAAAAGGCCAAGGGATCAAGGACAATCTTATGATGTTACTATAGTTGAAGTGGAATAATTAATGTATTGGTGCTTTTGGACTAATGGATTATATTCTGGTTTTTAGAATAATGTGATATATATATAAGGATTGAACTTTAGTACTTGTTGTTTCAGTAAGGTTTTAATATGATGAAGGTAATTATATTTTTAGTATGTGACAATAAGAGGAACTTTACTTTGTTTGGGGAACCTGATAAATTGATTTTGGAATTAAGAGACCTTTTAGAGAAAGTTTGGACAGAGGTATTTTGGATAATTATAAAGGTTGGAGTGGATTAAGTTGATCTTTGGATAGTATTGTTGAAGGTTAAAAAATTTATGAAGATTATTTTTGGAATATTATGATACTATAGTTTTAGGAAAAGGACAACCTGCAGGGTGGGGCATAACCCGTCGCGTCGGACAAAGCTGCAGGAATCGAACCCACAATCATAGTGCGACAGGCCTTTATTTCTTACCACTAGCCTACAGGAAGTCACCGGTTATTACAAAATAATTTTACTAATCTAAATGGTATGTGTTAACATTTGAAACCTTATACAATCAGGATAAGTATAATATTTTTGAGTTCTATTATCTTTTTGAGTGAAAGATGAGTTGAAGGTTGAAACTCTAATTGTCAAGAATAAATATATATATACCTATCTCTTATTAAATGAATAAATTAATTCTTAAACTTTAGTAAAGGGATATTAAAACAAAAAAAAGTGTTATCCTAATACCTTATGTCTTGTTGAACTGATGATATTTTAAATCAACATAGATTGAAGGCTTTGAGGCCCTCAATTTGACAGTTGATTGTGATTGATGACCTCAATCACTCCCTACAAATATTTACGTTTTCCCTCCAATTATATGTCTTTAATTGCCACCAATGTTCTCCTAATCGAGATCATAATTGGGTGGTGACTTTTTCATTTCCCTTTCCCTCTTATTAAGGCTAAATTTTATTAATCTTATTTCCGATGTGGGTTTTCCACAAAGGTATCATCTCTTTTCAACCTTTTATTTTCAAAGAAAAATTTCAAATTGCGAGGACGCAATTTATTGAAGGAGGGGAGAATGTAACACCCCGAGCTTCCACGATACGCTTCTCATTCAATAATGCAATAGTGTGTGTTGTACGCAACCTCGAGCTCTAACAGACACCACAACTAATGAAACTAGCCGTTGTGAATAGTAATACCTACTTTTTGAAATTTTATATTTTTTATTTATCAAAATGGACTTCATTTTTGGATTCGGAATATCGAAATTAGCCTATGTTGAATTTTTGGTATTTTTCTGAGAACTTCTAATTTTGTATGAATAGTGAAAAATACATAAAAACAACTTTTTAAATCAAAATAATTTATAGTGATAAATTATACTATTTAGTGGTTTTAAATTATAATTATAATATATTTTTACCATTTTATCCAATGGTGGTCATTATAATTAATTTAATATTGAAATTGGACATAAACAATTGCCAATCTTTTGATATAAATTGTTTCTTAGAAACACGCTATTTTTGTAACAGTGGGAATTAATTATAAAATTAATTAATGCAACTTATATGTTTGTAATTTTTTAAAATAGGCATCATTTTTGAATTCGGAATAACAATTATAGCTTAGGGTGAAATTTTGGCATTATTCTGAAAAACTTAAATTTTTGATGAATAGTGAAACCACTAAGTGGTAGTTAAATAACTGATTTTTCGTTTAAATGAAATATTACCACTTCTGTGATTTTATTTTCAAAAATCTGACATACATGGTTGTCATTAAGAAGTAAAATGTGGTTCAATGTGATCAAAATAATTTTTTGGTGAATAGTAACTTTTAAGTTCTTAATCGCGATTAGAGGTAATTAGTGTAATTTAAGGTAAAAACAATGTTTTAATAATATGAGATGAGCTTGACACTTGTACTACTCCTATTGGATGAGTCATGGCCGACCAAGACAACCCATGGGTCAACTTGGGGACCCCATGAAGCCACTTTAGTTGGAAAATTACATTAATATATATTTATTTAATGTTAAAATTAAATTGACACAAACATGAGTTGTTTTACTAAAATAGTTTTTAAGTGGGGTTACACAAGTCCAAATTTTGACTATAAAAATTCATTAGAAATCTAAAAAGATTTACTACATCATAGTATTTTTTTATAATTTTTAGACATTAAATAAATTAAATTATTTATGACATAATTATGATGCAGCGATGACCTCATTATTTAACGATTTAAATAAAATGAGAAGATAATGCAAAATCCAAGGCTTACACTTGTCCAAAGCCTATTGGATGAGGATATTTCGAACCCTTATCACCTTATCCACGAATTATATAAGTGTGGGACCTTTATAATCCGAAAATCATTGTATAATAATGTAACATTTCAATCTTTTCAAAAGAGCCCCTCCTCTCCTCTTATAAAAGGCGCCCACCTCTCCCACCTCATTTACACTTTCAAGCCATTTGCCTCGGCCAACATCTGCCCAAATACTCTCCCAACTTCCCCCTCTTACTCCTAGAAGCCTCACTTTGGGCATAACTCTTCTCATGGAAGACTTTGGCTCAAATCAAAAAGAGTTACCGGATTTGGAGGAGGTTAAAGAACGGTCGAGTCAGGACAGGATGCAAGGTAAGGGAATTTCTTAACCCAATTTCAATTCATTGGGTTAATCTCCTACTTTCAAATTATTTCATGATATTATTATGTCCTATATTGAATTTGTACATTATTTATGTGTACTTATAGTGAATACACATTATAGATGTACTTTATTTAAAAAATGATCTTTTTAAGGACTTTGTCTCAATCCCCTTTCATTGAGGCATATTTGGTTTTATACAAAACTTTCTTTTATACAGTGTATAAACCCCTTTGACTTTTACGTTTATTCAAAAGGAATATTTTTTATATGAAGCGTTTTACTAAACGACAAAAAGGGAATGTTTTTATTTCCGTACTTAGGCGGCGACAACGACTTCTCCGCCGCCGTGACCATTATTTGAGTTTCGGCTTCCTCTACAAGCCATCACTTTTTTAATGAAAAATAAATACAAAGTTTTAACTTTCTTTTATTTTGGTTTTGAAAATGGTTTTGAAAACATTTTTATTATATCAATGAGTTTTATTGATATCTTGTGATTGAAATGTGGAAATGTTATGTTTCCTTTATGTATGTTTTATGTGATACGATTATGTTATGGTTTATGATATGTTTAAACCTATTCATATTAGGAATGCATTGGACTTAATAAGTGACGGGTGGTGCCCTCTATAGCTCCTCGATGCATCGACAGGTCTCATGAGACAAACTAGTGTCTTGTCACGAGGCCTTGACAAAATCTTATTTGTGGTCTTGGCACGAGGCCTTGGCTACGTGGTTATGATAGTTTGGCATTATGCATTCCATCATTATGAAAGTGGTTATTGATATTCCATGTGATTATTCGACCTGTAGAATATCCATGTGAAGAAGTAAGTGGCATTATCTCATTTTACTTTTTCCATATTATGTTGAAGTTCATGTTTAAAAGGCTTTTGTTTTAGTTATACATTGCCTTAAATGTTAATGTTTATTTAAGAAAGCTTCCGCATTATTGTTATCCTTACTGAGCATCTGAGCTCACCCCTTTCAATGTTTTAATATTTTCCAGGATGTGAAGAAGTTTTTTATGAATGACCTGCAGGGATAGTCAGAAGTGGATATGAGTGTGGACTATGGAGACTTTGTTATTGTAGTTTTTCACTTTATGATGTAATGTAACGTTTACGAATGTATCTAGTGTTTCCAAGGCTACTAAACTAATCGGTCTTTTGGGACTTGATCTTTTGTGATCATGCCAATGTTACGAAGTAATGCACCGACTCTGGGTAGCTGGGGTCGGGGCGTTACAAAATCTATTTTATGAAAATAATTTTCTAAATATTTTTAAATTATTTTTTAAATAAAAACACTATTCACCAGAAAAAAACTAATTGTTAACTAAGAATTTTTGAAACAGTTATTTACTTATTTTATTAATTCACATTACCTAATCAAGGTGCATAAAATATAATAATACTTTCTAGAGTGATATTACTAATACATTTGGTCACATTACTATTCATAAGCATAAAATTACTATTCATAATTTACTATTCACTAAAAATTAAGTTGATATTATTAGACTCTAAATTTCCTTCTGAACACAACTATAGCAGACCATTTTTTGAAAATCATTACACATTATTAATTAATTAATGTTGACATAAATATTTTAAAATATCATTTTGTTTCTAAAAAAATCATCAATGATATACATCCAATATTTATCTGGACATTTGAAATTTACAAAATTTACCATAAAAAGAAATTACAATTTTATTTTTATCAAAGGATTACACAGAGCAACTAAGGTCTAGTTACATAGCCCCTTATAATACCAACATAATACCTAAGTGTAAGGTTTGCTAAGGTGATAAAATCTTGGGGTGGCTCACCCAACCTTGTCCGAGTGCTGACCTCTATCAGCTTGAACTTCTCTTGTAGGCAATTCCGTTCAAGTTTCACATGATGATGTTTGGCTTGGTCTTAGTCCAAAGTAAAGCCCAATGGTGCTACCTCCTTCCCATGTTCAATCAGATGGGCTTCGAATGACCAGAGTCTACTGGATGAGTCCACCTAATCTTCATTCTGTATTAATTAACCAAGATCACTGGTATTTATAAACAAAATTTGTAATGTTAATATTTTAGCTTCCAATGTTCACATTGACCAATAGTCATATAATAGTAGAAACCCAATGGTATCATTTAATTATACTCACTTAATTAATTAAATAATATAGTTTTGCTGAGTATAAAATAAAAATACACACAAAATTATGAAAAAAATATTTAAAAAAAGTTCGAGTCATTAAAAATAATGAACTAGATTCATCTCCATCTTCATATATATTCATTCTATACTATAATATTATAACCCCCACCGCTTTATAACCAGATTAACATAACAACTTATGGATGATATTTAATTAGTATCTTTCCTCGAACTTTAAGTACTATTTCTTTTGCACATGGATAATTTCACGTATTGAATTATATTATTAAGTAATGTTTCATTTAACTTAATATAAAATATTTATAAGATGCCTTCACTCAATATTTTTTTCCTTTAATATCATTTATATGTGATATATAGAATTTATTTTACTTCTTCTATATACATAGGGATCAAATCCAAAATACTTTATGATATCCTTTAACTTATTTTTTATTTATCCTATTGTTCTACTACATGTAGATATCTAGGAATTTTGTTTATATTTCATAATTATTACATTTAATCTATTTTATATTAATATAAACTTGTAGACATAATATAATAGATGTGGTTTAACTACTCCATTCATGCAGTCATAAACTGTTGTATCCACTTTTCATAAAAATATAATCATTAAAATCACCACTTTATTCATGTATATATTACTGATAAAGATAACTTACCTTGTGAAGATGTTAATTAAAGCATGGAATATCAAATATTTCATTTTTAATTACATTACATTCATTTATCTTTTAATACATTTAGTTTAATAGAAAATAAAGAGAGCAATTTTCAACTTTTTCACTTCTAAAGCTCAATCTTGATCTCTCTCAAGTTATCATCTGTCACCCTTCCAAAATATTTTGTCACATGTATGTATATATTTTTTCCAATACATCAGTTCTTTAAAAAATTACCACAACCCATTTTGTTCATCATTAAACATTGTACTGTCTCATTCACTATTCTCATGCCATCAACTATATCACTTGTCTTAACGCAGAAGCATGGATTAACAAATGAAACTGGATCCCAATGCTTCCTATAATCTCCAATTAAAAAACTCACAGGAACCAAATTACATACACTCTACTCATATAATCATATATCTCTTATATTTTCATCATGAAATAATATTTCAAACTCTTTTAAGATATGATTTCACTCTATGATTATAATCAAACCTAATTGTTTCATCATTATTTTTTTTCTTCACTACTCTAAATGGTATTGAGAGTCTCATGATCTCTAAAGGTGGATCAATAAAGTATATCATGGGGATATTTAATTCAATTTATTGAATAGTATTTGAAATATAATGTGGAACAAAATGGTGCAATATTGATTCACAATCACTGCTTGGTCATCATTCTAGTTTTGGAATGAATTTATATGATATCAGATGGAGATAAAATTGGTCATCATTGATGCATGTCCGATATCCCTCACATGATGACACAAAATAAAAATATTCAATACGAAATATATATTTCATTATTTAGTGCAAAATATTAATACCATGTTTTTTAATTATGAACTAATCCCATTCTATATGAGCCCCATATAAAAAATGAATTTATATGTGTTCTAGTTTACTTCCTAAATGGCCCAAAGATATTCATTTTTTGTTTTCTTTGATAATTCTAATTTTAAGGGTTGAAGGGGAATCATAACATTACATTTACCTTAAGCTTAAAGAAATTACAAGACCTGAAGGTCTTAACAGAATGCATCTCAGATTTTGACTACTTGAAACAACCCCTCCCTAGAATTTTCATCGTGGTAAGCTCTCCCCCTTTGCGTGGTTATTCAGCTAGCTGTTCTGTGCAAGGATACACCAGCCTGGTACTAATGTAAAGATTCATACCCTATAATTCTTCCAAATACAATAGCTATGCTCTCGTGAATGTTCATACTTCCTCCTCTAGATCTTGTTCCTTTCAGAATTTGTCTGGTTTTCATCTACACATCAGGTGGCCTGAAGGCCTTGATGTGTCATGAAGACCTTGTGGTGGCCTGATGGTCTTGTGGTGGCCCAACATCCTTTATGACCCAAAGGCATGGGTAGTCCAATGGATTTAAGGACTCCATGACCCAACCGGTGGCCCGAAGGTGAATACTTCAGGATGTTATAATACTAAATAGTACATGTTATAGTATCTGCAGCATTACCCCTAAAATATTCCCCCACCAAGAATAGAACATGGGTCTCACGTTATAGTTTACAATACTGAACATGTTAGACACAATTTGAAAAACCCCTTAGATCCATCCTTATTGAAGTGTGACTGTGTCACTCCATACAGTGAATTTTCCTTTCCCTATGTCTCACCCCATTCTCTTCACTATGAACTAACCCATGCCCATACCTACCGCTACTCCTCTCCCACCTTGTGCAGTGTGGACTTTAATCGTGTCTCCTTCCCCTAAAGAATGGTTTATTTATTTATCCAAACAACATTGTATATCTTATTTTTTAACACTTAAAATAATTACATCTTCTGAAAAATATAATCATCCTTTAATGATTTTAATAAATTCTCCTTGCATAACACCTATATAAAATTTATAACTACAATTCACAATAGTAATTACTTTAGTGAATCTCAAAATATATTTTCAATAAATCCAATATATACTTTCATGGTAGCAATGGGATCCTCCTTTGGATTTTGTCGAAATATCCCATAATATTTATCTCATGATGCTATATGGATTTTATGGTCCTTTCATCCTAACTATTATCAATGAAATAAAAAATGAACTTTTTCTCCTTTCATTGGGGGTATAACCACCATCTTTGAAAGATTTTTTTCCCTCATCGTCAATACCCCATTTTTCAAAAGATATCATACACCATATTTTTTAAAATAAATATTTAAAAATTATTAAAAATATTACATACTATAATTACCCTAATGTCAATCCTCAATACTATTTATATGAGTACCATAAAAATATGAAAGATTCTTTAAAACACACTACATTAAAAATTCATATTTTGGATATCATTTTTATTTTAGATACTTTTTCCCTTTAAAAATTTAATGAGTGAGTTTCACCACATATAAATCACATGTTAATAAATCGTCTAAAAATAATGAGTCATAAATTGGTGTAGGAAACAAAAGTTATTATTACAAATATCAATGTCATCCATATCAAACAATATTTTTTTATAAAATCACAACTAGCTATACATTTTTCAATATACTAAACTTCATATGATCTCAATTAAACTTACACTAAACTATCAGTATATAATAAATAAACCATAAAGTGTGGGAGGAATACCAAATATTATATTAAATTATATAACACTATATTCTTGATCTTCTTGTATTTATAGAGAAACTTTCATTTTAGATAACTTTAAGAATCCTTTGAGTACACATCACCAACTATCCTTGAATTCCAATAACTCTTAAGAATATAAATTGATATATATTTTTATTATGGGGAACTATTTTTTGGTAATTTTATTTTCATATATAAGATCCATGGTATCATGAAAAAAATCATATAATACCACAAATATTATTACAAAAAAAATCATGCAATAAATAAATGTAACTACTTATCTTCTAGAATTATCTTCTCTTTCTTCAAGTGGTAATATACCACTTGAGAAATGGTTTGGTGTCACATTATTATCATTAATGGGAGTTTGATACCACTAGAATATTTAAATATTATTTTAAACCTATTTAACTTGATATTAGGGACTTCATAGTTTGTTCTCCTTCATTCATTTCATTATATGTATTTTTAAAAGAATATTTTTTATTTCATAAAACACCACGTATTATATTCCCACTTAAGTCTTCAACAATCTCAACAGATATTAGAAAAGTTTAAATATATGGGGAGAGGGGTGCCTATGACATACCAATGTTGAGTACTGTGTATTCCCCTAGTGTACCAACCCTTTACATCACATGTCCTTGAAAACCATGATATTGGATTCACTTTCACCTCTACATTATATTGTTTACTTCATGTGTGGTATGTATAGTTCTCTAACTTCTATGTCATGGATTCTATATTATTTTGGGGGTTAAATAAACTATTTCATGTTTTCTCCAAGTATATATTTTTCTTGTACCATTCTTTAAGATTCTTATATGATGGGAGGACTCTACCAAAAACTATCATCTACTTCAATGTGGCATAAAGGAATATCACATGTTTATTCTATTATATTTTTAATATATTTTGATTTTACTTGTTCATATTTGGTTATTATTTTATTTAATTGAAATAAATTTTCCACACAAAATGAGTAGCTTACTTCATCCTCAGGTAGATTTTCCATCTTTCCCTCTGTAAGGGGATATATGTGTGAACAATCATTGGTTACTGGTCTACCTTTGTAGCATCCCTAGATTCATGTAATTAGCTCTTTATTTATGTATTTTACGTATATAATGCTATTGGGTTATTTTTGGGAAGTATTAAAGTAGTTGTGTAATATTTTTGGGGATTCTCTGGAGGTGCACGGTTTGCACACAAATAGTAGAAATAGTGAAACATCTCCCAATAAACCATGAAATTGAAATAATAGGAATTATGTAGTCACATGTTCGAGAAAAATATTTTTTCAACCCATTAAATCACCTAGGAGAAACAATGTGATATTGGATATATTGTTTCTGTACATTTTTGGAATGGTTTGACTAACCATGACACCATACTATGCTAGGGGGTTCAGAGGAAGAAGGTAATGCATGATTAGTGCATGGTTTTCGTAACCATGTGTCATAATCATGAGACATTAAAGAATATAACCTAAATTAGGGGATCCCATTCGTTTTATACCCTTAATACCTCATTTATTCCTTAATCTATCCCAACCATGAATTTCTCTCCCACCCATGGTTGTAGGCCCATTCTTCTTGATCTTAGAGTCACTCAGTGGTGAATCTATCTGCATTAGATGCCAAAATTAAATGGTATGTTTTCATTATTAATGTTTTTCAATGTTTTATTCTTCTTTAGTCTCAAGGATTCATGGATATAATCATTTAGGTATATATCCATGTTGTGTGATTGAAATCTTGATGAATTATTATTTTTTGAATCATAGGAAACATGATTTAAGGATGTTTTGGAGTATTATATAGCGCTTTTAATGTTTTTTATCATTATTTGTTTTTTCCATATTTTTTATGGTATGTGGATTCAATCTCTACTCATATTGATATAAATTAATAGCCTGATTAGAAACTAAATAAATATACTGAATTAAAATTTTGAAATTGACTTACAATGTCTGATATAAACCCACTATAGTTATGGTTTGTGAAATTGTTGGATTTGGTTAGATTTTTGAAAGTGAAATTGGGTACATGATTTTAAAATGATGGGTTTAATTTTTTTTAGATTCAATTTATGGTAAAAGACTTAAAAATTTTCAATAAAAGGAATATTTTGTGGAAATAGTTTTTCACAATTGGTTTGTCATGGTATTTAGTAGAAATACGTTTCACATGTTTGTTTTAATTTTCATGACATTGTGGAAGTGGCGTATTCCATTGGGGCACCTAGTATATGGTTACCTTGTGGTGACTCCATAGATTGATGAGAGACCAATCATGAGAATAAAATTGTTACTAGGGAATTCATGTGTGGATGTGTGGAATGGAATGGCTTATTCCATTTTGTTTTAATAAATGGTTATAAATATTTGTTTGGTTTCAATCTATGCAGTTGTTTTATCTTAGTAGTAGTTTTGGATTTGATATAAACTGATTTATTTTTTTAAATAATTGTTTTATATAAATTTGATAACAATTTCAAACTCAGTGGCATGAGTAGGGAATTAATTTGGGAAATCCAAATTAGTTTTATACTCAACCCCTTATTCTGTAATTCTGTGCATTTTCAGATAATGTATATTGAGAAAATGGTGAAGGCATGGTATCCTAGTTCATTAGTGGTTCACCATGATACATTGGTCATAGATTGTTGATATAGACACTAGAGATTATTGGGAGTTGTTTCTAGATGTATTGGTTTTCTTTGGGTTCTTGGGTTTTGGTTTATTCTTTATTAATATGATATGGTACAAGTTTTAGTTTTATTTCATTATAAATGGGTTATTAATTGAGTTGTATTACATTGTACAAACACGTCATTTTGTAGTAGTTTGGTTATTGTTATATTTGTTACGTTATTTTATTCTCAATGGGAAAATAATATCCTAAACTATTTATAAATCCCATGGAATTTATTACAAGACTCTGGTGTTTTGGGGGTGTCACATAATGCCTAGATCCACTTCTAACTCTTCCAAAGCTAATGGGTGTGGTGAGGGATGTTTCAAATGGTATTAATCATGGTATATAAAAAAATATTTTTTAAAAAATTTCATTAGTTTTTTTGGTATTAGAGTTTATGAATCACTCTTACATAGTCATTGAGTTGGGATGGTAGAAATGAGTTGGATTGTTAGAACATAAAATGTAAATTTTAAAAAATCATAGCTAACCTATTTATGCTGAACATTAAGTTTCTAGAGAGGTGGGTACATTAGTGTATTGAGACACTACAAGGAGTTTTAACCTTATTTTCATGGGTTAGGATAATGATAACATCCTAAAATTAATTGACTAAAATGAATTCCCACTAGGAGTGAATAACTCATCTTAATAAATTAATCAGGATTAAGTGAAAGGTGTTGATTTTTTAAAATGTTTGAAAGGGTTGGAATTTCACAAACATGTTGGAATTTTCAAAAATGGATTGAAAATATACAATGTTTAATTTCAAAAATCCTTCACTTATTATGTGTGATGTGGTAAATTGGTAATTCCTAGGAATTTAATTTTAATATAATGAGACTTAATGGTTCCTGTTTCTGTATAAAAAATGGTACTTGGTAGGTGTAGATGAAAATAACCAAACGAGGTTTTAGATAATGTTTTTTTACCAGAACCATAGGTGAAACAATAGCTCATTCAGAGTACTATAATGGATTTTTAATTTGTGGATAGAGGGAACCTAATTAATGAACCAAGGAAAGTGGATTATTCAATTCAATTATAAGAGCAGAATCCATGAAGATTTTAGGGTGATTTGGAATTAGAAGATGAAGAGGTGTGGAAAAATACAATGAAACAAATCTTTAATTTCCATAGAACACCATCTTAGATGAAATTCATGTTGTAAAATTACATCATGGAGGATATACAATGCAAGTGGTGAGATTTAGTAGCTCATGAAAAATAATACTGAGACATTTCAATGGAGGATTTTTATGAATTTTTTAAAAAATATTTTTTTCCTAATATATTAAGAATTTATTGAATGATGGAATTTTTTATCATGATGTAATAGATCGTCATATGGATACATTATTTATAAAAAAAAGAATTTGTACACTTTTCATCCAAATTTACTGGAAGTGTATCCTTGAAGGTGTGAATTTTTTTATTAGGATTGAGGGTAGATATTTTCTCAAAAACATCGATGCATTGTATAAAGAATTATATAGATATTCTAAAGAGAAAGATAGTAAAATAAAGACATATCTTATGAACTATGGGTAGGTGAATCATGTTGATTCCTATGGGAAAGGGTTGGAACTCTAATGCAGTGAATAAGAATAAGAGGGAAACTTATTCAAAAGGAAGGGTTTTGACTTGGAATTTGACATTTAGAATGGTGAATCTTCTTCATAAACCAACGTGTACTATTGTATGTTTTTCAGTGTGTTTATTTTGATCAAATGTAGTTGGATTTTATGGAACAACTAAGGTAATTACATTTTTTTCGACCAGATGGGGAATCTTTAGTGTTACTATAGCAGTGCTCCATCATCGGGTTCTAGGTACATATCTAATGTTTCGTATACATTGTTTGATTAAATGGGTTGATGGTATCATAATGATTCATGTTAGTAGAATTGATCTATCCATGGTGATTCTAGTACCATGACTCTTCAAGTATTGGAATCTCATTATAGTAATAAAGAGGGAATTGCAGTGTCTAAGATATTATATGGAGAAAATAAAATGAATGTGAATAATCAATCAAGAAAATCAATGGTTTGAGGTGTGATAATTTTAAATTATTCCCATATGAATTCTTTTTTTAATATAGGTACATCAAATTAATTTATTAATTCCCTTGTTTTTTATCTTGTAGTTTTTCATGTTGAGATGATTCCTTGTATTTTGAAACATCTTTCTCCTCTCGATCAAAGAAAATGTAAATCCATTATTTCCAAAGAATGATCTATTACTAATGATGGATATGAATTGATATACGATTTCTCTATTACTGATATGGTTTTCTATAAGATTATCTTGGAAATGGATTGGTTGATAATGTTAGAGGCTCGCATCGACTGTCATGCCCGACATGTTTGGAACAATCTCATACCAGTTGATAGATTTGACTGTAGTATCGATGGTTAATATCAGGTGTACTAGTTTTTCTACCATTATTAATGTATTTCGGAAGTTTTTTAGATAATTTCTTATATTTTTCCACCCACAATAGAAAAGTAATTTAAGATTGATATTTTACTAGGGACTAGTCCTATATCATTTACATCATGTCGAATGGAACCAAAATAATTATGTGAATTTAAATTCTAGTTGGAAGAGCATGAATTTAATGGTTTCATTGAGCCTAGTATGGATCTATATGAAGCACGAGTTTTAATTGTGAAAAAGGAAAATAGAACGCTTCGGAAATGTGGGGATTATCATAAACATAACCCATTTATGTTAAAGAATTAGTATCAACATACATAAACTATTGATTTTTTATCAATTGAGGGAATGTAAAGGGTTCTTTAAAATTGACTTGTGATTGGGATACCACCAATTTCATTTTTAGATGGATAATATTCTAAAAATAGTTTTCAGGAGTAGATATGGACATTGTGAGTATATAGTTATGCCTTTAGATCATAGGAATGAACCAGCTATCTTTATGGAATTTATGAATCAGATATTTTAATGGTTTATGGATTCTTTTTTGGTGATGTTTTTGGATGAAATATTAGTTTATACAAGGAAAATGATTGATTATGAGCAACCCCTAGTGGAATTGTTGTGTATCTTATAGGATCATCATCTATAAACCAAACATTCAAAGTGTATTTTTTTGATACAATAGTTATGTTTCCTTGTCCATGTAGTATCTGCAATGTATTTTTCTAGGGATCTAGAAATGATAGAGGTTGTAATTTCTTGGAAACCACTAAATAATTACTTCAAGATATACAGATTCCTTTGATTAATAGGTTATTAATGATGTTTTATTCATTATTTTTCATCACTATTTTATCCAATGAAAGCATTTAAAAGTAAAGGAGTTCCAATTAAATAGAATAAATAATTACATTAGTATTTTGAATATATTAATGCTCACCCTACATAAAAATCTATCTTGATATCACTAGAATTAGGACTGGTCTATGTGGTGTTTTTTGATGCTTTAGGATATAGTTTGGGAGGTTTTCTCATGAAGGGAGATAATGTTGTCACATATGGATCACAAGAGTTACAGATGCATGTGGAGAACAACCCAACACAAGATTTAAATTTATCTATTCTAGTACATGCCTTGAACGCATGGCACTGTTACTTATTTTGGGTGAAATTTACTATTTATACTTATGATATGATATTGGAAAACATTTTCTCACAAATATATTTGAACTTGAGACAAATAAGATAGATGGAGTATCTCTGAATTTTTTAATTTAACTTAATGTGTAAACCAGGAAACAGAAATTCTGTGGTGGATTCATTAAAAATAAGGTCATATTGATAGCTGTTAGAATAGGATTTAGATCAGTGGTGGCTACTGTCGGTGATAACTATAATTTATATTAATTTTAAAAAACAAGGTAGTGTTTTCGTTTTCGTTCGGGTTTCTTTTTTCCTGATAAGGATGAGATGGTTAAATAGGAACATAAATTCTATATTTAATGTGTTTCTAGGTGTTGAAAACTAAATTGTAATTAGATAATTGAGGTATAGAAACATGACCAAGTATTAGTGTTCTGGTTTCGAGATTGAAACATCATACCTCTGGGATGTCAGGAACAACTTCTTCACAATTACCACACATCCAGATGGGATGATTGTCATGGAATATATATGATGTATAAGGCACTGAAATAATAATTTTTGTGGGTTATAATGAAAATGTTAGTGCCTACATTTTTTATAATATGCATCACATATCAGTTGGTTAAGGTATTTCACCAACATCTAGTGGTTATACTATAGTATTTATGGATTCCCAAGTGGATATGAAATTATATAGATACGGATTTTTTAACAAGTCTACCACGGATGGTTCGAAAAAATGATTCTATATGAGTGATAGTGGATCAACTCACAAATTCATCCCATTTAATCCCAATTCATCTCTTATATGGTGAGATACATGTCAAAAATCAATATATGAGAAGTGGTAAAGAGGCATGGCATACCGGTTTCTATGGAATCATATTGAGATCTGAGGATTACATCCCATTTTTGGAAATCCTTACAGAATACCTTTGGGATTGACTTTAATATTATTATTCTGTACTATCCATAGACACATGGAAAACCTAAAAGGGATATAAAAATTTTAGAATACATTATTAGGGCATGTGTAATTGAATTTTGTGGATCATGGGTAGAGAATATATTGTTAGTGGAGTTATCTTATAATAATAGTTATCATTCGTTGATACATATGGTTTATTTTAAACCATTGTATAGACATCCTTATCTTACTCCACATTATTGGGTGGAACTAGGTGAGACTTCACGTTGGGGACCAAGCCATGTGAAAGAGACAATGGAGATGATCCAGATGGCCGAGAAGTGGATAAAGAAGGTTTTCAGTCATTAGAAATTATATGTGGATCACGATCGAAATCCATTTTCATTCAAGTTGATTGATCATGTTTTCTTGATAAACTCACCAAGTCTTGGACATTATTGTTTCCCGACGAAGGCAAAGTTATCTCCTCAAAAAACAAGGCCTTTTAAGATACTTGAATAGGTTGGTGAGATGGAATATCAATTAGATTTTCCACCATGGTTCATTTTAGTGGTTATTTTTTTCATGTATATAATTTCAAGAAGTATCAAAAAAATGTGGACAATGGGATTTTATGGGATCATGTTTAACAAGAGCCTCATACTTCATTGGATCAAATACTAGTACAAACTATGTATAGGCATGAAAAAGTCCTCCATGAGAAAGTCATTGGTCTAGTGTGGGTTTTATGGAAATATGGTATTATTTAGGATGAAACATAAGAATGTGAAAAGAAAATAGTTGAGCAATGGCCTGAAATCATTGATACCAATGATGGTTTTCGAATTATTGGGGATTGAGAGATCAATGGTGGGGAGAATATAGCACCCCCCGGTTTCCTATAGTGAACCTATTATTTATGTATTTTTAGTAAATATAGTTATTGGGTTACATTTGAGATGGCTAGGAAGAGTTTGGGAATGTTTGTTGATATTTATTGGTGGTTCACGGTTTGATCATTGTTAGTAGAAACATATTAGTACCTCCTAATAAAATGAAAAACTGAAATAGTGGTTGTGATGACTCAAATTGTTATAAATAAAATTTACTTTTTGGTTTAATTAAATGTATTATTATGTATTATTCTTATAGAAAACAAATAGACTCCTTTTATTTTATTATATCCTATCTGATATAAATAACCATTATAAATGTCTACCATTGATAATATATCCATCGAAAAGTTATAACATTATTAGTATAAATATATTGGTTTAACAAATCCAACTGACACAGATAAAGGAAGTGACGCCCTAAAAAAGAACGATCATACCCTATGGAGAAAATTTGTTAGAGCTTATAAGGGAGGTACCATCATTGTAATTTTTCCTTAACCACAACCAAGTGGATGTCACATAATATAAACATGGCTGAAATCATTTTTAGGATAAGTATAAGGCCATCGAGATCACTGATCAAACCATGTATGACAAACCGCCCCTATAAAAGTCTTACAGTTGGCCACCTTACACTTATGGTGCTTGCGGGTGTATTAAACGGATATGTGTCAAGACCTTAGTGTTATGAGTATATAAATTATTTTATATATATTAATAAATATTTTTTTTATTCTTTCATTCATATTTTATAAATTATTTTTAATTTTGATATAATAAAACACAAATTGTATTTTCTGTGTAATATTAAAATCTAATTAAATAACTTATTTTGAGTAATTAATGTATTTTTTAAATAAATATTATTTTAATAAGATATTATAATTAAATAATTTTATATCAAATATAAATTATCATATAATATTTATGATGTCAAAATTAATTTTTATAAGTGTTGAAAAACTGTTTTTGACAAAAAAACCCATCATTTGTCAACAAATATTTATTATTATTTATAAAAGTCAAAATTAATATATTTAGAAAATTATTTTGTTAAAAATAATATTAATTTTTGGAATCATAACCTCTAAATCATCCAATTTCAAACATTTCATAATTTTCTAAGATAGTCGAATTTTCAGGTATAGATTTATTACCATATAAATATACATTGTGTATTATGACATGGTAATGACACAAAAATGATGTAATAATTTCTATAAAGATTATAAATAGAAAAATATATTTTTTTACTTTAAAATATTTTGATTTTATGTTTATTGTATTATTTTTATCAATCTGTTGTCAATATTATTAATCCATTAATACATTTTAAGGTTTTAAAATCAATTCTTTAATTGTATGACTAACCTACACAAAATAAAAGACATTATATTTTTAATTTAGGAAATTTTACTTATAAAATAATTAAAAATACTCCAATTTGGCATGAAATATTTTAAAACCCATTGTAAGGTTATTGTTTTTGATATATTATTATAGAGATTCCCAAACCTATATTTGAGAAATAATAAGAAAATTCCAACTCATTTCCTGTATAAACCCACTCAATATCTGATTTATCATCACTACAAATACATGGAGAACATAATTACTCTCCCATCCCCTCTATTGAGTCCTCCTAAGGTTTCTCCAAGATCTCAATAAGCTCTACCTAAATAATTGGAGTTAAAATCTCAGTTAAGGGATCCTCTCTTTCTCCACCTTATTTAAGCATATTCTTCATTTTATATCGTTTTTTTTAAATTCCTAACATTTAGTAGTGTTTTTAAAAAACCCTCAAAACTAAATTATAAATTATAAGTTATTATACTCTTTTTTAGAACTCACTAATCCTTCCCATGAACATATATGTTCTCATTTTAGGCTACTAAAATCTCATTGTGTGATTCGAGGGAAACAAGTTGTGCAGTGAATACACATACCCAATTACGATAAATGGTGTTCAATGTTATGAACTTACAAATATATTATTAAGGAATTACATGTATGTATTCCAAACTCCTAGATAATGGAATTAGATGTTATGAAAAATTATTCTAGGTTGTATGATCTATGTGGCACACATAATCCTGAGAATGAAATGAAAGTGATAGGTGTTCCCAAAATTATATAGGGCTCTAATGAATTGGGTAATGTTTAGTATTATGAAATTTCATGTTGTGATATGGAGTGAACCAGATTAAATTATGTTAATTTACCTATAATGATTTATTATCAGTTATTCTTGACCTATGTTTATGATGAAATTATTTCTATTGTTTCCACATTTCCCTTGTTATGATTATCATTCTTTATCTTGTCTCATTGTTCATTATTATGATTCCTATACTTTTTATGCCTAATAGATATTCCTATTGTCTAAAATGTACCACCTTATTCCATTTTTATTACATTAATATGATTTATAGCTGAATCCTTTCTTATGTATTTCGCTATCTGTTCACATGCATTTTAAAATCTATTGTGTTTTTGGGAGCATATTAACAACGTTTTAAATAACATTTTCGTATCCCATGTTCAAGATGTTTTTCTATATACCTAATTCATAAATTCCCAATATTAAATGATCTTTAGGGTTAAGTTTTGTGTAAATTTATATATTAAATGAATAATTAATTTGTTAAAAAGAATAGAGTTTGTATAGTTAGTATCAGAGGAAAACGTTTGTTATTTTTTTGGATTATGATTAGAATACAATAATGAAATCCTTAGGGATAATAATTAGAATAAAAAAATATACCTAAATATTTGTAGTTATAGATTATGTTTTTTATCAGGTAATTACATCCATGTATGGATACAACAAGTGGAAGTGGTTATTGAACAAATGAACTTAGGGTAACACCACCAACAAGGTGTACCAGACCTGACTCATTGTATCTTAGTACACAATAAAGGGACTTATTGTGCACCTAGTTTGAAACTACTAGTGAATACTCATAGGTAAATTTACATTATCATTATAAACCATTATTAAAGGATAAAATATTACTATAAGAGTATCTATTAGTAAATAGATATTGGATGACATATATTGAAGCCATGAAATTAATAATATTAGGTAATTGATGTAATTTATAAGTTATCCCTTTAATGTTATTGGATTCGTTTTTATTCTTTTAATAGTTTAAAAATATTGATCTCTAATTTTTCCTTTATCCTATCTGCTAACCTGAAATTAGAGTAATCTAGTAAACAATAAATATGAAGGGAAATTTGATGACATCCCCAATAAGATACCCAAACCAATGGGAATAGGAATCACAAACTTTGTGATAATAA
The DNA here is from genome assembly GCA_963277665.1 of Viscum album. Lineage (NCBI taxonomy): Eukaryota > Viridiplantae > Streptophyta > Magnoliopsida > Santalales > Viscaceae > Viscum > Viscum album. Next base: position 1,735,542,404 of record OY728123.1, on the reverse strand, counting down.
TATCTCAGCTAATTTAGGTTCTAAATAGAATCATGGATCAGGAGGACCACCCTAATCCCACTAAAAAGAAAAAGCTAAAATTGAGTCCTTTATACGTCAATGGACTTTGACATTAAATGTATCATCGGATCCCTTAATTATAGAACAAAGGATCAACTCCATTAATAAGATCTTCTCCACCCCTCAATGTTCGGAATAGGAGAAGATTTTATTAGATGTTAATAATTTGGCAGGTGAAGATAACTAGTTGTGGATATTGATCGATAATATGAAGCCAACATAAGAGATTGAATTGATTAGTTGGAATCAATTCCAAAAAATTGTTTTTCAATAAATTTTTTCTTCACACTCTAAAACTTAAAATGGAAAGGTATTTAATTTCCCTCAGGAAAAATGATGACGAATAGATCATGTTGTATGAGAAAAACATCACAAGACTTGCATGATACAACCCTTATCTTTATCACTACACATGAATTAAAGATTGACCACTTATTTAGTGGGATACGACCTAGTCTATTAAAGGCCCTGGGGATCCATGACATTAATAGCTAGGAGCAATTTTTTTTGATATTCCATCAAAATTAACAAGGATAACGGAGAATATAAAGGATATCTTGGGGGTAATAAGTGGATAATAGAGTTTAATTCTAGCGATCCAATGGAAAAATATGATAGTGATAATAAATTTCAACATCCCACTTATAAAAGGTCTGGAATAAAACACTCTAGAAATTGCCTAAGGGTGTAAGGAGATGCTTTATGTGTGGGAAGGAAGGGAACCCAACTAGAAATTACTAATAGGAGAAACCCACTAATGCGAGGGAGGAAAGGAATGATCTTGTAAACCCTTAGTGAATTGTTAATTTCTTCAACTAAAATGAAACATGGAACTTTTCAAGTTATTTCACTAAGTCTAGGGTTTTAAAAGGCAACCAAAAACATCCAAAGATAAAATGGAGTTCTTTTCCCATAACAACTGGTGAGGTGGATCCTGACAACAAATTGGTGAAATGTACATTAGTTATTCATCCAAGAATAGATAAAATACTTTTTTATTCTAGTTAAGCATTCCATTATATCAAAAATGTTTAGTAGAACCGTTAAAACACCACCACAAGGCATGGAAGTAGATATATTTGTGAACAAAATGGGGAAATTATTGAATCCTACTTAAATAACTCCTACCCTATAAAAATTTGTGGGATGAAATTTTTAAAAAATCATTCTATACTTCCTTCAATAGAATTTGAGGAAATTATGGTTATGGATTGTGTTTCCATATATTAATTCATTATAAATTTTCATGATAAAGAAATCACTCTTCGTATTGTGAATGGACCCCCGATTATGTACAAGTGCACAGAGAATGATGAATCTTCTTTAGAAGCAGCATCCCAAGCCTAGATATTACTTCCCAATGACCAACCATATTGATATCAAATGATTGAGTCTATAGAAAATATAATCCATGAATAAATGTCATTTTTTAGGGAATACAATGATGTGTTTATCAATGAATTTCTTGGTATTCTTCCAAGATGAGAGGAGGAATTATCCAATGATATTATACTTGAGGAGTTACCAATATCCAAGAATCTATATAGATTAGGTTTTCTAGATGTTGAGAAGTTGAAGAAACAACTACAAAAGAATATGTATAAAGGTTCTGTATGCCCAAGTGATTCACTATGGGGTGAACTAGTCTTCTTCAACAAAAAGTAGGATAGGTCAATGTGCCTTTGCATTGATTATCGGGAGCTCTACAAGATCACAACAAAGAACAAGTTCCCTCTGCCATGGGTAGATGACTTGTTAGATCAAGTAAAAGGAATAAAATACTTCTCTAAGGGATATCTATGGTTAGGATATTACCATATTATGGTGAAGAAGGAGGATACCCCCAATACTACTTTTTATATAAGGTTAGGACATTATAACTACATGGTAGTGTCGTTTAGACTCACTAATTCTCAAGAAATCTGAATATAAATAATTCCTATTGTCTCTATAATTTACATCGACAAAAGTTTTTTAGACTTTATTTTTTATGTTCTAATATTCTCTAAAACCAATGAGAATCATGATTAGCATCTGAGTAATGTGATAAAGACATTGTGGAAGGGGATGCTTTATTCCATGTTCAAAAAATGTGTGTAATGGATGAATGATGTATCTTTAATGGGTAATATCATCATAAAAAATTTGATATATATAGACTATTAAAAGTTTGATTAAATTAAAGGATGGTAGATTCCAAAATCTATGCCAAATATCTATAGTTTCCTTGGAACACGTGAGTATTATCATCAATTTTTTAGATATTTATTGCATTTTTGAAACCCTCTAACCAACCTAACTCGGAAGTGAGTCAAGTTTTTTTGGAATGATGAATGAAAATAGATATTTAAAGGAGATGAAAATGATTCTTAACACTGAAAATGTTCTCACAAAACTAACAAGTGGAGAAATTATCATGGCATTCAACGATGATTTGATGAAGTGATTGGGTAGCGTGTTAATGAAAAATGATAAAGTCATAGTCTTTTCTTCGAGGTAGTATAATTTTCATGAAAATAACTACCCAATACATGATAATGAGTTGGTTAAAATAATATTCACTTTGAAAATTTGGAACCATTATCTCTTTGGGTAGAGGTGTGAAATATATATGGATCAAAAAAGTCTAAAATATATATTCCCACAGAATGAGATGAATATTTATCAATTAAGATGGTTAAAGATGATAATATAAATTGACAAATAAATCAAATACCACCCTAGTAAAGATAATAAATTTATAGATACTCTATGTATAGAGGAACCAACAATACAATCTGTGTTATGATATGAGAGGGATTAAATCTTCTCAGGTTTAGAAAGGATGGAAATGGGAATATTAAATGAAAAAACATCATCAATCCTTTCACAAATGATTTCTCAATTAGAACATATGGAGAAGATAATTTATGATCATATAAATGATGATGTAATTGGTAATAAATTAGAAACAATAAGAAAAAGAAAATTCTAGAAGTTTATTGTTAATGAAGGATTTGTGAGATTTGGGTCTAGACTATGTGCACCATCAAATCCTGAGTTAATGGAGATATTGGATAATTCACATAGCTCAACACTCTAAACCCATCATGGAATCACAAATATGTATCAATTCCTACCATATCACTACTAGTGGGACATATGAATAAGAAGATCATGTACTATACATCAATATGTTTTTTATGTCAGTAAGTGAAAGTGGAAAGGAAAAAATAATAGGGGATCTTGTAACCATTACCCATACCTAAAAGGAAATGGGAAAAATCACCATGGAATTTTTTATTGGTCATACAAATACAAAAATCATGAATAAATATATTTGGTTTATAATGGATCATCTTAAAAATACTGTACAACTAATTATGATTCATGAGCATATCCCACTGAATCAACTTACAGAGATAAACATCTATGAAGTGGTGATGTTGCATGTGTAGGTTCCAGGCACAACAGAAGCACAGTTAGGCCAACACCCAGCATTAATTTTTACCATGACCATTGATAATTGCGGTATAAATATGACAATAAACGTCAATCTCCACAGAGTCGAACCAATGATTTAGATAAACAAGAATGATTCCTAAAACATTTAGAGGGAATCTTCCAAATCATCTTTATAATTAATTTAATTAATTTTCTAATGTAAAGAATACATGGATCTTTGGAATTTAATTCGTTGATGATGATGATCATCTGGATTAACCTTTCCCAATTATATTTTTGGGCTTGTGAGGATCCAAACTAGAATCCCTATAGCGGTGATCCACAAAAGCTCTGATGGTCTCTGATCGACACCACTCATTTTATGGGCGACATCACGACGATGTGAGTGTCTTATGTCAGTCATTCTTGATCTCCATTTCTTTGGAAATAATGAATGTATCTCGTTCTTGAGATGATTAGAAATAGGATTTGATATAGAAATGTTTTATCTCAAAAATTATCAATTCACCAGGTGTGCGGTTCGGAACACGGAACAATAGACGTATGTGTCAATTTATTGACACGAGGATTCAATTATAATTATTAATTACATAACATCAATTAAATTCACTCATAAATGTTGAGAAAACCCATTCTATTAATAATAATACCGAATCATTTTTTATGGTGTACCAACATGCGCAAAACAAAGTTATAAATAAAATGTCATTTCAAAAATAATAGCAGCGATATTTTAATTTGTGCCAACTAGTTAAATAATTTTTTATCATCTTGGGAATAGTTATTTTACTACCATATTGGTCTTGGTCATCTTGAACTCCACTTCCATTTATTGAACAACCGAATAAATAAATAAATAAATTTTTCTCTTAAATAAATATTTTATTAAAAAAATTGTAAATTAATATTTAATAAATATTCATCAAAATAAATAAATATTTTTAACCCACAAACTGGTTAATAAATATTTTTTTAATTAATGAAATTATTTTAACATGAATTAAATTATTCTCCTATCTTGATAAGAATATTTATTAAATAATTTCAAATAGAATTTAACTGAGACCCCCAGAAACACATTGTGCGTGACCCCCTAAGATTCATTCCCATTGGCATTAGGTGGGCATGCCTAAAGTCAAAGAGTATTATCTAGTAACAGATCAAGGAACTCCAAGAGAATGAAATTAATGTCTTGACAATGAAATTCACATACGAATGCTCACTGTTTTATATAATCCCATTGTTGCAATATCTCATCAAGCATGTTTCATGATAGTGTCATAAACTTTTAAGCTTGATACATCATTATTGGAATACCATAAATAAACTCGTTGTTACACCATGGCCATGGAATATCGCACAATGGTTCTATTTTAATCAAAGGGCTGATATATCAACTTCTATAAATTAAAGGGACAAATCCTTCCTCAACTTATCCATTAATAAAGCGCCACTCATGACACACCCAACATACCATACTTCCCGCTAACAGTCTGCATTGTATTTTTGGTCTGTAAATCAAAGTGTGAGTGTCATGACATGTAATAATGATAATCATAATTTCTAAGGATCATTACACATGCTCATAGATTGAAATATTTGACGACCCCAAAACAGGAAAAATTCCTACTAGTGGGTCTTTTCTGTAAATATCTTATATTGGAGATTAAAAAGTGTAAAATTCATGAGTGGAAGTCTCATTTTTTTACGAGTACTCACTCATAACAGTCTTCATGCTATGTGTCCCATAATATTATGTCATCCAACCATATAACTATATTTAAGAATATTTTTATAGCATTTCAGGTATCTTATCATAGTGAGGAACTTCCATGACCTTATCAATGCAACAAATACTCTAGGAAATTATTACATCACAGTCATGCAGAATAATGAAAAAACTATAATAAGATGTTTAATATTTAAATACATTAGATACCCATGTATTAAAAGCACAAATAGTTGGTTATAGGACACCAACTCTAAAAAACTCCCACTTGGACTAGAGCTGACTGCCTAGGACTTTCAGTCTGCTAGACCTCACATGATGATTATGTTTTTGGTGAGTCATGGATTAGTCAAGGGGTCTTTCATGTTGTATTCTGTGGAAATAATACTCACAACAACATCTAATATTTGAGAAAATCCCTCAAGGGATTATACTTCCGATGTATGTGATTCATCTACTGATGTGACCTTGGCTCTTTTGCAAGAGCTGCCACTTCAGTATTATCATAGTTTCTACATTAGAAGATGCGATATATTCAGACTCTGTTGTAGAATCTGCAACAACACTCTACTTTGAGCTCTTCTAGCTAATTGCACCTCAATTGAAAGTGTGGATGTATCCTGTTTACAACTTCATGTCATCTTGATTAGTTTGGAAACTAGAATCTACATATCCTCTGATGACTATTTCCTCACCTCTTCCATAAACCAAGAACATATACTTAGTATGCCTTAGATACTTTAGGATAGTCTTGACTTACATCCAACAGTGGTTACCTAGGTCAGCTTGATATCTTCCTACCACACTCAATGTGTAGGCGACATCCCACCTAGTATATATCATGGAATACATGACTGGCCTAATCCCTGATGCGTATGGAGTCCTTGCCATTATCATTCTATCCTCATGTTTTTCAGGATCAAATTTCTTGGTAAGATGAATGCCATGTTATGTTGGCAACAATACCCTCTTGGATTGTTTAATAGTGAATCTCCTCATTATCATATCAATGTATGTACTTTGTCTTAGGCCCAAAAATCTCTCGGATCTGTCATGATGGATCTTGATCCCAAGAAGATATGTTGCATCTCCCAAGTCTTTCATGGATATTCATTGATTGAACCATTCCTTAATAGACTATAAAACTATTATCCCTTTTCTAATAAGTAATATTTCATCAACATGTACTATTATGAAAAAGAATGCACTCCCACTAAACTGTTTGTAGACACAAGGCACACATTAATTCTTGATAAAACCAAATTTCATTACGACTTCATCAAAAATGAATGTTCCATGACCTGGATTCTTTCATTAATCCATAAATGGTTTTTTGCAACATTCGTACCTTATTGTCACCCTTTGGAGTCATAAACCCTTAAGGTTGTTTCATGTAGACATATTTCAGATGTTTCCCATTAAGGGAGGTTATTCTGACAACAATTTTCCAAATCTCATAGTAATGGTAAGCGGCAATGGCCAATAGAATTTTGATGGATTTCAGCATTGCAACTGGTTAAATGTTTTCATTGTAGTCAATTTCTTGACACTATTTCAACCATTTTGAAACTAGTCATTCCATATAGGTACTGACTTGTACTTATATTTCTAGTTTCTTCATGAATACCTATTTGAAACCAACATTATTTACAACAATTAGAGGATCTACGAAAATCCAGACTTGGTTTTGTTACATGGAATCCATTTAAGAATTCATGGCTTCTTGCCACTTGGAAATACCTATTCCACTTACTGCTTCCTTGAAGGTCAGAGGATCATTATTATCAACTAATAATGATTCAACACCCTCGGTAACAAGAAAATTGTACCATTATAGTTCTTTAACCTCCCTTGTACTACTATACAATTCTTGTGTATCTCGAACGGGTCTTTCTTCCATGGGGCTTTGTGGCTTTTTCTCTTGAACCAACTATTGTGTTCCTGGAGCCTCAACTTCATAAAATTCTATCTCACTCTCACTATCTATTTTGTAGATGTGCTCCCTCTCAAGGAATATGGTGTGTCTATCCCCTATAAGTTCTTTTTCTGAGGGGTTGTATAGGTAATATCCCCTTGTTTCCTTAGGGTATCCAATAATGGTACAATTTGTACCTCAGGTAGTATTTTTATTACCAGAATAGGCGTTAACAAACACATCACTTCCCCACATTTGAAAATTTGATAACACAACTTCCATTCCACATCATAAATCCAATGGAATACAATTTATCAATTTAGTTGGAACTTGGTTTAGTATATTCATGATGATTTGTAACGTATTTACCTAAAAGGATAATGGAAAACTTGTATGACTCATCAATGATCTCACCATGTCCAACATGGTGTGGTTCCTCCTTTCTCCCACACCATTCCACTCAGGTCTGTAAGGAGATGTGAGTTGGGATAGAATCCCAAACTCCTGTAAGTAATCAATGAAGTCTTGATTAAGATATTCTCCGGCTCAGTCTGAGCAGAGTTTCTTAATCTTTCAACCAATATGGTTCACCACTTCATTCTTGTATTCTTTGAACTTATCAAAAATAATCAGAGTTATATCTCATTTTGTAGATAAATCCATATCTTCTAAAACCATTAGTAAATGTTATGAAGTATGAGTACCCTCCCCTTGTTTCAACTGGAAATGGTTCTTGTACATCAGTATGAACCAATTCAAGATGTTCTTTATCCATTTCACCTTTCCTACTTAATGGTATTTGGTAATTTTTTTGTAAGAATGCATGACATATGCCAAGTGGTTTTAGTTCGATGGAATCTAAATATCCATATTCATTTAACTTTTTCAAGTGTTTCTCATTTACATGACCTCTCTAGTGATTCCAAAGGTGGTTGTTGTATGATTCATGTAAAGTATCTTTGTTATCGAGTACTGTTACATGGTTTGTGTAATCGAAGACGGAAATACTGTTGTATAAATGTGCCCTACCAAAACAAATACTATATTTGTTAAAGAAGAATCATTCATTTCCAAACATGAAAAAAATTCCCTCTGTATCTAATCTGGAAACAAAAATAATGTATTTAGTAACAGATGTCATATAATAACAACATCTTAACACCAAGATTATCCTATTTTGAAATGTGATGTGGTTTTCCCTAACAGCTACATCAGTAACTATGGATCCTTTTGCTACTCACAAATCTAGCTCACCTCTATTAATCTTTCTGAATCTACTTGGTTCATGTATTTGGATACATATGTGATAACCAAAATATATATCTATTGAACAATTTTTAGAAACATGTAGATTTAATTTGATAAAAAATTCACCCGAAGATTCTCCTTCCTTTTTAGGATAGATGTAATTATTCATCTAGTGGCCTTTCTTGCCACATGCGAAACAAACATCTAATGGTTCCATCCCCCCTGGATCATTCTTTTCGTGGAACTCTGTGAAGAATCATTGGGATTAAATCCCTTCTTCTTCCCTTTCTTCTTATTCACCCTAAGAACAGAAGGCTTTTTGCGCTTCATATCTTTTTCCACTTAGAGAAAGAGGATAAGAATATCTGATAGAGATGTCTCAATATAGTTCGTATTTAAATTGGCAATAATGATGGAGAATCTCTAAGGGAGTGATATGAGAATGAGATCAGTGCCCAGTTCTTTGGGGAGTTTAAACCCTAGAACCTCCAGTCGCTCAATGTATATAATGTGTTTGACTACATGGGGACCAGTTGGGGAACCCAAACCAAGATTACTCTGAAAGGGTGCCTTGTAGATCTCAAAAATTTTCTGTCTTTCTATCTTATGGTAAAGACCATATAAGTGTTCGATCATTCTATAAGCATCCATTTTTCCGTGAGAATTTATGAGATTACTATACCTGGACGAATGTAGCATACATTGAATGTTGACTGCATCATTATTATGTTTCTCATAGACCATAAAATCCCCATCACTCGCCTATTTGGCAGGTGGATCATGTAATGGTGATTCCAACAAGTAAACTTCTATTCATGGAATAGGATAACCCAAAGGCTTCTAAACCATTCCTGGAAGTTACTGCAAGTGAGGATGTTTTCTTTATTTAGAATAGATCATTGGGATTGGGTGGTTGGTGAGAATGACATTTTTATTCTACAATTAAAATAGCTATCATTAGTACATTCTTCATTACATTTTATGAGAAATAATAAATTAATTTTATTATGTCTCACACTATTTTATTATGTCTGAATGGCCCTCCCCATTGAACTAGAAATGTCAAGTTTTGAGAAAATTCTAGTGTTAAGGATCCATATTTCCTATTTCATACCCTCAGCATGGGTTGGTCAAGCTATTTGAAGGTATTTAGGTAGGTCTTTTCCAACTACGAGCTTGGTGTTCCTTGATCTATTGAGTGGAATCCCCAATCATGAAATCCTGACTTTGGATTTCCACAACTCTTTCATCAAATATTACACCATGTCATGAAAGGGATACTCCTCTTGATGTAATATACTTAAGTCAACCTGAAACCTTTCATAATTCGTTATTGTATAAAAGTAAGTTTCCCAATAAGGGTTGGTAAAAAATAGTTTTATTGAGTTTTTTCGTATAATAAAGTAACTCAAGGCTTGGTCTTACTTAATATTATGTTTTTGGCATTTCTCTCCTATGTGTGAATTGTATATTATCATTGTCCCATGCTTGTTAATATTAAGTAGAACATACATAAGTGATTAACCATGTGTTGATAATATTTGCACTTCTGTCCTAGTTTATTTTAGTTTTATCTTTCATGCTTGTTTAATTCATTGATTATGTGATCACGAAAACACATCCATAATGATAAACTATGCAACTAACAGAAATAAAATAAAGTGAATGGCATAATAATGAGCTTTTCTAATGATTATTTTATCTAGCAGTTGATAAAATAACCTTATCCTTGGGGATAAACACCTTGAACCTTTTAGGTTTGTGTTTACATCTTTCCACCTATACACCTCTGAATCTCCTAAAATTGGATTCACCTCAAATATAGCTTGAAGAACTTCCACTTTCTTTGGAGTTCTATCCATTACATATGCTTTTAAACTCATAAACTGGTGAGGGGTAAAATGAGGTTTTATATAAAAGAAATATTGGGCTTGAAGGCCCTACATATTAATAAGGATAATTCTTGCAAGCTGAAAAATTTAATTTAAATAAATAAATTAAAAGAAACCATCCACATAAAAAGGTCACGGTCTAGATCAATATTATCCATACATGCAACAATATTTAAGCATAAATAAAACTAGAATTAAATTATTTAATCATTATTGTTTAATTTAAATCATCCTCGAATCAATTAATTATCATATTTAATTAATATATATTTTTTATATTAAACTCGTTTCTTAATTTCCTTGAATTTATCATCCATAATAATTTTAAACCAATAAATTCATGTAATATTATCTATGTACATAACTTGTAACTTGGAGGAAACCTACTGAATTCGTGTTCGTAACTACCCAATGAGTAGAAATGAACATTACATAGATGTTAAATTAAACAAATATATATATGACACCTATCACGTGTTGTGACTCAACATTACACACGCACTATGGTACACGTCTCATGGGTTTTTATAATATAATAATAAATTATAATAAACTTGTGTTATTTGGATGAGTATACGGAATGTAGTTCCAAACACATGGTGTGTACTATTGTTCAGCATCCATTTGAAGTACACACCCAGGGATACAGTGTGTGAGTTTACTTTAGACATCCTCAGAGTACATGGCATGTCCAGCGGGCCACACGCCATATATTGTCGTTATTACATGGTCTTCAGTCGGGAAAACCATGTGTGAGGTACACTATCCAACCATAACACAAAGGTACTACACACCATGTCCAGTGGGCCACATGGTGTTTAATCCGTAAATTGCATGGCACCAACTCCTTGTAAACACATAGAGTCATTAAGACTTAGAAAAACTCCAATGACACAACATGGCTTCGCGAACCAGACCCAATGCATCGAACCTTTAATATGTGGTGTGTACTACTAAATACATGTTGTGTGTTAGAGTGTTGTATGGAAAATAACCTTTGGAACCTCCAGATATGATATTTTGTTTTATTTTAATCAAAATTAAAATAAAATATTGTTTCTTTAAGGTGAATGAGAAATGAAAGAGGGGGAGAAGATCATGGGAGTCATATTTCCAGAATGATTAACTTTAATTGAAACAAATAAATTATTTAATGAGTAAATCATAAAAGAAATATTTAAATAATTTTAAACTATGATGTAACCTCCCTTTGATACCACTTTAAGGTTTCGGGCACAGTGGAAGTGTGTTTTGGATGACACCCAACATTATTTTTTACCAAGATAAATCATTATTCCAGGATCAATATGATTATGAACGTTATTCCCCATGGAATAGAATCAAAGATTTAGTTAAATAAGGATGTTTTTTGAAACCTATTTAGAGGATCTTTCACATCATTTTTTTACTTAATTTTATTAATTTCATTAAGAAAAGACTATCTAGATATTTAGTATGTTCTTTGTTGATGATGTTGATCATCCGGAATGACCCTTCCAAATTATATTTTTTCACTTGAGATGATCCATATAAGAATACCTCTAGCGGTGATCAACATGTGATATGATGGACTCTGATCGACACCAATCATTCTCTAGGTGCTAGCACGATGAAGAGAGTGTCTTGTGTCTGTCGTTCTAGATATCTTTTTCTTTGGCCTTGAAGAACGTCTCTCGTTTTTTGAGAGGGGCCAGAAGAGGATTTGAGGAATAAATTTTTTAACTCAACAATTCCCAATTCACAGGGTGTGCGGTTTGTTATATAGAACAATAGACATACATGTCTATTTATTGACATGGGGCTTGGGTTATGATATTTAATTTCATGACATCAATAAAATAGATTCATAACCTTAGAGAAAGTAGATTCAATTAATAATAATATTGCGTCATTATTCTTAGTGTTCCAACTTGCGAAAAAAAGAATTATAAATAAAATTATGCATCAAAAAATAATAGTAGTGATATTTTAATTTGTGCCAACTAATTAAATAATTATTTATTGTCTTGCAAATAATTATTTTACTACCAGACCAGTCATGGTCTTCTTGAACTACACTTACTATTATTGAACACCCGAATAAAAAATTAAATAATTTATTATCTAAAATAAATATTATATTTAAAAAATAGAAAATAAATATTTATTAAATGTTTAATAAAATAAATAAATATGTTTCACCCAAAATCCAGTGAATAAATAGTTATTTAATTTACGCAATCATTTTAACTTAAAAAAAATTATTCCATTGTCTTTAGAATAAAATTTATTAATTAAATTTAAATAGAATTTATCTAAGAACACCAAAAACACGTACTGCGTGAACCTCTAGGATACTTCCTCATTCGCATTAGGTCATCTTTCCTAAATTCTAAGAGTAATATCTAGCAACAGGTCAAGGAACCTAAGAGAAAGAACATAATGTCGCAACTACAACATCCATGTTGACCCCGAAAAACGCATCCTCAAAATTTTCCAAATGTTCCCATAAATTATCTCGGAGCGTAGCTCATTCATCAATCTTTGATTTGACTGGTCGTGGAGCCCAAACGAAGTTACGGATAAGATGTTATGACTGTTTGATGTCGGGCTGCTGGAAATGGCCATCCTGAACGGATTTGGGGAAAAGTATGGTTTTGTGTGTAAAAAAGGAGTCTCGTGCGGAAAACCATTTGCGCGCGCGGAATTTTATGCACACCACCTTATGGGTGTGAAATTTTACGTGCACTGACTCCAGCGTGGAGAATTTTACGTGCACCGACTTGAGCACGAAAAAACCCTTTGAACACGTGGAATTTTACGCTCACTGCCACCCGGGTTTCCACCTATAAATACAAGTGCACCCCCCATTCTTCAAGGAGGGCCCCAAGGGTCAGCCACTGCTCTGATGCGAGTAATTCCTAATTTTCTACACCCGTTCAGAAAACCCCCTCTCACACGCAAAACATTATATTTTCACGGAAAAGGGCCAACCTGCCTAGTTTTTCACGCAACACATAATTTAAGCGCGCAATAGTGCCGCTGGGCCCAATTTTTTCTGGACCAGTGCTTCACTGGTCCAATTACATTCAAGCCTTCCCTGCTGCATGCAACACTTCCTTTTGCATTCAAAACATCCATATTGCGTGCAATTCCTCCCCCATTGCACGCACGGTAGCCTACTGCGCGCCGGCCCGGAGTTTTTCGCGCGCCCAATTCATTTTGGGTCCCCGAAGCCACTATTGCGCACACCACTCGCCTACTGCATGCCCGCGTCACCTATTGTGTGCACCACTCACCTATTTCACACCCGTCCCACTTTCTGAGCCGAATCCCCACAATTTCACGCCAACCCGGTGTTTTCCGCACAACAGCCTCAATTGCGCGCAACCCTGCCCTATTTGCGCGCAACAATATTCAGGCCTGCTCCCGCTGGTCCATACCGTGGGGACTGCGCCCCCGCACCCCCGCTCAGGGGTAGTGTCAGGTTGCAGTCCTGGCCCTCCTAACCGGTCATTCGCTACCATCACTGACCCCTATTAAAAATGGAGAGTCGCACCACAAACTTTTTGGGCTGGGACATTGGGATTTCCATTGCACCCTTAAACTCAACCACCTTCAACCCATGGAATACCATGATTTGAGATACTCCTACGCACACCATTAAACACCTTGAATGAGGTATTACTCTTGGTTAATTTCCAATTTCATGAGTTGAGATTCTCATCATCAATTCCCCTGAGTCCCTTGAGTCGAATCATTCCTCAACCAACTCATCCAAACACCATTAACTGACTCCTATGCCAGGTCGAACCAAAGGGTCACCCTTGCGTAAGACCCAACACCATCCATTGTTAGGCACCTTATTCCTAACAGACCTATCTACAAGACTGTAAACTATAGTAATCCCTATGTGTCAAACATAGGATTCCTCTTGCTTCTAATAAGATATGCCTTATGCTCCAAACATGAGATGCCAATAGTCATATATTGATGACTTTAAACTGTATTAATCTTTATTTTCCAAAAATAGGATGCCTCTTGCTTCTAAGAAGAGATGCCTTATGCTCCAAGAATTATATGCTAACAGTCCTATCTACATGACTATAAATGGTAGTAATCCCTATGTTCCAAACATAGGATGCATCTTGCTTCTTACAAGAGATTCCTTATGCTCCAAGCATGAGATGCTAATAGTCCTCTATACATGACTATAAAATGTAGCAATCCCTATGTTCCAAACATAGTATGCCTCTTGATTCTTGCAAGAGATACCTTATGCTCGAAGCATGAGATGCTAACAGTCCTATCGACCTGACTATAAACTATAGTAATCTCTATGTTCCAAAAAAAGGATGCCTCTTGCTTCTTACAAGAGATGCCTTATGATGCAAGCATGAGATGAAAATAATCCTATCTACATGACTATAAACTATAGTATTCCCTATTTTTCAAAAATAGGATTCCTCTTGCTTCATACAAGAGATTCTTTATGCTCCAAGCATGAGATTCCAAATGCTATGATTACAGTGGAGTAATTTCAAGAGCATTGGAATCCATCCAAAAATTACATCACTCCACCCCACGCTTTGCATGTCCTTAATTCGGATATTTACCATCTTTCATGTCTGAAGAGACCCCCTAATGGCCTGGTCCCATGCCACATCGGCACTCCTACCATCCTGGGCCAACACCCCGGAAGAATTTGGACAACACTTCGAGTCAGGTCCAGTGTTTCGAACACAGTCAACAGTCAACCCTCATTTTTTCCCCCACTTCAGGATAACATGATATGGATGATATGTTTTAAACATGGTCAATAGTTATCCTCTATCGTCACACCAACCTCATTATGTTCTCAATGAAAGGCATGTGATTTACACTGTTCATCTCCATTTGTTCGGACAGATTCCAATGCCCCTTGGTGTTATCCCACTTGTGCACTTGTGCATAGGTGTAGGCCCCAATTGTATGCCTCAACCCACAAGTGATTTGGGATTCCATCATGGACAGACATGAGAAAAACATTACAAGTCTCCATCATGGAATAAGTCTTGGCACCTTGGTCCACTCAACGTGTAAGCCCCTCTTCGTTTCCCACGGATGCACCCTTCATGACGTGATCATCTTGTCTCTGCTAGCTCTTGTTTCTCACACCGAGCATGACTCTCGTTCTCTTAGAGTGAGCATCGATCATGGAAAACCTTGGGCCACCTCAGAGTGTAAGCCCCAATCCAACCCGAACTATGGGGACTTTGATCCGTGCTAAGGCATGGTACGTAGGAAGCCTCCACGAGGTTCAAGCCCCACCACTTTGGGGCTACTTAGATTGTAAGACCCAATCCATCTCGAACTATGGGGACTTTGATCTGTGCTAAGGCATGTTACGTAAGAAGAATCCACGAGGATTAAGCCCCAACACTTTGGGATGCCTCATAGTGTAATCCCCAACCCAACCAGAACTACGAGGACTTTGCTCCATGATAAGGCATGGTACGTAGGAAGTGTCCCTGAGGTTCAAGCCCCACCACTTTGGGCCACCTCAGAGTGTAAGCCCCAACCCATCCCGAACTACAGGGAGTTTGATCCTTGCCAAGGCATGGTATATATGAATCCTCCATGAGGTCCAAGCCCCACCACTTTGGGCCGCCTCAATGTGTAAGCCCCAATCCAACCCGAACTACGGGGACTTTGATCCATGCTAAGGCATGGAACGTAGGTAGCCTCCACGAGGTTCAAGCCCCACTACATTGGGACGCCTCAGAGTGTAATCCCCAATCTATCCCAAACTACGAGGAATTTGATCTGTGTTAAGGCATGGTACGTAGGAAGCCTTCACAAGGTTCAACCCCCACCACTTTGGGCTGCATCAGAGTGTAAGACCCAATCCATAACGAACTATGGGGACTTTGATCCGTGCTAAGGCATGGTACGTAAAAAGCCTCCACGAGGATCAAGACCCACCACCTTGGGCCACCTCAGAGCATAATCCCAAATCCACCCGAACTACGTGGACTTTGATTCCTTTCCATGAGGATACGTAGGAAGCCTCTACGAGGTTCAAGCCCCACCACCTTGGGCTGCCTCAGAGCATAATCCCCAATCCATCCTGAACTACGCGGACTTTGATTCCTCTCCATGAGGATATGTATGAAGCCTCCACAAGGATCAGGACCACCATCCATCAGGACCTTAGATCCACCTTCACGTCGGTTTATCGGCACCATGGACTGCCTCAGAGTGTAAGACCCATTCCACCTTGGGCCACCTTAGAGTGTAAGACCCATAGCACCTTGAGCCGCCTCTGAGTGTAAGTCCCAATAAACCCCGAACTACGAGGACATTGATCCATGTCAAGGCATGGTACGTATGAAGCATCCACAATGTTCAATCCCACCCCTCGGTCGTTCCTCCACATCAAGATCACCCTTGTCCTACATGACGATAAACTATATCCCGAACTACGGGGACATTGATCCATGTCAAGGCATGGTACGTAGAAGCCTCCACAAGGTTCAAGCCCACCATCCATTAGGACCCCAGGTCCACCTTCACGCCGGTTTACCAACCACATGGGGCACCTCAGAGCGTATGCCCCAAATTCCACCTAAACTACATGGACTTTGTGTAATAGCCCGAGATTTTATGAAAACTATTCTTTTTTTAATTTTATTAATTTCTTGTGTTGTACGCTACACCAAAAGGAGCTTGAAAAAAACACATCCTTGACTTGCCTTACTTTACACGCAATCACAACCTTCCTTGATAGCATGTGTAGTACGCAATACCGAGTTTCACTAAACAACGATATGCTATTATAATATTATTATAACTAGCCGTTATAAATAGTAATAACCACCTTTTAAAATTTTAGAAACTTTAGCTCTCAAAATGGACTTCATTTTTGGATTCGGAGTATCGAATTTAGCCTAAGGTGAAATTTTGGTACCTTTCGGATAACTTTCATATTCTGATGAATAGTGCAAATTACTAAATTATAATTAAAAACAACTTTTTTAATAGAAATAATTAATAGCGATGAATTATTAATTTGAGTGGTTTTAAAGTATATTTATAATATATTTTTACAATTTAATACAATATTGGTCATTGGATGAAATTTCACATTTAAACCAGACATAAACAAGTGTCAATCTTTTGATAGATATTGTTTCTTAAAAACACGCTATTTGTTTTAACAGCGGGATATAATTATAAAATTAATTAATGAAACTTCAATGTTATGAATTTGGTAAAATAGAATTCATTTTTTAATTTGGAATATGAAATATAGATTAGGATGAAATGTTGGCATTGTTCTGAAAAACAACAATTTTTGATGAATAGTGAAACTACTAAGTGGTAGTTAAAAAAAACTGAATTTTTCATAAAACTTAATTTTACCGCTTCTGTGAATGGAATTTCAAAAATCCGAGAGACACGGTTGATGTTAGTAAGTAAAATGTGGTTCAATGAGATGAAAATAATTTTTGGTGAATAGTAACGTTTTACTTTTATTTACCACGGTTAAAAGTAAATAGGGTAATTAAGGGTAAGAATGATATTAATATTACCCTAACACATGTCCTAATTCTATTGGACAAGTGTATTTCGACCAAAAACAACCTTAAGTGTAAAATATTATCATTTAGGCCAACTTGGATTAGATTAGGACATTTATTATTAATTTATTTAAAGAAGGGTTAAAATAGTTAAAATCAAAGTTTAATAAGTAAATCATTTTTAATATGGGGTTATACATAAGATAAATTCGACTATAAATATTAATTAGAAAGATAAAAGGCTTTCCTAAATAATGGTATTTTATTTATAATTTTTAGATATTAAATAATTTAATTTATTTATGACACAATGATGATGCAGTAATTATCCTATTAATGAAATATTGACATAATTGATGTTATAAACACCAAAATAAATGTAATTTGAGACTTTTTATGAATCCCACTAATTTTCTAGGTTACTATGATATATTAGTGTTGATTTAATCAACTTGGTTTGAACATATAATTCTTTTATGACTTTCACAAAAATCATCTATCAAATAGTGTCAAAATTGACACAAAATAGTTTTTAAATCAAATATTATATTATTAATTGTTATTTTATTCCTAAAAATCTAAGGTTCGGCCAAATGACTTAGATAAGGATATATATATTAATAATAAACAATTTGGGGTTCTTTTGGCATGTTATAGTAAGTGTATTAACCATATAGTGAAAGAAAACAAAAAGACACGGTAAAAGTTAAATTATTTAACTTAGAGTTAAATATAATTGATAAGATTAAAATAATACCCTAAACTTGTCTAAATCCTATTGGTTGATAGGATTTCGACCCATCCCCACTTTAGCTTCGAAATAATACCCTTTGTAACCATTATAAACTGATTTTGACTTTAATATAAAATAATATTTTGAGATATTCCTAAGGTGCCCCTCTCCTCCCTTATAAAAGGGAACCTCCTCCCCCTCCTCCACACACCAATTTGAGCATTCAAGCTCGGCCAAACCCTGCCAAAATCTCTTCTCCACTTCCCTAGTATCATCCTAGAGGTCCTGGGCTTCTTAAAAGACCAATTTTAGTTCCCTAAAAGGAGGTCTCAAAGAATCACTTCAAATAAGAGGAGGTTCGGACACTTACAAAGCAAGTCGGACCTAAGGTAAGGGAAATATCACAATCTCATTTTTATCCGAGATTGTTTATTAATAAGTATTTACTGGGGTGTATTTTATCATCCACATCCATGTTTCATCAATATGTAATATTATTTCCATCCACCTACAATTGTTTAAATCCATTTTTACCCTTCGGTGAGTTTTTAGTAATATGTATGAAAGGAATCTTTTGTCGTTTTTCGTACGAGGTACTTTTTTGACTTTTCCGACAAAAGTACGAAGAATGTTTTTTTAACTTATACGGCATGAATGGATTTTTAAAACATTATTTCCAAGAAGCTTCCTTTACAAGTTTTCAAGTTTATTTTTAATCAACTTCTTTTAGTTTAGAATTTTATGACATTTTAAGAAAAGAAAAGTGTTTTTAAAGAAGAAAGGATATTTTCCTCAAGAATGGAGTTCAAGTGTTTTATCAAAATTATTTTCCATATAAGATAATAAAGGGTTCTGTTTTTATCCCTATTATTACATTGATTTGATTATGTTGTGAGTGAATTATTTTTATGAAGTCATTTACCTTATATGGTTTGTTTTATGATGTCATGATGTTTCAAGAATCCCATTTTTGTTACATGTGTTATGCGATGATGTATGTTTTATGATTATGTGACACACATAAGAAAGGATTCATTATAAGATGGGTGGGACCTATATCTCCCTCCAATGCATTGGGTAAAGATTTTATATCTCATGAGATAGACATGGCTGTAATGGTAGGTTATACCGGTTCAGTGAAACAGGACTGAAACGAGGGTGACTCGGTTCAGAAAGGGATTTTGTCGACTAAGATAGTCTTGGCAATGAGTCTTGACTAACAAGAAATGATTCTCTAGGATTATGTGTGTATGACACAAAGTTTCATGTTTTATGTTATGATTATTGTGATTACATTTCACTGCCATGATTTATCCCATGTTATAAAAGTATGCTCTCTTTTGCAGGTTAAGATTTCCAAAATGTTATGTTCTAATGAATATGATGTGATTGATATTTTTTTTGTTTACCCTTACTGAGCATTTGAGCTCACCTTTTTATGTTTTATTTTCCCCAGGATATAAAGAAAGGTTTTAGGTAAAAAAAAGAAGATCTTTTTGGGAGATGTTGAAGATCATTCACCATGATTAGAAGATTATATTCCGAGTTTCCAAAGACACTAAACTATTACGGTCCTTGTGTGTATGTTTTTGTTATGTACTAAGTATTCCGCAAAAGTAATGTAATGGACTTGTACGTTAAGCTTCAGGTCTCTACAGTTGGTATCAGAGGAAAGGTTTAGTCAACCTTTGGAAACTAGGATGCGAGAACTTTAGTGAGATCCCTAGAGATATTTCTAAGGTATGTCTAGGGATGTCCCTAAGGATAAGTATACGTATAGGATATAGTCCTAGAACTAATTTAACGATCTTAGAATTTAACCTAAAATGTTAGATATTGAAGGTACTCCCCCTTTATTATGTTGTTTTCCCTAGCATGATTTTTGCCTCTCACACTATTCTTTTTGGGTTTTAGACAATGGCTGGAACCCGAAGGAACCATGTTGATCAATGCAATGGACAATGCAATGATTTCCCTCCTGAACAAACAAATGTTATGGGAGATGGAGTGCAAAATCTTATTGCTATACTTACACAAGCTATGAATCATTCTGGACTTCCAAATGAGCAGAGAAGGGAACAATATTCTATTGATTCCTTTATGAGGCAACGTCCACCTTCTTTCAGTGTGTCTTCTGATCCACTTATTGCTGAACAATGGATCCGTACCACTAAAAAGATATTTTCAGTTATTCAATGTTCTAAGCATGATAAAGTCATCTTAGCAGTATATCGTTTGGAAGGTGAAGCTGATCAATGGTGGAATCTTATCAAGAATACGAGGTAAAGAGATGAAATTGAGTCCATGGAATGTGACGAGTTCAAGAACTTGTTTTTCAGTAAGTACTTCCCTCGTATTATTTGAACAAAGATGGAGAAGGAGTTTCTTGAAATAAAGAAAAAGGATGATGAATCTGTTCGTATATACGAAGCAAATTTTACAAGACTTGCAAGGTATGCATCTGACATTATCATCCAACCTGAAAGTAAAGTTGATCGATTTTTCAGTGGCTTAAAACCAAGTCTTCGAAGGGCATTAGCTATAAGAGACTTCAGTAGCTATGAAGAAATTGTGTGTTGTGCTATCAAGGTAGAAATGGAAGTTTGTGTTACATATCAATCTCATGGTTTTGATAAAAAACAAAATATGGAGTTCAAGGAGAAATCTCAGAATAATGTTGAAAAGAAGATGAATGTTTCCTTCTGCACAAAGTGTGGAAAGAAGCATGGTAGAGATTGTCTTAAAGGGACTAGAAAATGTTTTAAGTGTGGAAAAGAAGGTCATCGAGCAGTTGAGTGTCGAAGTAATGGAAAAAGGGTTTCTAATGATGTGAATAAAGAAAACACTGCAGAGAACGCACCACCAAAACATCAATGCTTCAAGTGCAAGGAAATGGGACATTATGCCAATAAATGCCCTAATCCAAGGGTTAGTGATGATCAACATGAGAAACCACTTAAGGAAAAGGACAAAGGGAAGTCACATGATATCACTATTGGCGATGTTGAATATGATAACGATGTGGTGGAATAATTAAGTGTGTATGTAATGGGATTCCAAAATAATGTTGTATCATAAAGTATTGGAATATTTATGTATTGGTCTATTGTGGTTTTCAATAATTTTATGGTACCAGTAACCATGGAAAGTGATTGAGATATTTTTGGAAAAAGAATGATATGCGCATAATGAAGGGAAAATGAGAAAATTAAATATTTGACAGTATTCATGAGCTCATGATTGATATAAGGACTAAGTGATATCATGGTTTGAGTATATAGAATTTTGAGGATTTTGGTATGTGGAAAGTGTTAAATTTTAACTGCATTCATGTTTTCACTAAGGTATTCAAGAGAATACATGATTAAGGACTTTGAATGTTTGGAATGTGACCAACAAAACATATCTTATGATATATGGGGATCGATGATGGTGTTAAATCTCTGGTAATCGTTTTCACTATGTTATGAGAGTGGACTCCAGTATTATGGATAATCCTAAAGATTGGAATGGATTATGTTGGACATAAGTTAGTATTGTTTAAGGATATAAGTTTTCTCGATATTATTGATGGGATGTTATAGTAATATAGTTTTAGAAAAAGGAAAACCTGCAGGATGGGCGACAGCCCATCGCGTCGGACAAGGCTGTGGAAATCGAACCCACAATCGAAGTGCAACTGGCCTTTATCGCCTACCACTGGCCTACATGAAGTCCCTGTTTAGTAGAAACTAGTTTTATTATATTAATCAGTATGATATATGAAGTATAAGTCCATTTTAGGAACCATATATGATTAATCTCACTATAGATCGACTTATGTATATAATTTTTGGTAACCTTTTGTTTGAGACAGATGGAATGACCCGTCATTCTATCACATGATCTGCTAACACTTCACGAATAACAAATTCAACTTCATTTATTTAAGAGATGAAGTGGAAATTGTTCAAGTCACGAACAACAATGAGATTTTACCAAAATAAAATAAGTATTTACTCTAATTCAAATTTTCAACTTTAGGGAAATGATCTTGAAAACCAAAAATGTTGTCCTAGTGATCTTATACCTGATGAATCAGATGGTACCTTATATCATCACAAATCTATGGATTTGTGATTACTGGATTTTCCATAGCCATGTTCTCTACCACTCTCCATCAGAACATGATGGTTAGATTTCTCTTCCATATCCTTATTTTCACCTATGTGGAAACCCAGTGATTAGAATATTTGGGTAATCGTTACATTCCATACTTTAGTTTTTAAAAGGCAAGTTTTTGGTATTCCTTTTTACGATGTGGGTTTCTATTAAAGAAACTTTTGAATAGTAAACTATTTATAACCACGACGAATTTCGAGGGCGAAATTCATTTTAAGGGGGGTAGAATCTAACAGCCCGAGAATTTATGAAAACTATTCTTTTTTTAATTTTATTAATGTCTTGTGTTGTACGCTACACCAAAAGTAGCTTGCACAAAACACATCCTTGACTTGCCTTACATTACACGCAATCACGACCTTCCTCGATAGCATGTGTAGTACGCAATACCGAGTTTCACTAAACAACGATATGCTATTATAATATTATTATAACTAGCCGTTATAAATAGTAATAACCACCTTTTAAAATTTTAGAAATTTTAGCTCTCAAAATGGACTTCATTTTTGGATTCGGAGTATCGAATTTAGCCTAAGGTGAAATTGTGGTACTTTTCGGATAACTTTCATATTCTGATGAATAGTGAAAATTACTAAATTATAATTAAAAACAAATTTTTTAATCGAAATAATTAATAGTGATGAATTATTAATTTTAGTGGTTTTAAAGTATATTTATAATATATTTTTACAATTTAATACAATATTGGTCATTGGATGTAATTTCACATTTAAACCAGACATAAACAAGTGTCAATCTTTTGATAGATATTGTTTCTTAAAAACACGCTATTTGTTTTAACAGCAGGATTTAATTATAAAATTAATTAATGAAACTTCTATGTTATGAATTTGGTAAAATAGACTTCATTTTTGAATTTGGAATATGAAATATAGCGTAGGTTGAAATTTTGGCATTGTTCTGAAAAACAACAATTTTTGATGAATAGTGAAACTACTAAGTGGTAGTTAAAAAAAAATGAATTTTTCATAAAACTTAATTTTACCGCTTCTGTGAATGGAATTTCAAAAATCCGAGAGACACGGTTGATTTCAGTAAGTAAAATGTGGTTCAATGAGATGAAAATAATTTTTGGTGAATAGTAACTTTTTACTTTTATTTACCACGGTTAAAAGTAAATAGGGTAATTAAGGGTAAGAATGATATTAATATTACCCTAACACATGTCCTAATTCTATTGGACAAGTTTATCTCGACAAAAAACAACCTTAAGTGTAAAATATTATCATTTAGGACAACTTGGATTAGATTAGGACATTTATTATTAATTTATTTAAAGAAGGGTTAAAATAGTTAAAATCAAAGTTTAATAAGTAAATCATTTTTAATATGGGGTTATACATAAGATAAATTCGACTATAAATATTCATTAGAAAGATAAAATGATTTCCTACATAATGGTATTTTATTTATAATTTTTAGACATTAAATAATTTAATTTATTTATGACACAATGATGATGCAGTAATTATCTTATTAATGAAATATTGACATAACTGATGTTATAAACACCGAAATAAATGTAATTTGAGACTTTTTATGAATCCCACTAATTTTCTAGGTTACTATGATATATTAGTGTTGATTTAATCAACTTGGTTTGAACATATAATTATTTTATGACTTTCACAAAAATCATCTATCAAATACTGTCAAAATTGACACAAAATAGTTTTTAAATAAAATATTATATTATTAATTGTTATTTTATTCCTAAAAATCTAAGGTTCGGTCAAATGACTTAGATAAGGATATATATATTAATAATAAACAATTTGGGGTTCGTTTGGCATGTTATAGTAAGTGTATTAACCATATAGTGAAAGAAAACAAAAAGACACGGTAAAAGTTAAATTATTTAACTTAGAGTTAAATATAATTGATAAGGTTAAAATAATACCCTAAACTTTTCTAAATCCTATTGGTTGATATGATTTCGACCCATCCCCACTTTAGCTTCGAAATAAGACCCTTTGGAACCATTATAAACCGATTTTGACTTTAATATAAAATAATATTTTGAGATATTCCTAAGGTGCCCCTCTCCTACCTTATAAAAGGGCACCTCCTCCCCCTCCTCCACACACCAATTTGTGAATTAAAGCTCGGCCAACCCCTGCCAAAATCTCTTCTCCACTTCCCTAGTATCATCCTAGAGGTCCTGGGCTTCTTAAAAGACCAATTTTAGTTCCCTAAAAGGAGGTCTCAAAGAATCACTTCAAAGAAGAGGAGGTTTGGACACTTACAAAGCAAGTCCGACCTAAGGTAAGGGAAATATCACAATCTCATTTTTATCCGAGATTGTTTATTCGTAAGTATTTATTGGGGTGTATTTTATCATCCACATCCATGTTTCATCAATATGTAATATTATTTCCATCCACCTACAATTTTTTAAATCCATTTTTACCCTTCGGTGAGTTTTTAGTAATATGTATGAAAGGAATCTTTTGTCGTTTTTCGTACGAGGTACTTTTTTTGACTTTTCCGACAAAATTACGAAGAATGTTTTTTTTAACTTATACGGCATGAATGGATTTTTAAAACATTATTTCTAAGAATCTTCCATTACAAGTTTTCAAGTTTATTTTTAATCAACTTCTTTTAGTTTAGAATTTTATGACATTTTAAGAAAAGAAAAGTGTTTTTGAAGAAGAAAGGATATTTTCCTCAAGAATGGAGTTCAAGTGTTTTATCAAAATTATTTTCCATCTAAGATAATAAAGGGTTTTGTTTTTATCCCTATTATTACATTGATTTGATTATGTTGTGAGTGAATTATTTTTATGAAGTCATTTACCTTATATGGTTTGTTTTATGATGTCATGATGTTTCAAGAATCCCATTTTTGTTACATGTGTTATGCGATGATGTATGTTTTATGATTATGTGGCACACATAAAAAAGGATTCATTATAAGATGGGTGGGACCTATATCTCCCTCCAATGCATTGGGTAAAGATTTTATATCTCATGAGATAGACATGGCTGGAATGGTAGGTTATACCGGTTCAGTGAAACAGGACTGAAACGAGGGTGACTCGGTTCAGAAAGGGACTTTGTTGACTAAGATAGTCTTGGCAATGAGTCTTGACTAACAAGAAATGATTCTCTAGGATTATGTGTGTATGAAACAAAGTTTCATGTTTTATGTTATGATTATTGTGATTACATTTCACTGCCATGATTTATCCCATGTTATAAAAGTATGCTCTCTTTTGCAGGTTAAGATTTCCAAAATGTTATGTTCTAATGAATATGATGTGATTGATATTTCTTTCGTTTACCCTTACTGAGCATTTGAGCTCACCCTTTTATGTTTTATTTTCCCCAGGATATAAATAAAGGTTTTCGGTAAAAAAAAGAAGATCATTATGGGAGATGTTGAAGATCATTCACCATGATTAGAAGATTATATTCCGAGTTTACAAAGACACTAAACTATTACGGTCCTTGTGTGTGTGTTTTTGTTATGTACTAAGTATTCCGCAAAAGTAATGTAATGGACATGTATGTTAAGCTTCAGGTCTCTACACTTTGATTCCTCACCACTGGTATATGTAGGAAGCCTCCACGACGTTTGATCCCATCACTCATGTCTCATCCTGATCTCTCCCTCGAGCCTATGTGTCTCAGGAATCTCATACCCCAACCCCGAGTTTCCACTTCTTCTGGGTCCCATCCACGCGCCCATTCATGCGGGTCTCCTACTTAGGTGTCCCATCATCTCATCGAACTACATTGACATTGATTTCCTGCCACAGGGATAAGTAGGGGGTCTCTTTGAGGCTCAACCCCAACTTCACCATCACCCTTAAGATGGTCCCATTTCATTCCCCCTCCACTTCATTATTCCACCCAGCACCCATCCTAATTCTTACCTGGGCTGACACATTCCAGTGAGATCATTCCATTCATCCCAGCGCCCCTCCTTATGACACTTAGGAAGCAAACCATAAATAATACCCAACATGTCTTTGGGTTGTTGTCCTCTGTGTACACCCTGATTCATCACCCCTTCAAACTACGTGGGTTTTGATCCCTGACCTATATAAAGGCTACATAAGAAACCTCCATGAGGTTCAATGCCAGCCAATGGTAAACCTTGGTGTCCCCCATTCTGGGGTTCCCTCTCCCTAATCCACCCTCAGTGGTGTTCAGATCAGCCATTGTGGTGTGACATCTCCCCTTCATGGGGCTCACCACCTTGGATCCGTCCTCATTGGGAATTATGATACCTTCATCTTCAAGGTGTTCTATCCTTGGGATGTACCAATCCGATCTTTCTCTATGGGACATTCTTATCACTCTCATTCCGTGTGCAAAAGGCGTTAAACTCACAACCTACCTCGTGATGAACATGAGATGCCTGATAAAAACCTCAGAAGGAACACCTTTATAATAACTGTATCTTCTAGATGTTAAAATTGCGGCATACCCTATGTTAAACATAGGAAGGTGAGGAAAACCTCAGATACATGCCTATGGAATATGATTTCCCCGCATTGGATTTGGGATGCCTCAGGTTCTGCACTCTTGAGATGCCCTACTATGAGGGAGAATACAGGTTCTCCAATGTCCATGCACCCAAAGATGCCCCGACAGGCCTGATGTTGTCATCTAATCCGACCGAAGGTTGCTGCCCTGACCAGACTCCTTGGAGCATCCTGACAGAAGCAATGTAATTAACTGGTGCCCATTAAGATATGGCGCCGGGAATAGTTTCACAAACTACGTATTAAATCTATGAGGGAGACCTGGACTAGGTGACCAGTTTAGAGGAGGAATCCACATAATGAAGAACAAACATCCCATCATCCCGTTTTGATCAAGGAGTAGATTTCCCTGAATAAGGAGTGGATGCCGCCTACCTTTGGAAAGCAGGAATGTGTGGTAATAGTAGTGCTTCCTCTGCATGAAGGATGCACGAGCCCCAGAAAAAGCATCAGAAACAATCCAAATATGAACTCTAATTGTGTATTATAATCTCTTTATCTCAATATATCACCAAGAAGTTTTCCTGATAGTGTCATCAATATTGATTCTTGATACGTCATTCTTTTCCTAATTGAAATAAACTTGTCATTAAACCATGGCCCTGGAATTTTGTGCGACAATTCTAATTCAATCAAAGGGATGAGATATAAACTTCAATAAATGGAAGGGACAAATTCTTCCTCAACATATCCATTAATAACATGCCACCCATGACACACCCAATGTACCCAACTTCGGACCAATTGTCTGCGTGAAGGTTTTCGTCAGTAAATAAATGTGTGAGAGCTGTGACACATATTAATGATAATCTTAATGTCTAAGGATCATTACATATGCTTGCAGATAGAAATATCTAATGACACCAACACATGTGACATTCCTACTGGTGGGTCTATTCTAATAATCTCTTATCTTGGAGGTTACCCAGTGCGAACTTCATGAGTAGAAGTCTCATCTGCTTATGAGTAATCAAACCTGACGGTATGCATTCTATGTGTCCCATAATAATATTTCATCCAACCATAGAACAATATTTAAGAATATTATTATATCATTTCAAGGTTCTCATCATAGCGGGGAACTTCCATGACCGTATTAATTCAACAAATAATCTAGAAAATTATTACATCATAGTCATGAAGATCAATGAAAAATATGTAATAAGATGTTTAATATTTAAATACATTAAATATCCCTGTAATCAATGTAAACATAGTTGTTTCTAGGACAACAACTATAACAGCATGGAGTTCCACTATAGATTTAATCTGATCAAGATCAGTGATTCACCTCTAATTTTATGAATATTCTACAAAATTGACTAAACAAAATATTGAACTTCAACACAACTTGTCACCCCCAGTTAATTACCAATCTTAGTAGACAATCAAGAAACGTGAGTAGAAGTTAATAGAATGTTCAATTTAATTCCAATAATGATGGGATCAACATATTCTTCTAACTACGTTCTAATAAAATAAACATTTCTTATCAAGAATCCGAATGGATCCATACAATGCTATTTGTGAGAAAAGGATAAATAAACTACATGATAGGATGTAGTTGGGGAACACAAAACTATTAGATCATGAAATATCCAATGAAATAGTGAAAAATGTTGAATCCATTTATCTACACATCATGGCTTTTCAGAGTTGATAGTAGAGTTATTATTTTAATTATTGAAAAGACATAGAGTACGATGTGTGATACATTATATTCCTTCTCATATCTCCATGAATTAATGTGATGAGATTTGGGAAGAATGGAAATGCTATTTCGAGATATATCTTCCACTTGAGATCCTTTATCACATCAGAGTGGTAGCCTACCAACTAGTACACCCAACTAACCTATCTTAAGTATATGATATATTCCATGGTTTCCTCATGAGAATTTACATAATAAACCCCTCAAATGTACTCAATATATAGGTTGTACCATTAGAAAATTATATATCAATGAAGAGAAGTGGGTTAAGATCTTAGATTATAGAGATAATGTTCTATGAATGAAGACAATGAAACCTTTCAAAAAACTATTGAGAAACAAAAAAATTGAAGAAGATACATGGGAACTAAGGGAAGTGAAGAAATTGAGATTACATCTTATGTTTTAGCATTGAAAATTAAACTTTCTAGGATGAAATTACATATGTGGGGTAATATTGTATAGACACGAATGGTTATAAATAAAATTTTCACTGTGATTTAGTTAATTTTAATATTATGTAATATAATTATAGAAAAAACATGAAATCAATTGGTTTTATTATATCTTATAGGATTTAAATGACCATTACCAATATATAATTTTGATAACATTATCATTGAATTGTGATCACATGATTAGTATAAAGATAGGTTTTTAACAAATGAAATTTACATAGACAAAGGTAGAGATGGCCTCAACTAGTAGGATCATATCCTATCAATCTCATTTACCATATATTTAGAGGGTGATATAATCACTATGTTTTTTCATTGACCAAGACCAATATGAGATCCAATGACTTAGGAATTTGGTAAACCCTTTATGGGATACGTTATACCTAATTAAGATCACAGACCAATCCATGTATGCCAAACCACCCCATGAAAGGCTTATCATCACACACCTTACCCTTATAGTGTTTGATTGTGTATTAAAGGGATATGTATTAATTCCCTAAACTTATGAGTATGTAAATTATTTTTTATAGAATAATGAAAATATTTTCATCCCATTATTGTTACATTATAAATGACATTCATTTTGAAAAACAAATACTAATAGTATTTTTTTGGAAATATTCAAATTCAATTAATGAATTTTTTTTGATGATGTATGGGATTTTTTAAATTTATAATATTTTAATGAAAAGTTATTATTAACAAATTTTTTTCATATATAAATGATCACAAAATCACAATGTAGTCAAATTTAATTTTTATAAGGGTTCAAAAACTGTTATTGTAAAAAAATAATTTCTCAATAAATATGATAATTATTGTTAAAAAAGAAAATAAACATATTTATAAAATTAATTAGATAAAATGAATATTATTTTTGGAATCATAATGTTGAAATTATCCAATAGTTATTTTTTCATAATTTTTTGAGACATTTTATGTTTCAGGTTAAAATTTATTACCGTATAAATAAACATTGTGTATTATAACATTATAATGACCCATAAGTGATATAATAATTTCTATAAAGAGTTTACAAGACCAAAATTATGTTTTTAATTTATAACAATGTGATATTATGTTTATTTGATTAATTTTGTGAAGCCTTTGTGGATACTCCAAAAGGATTAATATATTTTATGTTTTTAAAATAATTTCTTTAAGAGTATGACTAACCTTTATATAAGGAAGAAAATTATTTTTATTACGTTTAGCCTTTGGATTTATAAACCATTTATAGCCAATAATATTTGAAATAATTTATATGAAAAAACCGTGGTATGGTTTTTTATTTTTGTTATTTTATTATATAGAGTACAAAAGCTATGTTTCAGAAATAATAAATAAATACCCACTCATTTATTATATAAACCCACCCAATATACCATTTATCTTCAATAAAAATCCTTATATCACATCATTACTCTACTATTACCTCTCTAAAGTCCTCCCATGTCACCCCAAGATCTCAAAAAATTCTTTCCAAGCAATTGGAGTCACACACTCAAGTACGTTATCTTCTCTTCCTACCATTCAGTCAATAATATTTTTCCTTTTATTCCATTTTATTTTCAATTAATAATGTTAAAGTGTGTTTTTAAAAATCCCCCATACTTCCATTAGGATGTATAAATGATTTTAGACCTCTATCTCTCTCATTAATCCATCACACGATCATTCATATTCCTCTATTTAGCTGTTTAAATTTCATTGTGGGATATGATTCAAAAAAATGTGTAGTGAATACCCATACCCAATTCCTGACAAGGGTACTCACCTTTATGACCATATAATTTTTTTATTAAGGATGCACACCTATATATTCCACAATCCTTAATTGTTAAATAAAATGTGTTGAAAAAATCCTTCCATGCATTATGATCTATGTTACACACATAAGCATGAGAATGAAAATAAATTGACTACTACACCCAGAATTATTTAGCGCTACAATGCATTGGGTTATGTTGAGTCTTAGGAGATTAAATTTTGGTATAAGGATTGAACATAAATCCTTTATGGGATTTTTTAAATCATTGTTTCCTGTAATTTATCCTATAAAGATGTTTATGATGTAGTTTTTTAAGTTGTTACCTCATTTCCCAGGTTTCTATTGTCATGTTATATCATGTATAATTGTTCAGGTTTATGATTCCTACTCATTTTATACACCATTTATATTTCAGTTGTCTATCATGTATCATCGTATTGAATTTTTATTCTCTTACCGGTATTTATATCTCACCCCTTTCATATGTATGTCTTCTGGTTATGCTGTGCAGTTTGAAAAGCCAAGGATTTTTTGGACCATTTATAGAAGTTTTCAGTAATGTTATGGTATCCCATTTTTAAGATGTTGTGCTATGTACCTAATTCAAAAGATACTATAATTCTTGATATATAAGTTTTCCTTATGTGTAATTATATTTAATACATAAATAATTAATGTGTAATAAAAAGAAAGGTTGTTATATTGGGAGATAGTTAGGTGAACAGTTTGGCATATAGTTTCACTAAATTTTTCGACTAGCTAAGAGAAACCATGTGATGTTGGACAGAGGGGTAAAACAAGGTTAGCACACAGTTTGTCTAACTATGTGAGACAAACTTATGAGGGTGTTTATAGGTAGTCATTAATTCCAAGTTAGCCAATGGTTTTCCTAACCATGAACCATAACCATGCAATGTAAGGAATTAGATCTGTATTTTGTGGATATTAATAATTTTACACCCTTAATGCCTTGTTTTTTTACATAAACTAACCCTATCAGAATTAATCTCTCCCCCAATGCTATATAGTCCTATCCTATTAATATGGAATGGTCCATTGGATACTCTCAGTGCATGGGTGGCCAATATTCCTTAGTAAGTTCTTGTTCATGGTGGTTTTCCATTGTTTTAATATTA
Organism: Viscum album; assembly: GCA_963277665.1. Taxonomy (NCBI): domain Eukaryota; kingdom Viridiplantae; phylum Streptophyta; class Magnoliopsida; order Santalales; family Viscaceae; genus Viscum; species Viscum album. The sequence continues at coordinate 1,735,510,085 of OY728123.1, read as the reverse complement.
TTCCCTCTCTTGGATTCATGGATAAAATGAATTGGGGATATATCAATTTTTTTATGCCAATAATGATGAGTTACAATTGTTTTGATGATAATGAACAAGATATAATGATGATTTTGGATTTCTAAACATAGTTCTTTATGTTTTTTGTCGCTATTCTTTTCACCATCATTTATGAGGTAGGTGGATTTACTCTAAACTCCTATTCATAGAACATATAGTACTGGTTTCAAATTGATTGAATTATATAAACTGAATTGTGAAATTGATTTTTAAATCTTAATGGAAACATTATTTGGGGATGGTTTGTGTAGTTGTTGAAATTGGTTGTTTTTTTAGAAAGTAGAATTAGTAAGATGATTTTAAATTGATATATTTATAAATATTGTTTGGTTTTTATTTATGGAAGAATATATGTTGAAATGTTTTCGAAAATGGATTATTTTTTTAAAATGGATTTTCACAATTTTTGGGCATTTTATTTTTCATACAAGGTTTGCATGTGTTCATATTCACAAGCATGACCATGTGGAATATTTGTTCGCCTTTGGGGAACATAGTTTTTGGTTACTTTGTGATGACTTGGTAGATTGATGAGATAACACTTGTGAGTATGGAAATTTCAACTTGTAATGAAGGTAGAAATGTGTTGAATTGAATGGGATATGAAATATAGATTTGGGAAATAATTTTAATGATTTGTTTACAATAATAGAAAAATGGTCTTTAACATCAGTTTTTTTAATTTTGACATCGGTTCTTTTCTAACGTTGAAGCTGCCGATGAAAAACATTATCAATTTTTACATTGGTTTTTTTAAACTGACACCAAAAATGAATTAAATTTCTAATTTAGCATCGAATTTTATAAAAAGCGACACTAAAAAATCAATTCTTCTAATTTTTTGCATCGGTTTACTTAAAAAATGACACCAAAAAGTAAAAAAAAAAAAAATTTGGCGTAAGTTTTTTATAAAAACTGACACCATAAATGAAAAAGAAATATTGATGGAATCCGTTTTTATAAAAAGTGATGCCAAAAAGTAACTTTTTCTTCTTCCATGTTTTAGAGGATTTCTAAATCCTTGATTTTATTGTCCGTGGAGAAAAAACCGAGTTACAGATCACAATTTATAATCATCGAAAGTTGGACTTGTCAAAGTTTCGATTGGTATAACTCATTTCAAATAAATTCTGATAACCATAAATTAAAATCGCATACAACAAATGAAAATGGTGATCGATAATTAAATTTACACTATAATTGGTAAATCTCATTCGAATGTTCTATATTTGTAACTCAGAAGTAATAATAAATCATCTCTATAAGCAATCTAATAGAGCTATTTTGAAATGAAGGAAAATAATAACAGCGAAAATAAATGATTAGAATAGGTACCATGTTTAAATTAACAATTGAAGATGTGTTGCAAAATTGATTGAATTTAAGAGGTTGAAAATGTTGAAAAAAGGATAAAATGGAGTTATATATAGTAAACGAAAATATTTTTGATAGCGTTGTATGGAAATGTAGGTGGGAATTTAAAAAGTTAAATGCGCATTGTGAAAAAATTGAAATTTTGATCCCGTGTATTGGCGAATACTCTTTGCTGTCAGTTTTGTAGAAAAATGACGCAAAAAATGCCAATAGATATCCTTTTTGGAATTGGTTTTGAAATAAACTGAAGCGAAAAAGTAAAAAAGAAATTATTTTTCGCATCGTTTTTATAAAAAACCTACACCAAAAGGTAAAAAAATATTTTTTTCATCGGTTTTTAAATAAACCGACGGTAAAATTTAAAAAATAATACCTTTTCATGTCAGTTCTTTTCAAAACCGATGCCAAAAACTAAAAAAATGTTTTCACATCTTTTTTGTAGAAAACCAACGCCGAAAATACCAATAGATATCCTTTTTGGCATCAGTTTTCAAATAAACTGACACCCACAAGTAAAAAAAATTATTTTTGGCATCAGTTTTTAAATAAAACGATGCTAAAATTTTTAAAAAACTTTTTTGGGTCGGTTTATTTCAAAACCGACACCAAAAACTAAGAAATTTTTTTTGGCATCGGTTTAAAAAAAACAGACAGAAAAATTAAAAAAATATATATTTGTCCCCGGTTTTCATAAAAAACGGCGCAAAAATTGAATAAAAATATTTACAATGTTTTAGATAATTTCTTAATCTTTGATTTGACTGGTTGTGGAGCTAAAAAAAGTTAGGGACTAAAAGTTACGGTATTTAAAAGATTGATTTCTTTAAGACTTTTATTAGAGAAGATCATCTTCTGAAAACCATAACTTTTAATCCATAACTCTTTTTTTTCTCCACGACCTATCAAATCTAAGCTTAAGAAATAATCTAAAACATAGTAAAAAAATCTAATTTTTGGCGTCGGTTTTTGTAAAAACCAAAGTCAGAAATATATTTTTAAAATTTTTTACGTTGTTTTTTTAAAAAACTGACACCCAAACTAATTATTTTTTCTTTTTGGCATCGGTTTTTAAATAAACCGAGAAACAAATCTTCAGAAAAAATATATTACGTCAGTTTATATGAAACTGATTTCAAACTAACGATGTTAAAAACCATTTTTCTACTAGTGTTAGTTTCTTTTCAAGTAAACTATTTAGCTTTGAAATGGTATTGATCTTGATATTAAATTTTTTAAATTATTTTGTATAAAATTTTTATATAAATGTGATACTATGTTCAATCCTAGTGACATGAGTATAGATGTCACTGGGGAGATCCTACTTAGTTTTATACTCAACCCTTCTTGGGAACATTTGTGCATTTGTAGATGTTGTATATTAAGATACAATTAAAGTGATGGTATACATGTTCTTTAGTGATGCACCACGAGATCTTGGGAATGGACAATTTAGTTTGAACTAGGAGCTTATAGTGAGTTTCTCTTGGATGAATGGGGTGTCTTTGGGTTATTGGATTTGGTTTATTATTTGTTATTTGATTTTTTTATGTTGTATTTTGGTTTCATTATCAGTGGGTTATATATTTAATTGTATTACATTGTTCTCATGAATCATTTAGTAGTTGTTTGGTTATAGTTATCCTATTTGGTGGTGTCATTCTCAAAAGGAAAATCATATGAAGACTCTTTATTAAACCCGTGTAATTTATTTCTAGCCTTTTGTTGTATGGGGGATGTCACCTAAGGCCTTATAGTACTTCCTCCTCTTTTCAAGCCAATGGATGAGTGGGGAATGTTACAAACTTTCTTTGAGATTTATTTTTCTCAAATAAAGGGGTACATATATTTTCAAAATTAATAAAATTTAATTCAAGTTAATATTTTTGGGTATCATCATTGGAAAAGAGGTTTTTCCAATGAACATTTTAGCTTCATTTCTACCACAATTCCTTACCATATTACTATACTAATCACTTACAAAACAAAACTCATAAAAACATACCTCATGTATTCTTTTATTAGTTGAGATATTAATGTAATAGCGTTTCTTCTTCTATTTATCACTTGGGCTTCTAGAAAAAAATTATGGGTGAGTCTCATTTTTCAATAGAAGGGTCACTTCACAAATACCATTCTTTATGAGTCTTTTTTTTATATTTTGAATGAAATTTCGTTTTTTATAATTTCTATTACTCTTTCCTTTCACAAAAAATAATCAATTGAATGGTATCTCTAAAAGAACATATTTTATTACACGTCATTACAATGTAAATAATATATTTTGTCATATTTTACCCCATGTAACTTATTATTTGATTTAAAGTATTTTTATTCATATTGAATGTTCTACTTAATTTATATTTTTGTAAATCATCTTATGCCATCTTCATAATATGCTAAATACTTCATAGTTTATTTTTATAATGATGTACGATTCCTAAAATTGGAATTTTCCACAATAATTAGTATTTGGATTCATTGAATTCCATAGTATTTCATGATGAATTTGAAAATCCATACTAAATTTTCACATTGTATGTCATTGTGTCTTCAACATTTTTTAACATAAAATACAAAGAAATAAAATTCTAGTTAACTCATCCTATTTTATAAAGTATAGATTTTATTTTGACTTCATACTCCCTTTGGATCATCTTTTCATGTTATTCATTTTCTTCTTGTGAATATTATAAATAAAAGTTATGTAATTTATTACATTTTCCATGACATATAGTTGTTAATTATTGACTACCATGTCTAATTTTAATAATCATTTGTATACTATCAATTTGTTTCCCAGAATCCAGGTTGATAACTCCCCATTATCTCTATTCTTCTCAGATATTTATTGTTCATCATGTGAAATCCCTTGAATTTGTTTCATAATGAGATCCCTTGATAGCATTCATATAGGACCATCTAATTACCTTAAAATATTCTCCATAACTTCATTTCATTTATAAATTTCCTCCATACATTCCATCATTGGAACATTGAAAATTACATATTCATTACTATACTCATCATTTGTAAATAAATCAACATCATTACTAAATCCTTGAAAATGTTTTCTCTCAAAGTATTCATATTATGAGGGATACAAGAAAAAATTCATTAAAAAGTAATAAACTTATTTATCAAGAGACTCAATATTATCATTTTTTTATTCAATCGATGCTCTTAGATTCTCTATTTCCTTGGAATATTATTCTAATTTCATATTCAATTCTACTTCTTCATGAATTGAATTATGATCTTTAACTACCTATCTAATTTTGAAAATCATATCCTTAGGTTAATAATCATAATAATAGTACAATATTAACTATCCTCCAATATTATAGTTTCTCTTTCTCTGAATATGTAATTCTTTTAAGTCCCCTTTAAGTTCAACTTCAATGTAAAAAACTCCCTCTAATTCACTCTTCTCTTGATAATTCAACTATACCTTATTATATTTATCTTCTATCAAGATGAATGATGCATAGAAATATATATCAAGTAGTAGGGATTTTCTAATCCCAAAAATAACAGGTGAAGACAAGGTTTGAACCCACTTTCCCTTATACCACATGTTTTCACCAAAGACACCCTAAGAGGGGAGGGGGGTGAATCATGGTTTATCCCAAATGAAACCATTTATTTTATTATTTTATGGTGCTGTTATTGTGTGGGTGGGAACTATGTTAAACATATATCTCATGATGTTTAAGTCACCAGAAACCTAAAATATCAATAAAAGTAATGAATGTGTAGATAAAATAAATTACATTGTTTAACAAAAATTGGGTATGTAAAAGGAACACACACTAAAAATGAATCAATATTATAAAATACATTAAGATACACTGATTATGTGGATGGAATTGATTTCCATATTAACAATATGATAACAATAATGCTTCACATGTTTTATATTTTAACAACTTTTAACCAAAGGGAAACTCCATCAAATTTACCCCACTCATTGCTTCTATGAAGGATAAGGACATTTTACACACTTGAGGGTCTCTTCAAGTTCATCGTCATAGGAATGAATAAATTACATTTTAGACTTTATATAAATTCATTATGTACTCCAATATGCTACATGCCTTCATTTTAAAACCATATTAACTCAACACCATATGAATTAGAGTTGAATATTTGTATTACCTAAAACTATATAAACACTTTATCCCAAATTATTCTAATTAAAAAAATTTAATTTTATTCTTATGTAATCCTTGTAAATTCAAATAAAAAATGATAAGTTTTGAAGTATGAATCATTATTTCTTCAAAAATATCTTTTATTTGATCTCTGCTATTTTCTTTTACTCATTCTGTTTAAACAAGGAATAAATAAATAGTTTTTTTATATCCAATTTTTTTTTTCTTATTTATGCTACTATTAATTAGCAGATAAATATCGAAGAATTTTTTTTGTGATTTTCATGATCTATCCATCAGTTTAGTTTTTCATAATAAAATAATATCGAAATATTTTATAATATTTGTTTTTTACACTCTATTAATGAAGTGGTAAACTGTTGTATCCACATTGCGTACCATTGTTCTCAAAAAATCATCACTATATTTCCACTTTTATTCCTTATATGTGGAATAAAAATCATGAAGAAATAAATTCGTGAATGAGTATGTAAATATTTCACTATATATTTCATTACCTTCATGTTTCTCCTAACACCTGTATCTTAAGAGATAAAAAAGAGAGTTATGTTCCACTTTCTCTCTTCTCAACCTTATTTAAGGCCACTGTCATGTTATCATCTATCTATTATCAAATAATGTCGTTATAGGTAATTATTATCATTTTTCATCACCTCAGTTCCTCTAATAATCCGGTAAAACTGTCTTCTTCCATGTACATACATCAAAGTGTCTCATTGACTCATCATGATCCATCAACTTAATGACATCCCTTAACATAGATACATGACTTCAAAAATGAAACGAGATCACAAATATTACATTAGATATAAACTTGTTATACAAAATAGCTTTAAATTGAATTTTCTTACCTTAGAAACACATATGTCACATATATCTAATGCATCCTACCTCTTCTCAAAATCCTATAATATTAACTACATCTCTATGATTATGCAAGAACCCACGCATGAAATCAACATTGTCATTACGCATTATACCAAGTGACATTAAGATTCTAGTGATCATTAATGGTAGTTAATTTAGGAATCTTATATGTTTGTTCCATTTAATTCACTATACAATATTTTCATCATAATGATCCCAAACATTGTGATTGCTCGATTCACAATCACTGTTCGATCATGATTGCACTTGTAGCATGAATATATATGATCTCATATGGATATAAAATCATCCATTATTGATGTAGTAACATGTTACCTCTAGTAATGAATCCTAACATTGGGATAATGATGAAATTCATACACTATAATTAATTTGAAAATATAATTCATGTGGTTTTTAATTTAGAATATTACCCACACTATACGAGTTATAAATCAAAAATTAATTTGTATGTTCATTATGTTATTACACCAAATGAAACATACACAATTTGATAAATACAATAGTATCATCCCACTTGATGAGTGACTATTTCCCCTTAATTGGTATCTTTACATTTCCATGTGAGCCACCATATTCTCTTCACCATGTTTCGACCCATGCCTAGCCGTACCACTACAAATATACCTACTTATTCTAGTTATTTTTCAAACATGCCATCTACCCTTCAACGGTCGATGGATGCATTGTCCTCCTTTCTAGGGATATATAATTTTCTAAAAGTTATTCATTTCCCAAAACACTAGAATACTTCAATATTTTCATAATTTCAATGAAACTCCAAACAAAAATTAATGGTAATTATTTTTTTAATGAATTTAAACTTGTTTTTTCCAACAAATCAAAAATATAAACTCATGGATTCAAGGGTTATTGTATTTTATAGTCTTGAGATATTTCACAAAAAGGGTCAATAATACCTAGAAAATCCATGAAAATCACACACACACACACATATATTTTTTCATTTGATCTAGGTCATTATTTAATCACAATTTTTTTGAAGGATCTATAGATATAAACTATCTTGGGATTATACAGCCAAAGAAAGATAACTCTTTTCATCCAGAATTCAATCATAAATAATTTTTGCAAAATTATCTGTCTATAAGGTCATAAATAGAATCTTAATGTTAACTTCATGTTCATCCGTAATTCAACCCCCCCCCCCCATAATTTTGAAAACCCCAAAAGATATTTATTATCATAAAAAAAGTTCTAATAAATTATGTGATTAGTAATGGGGGTCTTTATCGATGATAAAACATTATAATAAAGGAAACTTTTATCAACACTAATAATCCACTTATAAAATACCAAATAGATTGTTTCTCCCACTTTTTAACATTTAAATTTTCCAAATAACACAAATATATATATACTGTACTATAAAGAATATAACCAACCTGATCTATAATATAATTGGTGGAATACAAATAATAAATAAATTTCATTATTCCATTATATGTTTGTTTATTCATTTTCTATTAAAAAATTATAAATTCAATTTTTTGTGTAACAAAGACATTTGTTGAATAGTGTATTAAGGAATCAACAATCCCTTGACATTTAATTAACTAAATAAATATAACTATAATTGAAAGGAGTAATGTAAAAGTAATAATAATCAATATGTTATTTATTAATAATAATTAAAAAAATTAAAACGAAATTGAAATGGAAGAACTTATATAATGTTGTTTTCAATGTAATACACATCACATTAAAGTGATGTCCATTATTATTGGTCACTAATGAATCATTAATAATTATCCTAGAGTATCATGGAAATACAATTATTTTTTCTCAGTTTTGATCATGTGAACTAAAATTTGAAGTAAAATATCACATTTAAATTGTAAATATACACTTTAAATCATACCAAACACATCATTAAATAGAATAATTAAAATAAACTTTTGGTAAAATTTCATTATAATACTACCATGATTTATTAATTTTGTGTATGTGACATGTGTTTTGAAGTTCATTGATGTTTAAAATTGAAAAATTTACTTTTGACTATTCTAACTAAACCATTAATGGAATGATTTGAAGTGTATTAATACAATCCAAAAATGAGTCTGTAATAATTTTTTTATATTTTCTTGATAATTTTATATCTATTGATTGTTTTTGAGCATCTATTGAATGTTTTTAATGAAAATAAATATTAAATAAAAAATATGTACCTTTAGTCATTTCGATTACACCACCTGTCAAAAAAACAGGTTATTTATTAATAATAGTAGAATATATATTCGAATTCAAAATATTTAAATTTCATGGAAAACCTAATCATTTTTTGTTATTTTCATCCTGAGATACAAATGTTTAAATTCATTGAACTTCTAATTCAACAATGAGCTTCAGTCATATTGGCCACACTATCCATCAAAATAACATTTGGTTTATTTATTTTTCTAAATAATGAATTAATAATCATTTTCATATATTTTTATGATAATATAATAATTGTTTCCAAATATATATCTCAAGCCATATGTTTTTAACAAAAATATTAATTTTAAATTTGAAACATGTAGCTTCATTAAATGGAAATATATAAATAGTCACTAAATATTGAAATTAATACTGATTAAGGAACTAGTATTTTAAATGCATGTAAATACTGTTATATGTATTCCATAAATTAATGATTTAATAAGAATATTGTACTATGTATCCTAATTTTACCCTAATTTAAGGAATAATAAAAACTAGTCCCTTATCACATAAATCTAAATTCATACTTCTTTTCTAATCATTGACTATCATATTTAGTGATAATAATTTTGAAATCATGGTTTTCTACTCATCCTTGAGACTAATTTTATGATATTAAAATAAAAAATTAATAACTTATATATAAATTCCATTCTAAGAATTTTTGGAATATTTTTACACAACATAACATTCACGTTCATCACATGATTCATCTATGTGACCATCAATAAAATATTGAAAAACATTATTTGGATAATACAAAAAATGCATCACTATAGTAACAGTTACTAAATAGGTAAACTAAATTTTTATATATTCATAAATTGGCATATATCCCTAATATTTTCAATGGGATTCAAAAAAAATTATATATGTATGTATTAGTGGTTTAAAACCCCTTCATTTTACAATATTGTATTTTTAGTTATGTGTTAACCTATGTTTTAACATCTGTCAATTTTTAAATTACCTCTCTATGGTCACCTCTAAATATAGGACAACATCTCCACAGGTTCCAACATGAAATTATTATAAAATCACTTGTATGGTATCACCATTCAATGAATTGACACTATATTTCACATTTCCATTAATTTATAAAAGCACAATGGGTCAATTTTCTTTTATAGGGCTATGTATATAAAAATATAAAATACATATGATTCCATTAAAATTGGATCGTCCTTATATACTCTATAACTATAATTCCCTTTTAAAAATAAAATTTTACTAAATTTTACTAAAATCATAATTTCAACCCGTATACATTAAAAAAATAGACATGAAATGTCATATAGTCCAACTCACATGTTGTTTTGTTGATCCCAATGTTAAAAAAAATTATTTAAATTGGATTTATCTCCTTGACACAAAATACATATATCAATTTTTCTAGAAGAATTAATCCACTATTTTTTATTATGTTATGTTAATTATGTTGTTTGATATGGAATATATAATCATTAATTGTATACACATTATATATAAATTCATGAACACTTTCTAAACTGGATTACCATCATGATTTTCCATATGTAGATTTATTATTTATGTATAACTCTTTAAAAATGATGTCACAAATCATGTAATATACTATTCAATATATGTATTTTATGATTAACATCTATCCCTTATAGGATTAAAATTACTATGAATGATCTTTTATGTTTGAATTTTGAATAAAATCTATACAATATTATGCAATGTATATGATTTATATATATATAATATCTATTTGAAAATATTAAATCATCATTAATGCATTCAATGTATCATACCAAAACCAATTCACTCATATGTAATCAAACCTAGTCAACCACATGGACTCAAGCACACCTACTCACATGCTAGAGGCTTCCAGCTAGTAATAATGGTCTATAATGGTACGCTGGTGAGACTATATCTTTGTAATTAGAGTGTATCATAGTGGTGAGGAATATAAATGAACTCTTCAATGTAATAATAATGGAAATAGTGTAAGTAAGCATCAATTTACAAATAAATAACCAAATTTACTATGTAGTATCATAATCAATAAATATATCCACAACATCTATCACATAACAAATAATTTTATGTGTGTCCACTATAAAAAAGGAAATATAAGGAGAGAAGAGCATAAAGAATACACAAAATTACATAAAAATGTATTAAAAGCCAGGAACATATCATTAATAGCATTTCATGAATAATATTGTTCATCTACTACTATACTCAATCTTATTATCAAAAATCATGCATCCATAGTTGGATGCTTCCCTTTAACCTTACATGTATTCCTAATGTTTATCAAAGTACCAATCGGTGGCCCAAATGAGGTGTGAGATAAAATCTGTAGGCCACCACCAATGGTTTCAAACACTATCTTGTCTATGAATATCGAATGATATGTGTGCACACATAATTAATAAAGGTAGTAAATAAAAAAACCATGTTGTTTTGGGATCATCATGGGACACCCTTCGGATTTTACCTACATTGGAGTAAGCTAGAATGTCTTTGATCATTTATTATTTTGTAATTTAATTTATATAACAATGATTGGTATCTTATGCTCATAGACATGGTAAACCTCATAATGTGATTCATTTCAGGAAATCAATGATTCCAATAGATTATAAGAAATAGTATTCAGGAATTGACTAACTCAGTCATATAAATACACATTGACTGATTCCATGTTTTTCCTTTGAATCCACAAACGCGCCATGTTGATAAGTTAGAAATGAAATCCATCCCCATAAAACTAGGTTGGGTGTCTTCGTATTTCCCAAGGTATACTATAAACCCAAAAATATACATGTCCATCCAAGGCATTCTATAATTAATCCCAAGTATCACCCAAATATTGGAATAAAATCATTTTCTACTTAACCCATCTGGGGTATTCCTCATAGGAATCCAAGTACCACCACTATAATAATGTAATCTCATTTACTCAGTAATTCCATCCAAGGCACCCTATATAGGATCCATGTATCAATATATTTAAATAACAATTTCCATTCATGAATCATTCAACTCAAATGAATTATGTTCCTATCCATGGTGATCCACAATACAACCCAAAGTACACCCATGAAATCAAATGATTTACATTATGATTCATTAAATTCAATTTGGTAATTTTATTTATAATAGAAAACTCAAAAAAATACAAGAGAATAATAAGGGAAAATTGATATTGTTTCTCCACCATTTTACTTTCATTTCAATCCATTATTCTATTTTTAATTATTAAATTGGAAAACCCCACTTAGACAGTGGTTTAGTCACAAGGTACCCCTTGTTTAACCAGGGAATCAAACTAAACACTACAAAAGTGGTGATCTTAGTTGATATGGGAAACTAAGAGTGATCTAATTAGGTGAACATTGGATAAAAAATACATGGCATTCCATTTCAGTAAAAAAATATTTCATTTAAGGGTGACACACTAAAACTATGGTGTGAGGAATAATAGTGCATCAAATATTCATCTATACTTATTGGGAAAGAATCTTAACTACCTACATTAGATGGGTTGTAGACTCCTCATCTATTATCAGACATTAACTTGGGAAATAATGGGATAAATCAAACAAATAAACAAATACATTAAAAATATAGAATATTAGATCACATATATTTAGTATTCCATTCAGAGAGATAAAAAATAAGTAATAGGATTTAAGTAATTACTATTGGTTATCCAACATGATGAACGAAGCTTGAATCGGATTCTAGATGGATAGACTATATAAAATCCTTGATTGATGGTTAAAAGATACTCTTAAATGGATGGAGGTGGGTAATGTGTAAATTGGAAATGAAAAGAGGAAAATTAGGGTAATGTCATGAGGGAAAAATAATCATTTCACCTCTCTTTAAAAGGGTTCATGGCTTGGATGCTTTTTTTGGTAGACTGTGAACCAATAATACACTAGTAATATCTTAAAACAATCACTTTTTTCATGAATAGGTGCACAATTGTCAAACTATGTTCATCCCGTGCATTCTTACTATCCAAGATCCTTCCCTCATGCACTGTTGCAAACATGGGTAAACAAACCATGATCAAACCTTCTATTTCATATTCTCATCCCACCTCATCAATTTTTCCTAGTCATGTGGTCTCCCTTGTATGGTTTGACTATATTTAAACCTCATCTTATTAGGATTCACACGTGATCTACACAATTACAACAAACCATGTCCCTCATGTTGTTTCTCCAAAAACTATATATAATGGATCTGAATGATCCTTAAATGTAATAAAAGTATTCCATAACTCTTAAGATACATTATTAGAGTAAAAATAGGTGTCAATATAAATTTAATGGATTTTTTACCTCTATAATATGTCTGTATGTTAGAACCTCACCTTTATAAAATAAATCATCCCAGAGTTTCCCTTGAGAGTGTGATGGAACATAATCTGTGAATAGTTTCGGTAATTGAGCACATACGTCAGCCACTAACTCCTAGGCCTCATCACTACACATTCATGATTACATAGTACCCAGTCTAGAAGAACTAACCTACCTAATAGTTCCTTCATGATATTCTCCATAATGTTAATAAGATTCTCCTCAAATGAATCATCACTATTCAACTGAACCTCATCAGACTAAAGAACATAAGATTGGATTGAATAACAATTGTGATGCATAGGAACATGGAAGCCATCATGAATTTAATGGTACTTCAAATATAAATTTATCTGATAGGATATTTTTGTGTCTCACTTTAGAATCTAAAAGGGCCCAAGGAACCTAGGGGGAAGCTTCCCTTATTTCTCAATCCTTAGATTACCCATAAAATAACTAAACATTTTTTGAAGGTATGAAACATTTTATTTTAATTTTTAACAATTTTATTTTTCCTTTTAAATGTTACCATGGGTTTAGGGAAGGGTTTAAGAGTTTTTAGGGCCTGTTCGAAGCCCAGATCACCAGTTTCTTGAGGAAATAGAAAAGGAACACAGTTAGTGCATGGTTACAGTTAATCGTGAACATCAATCTATGATATTCTATGAGGGAGCCATAATGGTTTTATAAAAAACATGAAGGAAAATTGTTATATGTGATTCTGATACATATAGTGTGCAATGAATACACATGATTTATATAACTTTACACTGCATCCCATTTGGGGTGTGCTCTATAGACATTGGTGTGAAAAAGATTGGTGCATGGTTTAGAGATCCGTCTGTCCAAAATGTTTGACATCCTAAAGAATGGTGAATTACCATTTTCCCCTCATCCTATTAAGATTATTTATCCTTTTTATCCTGTCATTTAATATTCATACTACCCCATCCTAAATGAATGTTTTTCATGGCCAAAATCTTGGATTTGAAATTATTTCTTTATATGGACTCTATTTGTGATGCCACATTTCACGTTGGATCGCCACCAGTAAGAGATTTAATTAAATGGATTAATTCCATCATTTATATATCCTATTTCATAAATAATTTGGTGTAATCTCATATATTTGATTTTCATTGTGTTTGTATGTATGTTAATTTTCTTCTGATCTAGAACAAACCAATGGTTGATACTAGATATTCCCACTTTTAGAGACATAAGGTACGTCATCTATGAGTTTTCCCATATTGTTCGGATGTTTATAATTATTTTCACTATACCACATGCTTGTTTCTCCAATATTTATCACTAAAATGAATATTCTGAAAATTGGTTTCCCTATTGTCTAACCTAAAAAATCTATTAGATCCCAAAAGATATTGGAGGATATAAAATTCAGCATTATCCTCCCTTTTGGGATTACCCTTCATATTCCTATTTAAATACCATGGTTATATAACCAAAACACCCATTAGTTTGTGTGGTTCAAATTATAAAATGTGATATCATAGATGATAATGGATAATTATATTGGTGTGGCACAACTAACACACAAATTAGAATACACTAAATTAATTGGGAATGGAGTTGTACGACCACATCATAAGTTAAAAGAGTACAATGTTTATGACCATGTTAAATAGGAATTAAATTTGACTTTAAACATTTTATTCACTCTTATAAAATCCATTTAATAACTATTATTATATAGAGTCATGGAATACCCACTATTATGAGATTTACGCACGGTGACCCTTATGGTTTATGATACTCAGTAATGGTCTCCCTACTATAATGATATATGGGTATAAAAACCTATTGTAATGATACTAGGGAATAGTTTCCCTACTATTATAATAATTGGGCCTAACATCTCATAAAATAGTGATACTATGACATGGAATGACATATACTTGTGATTATTTGGCATAGAGACCCTTATAATCTATGTTACTTGGGGATGGTGTCCCTTACAACCTTATGATATATTAGTGACTCAAAAATGGATGTATGTGTTATTATATAGGTCTTAGATAGCACAAAGTATATATATATATATAGTTATATAATTGAATATCTATATAGTTAATATAAATACATTCATGTATATACACTTATACGTATATGTTTTTGCTGACATCCAATTGGAGGATTTCCAAGTACAGGCCAAAGCAGGTAGTGCCAGCCTGGTGTCCTTCAGGAACTAGAGATGACCATTTATAGTTTTTGTTAAAACATTATCATTATTGTATATACTGTCTAATCATATTATAAGAACATGCTGAATACTTTTAGACACCTTTATAGATGGGATACTATGTATATATCACACCCTATTCAGGAGACCATTTAATTCCTTTACTAACATCATGGATACTGGTGGGTAAAGGGTATAGTGTCATGTCTTCTATGGTTGATTGATTATATCAAGGGGGAAGGGAATCAAAATACTGATCTACGGCTCATGATACTATATAGATAATTTTTGTTGGTTGTTTTTGTTATTTTGATATAATCATATGTATTTTTATTGATTCTATGCATTCATAGTTAATTATTTAGATACATGAAATTATCAACATTTCATATATGGTTCAACTATTTTTATTCTTTATAATTATTTTATAGATAATTTACTTCCACTAATGTTATTTTCATTATTATGATTCTACTATTAATCCATTTATTATACTACTTTTTATCTCTAACACAAGATGGTATATTCTCCCCAATACATATTCACAGACCCTCACTTCTTGTTAGACGACTCTAGTATACAGGGAGGCACACATGAGGTCAAATGACCACTAGTTCGACTACTGTTATCAAGTGAGACTTTATGGGGTGTTACAAAATGATATCAGAGGTTTATATTCGTTTTATTAATATTTTTAGACAATTGAATGTAGAAAAGGGAATATATGAATTTCGTTATATGACTATTCCTAGGAGTATCATACCCATTCTAATAGAAAATAAGCATTACCAGGGATGTGAATTTCTATTTTTTATTCTACTAAAAAAAGTTGAGTTGATTCGACTTTTGGGTGACACACATGACATGTGATTTATATTATTATTTTTATTATCAATGTTGATTAATTTTTTAAATTTTCTCGATACAACATTGAATATTTTGGCTCATGAATCATCATAGGCATGTAGATATTGACATGTCATTATATATAGGTTCATGTCATTAAATTTTTTTTTATGATTGATATGTGGCCCTTTACTTCTTATATAAAATTATGTTAAAATTTCTATAAGGGAATGAGAAACATAATAGGTTTCTTAGTTTGCATGAATAAAACTAATAGTTTCATGCATGTATTAATGAGGATACCTTAATAAGTCAATTATGAAATGATGATCCATGGAAAACTAGTGTCTTAGGATAAAACTTGTTTTTAGTAATGATTACAAGGATGAAATAATTAAATTTATAAATGTTATGGGCCTTTGTAAATTTAAAATGGTATTGTATACAATTTAACCATTTTATAAGACTTTAAAAATAAATAAGTAATACCATAAATGAATTTAGACCTGCAAATGAAATTTTCACTGTTAAATGGAGATTCCAATTTCAATTTACAGGGTGTTTCCTCCAAAACATGTAATTGAAACTATGTATAACAGGGCTGCTAACATAGTCTAGATAAAATGATTTTGGCCTGAACATTGTAATGGGATGTTGGTAGTATCTCATTCATTCATATGTTTTCATCATCCAGAAATCAATATAGGAGTAGGAAGAGGGGTGTGACTTTATATAAAAAGTCTTTGTAACTATCATATTATTATACATGTGGATTATTCCATAATAAAATTATATTTGTGTCTTTTTATTGGTATTTATAGACATATTCTTCCATGAATTCCTCGATTCCTATTCCATTAGAGTGGTGATGACCATTATCTAGAGATGGTAGGCCCTATGCTCCCAGTGCTCCATCTAGTAGTGCCACTTTATGCACTTTATGTTTTTCCAACAGTAAAAAATGATTCCCATTTTTGAGAGGGATTCCTTCATCTTATGAATACCAAACAGGGATCCATATGACCTTCACATTCTGTGGAAGAGTTTTCGTGATAGTTTTAGCAGAATCACCCACCAATATTTTTGTTGGATGGAATCCCTCATGCAAAAAAGTCTTTGTAAGAGTCCATTTTGACTATATTGGTGCCCCTTGAGACACCTACAAGGAATATGGAAATGATTTATATTTACATTCTTTTAGATTCTTCCAAATGATGGTGGGAGGTTATCTCCCATGAATATCATTATTAGGAAATATCTTGGGATGATTTTCAAGTAGTCATTTTGAAAATTTTATTTCTAATACACTAAGGTAATATTGGGCTATATATTTTATGAATCTTCAGTAGAGTACTATGTCTTTGATTGACTATTCTTTATGATTTATGAAGCTCTAGTTCATCACACTGACATGTTTTGGAGATGTGTTGAAAAAAAACAGTATATTTTGAGTGTTGGATCATATAAGACATTTGATTTCTCATGAATGATTTCAATTGAACACCATTTAGGAAATAGTAAATATAGCCCTTATCGCCGAGGGAAACATGATAAAAGATAATAGTGTGAGATAGGATGCTTCAAAATCTTGGGAGGTAAGTGGTTTGAATAGAGTTTTGGAAAGAAAATACGAGACAACATGTGAGAGAAGAGGATACTATGATACACCCACTGATATTTGTGTGGTTCTCCAACAGTGTAGGAATCTAGGTCATAAGAACCCTCATTTTCCAAGAGATCCTATAGAGTACGGAGGTTGCAGAAGACTGGGCCATCTATAGTACTTTGGCATAGTCTTCCCATCTGGGCCTAGTGGGAGAGTATCAATAGTAACTCTTCCTTCAAGTGAGGGATCTATTGTTGCTCACTATATACATATCTAGAGTGATACCCACAATTTAGGCATAAGAGGAGGTTGTGGTTGAGGTAGCTAGGATCAAGATATATTGAACCAGCTGAGCATGCCTACTTGGGGAAGATAGGTTGTATCTCAGGGCCATGGATCTAGACATATTTCTGAATTTCGTACTTTTACATTGGAAAAGAGATATGGGATATATATATAGGGGTGCTATTATAGTATCCTCTAAATTATTTTTTACCTTATTCAACAATGGTGCTTTACATCAATTCATATAAATGACTATTGTATAAAGACTTGATCTTGGACATTGGTACCATGGTGGGGATATGACACTTGATAATCATTCTGATATAAATTCAGTGTTTGTAGGAGTGTTTTAAGAGTTCCACCTACAGATCAGTGGTTATCATTTTCTCTTAAACCACTTCACCAGAGAGACTATTGGTTTTTACATAATTATTATGATGGATTGGTTGGTTCATTACCATGTCAATGGGGATTTCAATCACTAGTTTGTCTCATTTAAATCCCATAGGGTGGTAGTTATATACATGAGGGTTAATAGGAAGTCCAATTTTGATGATCTAGATTAGATAATCATGGAGTGAGCAAAGTGTAAGTCCACATTTCCATTATTTTCTATATGACCAGAGTGTACATAAAGATGATTTACCTCTGGTGGTTGATCGCTTTAGAGACTTCATCCCTAATGAATTTTCATACTATCTCTCAATAGAGAGTGACAATTTTCATTTTAAGTTATTCCAAGATATATACTTGTATCAATTATTCCTTATAATATGGATACTTATGAGCTTCATGATTACAAGAGTTAGCTATATGATTTGAAAGTTAAAGTTTCTATATGACCTAGCACATCACCATGGGGTTGAACCATCCATTTTTTGAGAAGGTGGATGGTGTCCACATAACATTCATGGAATATCACTAATTGGTACCAATTTATAGTTAAAAACTAGTATCCACAGCTTCATATATAAGAACTCTTCAACCAACTCTGAGTAGTAAAGGATTTCTATAAGATTTATCTGAATCTAGGATATCATCAAGAATGTTTTAGACCATTAGATACACCACATACAACATTCCATAGTAGATACAATTTATATGAGTATCTAGTCATCTCATTCAGTCTCACAAACACACCTACACTCTTTATGGATTTGATGAATCATTTTTTTCAACTGTATAAAGATTCATTTTTGGTAGTTTTCATGAATGTTCTCTTTGTTTGTTATCATACTCAACATGACCATGTCAAACATCATGATATCATATGAAATACAATGAGATAGAACTATCTATATTATAAGCTCAGTAACTTCAAATTTTGTATGGAAAATGTTAACTTTCTAGGTAACATTATATTATAGATAGGAGTATCATTCAACTTAGAGATGGTCAACGATGTTGTTTCTTGGTAACCCAAGAAATTCTGGGATTTTTTTAGAATATCATTCTTAGATTGATATTAAAGGCACATAATTTAGGAATCATCACACTTATCATGAGACTATTACAATGTCTCCTTGTGAGGAAATATATTGTATACTGTTTCATTTAACCATGTGCTAGTTAGAGACAAAATATGTTATGCTAATGGGACTTCATCTTGTTTAGGAATCATCAGAGTAGATAAATCATCTAAGGAAGTGTATTGTAACTAATAAATCTAGATATAGATATTATATAGATCCCCTTCTCTAATATCCAGATATTGATGTTGTGGATCTTATTTTATTTTCTGTTTCTAAGGATTCAAAGATAGGGTATGATATCACCTTATAATTAAAGTCCATTTGAAATTTTGTAGATAGTCATTCTAGTAGCCTATCAGTTGTTGTTACCTTATAGGTACGAAGAAATTCTAGATTTCTTTCTTTCCTGTCATCTTCATTGGAAATATTCAGATACATATCGTTTTTTCATCCTGATGAGGTTGAGTTATAGGTATATGCTTCCTTGGAAGAGCATCATATCTGTACTATATACTAGAGAAAAAGGATCTTAGAGGCAGGTTTATTCCTCTAGCATTAGTTTTATGGAATAATTTATTCATATAGGCTAAGACCTCGGACTGAGAGTCTAACATACATGATCATATACTGGAGTTATTCTTAGATTATGTGATACCACACTTAAAGGGAATCACAGGGATGAGTTTATTCATGCGGGGAATCATATATGAAATAAAATTTTCAATAAGGTAAATATCATTTTATTTTCAGTTAAAACCATTTTATTTATACATATAAATCATCCCATGGGATTAAGGAAGGGTTTGAGAGTGTTTGTGTCTTTTTTGGAGCCTAGGGATCTAATGTTTTGGGGGAAATAGAGGTGCATGGTTACTGATAACTATCCACCTCAAACAGTGCATCCATGTGAGGGTTGAAAACTATGTTATAATAATAAGGGAATTCCTATAGTCCTGTGGGAGGATATAATTCCTTGACGAACTTAGGTTATGGGTTCGAATCCTTTTGCCTTATCTAATGTGATGGGTTTTCACCCAAGTTGCGAGTTTTTATTTTTTATAAAAATATAATATTATAACATTCCAAAAAAAATATTCTAAAATTTTTAAACATTAAATAATGCTATCAAATTTTCAACAAAATCCATTGCAACCTTATGACTTTTCCGAAATAGTTCTTTTCAAATTAACAGTCTAAAAAAGTCTCTAAATTTCCAAAATCAATCGTAACATGAAATTACCCCAACAACATAATGTATCTCTTATTGAAAAATACCTTTATAACCTAAAATTTTAAATGAAATAATTCATTATTCCAAATTCTTAAAGAATAAGTTCGGTAGTACTATCCTTATATATCACCTTATTTTTATAACTAAAATATAATAACATAATTCATGAATCCAAAAACATAATTACATTAATTATCCCACTCTGACTATAGTAACAACATAATCTAGACCTTGATCTATTTTATTCTTCTGATCAATATTTGATTGACATTTTGGATAGTCATTTACATAATGCACCATCTATTTAAAATTATAGCATAGTACATTTGCAACTTATTTCATTCCCCTATAATCACGGGCATAATGTGCTTTCTCACAACACTTGAAACAAAATCCATTTCCTTTTAAAAAGGAAAAAGGTGTTAATTTCCACAATTTTCACATGTGGAAGAATCCTTCTTTCCCTTATTCCCATTATTTTTCTCTTTCTCCACCATTCCCTTCTTACAATTCATTCACAAAATATCATAAGACACTAAAAATTATTTCTCTATCTTGATAGCACAAGAGACTATATCTTCATATGATAATATCATTTGAGAGACCAATGAATTTTAGAGAAACAGCTTTAAACCATAAATGAAATCATGTATCTTACTCTCTAGGCTGCTTTTATATCCTATAGCATGCCTTGATAACATTTCGAAATTATCTTCATTCTTTGAAACATTCTCATCCTTCTTCTGCCTCAGACACAAAAATTGTCTCCCCATATAAACTTGTTGTTCACGAGGAATGTATTATTCGATGAAATGTTCTTTAAAATCCCTTCATTCCATATTTGATAGTTCTTAATCCACCTTATAGTTTTTAATTAATGACCAACATTAATCTGTATCTCATGAGAGCCGATAAAATTCCACGAAAACTTATTCCCTTTTGTTAATCCTCAATGAAAGAAATAAATTCCCTAATGAAATTATTCATTTCTAAGCTATAAATGGATTTTTTTTCACATTGAATGTCAGAGGTCGTGGCCTCATGAAGAGGTCTAACATTATTCCTCCACATTTTGAATCAATGTTCTCTATATAGGCCAAGTTATTGTTCATAACCAGATTTAGTTGTCCCAGTATAGTTATAAGATTCTCATTACTAGTTTAATATCATTCTAAAACATCATTATATTTCATAGGAGAGAAATCCCTTCATGGATTATGTGCATTGATATAATTTCCATTTGTTCTACTTGTCACCATATCTAAAACATGGCATACACTAGATTAGGTTATATATCCGAATTCATAATTTTGAACTAGTGAAAAACATAACATAAATTAATAAATATAAGAATATCTAATCTTATAATCAAAAAAATGTTTTATTTGGGAACATATTTACTCATTAATCCTTCATAATGGTATGTGAATAAAATATGAATTATCCTAACAATATACCCCAAGAGTGTTAAAGCAGGTGCACATTAAGGCCAATTATAGTGTACCAGGTTTTCCCAAGTCGAGCCGATATCATGTTTTAGGAGTTATACTCCTAGGTATATCTATGCCAAAACCATGTTCACTAATAATATCCAAACAGGGATGTGTTTTCTCGGAATACATACATAATCTCTACCCTACCAAAGCACTATAACATTCTTTTATACTCATCCTCAAAGTAAATCTTTTCATTTTTTTCCCTAATCTGTGTTTTCTAAATATAGTTTCTGAGGCGATTGGTAAAATTACAAAAATACCAACTATAAGGCCCGGAACCTAGAAACTAGAATCTAGTTCATTATTTTTATAAATTGGCATTATTTCAAGGAATCAAGTCCTGAAGGTTCGACCAACTTTCCAGTCTTCGAAAATATATTAAATACAAGAACCATTCCTTAAAATTCAAAAAATAATATGCAACATAGTTCATTCCTTGAGAATTACATTTTTCTACAATCTTAACCATGCATATCAATCATAAAACACTTCTTGGAATTGTGAGAAAATAAAAAATAAAAAAGGGTGAGTTCAGATGCACAATAAGGATAAACAAATATAGCATAAGCTTTCATAAATAATCATAAACCTTTAAGGAATGGTATAAAAATAAAATACAAGCCTTTTACAAATATTATTCAACATAATATGGAATGAATAAATCAAATAATGCCATTTAAACATTCACATAGATATTTTAATAGTCAAATAATCATGTGTAATTTCATTAAATAATCCCATAATAAGGAAATGTGTAATGATAGATATTTGAATCATATAATTGAGACTACATTCCAAGAATCTAATATTATCAAGGATTCATGCCAAGACTTTAATAAATTCAAGGAATCATGCCAAGAATCTAATAAATGGGTAAGGCCTCATCAAAAACCATATATAATTAGTTTAATGAGACCTACCAATGCATCGAGGGGCTACAGCGGGCCCTTTATGCCACTAACTAAGTCTAATACATTCCTCATATGTAAATGGTGAAACATAAACAACATAATCATTTGTATTAAAATATTGTATAAAAAATATGAATACTTCCAACATAAACCAAAAAATGGAATCTAAATAGAATATCCACTATAAAATGGATCGTAAACCATTCAATAAAATATAGTAAATGATATCATAAAATATCAACCTCAATTATTATTATGATCCAATGAAGGATGTTGACAATGATAAAAACTCACTAATAAAATCATTAAAAATATCTTGAGAGAAATATCCCATTTAACTTTAGAATAATTATTTTAAAATCCACACACATATAAAAGAAAAAATTAAAAATTTATTTTTGAATCAAAGTGTCCTCTTTCACATTGAATCTTTTTAAATGAATTATAATTTTAAAACATTCATGTTTATAAAAATTATTCCTTAATACCATTTAAAAACATGTAAATTAATGTGAAATATTTTAGAATAATAACACTTTAATACATTAAAAATGATGTTTTAGTTAAATATACCCACAAATAAACCTTAAAAAATAATATTTGAAAATATTTTTATGAGACATGGACAAGGATGATAAATATGTCTCAGTAAATACTTACGTATAATAAATCTCAGTTGAAAAGAGAATTTGAAACTTATCCTTACCTTATACTTTCCAATAGTGTAGGGTTTTTCAACATCCTATATAATGAATATATTATGTTATTAAATTATAAAATAACCATATTCATATTTATGATATCTTATAATATCCTCTTATATCGTTTTGTTGACAATATTTCAGTATAACCATTGTTTCAGGTGTTAACTGCTTCATTTTCCCATTCGTGTTTGGTCGTGTAAGTCATGTTTATTATGAATAGAAATTATTAAATATTTACCCATAATAATATTATCTTCATAACTATTATTTTCACTCATCATATAATTTTTATAATAATCCTATAAAGGTTAATGTGGAGAATGAATCTCACAGTATTGTGGAGATTGAAGGCCGTCTGTACGCATGAGCAACGATATCATTCCCTTGATTGTTAAATGGTACGTATTTGAATGGTATATTAATTATATTTAATCATAATAATGTAATAATAATTATTTATATATTTTATACTTATAATTATACCCATCCAAATGATGCAGTGTTGAATAAAAAATTACACCATTGCGTGGAGACGGTAAGCCATACGTATGCACGTATGGTGATATTTATATTCATGGGATATATAAAATTAGTAATATGGTTTTATCATAATTATAATAATATTTTACTACATATATTGAACTATATTTATTAATCTGGTATGGAAAACACATATAAAGAGGAAGTAGAGGAAAAATACAACCTTGAAAGAGGTGATAAAGCAATTACCTCTTTTTTCTGGATTCTCTTTTTAATTTGCTCGAAAAGACCCCTTAAGATGAATTTATTCTCAAAGTATGTCCTCTAGGATGTAGTTATTGAATTTTGGAGAGGTAATTTTTAGGGTTTGGGGGATCCAAATTGGTTTTTATGTGTTAATTAAATAGAAGGAGAAGTGCCCTTTTATTAGTGGGTTGAAGGGCCGTTTTGAAATATCTTAAAATTTTATTTTATTATAAATTTATTTTCGGATTAAAATAGATCAAATGTGATATATTTTTATTATAAGATGCTTTTGGGTCTAAATAATCACTATCAATTAATTTTAAACATGTTTAGGTCATAAAAATAACTTTATATTTGTAATTTAACCCTTAGTTTATCAGTTTAACTCTTACAATCTCTTCTTGTATTTTAACACTATAGGGTTTATATAGTTACAATAAAATTACAAAAGAACTAAAATATGATCCTCTATGAAATATTTGAAATTATAAAAGTCATTTTCTAAAAAATAATTTTTTATGACTTTTATATCATTTAATAATAAAATATTTCTTTTAAAATATCATTTATGTCAATTTTAATACGATTCAATATATTCATTTTTAGAAATATCAAAAAAATATGAAAAATTAAATAAAATACATCCCATATTTCATTAACATGTATGAGGTATCTATGAAATTAGTGGATATATTTGATTAAGTCAAATTATATTTTTATTAATATTTTAAATATCATTTATTTGATATTTCTATTAATGAAATAATTTATACTTCACTATTGTGACGTCATTAAGGGTAATTATTTAATCTCTAAAATTTATAAAAAAAAATATATGAGGTATTAAATTCATTCATATTTCTAGATAATATTTATAAATTATGTTATCTCATTTAGATCTCTATATTAAAATTATTATACTTATAATAAATGAGAGTGTGACATTTTGTCACATTCATTAACTGTAATAATATTCAAGTCATATTCATGTCATATTCATCGAAAAGGTTCCCCTAAATGATTTAGTTTTTAACCTTAGATTATAATGGTAATATTTAGTTCTCAAAATTTATTTTCATAGGTTTTAGGTTATTTTATAATAATATTTTTATCATAAATTACCCGATTTACCCTTAACCAAGGTAATTAAAAAATTACTAAATTTACTATTCGTAATACCCCAGAATAAAAAGAATAAACTTATATAATTTGAAACCACTGATTCAAAATATGTAATTAATTTTTAAAAATTCAAAACATATAAATCTTAGTAATTAATTTAAAATTAATCCTTAATGACAAAACGAGAAAACAATTTTATTAAATTAAAACCATCTAAAGATTGGCATATGTGAATATTAAATTTTGATGTGAAAATAACTCCAATGACCTACATTACATTAAATGAAAAAATAATAATCTCCTTATACTTTAAAACCAATTGAAAGGATAATATAAAAAAATTATATGAAAAATAAGTTTTAAATTAATATGCTGTATATTTAATTATTAATTAAAATATACATGTTATTTAAAAAACACCAAAAATTTATCCAAAATACACTTTGATGTAAATATTCCAAATAATAAGTTTATTTTGTGAAATTTAATATATAAAAGTGTCAAATATTGAATTTAAAATGGGTTCTCCACTAAAAGGCAACCAAACTGCATTTTTTAAAATAATTATTTTATTTGAAAAATTGAATTTATTCTAATATCATGTCATGTATTATGAATGTTACAATTATATATAAAATTATAAATGCTGTAAATACTATTCATAATTTATAATTTAGTGGCTATATTATATTAAATAATTATATTTTTATTAATATATTATTTTTTGGTAAAATTGGGCCTTGTGTGTGATGGATGCCAACTCATTGTTATGTGTAATCTTAACAAGGTGTTGTGTAAAAAATAGAAAAAAATAAATAAATTTATTTATAAATGAGAATATCATAAAGTCTCAGGGTGTTACATCAATGTGATAATCATTTTTGTATTCTTAAATTTACCTAATTTTTGTAAATATTATTTTCTGTATCTAACTAAATGGGCCATATATTGTGAGCCACCAAGGATAGTAATCAAACAAACTAATGTGGCCTAAGAGTTCAACCTCATGAGATGACATTATTTTGGAATCCCCCAAAGAGGTTGAGGTGTGATGGGCCATGTATATGCCTATGGATATGAGGACTGTGTATAAGGCTCTCTAGTTCATGAACAATTCGCGTATAGTAAGCATGTTTGGCGATGGACCATGAGTGAGAGTGATGGGTTATTGTGTTCAAACCTTACTGATAGCTCGAGGTGGGATCATTGAATCTTTGTTGTTATATCTCTCGATCACTGCATCTTGTAACTGATGTTGGATGTGATTCTAGTTTAACTATTTATCCAATTTATAAAGCCCACATAGATCTTTGTCCATCCAATCAGAGCCATGTTATCTGTATGATATCATTTAATCTCCAAACTCTTATTTTATTCTCCTATGCTAATCATTTTCTAATTATATCATATTCTTCCTCACCCATGTCATTCAAATTTTTTATTCTCCTGGACCATTATTCTCCCTGCATTCAAACTAAAACCAACTCTCAAAATAGAAACATCAAGGTTTGACACTGGTACAGGATCAACCTATATGTGATTTCAAAGGTTGTTCACTACTCCTTGTACACTGGTAAAAGTGGTGATAACCACATCGATAACATATACTATTCATCCTACATTATCACTTAGTTAACCTATAGATCGCCTTCTACTAGTATATCATTGCAATGGTTTCATATTGTCTTCATCAATGACATTGTAAGATATTGTTTTTTCTTTTTAGTAATTTTCCATTATGGTATAGTGTTTCCTTGAATCACCTATACATATTAGATCACTCGTGGACCATTACAGTAATCAGTAGTTTTTCTAGACCGACAGATCACAAACACCAGTAAACTCAACATCAACTAATAGATTGAACCCCAATGGTAGATCATTCGTCCAAAAATAGTTCATTTTCCAAATAATAGATTATATATCTATCAGTAAACGATTTTATCAACCACTCTCTATTTCAATGATAGGTATTTTTCAAAAATGGTATATCAACTATCCATCATTAGGTTATGTTTGTATTATCTCATTACATCTGTTCTTCAGTGTACCATCTCCTTACATGACTGTAGTGGTTTGGGTCTTCACTAGTAGATAACCTAATTGTACATAAATATAACATTAAAAATAACCAAGTATGTCACCATCAAGGGCATATATCATCATCACTAGTAGATCATTTCATGGATGGTAATTCATTTTAGTTTCATTGATAGACCTTTTTCTATTTTCCAAGTGGTTTTACCTTAGCCTTCCTCATAATGGATTTTATTTCATTTCTTCTCATCAGCTTTTAGATTTTTTCATTACTTCCTTATTTTTAACAATATATTGTTTTTTTGTTTTGATAGTGGTAAATCATATTTATATCAACGACATATTAATGTACTATTGGATTCGAATAGTAGATCAATCCACCCCTGGATATCAATTGTAGATCAATCCACCATTGGACACTAATGGTATATTGTCATGCAATGGTGAATCTACACCACTGGTAGGTCAATCTATAACTTGGTTTTTCAATCCACCATTAATTCAAAATATTTTTTATAAAATTATTAATATTTATTACTTATTTCTATTGTTAATAATATTTTTTTAAATTTTTTATTATATTTGTTGAAATATAGTTGTATGCAGTGTAGAAATTAATTGTATAATTTATTTTATATATATTAATTTAGGAAGTTGTAGTTTTTTCAATGCTCTATTTTATATAATTTTAGAGTCTTGATAATATAAAATATTATTCAATTTTCACCTTTTTTATAAGTATGAATTGTATAAATTTGTTATACTTAGTGTTTTAATGATTTTATTTATAAAATTCATGAAGCATTAAAAGAGAATGATTGTACTCTATTTTTCATCATGACATTTAGAAACAAAGGTAATTCAATTATTATTATTTTTATACATTATGTTTTTTCATGTAGTTATTATAAATGAAAACACTCCTAGATGATCATTTTCTTAACAATCAGAGAGAAAAATATCAAGGAATAAATACAATTCTAGTGCACATAATTTGATAGATTCTTTTGTGATAAAATTTTGAAACCTTCTTGGATACTCTCATTCATTCAGGAAACCTATGATACTATTGTACTCTAATTTTGATCATAGAAGAACGTATACATTCAATATTCTTCCCATAATGTGATCAATGATCAATGAGATTTTACATATTTGAGATTTTATATCATCTAATAGTTTCTCTATTGTTCTTATTTTAATATATAGTCTTTCTTATTCTATTTTTAATTATTTGTGTTAGGTTTATGCTTTTACTAGTAAAACTAAACTTATTCATTTTCTGGTTATTCCACCATAAAAAAATGAATTTTGGGTTCTGACTCTCGATCAAAATTCAATTCATAGTCTATGATTTGGACTCCTAAAAAAGACTAGGTTGTTCTATCAGGTTATTGTAAAAGGTAGTGTCTAAAATAAGGATCTCACAACTCTAAATGTGTGGTTCTTAGTGGGTACCAATAATCTCCAAGAGTAAAGAAGTCTGAGAAGTGTACTAATATAATTTTCATTCAAACCACTATAAATAATTGTGTTCTCTAATTTTATTTCCACTACACCTCATTGCTAGAACACCTCAATCACCGTAGATCATTATATAATGAAGTCTTATTATTATATCATTAATCATTTAAAACAAATATTCACCCCACCCCTCTAGTCATTATTTTCCTCACTATCAATCAATAAGTATTGTATTCCATAGTATATATTGTTTATGTTAGTCTACTCTCATTTTTTTCATTCTTGAATAGGTGTATGCGGCCTTTATAGCTTTGATGAATTGGGTTTCCCACCCATATCATGATTTAATTGTGGAAGTTTTCATGGATGATATCTTGGTGTATTATCATACTCTACATTACCATGTCAATGATATTGAGATTGTATTGGATATGTGGAGAATGTACCATATCTATTATAATGTTAGAAAATGACACTTTTAGATTAACAAATTTCACTTATTGGGTCACATTATCTCAGACACATGAGTATCAGATGACCCTAAGAAGGTGAGCGCTCTAGTATCATGAAAGTAGCCTAGGAACGTCTTGGATATAAGGGGTTTATTGGTGTGTTTTTTTACTATGGATTCTTTATTCAGGACTTATCAATCCTATCTCCACCTCTTATGGGCATGACTAAGAGTGGCGTGATGTTCATATGGTCAGATGCTTGTGAGACTTCCTTTCAAGAGCTAAAAGGCTTACTGACTTTTGCACCCATTCTAAACCGGCAAAAGTCAGAATGAGTCTCCACCATTTAATTTTATGTATTAGGCATCAAGATAGGATATTTTTTAATGTCTGATGAGTGAGTCATGGTGTATTATTACCATCAGTTGGGGTCATGTGAGAGGCATTATCCGATGGATGATCTTAATATGGGAGAATTTGTCCCTGACATGTGTTTTTTGAGGCATTATCTTCTAGGAGAGACATTTTTTGTGTTTATAGACCAAAAAATATTCATAAAAATATTCATTAAATGTGTGTTCGACCTAAGAAGACAAGTTAGGTTTAATACCATCATTACTTTGGAATTGTGCTAGCCTAAATGCATGGATGGGGTAATGAAATTGTTGATTTCCTAAGCAAGAATACTTGGATGCAAGTTGTTAAAGAATCTAGTGATGAATGGGGGATGATGGATTATTTATAAATGAGGAATCCAATGGTTCAAGAGAGTTATATGTAGCCTTTACTTTTGACCTTAGATATGACCTAATCACTTAAGTAATTATTGAAGTGGAGCCATTTTTCTGATCCTGAATGCTTAGTCCTAAGGTAGAGCGTCTCTAGTTTACACTACTTAAAAAATTTATATCCACAGAATTATAAACCTCGTTATAGTGGTCCACGACTATAAGTTAATTTATATCCACACATCAAATTAATCCTCTAGCAGTAGGATTCGATTAATTTCATTTCCTCAAATCTATGCGGCCCCCTCTCACGATACCCATGTGACCCTTATACCTCGATGGTTCCCTTCAGGACCTCTCCTCTCCTCGATCCTCCTCCCCCGATGGGGCTTTCATGACCCATCATTCCCAACGATACCTACGTGACCATTCTTCATCCCTTTAATATACTTGTGTTCCCCTTCTTCCCTGATGGTTACCCTCATGATAGTGCCCCTCACAACGTTGCCCCTCACTACATTGCCCCTCACGACATTTCCCCTCACTGCCACTCAATGACGCAACCCACCATGAGCAGTTGTCTCCAACCCTCTTCCCACAACATTTCCACCAAAAGAGGAATACCTCACCTAACCCCACTAACACTGCTCCTAGGTGGCCCACCACCTTCTTCTCTAGTGTGCCTCCCATGTGGACACCCCACCCTCAGTGATAATCATCATCCATGATTATAACAATTTAATAAATAATATGTTGAGATGTTGATCTTCTTTAGGGTATCATATAGTAGGAATATGGTTAACGGTGATTGATTTGGGAGTTATGGTCTTGGGAGGTGATGGAAAACAATTCCATAAAGGGTTAAATCCACTTGAGGTTGGTTCAATTCATAGAATACTATATAAGATTAGCATCACTAGAAAACAACATATGAACCCCTTAGATAGATTGTTTTTTATTAAATTAGGTGAATGGATTAGCAATAGAACAATAGAGGAACTTCAATAGTTTCATTAGTTCCTTATAATTACTTAACATTAGTGATCTATATAGGCTCTTATTTATAGATTTTGTAATCTTCATTACATATATTTTTATGATTGATATGTGTCCCTTTACTTCTTATATAAAATTATGTTAAAATTCCTATAAGGGAATGAGAAACATAATAGGTTTCTTAGTGTGCATGAATAAAACTAATAGTTTCATGCATGTATTAATGAGGATACCTTAATAAGTCAATTATGAAATGATGATCCATGGAAAACTAGTGTCTTAGGCTAAAACTTGTTTTTAGTAATGATTACAAGGATGAAATAATTAAATTTATAAATTTTATGGGCCTTTATAAATTTAAAATGGTATTGTATACAATTTAACCATTTTATAAGACTTTAAAAATAAATAAGTAATACCATAAATGAATTTAGACCAGCAAATGAAATTTTCACTGTTACATGGAGATTCCAATTTCAATTTACAGGGTGTTTCCTCCAAAACATGTAATTGAAACTATGTATAATAGGGCCGCTAACATAGTGTAGATAAAATGATTTTGGCCTGAACACTGTAATGGGATGTTGGTAGTATCTCATTCATTCATATGTTTTCATCATCCAGAAATCAATATAGGAGTAGGAAGAGGGGTGTGACTTTATATAAAAAGTCTTTGTAACTATCATATTATTATACATGTGGATTATTCCATAATAAAATTATATTTGTGTCTTTTTATTGGTATTTATAGACATATTCTGCCATGAATTCCTCGATTCCTATTCCATGAGAGTGGTGATGACCATTATCTAGAGGTGGTAGGCCCTATGCTCCCAGTGCTCCATCTAGTAGTGCCACTTCATGCACTTTATTTTTTTCCAATAGTAAAAAATGATTCCCATTTTTGAGAGGGATTCGTTCATCTTATGAATACCAAACAGGGATCCATATGACCTTCACATTCTGTGGAAGAGTTTTCGTGATAGTTTTAGCAGAATCACCCACCAATATTTTTGTTGGATGGAATCCCTCATGCAACAAAGTCTTTGTAAGAGTCCATTTTGACTATATTGGTTCCCCTTGAGACACCTACAAGGAATATGGCAATGATTTATATTTACATTATTTTAGATTCTTCCAAATGATGGTGGGAGGTTATCTCCCATGAATATCATTATTAGGAAATATCTTGGGATGATTTTCAAGTAGTCATTTTGAAAATTTTATTTCTAATACACTAAGGTAATATTGGGCTATATATTTTATGAATCTTCAGTAGAGGACTATACCTTTGATTGACTATTCTTTATGATTTATGAAGCTCTAGTTCATCACACTGACATGTTTTGGAGATGTGTTGAAAAAAAAACAGTATATTTTGAGTGTTGGATCATATAAGACATTTGATTTCTCATGAATGATTTCAATTGAACAACATTTAGGAAATAGTAAATATAGCCCTTATCGCCGAGGGAAACATGATAAAAGATAATACTGTGAGATAGGATGCTTCAAAATCTTGGGAGGTAAGTGGTTTGAATAGAGTTTTGGAAAGAAAATACGAGACGACATGTGAGAGAAGAGGATACTATGATACACCCACTGATATTTGTGTGGTTCTTCAATAGTGTAGGAATCTAGGTCATAAGAACCCTCATTTTCCAGGAGAGCCTATAGAGTACGGAGGTTGCAGAAGACTGGGCCATCTATAGTACTTTGGCATAGTCTTCCCATCTGGGCCTAGTGGGACAGTATCAATAGTAACTCTTCCTTCAAGAGAGGGATCTATTGTTGCTCACTATATACATATCTAGAGTGATACCCACAATTTAGGCATAAGAGGAGGTTGTGGTTGAGGTAGCTGGGATCAAGATATATTGAACCAGCTGAGCATGCCTACTTGGGGAAGCTAGGTTGTATCTCAGGGCCATGGATCTAGACATATTTCAGAATTTCGTACTTTTACATTGGAAAAGAGATATGGGATATATATATAGGGGTGCTATTATAGTATCCTCTAGATTATTTTTTATCTTATTCAACAATGGCGCTTTACATCAATTCATATAAATGACTATTGTATAAAGACTTGATCTTGGACATTGGTACCATGGTGGGGATATGACACTTGATAATCATTCGGATATAAATTCAGTGTTTGTAGGAGTGTTTTAGGAGTTCCACCTACAGATCAGTGGTTATCATTTTCTCTTAAACCACTTCATCAGAGAGACTATTGGTTTTTACATAATTATTATGATGGATTGGTTGGTTCTTTACCATGTCAATGGAGATTTCAATCACTAGTTTGTCTCATTAAAATCCCATAGGGTGGTGGTCATATACATGAGGGTTAATAGGAAGTCCAATTTTGATGATCTAGATTAGATAATCATGGAGTGAGCAAAGTGTAAATCCACATTTCTATTATATTCTATATGACCAGAGTGTACATAAAGATGATTTACCTCTGGTGGTTGATCGCTTTAGAGACATCATCCCTAATGAATTTTCATACTATCACCCAAGAGAGAGTGACAATTTTCATTTTAAGTTATTCCAAGATATATACTTGTATCAATTTCCATGAATCCATTGATGAATAGAGGTTGATGAATCTTATTTAAGGATACATATGAATGTTCAGGAGAGTCAATATTATCATAAACTTATGACCATAGTCAGGAAATCATCACTTATAGAATGAGTGAATAGGATTGAGTTTTTTATCCGAAAGGCTTAGTTATAAGGTAGGGCATGTCCTTTGTGGATCCTTTATTGGTTCAGTCTATCATTAGAGATGAGATCCTTCTTATTCATGGGTGTTTTTTGGGTTCCTTTAGAAATGAAATATTAAATGATAGAAGAACCCCATGATTCACATTGGGAAGTACACCCAAGTTATATATGATTTACTGAGACATGCAATATAGTATTGGTGGCCTGGTATAAAAATAGAGATAAAATGTTTTCTTACACAATGTTCTACCTATCAAAAGGTGACGATATAACACCAGTGACCAAAAAAGATTTTAAATTTTTTAACCATTCTTAAATCGAAATATGATGATTTCACTGTGGATTTTTTATTTTGTTAAGAAGATCCCCTCTTGGAAGTGATGTTTTATGGGTGAACTTTGATAGGTTCATGACGGCCATTCACTTCTTACCTATCAGAGGGGATTTCTAAATGGATAAACATGGAAGATTGTATTTTTATGTCATTATACTCCAACACAAGGTCTCTCATATTATCTTCTATGTAAGGGATTTTCATTTCACATTGAGGTTATAGTATGGGTTACAGGAATCAATGGATACACAATTGATTTTATGTAAAGGCTTTCACCCTCAGACTGATGACTAGTCAAAATGGATGATATTGGTATTTGAGGACATGCCTTTTGCATTTGTTCTTGATTTTAGAGGTTCTTGGTATAAATATATTACTCCTATTATGTTTTCCTACAATAATGTCTATCATGAGACTATTACAATGTCTCCTTGTGAGGAAATATATTGTATACTGTTTCATTTAACCATGTGCTAGTTAGAGACAAAATAGGTTATGCTAATGGGACTTCATCTTGTTTAGGAATCATCAAAGTAGATAAATCTTCTAAGGAAGTGTATTGTAACTAATAAATCTAGATATAGATATTATATAGATCCCCTTCTCTAATATCCAGATATTGATGTTGTGGATCTTATTTTATTTTCTATTTCTAAGGATTCAAAGATAGGGTATGATATCACCTTATAATTAAAGTCCATTTGAAATTTTGTAGATAGTCATTCTAGTAGCCTATCAGTTGTTGTTACCTTATAGGTACGAAGAAATTCTAGATTTCTTTCTTTCCTGTCATCTTCATTGGAAATATTCAGATACATCTTGTTTTTTCATCCTGATGAGGTTGAGTTAGAGGTATATGCTTCCTTGGAAGAGCATCATATCTGTACTATATACTAGAGAAAAAGGATCTTAGAGGCAGGTTTATTCCTCTAGCATTAGTTTTATGGAATAATTTATTCATATAGGATAAGACCTCGGACTGAGAGTCTAACATACATGATCATATACTGGAGTTATTCTTAGATTATGTGATACCACACTTAAAGGGAATCACAGGGATGAGTTTATTCATGCAGGGAATCATATATGAAATAAAATTTTCAATAAGGTAAATATCATTTTATTTTCAGTTAAAACCATTTTATTTATACATATAAATGATCCCATGGGATTATGGAAGGGTTTGAGAGTGTTTGTGTCTTTTTTTGAGCCTAGGGATCTAATGTTTTGGGGGAAATAGAGGTTCATGGTTACTGATAACTATCCACCTCAAACAGTGCATCCATGTGAGGGTTGAAAACTATGTTATAATAATTAGGGAATTCCTATAGTCCTGTGGTAGGATATAATTCCTTGACGAACTTAGGTTATGGGTTCGAATCATTCTGCCTTATCTAATGTGATGGGTTTTCACCCAAGTTGCGAGT
Organism: Viscum album; assembly: GCA_963277665.1. NCBI lineage: Eukaryota > Viridiplantae > Streptophyta > Magnoliopsida > Santalales > Viscaceae > Viscum > Viscum album. The sequence goes on along the minus strand of OY728123.1, from coordinate 1,735,474,240 downwards.
TTTTATTTTTTCTAAAACTATAATATTATAACATTCGAAAAAAAATTATACTAAAATTTTTAAACCTTAAATAATGCTATCAAATTTTCAACAAAATCCATTCCAACCTTATGACTTTTCCGAAATAGTTCTTTTCAAATTAACAGTCTAAAAAAGTCTCTAAATTTCCAAAATCAATCGTAACATGAAATTACCCCAACAACATAATGTATCTCTTATTGAAAAATACCTTTATAACCTAAAAATTTTAAATGACATAATTCATTATTCCAAATTCTTAAAGAATAAGTTCGGTAGTACTATCCTTATATATCACCTTATTTTTATAACTAAAATATAATAACATAATTCATGAATACAAAAACATAATTACATTAATTATCCCACTCTGACTATAGTAACAACATAATCTAGACCTTGATCTATTTTCTTCTTCTGATCAATATTTGATTGACATTTTGGATAGTCATTTACATAATGCACCATCTATTTAAAATTATAGCATAGTACATTTGCAACTTATTTCATTCCCCTATAATCACGGGCATAATGTGCTTTCTCACAACACTTGAAACAAATTCCATTTCCTTTTAAAAAGGAAAAATGTGTTAATTTCCACAATTTTCACATGTGGAAGAATCCTTCTTTCCCTTATTCCCATTATTTTTCTCTTTCTCCACCATTCCCTTCTTACAATTCTTTCACAAAATATCATAAGACACTAAAAATTATTTCTCTATCTTGATAGCACAAGAGACTATATCTTCATATGATAATATCATTTGAGAGACCAATGAATTTTAGAGAAACGGCTTTAAACCATAAATGAAATCATGTATCTTACTCTCTAGGCTACTTTTATATCCTATAGCATGCCTTGATAACATTTCGAAATTATCTTCATTCTTTGAAACATTCTCATCCTTCTTCTGCCTCAGACACAAAAATTGTCTCCCCATATAAACTTGTTGTTCACGAGGAATGTATTATTCGATGAAATGTTCTTTAAAATCCCTTAATTCCATATTTGATAGTTCTTAATCCACCTTATAGTTTTTAATTAATGACAAACATTGATCTGTATCTCATGAGAGCCGATAAAATTCCACGAAAACTTATTCCCTTTTGTTAATCCTCAATGAAAGAAATAAATTCCCTAATGAAATTATTCATTTCTAAGCTATAAATGGATTTTTTTTCACATTGAATGTCAGAGGTCGTGGCCTCATGAAGAGGTCTAAAATTATTCCTCCACATTTTGAATCAATGTTCTCTATATAGGCCAAGTTATTGTTCATAACCAGATTTAGTTGTCCCAGTATAGTTATAAGATTCTCATTACTAGTTTAATATCCTTCTAAAACATCATTATATTTCATAGGAGAGAAATCCCTTCATGGATTATGTGCATTGATATAATTTCCATTTGTTCCACTTGTCACCATATCTAAAACATGGCATACACTAGATTAGGTTATATATCTGAATGCATAATTTTGAACTAGTGAAAAAACATAACATAAATTAATAAATATAAGAATATCTAATCTTATAATCAAAAAAATGTTTTATTTGGGAACATATTTACTCATTAATCCTTCATAATGGTATGTGAATAAAATATGATTTATCCTAACAATATACCCCAAGAGTGTTAAACCAGGTGCACATTAAGGCCAATTATAGTGTACCAGGTTTTCCCAAGTCGAGCCGATATCATGTTTTATGAGTTATACTCCTAGGTATATCTATGCCAAAACCATGTTCACTAATAATATCCAAACAGGGATGTGTTTTCTAGGAATACATACATAATCTCTACCCTACCAAAGCACTATAAAATTCTTTTATACTCATCCTCAAAGTAAATTTTTTCATTTTGTTCCCTAATCTCTGTTTTCTAAATATAGTTTCTGAGGCGATTGGTAAAATTACAAAAATACCAACTATAAGGCCCGGAACCTAGAAACTAGAATCTAGTTCATTATTTTTATAAATTGGCATTATTTCAAGGAATCAAGTCCTGAAGGTTCGACCAACTTTCCAGTCTTCGAAAATATATTAAATACAAGAACCATTCCTTAAAATTCAAAAAATAATATGCAACATAGTTCATTCCTTGAGAATTACATTTTTCTACAATCTTAACCATGCATATCAATCATAAAACACTTCTTGGAATTGTGAGAAAAAAAAAATAAAAAAGGGTGAGTTCAGATGCACAATAAGGATAAACAAATATAGCATAAGCTTTCATAAATAATCATAAACCTTTAAGGAATGGTATAAAAATAAAATACAAGCCTTTTACAAATATTATTCAACATAATATGGAATGAATAAATCAAATAATTCCATTTAAACATTCACATAGATATTTTAATAGTCAAATAATCATGTGTAATTTCATTAAATAATCCCATAATAAGGAAATGTGTAATGATAGATATTTGAATCATATAATTGAGACTACATTCCAAGAATCTAATATTATCAAGGATTCATGCCAAGACTTTAATAAATTCAAGGAATCATGCCAAGAATCTAATAAATGGGTAAGGCCTCATCAAAAACCATATATAATTAGTTTAATGAGACCTTCCAATGCATCAAGGGGCTACAGCGGGCCCTTTATGCCACTAACTAAGTCTAATACATTCCTCATATGTAAATGGTGAAACATAAACAACATAATCATTTGTATTAAAATATAGTATAAAAAATATGAATACTTCCACCATAAACCAAAAAATGGAATCTAAATAGAATATCCACTATAAAATGGATCATAAACCATTCAATAAAATATATTAAATGATATCATAAAATATCAACCTCAATTATTATTATGATCCAACGAAGGATGTTGACAATGATAAAAACTCACTAATAAAATCATTAAAAATATCTTGAGAGAAATATCCCATTTAACTTTGGAAGAATTATTTTAAAATCCACACACATATAAAAGAAAAAATTAAAAATTTATTTTTGAATCAAAGTGTCCTCTTTCAAATTGAATCTTTTTAAATTAATTATAATTTTAAAACATTCAAGTTTATAAAAATTAATCCTTAATACCATTTAAAAACATGGAAATTAATGTGAAATATTTTAGAATAATAACACTTTAATACATTAAAAATGATGTTTTAGTTAAATATACCCACAAATAAACCTTAAAAAATAATATTTGAAAATATTTTTATGAGACATGGACAAGGATGATAAATATGTCTCAGTAAATACTTACTTATAATAAATCTCAGTTAAAAAGAGAATGTGAAACTCATCCTTACCTTATACTTTCCAATAGTGTAGGGTTTTTCAACATCCTATATAATGAATATATTATGTTATTAAATTATAAAATAACCATATTCATATTTATGATATCATATAATATCCTCTTATATCGTTTTGTTGACAATATTTCAGTATAACCATTGTTTCAGGTGTTAACTGCTTCATTTTCCCATTCGTGTTTGGTCGTGTAAGTCATGTTTATTATGAATAGAAATTATTAAATATTTACCCATAATAATATTATCTTCATAACTATTATTTTCACTCATCATATAAGTTTTATAATAATCCTATAGAGGTTAATGTGGAGAATGAATCTCACAGTATTGTGGAGATTGTAGGCCGTATGTACGCATGAGCAACGATATCATTCCCTTGATTGTTAAATGGTATGTATTTGAATGGTATATTAATTATATTTAATCATAATAATGTAATAATAATTATTTATATATTTTATACTTATAATTATACCCATCCAAATGATGTAGTGTTGAATAAAAAATTACACCATTGCGTGGAGACGGTAAGCCATACGTATGCACGTATGGTGATATTTATATTCATAGGATATATAAAATTAGTAATATGGTTTTATCATAATTATAATAATATTTTACTATATATATTGAACTATATTTATTAATCTGGTATGGAAAACACATATAAAGAGGAAGTAGAGGAAAAATACAACCTTGAAAGAGGTGATAAAGCAATTACCTCTTTTTTCTGGATTCTCTTTTTAATTTGCTCGAAAAGACCCCTTAAGATGAATTTATTATCAAAGTATGTCCTCTAGGATGTAGTTATTGAATTTTGGAGAGGTAATTTTTAGGGTTTGGGGGATCCAAATTGGTTTTTATGTGTTAATTAAATAGAAGGAGAAGTGCCCTTTTATTAGTGGGTTGAAGGGCCATTTTGAAATATCTTAAAATTTTATTTTATTATAAATTGATTTTCGGATTAAAATAGATCAAATGTGATATATTTTTATTATAAGATGCTTTTGGGTCTAAATAATCACTATCAATTAATTTTAAACATTTTTAGGTCATAAAAATAACTTTATATTTGTAATTTAACCCTTAGTTTAACAGTTTAACTCTTACAATCTCTTCTTGTATTTTAACACTATAGGGATTATATAGTTACAATAAAATTACAAAAGAACTAAAATATGATCCTCTATGAAATATTTGAAATTATAAAAGTCATTTTCTAAAAATTAATTTTTTATGACTTTTATATCATTTAATAATAAAATATTTCTTTTAAAATATCATTTATGTCAATTTTAATACGATTCAATATATTCATTTTTAGAAATATCAAACAAATATGAAAAATTAAATAAAATACATCCCATATTTCATTAACATGTATGAGGTATCTATGAAATTAGTGGATATATTTGATTAAGTCAAATTATATTTTTATTAATATTTTAAATATAATTTATTTGATATTTCTATTAATGAAATAATTTATACTTCACTATTGTGACGTCATTAAGGGTAATTATTTAATCTCTAAAATTTATAAAAAAAATTATATGAGGTATTAAATTCCTTCATATTTCTAGATAATATTTAGAAATTATGTTATCTCATTTAGATCTCTATATTAAAATTATTATACTTATAATAAATGAGAGTGTGACATTTTGTCACATTCATTAAGTGTAATAATATTCAAGTCATATTCATGTCATATTCATCGAAAAGGTTCCCCTAAATGATTTAGTTTTTAACCTTAGATTATAATGGTAATATTTAGTTCTCAAAATTTATTTTCATAGGTTTTAGGTTATTTTATAATAATATTTTTATCATAAATTACCCGATTTTGTAAAGACCCGCAAATTTCAAGGAAATTTTTTTCTTAATTTTCTTTGGAATTTTACAAGAGCACAGCTTCAGACGGCACCTGATTCCGAGGCCCGGTGTGCCCGGAATCAATTTCCGAAGTTTGGCTCGGGTACGTTCAGTGAACGGACGAGTGGGTTTTTCTATCTTTTGAACCGGTGCCCGGAATCGAATTCTGAGGGCACCGATGAAATCGCAGCGCCGGTATTTGCTTAGAAACGCCTCTTCCGGAGTTGCGTTTGCTCAGGCGTGGTTTTTAAATTTTACGGCTTTAAGTCAGAAATAAAATAAAGTTTGTGCGACAACTTTATTTTATTTCACTTAAGCTGCTTGGAAGCCACTTGAAGTCACTTAAAGGCGGCTTGAACTGAGTTGAACTGGATAGGATGCTATCCAGAAATATCCTACCCTTTGGTAGGATATTTGTGCGGTGGGACCCGCACGAGCCCCGCCGTTTCTTTCGCTAAGTAACGCACCCGCGAAAACCCGTCAAAGTAACTGAAAAGTCAACCGACGCGTTTTCTTTAATTCTTAACAGACCATTTAATTGGGCGGTTTATTTCGTGAATTAAATGGGCTGTTTCTTTCGTGAATTAAATGGGTCGTTTCTTTCAAATTGATGGATCGTTTCTTAACCGGTTTCGTGTGTTGGCATGTTTATAAAATAAGACCAACCTAAAAATCCTTGGAAAGGATTTGAGAGAATCTTCGTTCCTTCATCTCCCCGCGAAGAACGCGAAGAACGCGAAGAACGCGAAGAACGCGAAGAACGCCGGCGACCGGAATTCGAGGACGCACGCCGAGAGCTGCGACGTCGACGAGATCTACCCGCGACATTCTTCGGCGACGCCTCTTCTTCCGCGGCCGACCCTCGTTCGGCAACAAAGGTGAGAATCGGATCTTTTATTTCTCCCTTTTTAAATTTCAATAACAACGGATTTAATTAATTAAATCCGTTTGTTCTTGATCCGGAGATTGGCGACGCGACGCCGGATACCGCGACGACGCGACGATCTCCTTCCTCCGCGACGAGCGATTCCGCGACGACCCCTCGTCCGACGACGACGACAAAGTAAGGGTTGATTGGATTATTTTATTTCTTTTCCCGTGTTTATTCTTTTCAAATAAAGAACCTGATCGGAACAATTTTAATCTATTTAAAATTGTTGATTTGGTTAATCCTTTTCCCTCCCGGTGACGTTTATGGCTAACGCGGAGGGTGCGGGACTAACGAACAAGACCCGGCAACCCTCCGCCGATCTTTTTTTTGTTGTGCGGATATGGCGGACGACGACGAACCGCGCGGCAGGGGCGATCCGTTGATCCCGCAGTGAAGGTCGGCATCCGGGAGGGGCAACGGCGCAGACGGGAGGCAAATCGGGCCACCGGAGCATCTCCGGCGGCCCGCGGAAGGCGGCGGCGGCGCGGGTCGCCGGCGCGGCGGCGCCGGCGACCGGAGGCGGCGGCGCCCGGCGCGCCGCCGTGGAGGAAGCCCGCCGCGGCTGAAGCCGCGGCGGCAACGGCGGCCGGTTCCGCGGCCGCGCGGAACCAGGACGGACGCGGCGGCCCGGCCGCGTCCGCGTGACAGGCGGCCCCCCGCGGGGCTGCGGTTTCCCTCAAGCCACGGGTTCAACCCGCGGCGGCGGCGGCTCCCTCGGCCGCTCGGCCGAGGCCGAGCCGGCCGGTCCGGTCGGCCGGGCCGCGCCCAGGCCGGACCGGACCCGGCCGAGCCGGTTCGGGCCGGTTCGGGTCGGCCCGGTTCGGGCCGACCCGGTTCGGCCGACCCCAGGGGGGGTTCGGGCCGGGTCGCCCCGGGCCCAGTACCCCCGTTTCGGGCCCTCTACGGTCTTTCGCCCATATCTTGGGCCTGGGACCTCCGATTGACGAACCGTCAGCGGCTACGCGATCCTTGGATCGAGACGGTCATTTCGGTATATTATACTCAAGGTTTCGGAAGACTTTGGGTTCGGCCGGGTTGGTTCGTACACGAAACCAACCGGGCCCTCGGAGCGGAAACGCTCATAACTTGAGCTACGGACGTCCGAACGACGTACCGTCAGCTGTGGTAGTTTCCTCTAAGTGAGACGGAACTTTTGGCATACTCCGCCCGAGGATCGGATACAGGCGGAGTACGGTCGGGTCGGTTTTGCCCTAAAAACCAACCGGGCCCCTGGGACGAAAATGCCAATAACTCTCAGACCGGGCGTCCGATTGACGCGCCGTCTGTCGCGTTGAGATCCTGTTGTCGATACGGAACTTTTGGATACATCAACTTCGGACTACGTGTCAGTTGATTTATCAGCCTCTCGGCTCGTGGAGCGGACCCTCCTAAACGAGCTCGCTATGTGCGGGAACCCTAGCGCTGGCTGTGACTTCGACGACAGAGCAGAGATCCTCCGTGGACTGGGACGACGACAGAGCAGAGATCCTCCGTGGACTGCGACGACGACAGAGCAGAGATCCTTCGTGGACTGCGGCGGCGACTGTGCAGAGATCCTCAGTGGACTGCGTCGACTACTGCACTCAGCGATCCCATGTGGATCAGTGCCTTCAGGTTCTGTGTGAGCCCGATCCTACGTGGGTCCTTACTACCGGTTCTATGTGAGCCACTGCCTACAGGTTCTGTGTGAGCCCGATCCTACGTGGGTCTTCTGCGGGGGTTAGTACCTATCGATCCTTCGTGGGTCCGACGACTTAGACGGATCAGTGATCGTCCTTGACGTCATCTGAAAAAGTATACCTGGTTGAGCTGAATCTTATGTTACTCTCCTTTGTGGATTGTGTTGAACCATCCTTTGTGGATTTACTGTTTACTCTCCTTGTGGATTTGAGTCTTGCTTTCCTTTGTGGATTGAGTTGTTCTTGAGCTCGTGAGCAGGGCTAGAAGTGGGGACTTAGGTATATGTATGGGCATATACCTAAGTCAAGTCAGATGTTACTTCGTGATTGCATCTTTCTTTTGTGCTATATCCTTTGTGGATTTCGGGAGACCTTCGGGGGTCTCGGGGTCCTTACTGAGTAGCTTGTACTCACCCCTGCACGGGCTATGCCCGCACCTTGTTGTGTTGGTTGCAGACGACGGACAGCGCTGATCACGGTTGGGGCGTGGAGCAGGACGGTACCTGGAGGTGGACCACTGGTCGGGACGTACTCGGAGCGGACGTGGGACCCGAGGAGCCTGGAGGCTATCTGTACCCACCCTTCAGGTGGGATTGCCAGTGGACGACACGAGGCCGCCGTCTTTTCTTCAGTTGCTGTACTTTACTTTTCAGTTGTACTTTACAGTTGGGCTTGTATTTCCGGCCCCTTTTCTTTTCTGCACTTTACTTTCCGCTTGCTGACTCTGTGTGGTTGTTACTCATAAAGGCAATGCCTTCCCTGTTTACTGGGATTTTACGCCTTGGTGCTAGTCGCCAGCCCCTGGCCTATGGAAGGCGGGCTTGGGGTAGTCACGGCACGGGCCCCGAGGACGGGTCGTGACAAATTGGTATCAGAGGTGGTCGGTTCTACCGCGGACTCTGATCGTCCTTTCTTTCTATGTGAAGCAATAGTGTTTAGTGTATTGAGTATGGTTATCAGTTCAGGGAGCCCAGTGTTGGTGCGGCGGCCGACGTATCCGTACACCAGGACCCTGACTCCTGATTTCCGACTTAATGCATGAAAACATTGATTGCGTGTGTGTTTCGAGTTTTCTTTGTGATTACTTGTGTCAGCTCACCGGGTATACTGATCTTCTTTATGAAAGTCTCAAGTTTTTCTTGCGATTACTTGTGCCAGCTCACCAGGTATACTGTTCTGACTGTGGTGCTCTTGTTCTCCTTTTCAGGATGGCCCCGCGACGACAGCCAGCTAGGGTTCCGAGTGTAGGGCGCGACGGCAGCCCACCGAGCGACGAGGCCTCGATGCAGGGCCCTTTGCCAGCAGTGGCACCGGCGGTAGCTTTACCCGCCGAGCCACCGATGCTACCAGTACCAGACGCTGACGATGCACGTCGCCTCAGGGCACTGCATGAGTTTCAGAGCCAGCGACCGCCCAGGTTTCGCGGTGAGGCGGACCCCCAGGCCACCGAGGACTGGCTAGAGGCGGTGGTACGGACCTTTCGGCTAGTGAGGACACCAGCGGATCTCATGGTGATTCTCGCAGCGAGCCTCCTGCAGGCGGCGGCAGGACGATGGTGGAGCCCGATGCTCCAGGTTCACGATGAGGCATCCTTGCTCTGGGCGGACTTCGAGAGCCTCTTCCGCTCTGAGTTCGTCCCGGCCACCCTCCGAGCGGTGCGTATCCAGGAGCTTCTCCAGCTGCGCCAGGGCAGCATGACGGTCGCTCAGTACGCGACGAGGTTCACGGACCTATCTCGCTACTCGACCGACATGGTACGGGACCCCTTCTTCCGGGCCCGGACCTTCGAGCAGGGCTTGCGACAGGAGATTCGGGCGTCGCTGATCTCCCTCAGCATTCCGACCCAGGCGGGAGTGCTGGAGCGAGCCCTCCTGATCGAGAGCTTCCTGGCATAGCCTTCTTCAGCGGCGAGACCTAGCGCAGGGCGGTAGGTAGCTGAGTCTTCGGCAGCAGGTAGCCGACGGATGACTCACGGGTCCAGGCAGACCAGACCCCCCTCGCAGACGGCCTCAGGACACCGGCTCAGCGGTACGAGGCACACAGCGGAGTGCCAGCCTTTCGAGAGGCAGGCTGTGCTACTCTTGCGGCGGGCAGGGTCACATGGCTCGTGACTGCCCGACTCGCCGATCAGAGGAGCAGCAGACGGTGGAGGGGCCACCCAGGCAGAGGCAGAGGGTCGACCGTGGCGGTCCGCAGGGAGGAGGCGGACGAGGCCGAGGAGCTGGCCGAGCAGCGGGTGGTGGGCGACGCTTCCAGGCTCTACCCCCACCACCACCAGGAGGGCCACCTCGACCACAGGGAGCTGGCGGGCAGGGACAGGCCCAGCTCCAGGCAGTGGAGGCCTACGACCCCGACATGCCAGAGATGGTTCGAGGTACGATCTGTGTCTATTCCACCCTTGCTGCAGTACTTATAGACACAGGAGCGAGTCACTCTTTCATAGCCTCTGCCCTTGTTCGGAGCTCGGAGATTCCGACTGAGCCGTTGGCTCGATCCTTACGGCTATAGACTCCTACGGGAGCAGACTCGACGATTACGCACTGGTGCCGGCGGTGTGAGCTTACTCTAGGAGGCGAGAGCTTCGGCTGGGATCTCCTTGTAGCGGCGTCGAGGCCTTACGACGTCATCTTGGGCATGGATTGGCTATCCACGGTTCATGCCCAGATCGACTGTTTTAGGCGCAAGGTGCGATGTGTTCGTACCGACGGGAGCAGGTTTACCTTCACCGGCGAGAAGGGAACCTTTGCAGCACAGGATGGACTTCCGCAGAGGAGAGTGCAGCCTATCTCTCATCAGTTGGCTAGCCTCATCCTAGGAGCAGTGGACGTGCGGAGTCCGGCTTTTCCTGCAGTGGTGGACCAGTACGTGGACGTCTTTCCCGACGACGTTCCAGGGCTACCTCCTCGTAGAGAGGTAGACTTTTACATCGACTTGTACCCCGGGACAGCCCCGATATCTACTCCAGCATATCGGATGGCCCCCGCCGAGCTTCGAGAGCTGCGGGTACAGTTGGAGGACTTGCAGAGCAAGGGGTTTATCCGACCCAGTGTTTCACCCTGGGCTTCCCCGATTTTGTTCGCCAAGAAGGCGGACGGGAGCTTGCGACTGTGTGTCGACTATCGTCGCCTGAACCAAGTGACAGTGAGGAACAAGTATCCGCTGCCACGGATTGATGACCTCTTCGATCAGCTCAAGGGAGCGCGGTGGTTCTCGAAGATAGACCTCCGGTCAGGCTATCATCAGCTCAGAGTTCGAGACGAGGACGTGCAGAAGACGGCCTTCAGGTGTCGGTATGGCCATTATGAGTTCTTGGTTATGCCGTTCGGCGTAACCAATGCTCCAGCAGTGTTCATGAGCCTCATGAACAGGATCTTCCAGCCATACCTCGACCGATTTGTCGTTGTCTTCATTGACGACATTTTGGTATACTCGACGACTGAGGAGGAGCATGCCTACCATCTGCGAGTTGTGCTAGACACACTCTGAGAGCACCAGCTTTATGGCAAGCTCTCAAAATGCCAGTTCTGGTTACGTGAGGTCCATTTCTTGGGACACGTCATCTCTGAGGTGGGAGTTGCAGTGGATCCCGCGAAGATCGAGGCAGTGCTAGCTTGGGAGCCACCCAAGAGCGTGACAGAGGTGCGGAGCTTCTTGGGCCTAGCCGGATACTATCGGAGATTCGTGCCAGACTTCTCCAGAGTTGCGGAACCACTCTCAGCTTTGACAAAGAAGGGGAAACCCTTCGTGTGGTCAGACAGATGTCAGCAGAGCTTCCAGGAGCTGAGACAGAGATTGACCAGCGCACCTATCTTGAGGTTGCCTGAGGAGGGAGTTGGGTACGTAGTTTACTGCGATGCATCAGGGACTGGACTCGGGTGCGTCCTGATGCAGGAGCGGGCCGTGATCGCCTACGGATCACGTCAGTTGAGGCCGCATGAGCAGAACTACGCCACTCATGACCTGGAGTTAGCAGCAGTGGTCTTCGCTCTGAAGTCGTGGCGGCACTATCTGATGGGCGAGCGCTTCACGGTCTTTTCTGACCACCAGAGTCTCAGGTATATCTTCTCTCAGAAGGACCTGAACCTGAGACAGCGGAGATGGCTTGAGTTCCTCCAGGACTATGACTTTGAGATAGTCTATACTCCTGGGAAGGGGAACGTGGTAGCCGATGCCCTCAGCAGGAGGACGGGCATTCAGCTGCTTGAGGAGGCGACGGAGCAGCTAGCCTCCTTGCAGATATCCTTCGTGGATAGAGACGGAGCAGCCTTTCTTCAGTCTCTCACAGTCTCTCCTCCACTTCTACAGCGGGTTAGAGAGGCTCAGCGTGGGGACGCTGACTGTGAGACCCGGCGTGCACTGATATCCTCAGGTCAGGCGCCTGATGGTTTCTCCCTTGGAGCAGAGCACGACATCCTTTTCAGAGGGCGTACCTTCGTACCAGTCGCTTTACGAGAGGAGGTGCTGAGAGAGTTTCACACTTCTCCCTTGGCGGTACATCCCGGAGTGGCGAAAATGTACCAGGATCTCAGACGACAGCACTGGTGGCCGGGCATGAAGAAAGCTGTGGCAGAGTTCGTTTCACGATGCCTCACCTGCCAGCAGGTGAAGGCAGAGCATCAGGTACCAGAAGGTTTGGTACAGCCCTTGGAGGTCCCGGAGTGGATGTGGGATAGCATATCTATGGACTTCGTGACTGGACTTCCACGTACTTCCAGAGGTCACGACTCCATTTGGGTGATTGTCGACCGACTCACCAAGTCGGCACACTTCTTACCCATCAGAGAGCAGGGCTCAGTGGAGAGCTTGGGACGTCTTTACGTCCAGGAGATCGTACGGCTTCACGGTGTGCCATCATCTATCGTCTCCGATCGAGATGCTCGTTTCACTTCCCGGCTCTGGAAGGGGTTGCAGGAGGCGTTCGGGACGCGGCTCCATCTGAGCACAGCCTTCCACCCTCAGACGGATGGTCAGACGGAGAGGACCATACAGACACTCGAGGACATGCTCCGTGCATGTGTTCTCGACTTTGGTCGCAGCTGGGAGGACCACCTACCCTTGGTGGAGTTTGCGTACAACAACAGCTACCACTCCACCATCGGGATGGCACCTTACGAGGCGTTGTACGGCAGACCCTGCAGATCACCGTTGTGCTGGACAGACCCTGGGGAGTCAGCACTCGTGGGACCAGAGATGGCCCGAGCCACGACAGAGAAGGTCCAGATCATCCAGGAGAGGATGAGGACAACTCAGAGCCGGCAGAAGTCATATGCTGACAGGAGGCGGAGGCCACTAGAGTTCGAGGATGGCGACCACGTCTTTTTGCGTGTCTCACCTCGACGTGGTTTACGGAGATTTGGCCGAGGCGGCAAGTTGTCTCCACGCTTCATCGGGCCTTTCCAGGTCCTCAGCAGGATAGGAGAGGTGGCTTATCGCCTGGCTCTACCACCTCAGTTGCACCGGGTGCACGACGTCTTCCACGTGTCTCAGCTGAGGAGATACGTGCACGACCCGACGCACATCATCGACTTTGGGGAGCTGGACGTGGACGATGGGGCGACTTTTGCGGAGGTTCCAGTGGAGATCGAGGATCGACAGGAGCGGGTCCTACATGGGTGGTCGATTCCTCTTGTGCGCGTCAGATGGCAGCACGGGAACCTCCAGGAGAGCACTTGGGAGCGGGAGGCTCAGATGCGTGCTCAGTACCCCCATTTGTTCCCCTAGTTTTTGATGTATCTTTACGGGGACGTAAAGCCCTGAGGTGGGAGTAATGTAAAGACCCTCAAATTTCAAGGAAATTTTTTTCTTAATTTTCTTTAGAATTTTACAAGAGCGCAGCTTCAGACGGCACCTGATTCCGAGGCCCAGTGTGCCCGGAATCAATTTCCGAAGTTTGGCTCGGGTACGTTCAGTGAACGGACGAGCGGGTTTTTCTATCTTTTGAACCGGTGCCCGGAATCGAATTCTGAGGGCACCGATGAAATCGCAGCGCCGGTATTTGCTTAGAAACGCCTCTTCCGGAGTTGCGTTTGCTCAGGCGTGGTTTTTAAATTTTACGGCTTTAAGTCAGAAATAAAATAAAGTTTGTGCGACAACTTTATTTTATTTCACTTAAGCTGCTTGGAAGCCACTTGAAGTCACTTAAAGGCGGCTTGAACTGAGTTGAATTGGATAGGATGCTATCCAGAAATATCCTACCCCTTGGTAGGATATTTGTGCGGTGGGACCCGCACGAGCCCCGCCGTTTCTTTCGCTAAGTAACGCACCCGCGAAAACCCGTCAAAGTAACTGAAAAGTCAACCGACGCGTTTTCTTTAATTCTTAACAGACCATTTAATTGGGCGGTTTATTTCGTGAATTAAATGGGCTGTTTCTTTCGTGAATTAAATGGGTCGTTTCTTTCGAATTGATGGATCGTTTCTTAACCGGTTTCGTGTGTTGGCATGTTTATAAAATAAGACCAACCTAAAAATCCTTGGAAAGGATTTGAGAGAATCTTCGTTCCTTCATCTCCCCGCGAAAACGCGAAGAACGCGAAGAACGCGAAGAACGCGAAGAACGCGAAGAACGCCGGCGACCGGAATTCGACGACGCACGCCGAGAGCTGCGACGTCGACGAGATCTACCCGCGACATTCTTCGGCGACGCCTCTTCTTCCGCGGCCGACCCTCGTTCGGCAACAAAGGTGAGAATCGGATCTTTTATTTCTCCCTTTTTAAATTTCAATAACAACGGATTTAATTAATTAAATCCGTTTGTTCTTGATCCGGAGATTGGCGACGCGACGCCGGATACCGCGATGACGCGACGATCTCCTTCTTCCGCGACGAGCGATTCCGCGACGACCCCTCGTCCGACGACGACGACAAAGTAAGGGTTGATTGGATTATTTTATTTCTTTTCCCGTGTTTATTCTTTTCAAATAAAGAACCCGATCGGAACAATTTTAATCTATTTAAAATTGTTGATTTGGTTAATCCTTTTCCCTCCCGGTGACGTTTATGGCTAACGCGGAGGGTGCGGGACTAACAAACAAGACCCGGCAACCCTCCGCCGATCTTTTTTTGTTGTGCGGATATGGCGGACGACGACGAACCGCGCGGCAGGGGCGATCCGTTGATCCCGCAGTGAAGGTCGGCATTCGGGAGGGGCAACGGCGCAGACGGGAGGCAAATCGGGCCACCGGAGCATCTCCGGCGGCCCGCGGAAGGCGGTGGCGGCGCGGGTCGCCGGCGCGGCGGCGCCGGCGACCGGAGGCGGCGGCGCCCGGCGCGCCGCCGTGGAGGAAGCCCGCCGCGGCTGAAGCCGCGGCGGCAACGGCGGCCGGTTCCGCGGCCGCGCGGAACCGGGACGGACGCGGCGGCCCGGCCGCGTCCGCGTGACAGGCGGCCCCCCGCGGGGCTGCGGTTTCCCTCAAGCCGCGGGTTCAACCCGCGGCGGCGGCGGCTCCCTCGGCCGCTCGGCCGAGGCCGAGCCGGCCGGTCCGGTCGGCCGGGCCGCGCCCAGGCCGGACCGGACCCGGCCGAGCCGGTTCGGGCCGGTTCGGGTCGGCCCGGTTCGGGCCGACCCCAGGGGGGGTTCGGGCCGGGTCGCCCCGGGCCCAGTACCCCCGTTTCGGGCCCTCTACGGTCTTTCGCCCATATCTTGGGCCTGGGACCTCCGATTGACGAACCGTCAGCGGCTACGCGATCCTTGGATCGAGAAGGTCATTTCGGTATATTATACTCAAGGTTTCGGAAGACTTTGGGTTCGGCCGGGTTGGTTCGTACACGAAACCAACCGGGCCCTCGGAGCGGAAACGCTCATAACTTGAGCTACGGACGTCCGAACGACGTACCGTCAGCTGTGGTAGTTTCCTCTAAGTGAGACGGAACTTTTGGCATACTCCGCCCGAGGATCGGATACAGGCGGAGTACGGTCGGGTCGGTTTTGCCCTAAAAACCAACCGGGCCCCTGGGACGAAAATGCCAATAACTCTCAGACCGGGCGTCCGATTGACGCGCCGTCTGTCGCGTTGAGATCCTGTTGTCGATACGGAACTTTTGGATACATCAACTTCGGACTACGTGTCAGTTGATGTATCAGCCTCTCGGCTCGTGGAGCGGACCCTCCTAAACGAGCTCGCTATGTGCGGGAACCCTAGCGCTGGCTGTGACTTCGACGACAGAGCAGAGATCCTCCGTGGACTGCGACGACGACAGAGCAGAGATCCTCCGTGGTCTGCGACGACGACAGAGCAGAGATCCTTCGTGGACTGCGGCGGTGACTGTGCAGAGATCCTCAGTGGACTGCGTCGACTACTGCACTCAGCGATCCCATGTGGATCAGTGCCTTCAGGTTCTGTGTGAGCCCGATCCTACGTGGGTCCTTACTACCGGTTCTGTGTGAGCCACTGCCTACAGGTTCTGTGTGAGCCCGATCCTACGTGGGTCTTCTGCAGGGGTTAGTACCTATCGATCCTTCGTGGGTCCGACGACTTAGACGGATCAGTGATCGTCCTTGACGTCATCTGAAAAAGTATACCTGGTTGAGCTGAATCTTATGTTACTCTCCTTTGTGGATTGTGTTGAACCATCCTTTGTGGATTTACTGTTTACTCTCCTTGTGGATTTGAGTCTTGCTTTCCTTTGTGGATTGAGTTGTTCTTGAGCTCGTGAGCAGGGCTAGAAGTGGGGACTTAGGTATATGTATGGGCATATACCTAAGTCAAGTCAGATGTTACTTCGTGATTGCATCTTTCTTTTGTGCTATATCCTTTGTGGATTTCGGGAGACCTTCGGGGGTCTCGGGGTCCTTACTGAGTAGCTTGTACTCACCCCTGCACGGGCTATGCCCGCACCTTGTTGTGTTGGTTGCAGACGACGGACAGCGCTGATCACGGTTGGGGCGTGGAGCAGGACGGTACCTGGAGGTGGACCACTGGTCGGGACGTACTCGGAGCGGACGTGGGACCCGAGGAGCCTGGAGGCTATCTGTACCCACCCTTCAGGTGGGATTGCCAGTGGACGACACGAGGCCGCCGTCTTTTCTTCAGTTGCTGTACTTTACTTTTCAGTTGTACTTTACAGTTGGGCTTGTATTTCCGGCCCCTTTTCTTTTCTGCACTTTACTTTCCGCTTGCTGACTCTGTGTGGTTGTTACTTATAAAGGCAATGCCTTCCCTGTTTACTGGGATTTTACGCCTTGGTGCTAGTCGCCAGCCCCTGGCCTATGGAAGGCGGGCTTGGGGTAGTCACGACACGGGCCCCGAGGACGGGTCGTGACAGATTTACCCTTAACCAAGGTAATTAAAAAATTACTAAAGTTACTATTCATAATACCCCAGAATAAAAAGAATAAACTTATATAATTTGAAACCACTGATTCAAAATATGTAATTAATTTTTAAAAATTCAAAACATATTAATCTTAGTAATTAATTTAAAATTAATCCTTAATGACAAAACGAGAAAACAATTTTATTAAATTAAAACCATCTAAAGATTGGCATATGTGAATATTAAATTTTGATGTGAAAATAACTCCAATGACCTACATTAAATTAAATGAAAAAATAATAATCTCCTTATACTTTAAAAAAAATTGAAAGGATAATATAAAAAAAATATATGAAAAATAAGTTTTAAATTAATATGCTGTATATTTAATTATTAATTAAAATATACATGTTATTTAAAAAACACCAAAAATTTATCCAAAATACACTTTGATGTAAATATTCAAAATAATAAGTATATTTTGTGAAATTTAATATATAAAAGTGTCCAATATTGAATTTAAAATGGGTTCTCCACTAAAAGGCAACCAAACTGCATTTTTTAAAATAATTATTTTATTTGAAAAATTGAATTTATTCTAATATCATGTCATGTATTATGAATGTTACAATTATATATAAAATTATAAATGCTGTCAATAATATTCATAATTTATAATTTAGTGGCTATATTATATTAAATAATTATATTTTTATTAATATGTTATTTTTTGGTAAAATTGGGCCTTGTGTGTGATGGATGCCAACTCATTGTTATGTGTAATCTTAACAAGGTGTTGAGTAAAAAAATAGAAAAAATAAATAAATTTATTTATAAATGAGAATATCATAAAGTCTCAGGGTGTTACATCAATGTGATAATCATTTTTGTATTCTTAAATTTACCTAATGTTTGTAAATATTATTTTATGTATCTAACTAAATGGGCCATATATTGTGAGCCACCAAGGATAGTAATCAAACAAACTAAGGTGGCCTAAGAGTTCAACCTCATGAGATGACATTATTTTGGAATCCCCCAAAGAGGTTGAGGTGTGATGGGCCATGTATATGCCTATGGATATGAGGACTGTGTATAAGGCTCTCTAGTTCATGAACAATTTGCGTATAGTAAGAATGTTTGGCGATGGACCATGAGTGAGAGTGATGGGTTATTGTGTTCAAACCTTACTGATAGCTCGAGGTGGGATCATTGAAACTTTGTTGTTATATCTCTCGATCACTACATCTTGTAACTGATGTTGGATGTGATTCTAGTTTAACTATTTATCCAATTTATAAAGCCCACATAGATCTTTGTCCATCCAATCAGAGCCATGTTATCTGTATGATATCATTTAATCTCCAAACTCTTATTTTATTCTCCTATGCTAATCATTTTCTAATTATATCATATTCTTCCTCACCCATGTCATTCAAATTTTTTATTCTCCTGGCCCATTATTCTCCCTGCATTCAAACTAAAACCAACTCTCAAAATAGAAACATCAAGGTTTGACACTGGTACAGGATCAACCTATATGTGATTTCAAAGGTTATTCACTACTCCTTGTACACTGGTAAAAGTGGTGATAACCACATCGATAACATATACTATTCATCCAACATTATCACTTAGTTAACCTATAGATCGCCTTCTACTAGTATATCATTGCAATGGTTTCATATTGTCTTCATCAATGACATTGTAAGATATTGTTTTTTCTTTTTAGTAATTTTCCATTATGGTATAGTGTTTCCTTGAATCACCTATACATGTTAGATCACTGGTGGACCATTACAGTAATCAGCAGTTTTTCTAGACCGACATATCACAAACACCAGTAAATTCAACATCAAATAATAGATTTAACCCCAATGGTAGATCATTCGTCCAAAAATAGTTCATTTTCCAAATAATAGATTATATATCTATCAGTAAACGATTTTATCAACCACTCTCTATTTCAATGATAGGTATTTTTCAAAAATGGTATATCAACTATCCATAATTAGCTTATGTTTGTATTATCTCATTACATCTGTTCTTCAGTGTACCATCTCCTTACATGACTGTAGTGGTTTGGGTCTTCACTAGTAGATAACCTAATTGTACATAAATATAACATTAGAAATAACCAAGTATGTCACCATCAAGGGCATATATCTTCATCACTAGTAGATCATTTCATGGATGGTAATTCATTTTAGTTTCATTGATAGACCTTTTTCTATTTTCCAAGTGGTTTTACCTTAGCCTTCCTCATAATGGATTTTATTTCATTTCTTCTCATCAGCTGTTGGATTTTTTCATTACTTCCTTATTTTTAACAATATATTGTTTTTTTGTTTTGATAGTGGTAAATCATATTTATATCAAAGACATATTAATGTACTATTGGATTCGAATATTAGATCAATCCACCCCTGGATATCAATTGTAGATCAATCCACCATTGGACACTAATGGTATATTGTCATGCAATGGTGGATCTACACCACTGGTAGGTCAATCTATAACTTGGTTTTTCAATCCACCATTAATTCAAAATATTTTTTATAAAATTATTAATTTTTTTTACTTTTTTCTATTTTTAATAATATTTTTTTAAATTTTTTATTATATTTGTTGAAATATAGTTGTATGTAGTGTAGAAATTAATTGTATAATTTATTTTATATATATTAATTTAGGAAGTTGTAGTTTTTTCAATGCTCTATTTTATATAATTTTAGAGTCTTGATAATATAAAATATTATTCAATTTTCACCTTTTTTATAAGTATGAATTGTATAAATTTGTTATACTTAGTGTTTTAATGATTTTATTTATAAAATTCATGAAGCATTAAAAGAGAATGATTGTACTCTATTTTTCATCATGACATTTAGAAACAAAGGTAATTCAATTATTATTATTTTTATACATTATGTTTTTTCATGTAGTTATTATAAATGAAAACACTCCTAGATGGTCATTTTCTTAACAATCAGAGAGAAAAATATCAAGGAATAAATACAATTCTAGTGCACATAATTTGATAGATTCTTTTGTGATAAAATTTTGAAACCTTCTTGGATACTCTCATTCATTCAGGAAACCTATGATACTATTGTACTCTAATTTTGATCATAGAAGAACGTATACATTCAATATTCTTCCCATAATGTGATCAATGATCAATGAGATTTTACATATTTGAGATTTTATATCATCTACTAGTTTCTCTATTGTTCTTATTTTAATATATAGTCTTTCTTATTATATTTTTAATTATTTGCGTTAGGTTTATGCTTTTACTAGTAAAACTAAACTTATTCATTTTCTGGTTATTCCACCATAAAAAAATGAATTTTTGGTTCTGACTCTCGATCAAAATTCAATTCATAGTCTATGATTTGGACTCCTAAAAAAGACTAGGTTGTTCTATCAGGTTATTGTAAAAGGTAGTGTCTAAAATAAGGATCTCACAACTCTAAATGTGTGGTTCTTAGTGGGTACCAATAATCTCCAAGAGTAGAGAAGTCTGAGAAGTGTACTAATATAATTTTCATTCAAACCACTATAAATAATTGTGTTCTCTCATTTTATTTCCACTACACCTCATTGCTAGAACACCTCAATCACCGTAGATCATTATATAATGAACTCTTATTATTATATCATTAATCATTTAAAACAAATATTCACCCCACCCCTCTAGTCATTATTTTCCTCACTATCAATCAATAAGTATTGTACTCCATAGTATATATTGTTTATGTTAGTATACTCTCATTTTCTTCATTCTTGAATAGGTGTATGCGGCCTTTATAGCTTTGATGAATTGGGTTTCCCACCCATATCATGATTTAATTGTGGAAGTTTTCATGGATGATATCTTGGTGTATTATCATACTCTACATTACCATGTCAACGATATTGAGATTGTATTGGATATGTGGAGAATGTACCATATCTATTATAATGTTAGAAAATGACACTTTTAGATTAACAAATTTCACTTATTGGGTCACATTATCTCAGACACATGAGTATCATATGACCCTAAGAAGGTGAGCGCTCTAGTATCATGAAAGTAGCCTAGGAACGTCTTGCATATAAGGGGTTTATTGGTGTGTGTTTTTACTATGGATTCTTTATTCAGGACTTATCAATCCTATCTCCACCTCTTATGGGCATGACTAAGAGTGGCGTGATGTTCATATGGTCAGATGCTTGTGAGACTTCCTTTCAAGAGATAAAAGGCTTACTGACTTTTTCACCCATTGTAAACCGGCAAAAGTCAGGATGAGTCTCCACCATTTAATTTTATGTATTAGGCATCAAGATAGGATATTTTTTAATGTCTTATGAGTGATTCATGGTGTATTATTACCATCAGTTGGGGTCATGTGAGAGGCATTATCCGATGGATGATCTTAATATGGGAGAATTTGTCCCTGACATGTGTTTTTTGAGGCATTATCATCTAGGAGAGACATTTTTTGTGTTTATAGACCAAAAAATAATCATAAAAATATTCATTAAATGTGTGTTCGACCTAAGAAGACAAGTTAGGTTTAATACCATCATTACTTTGGAATTGTGCTAGCCTAAATGCATGGATGGGGTAATGAAATTGTTGATTCCCTAAGCAAGAATACTTGGATGCAAGTTGTTAAAGAATCTAGTGATGAATGGGGGATGATGGATTATTTATAAATGAGGAATCCAATGGTTCAAGAGAGTTATATGTAGCCTTTACTTTTGACCATAGATATGACCTAATCACTTAAGTAATTATTGAAGTGGAGCCATTTTTCTGATCCTGAATGCTTAGTCCTAAGGTAGAGCATCTCTAGTTTACACTACTTAAAAAATTTATATCCACAGAATTATAAACCTCGTTATAGTGGTCCACGACTATAAGTTAATTTATATCCACACATAAAATTAATCCTCTAGCAGTAGTATTCAATTAATTTCATTTCCTCAAATCTATGCGGCCCCCTCTCACGATACCCATGTGACCCTTATACCTCGATGGTTCCCTTCAGGACCTCTCCTCTCATCGATCCTCCTCCCCCGATGGGGCTTGCATGACCCATCATTCCCAACGATACCTACGTGACCATTCTTCATCCCTTTAATATACTTGTGTTCCCCTTCTTCCCTGATGGTTACCCTCATGATAGTGCCCCTCACAACGTTGCCCCTCACTACATTGCCCCTCACGACATTTCCCCTCACTGCCACTGAATGACGCAACCCACCATGAGCAGTTGTCTCCAACCCTCTTCCCACATCATTTCCACCAAAAGAGGAATACCTCACCTAACCCCACTAACACTGCTCCTAGGTGGCCCACCACCTTCTTCTCTGGTGTGCCTCCCATGTGGACACCCCACCCTCAGTGATAATCATCATCCATGATTATAACTATTTAATAAATAATATGTTGAGATGTTGATCTTCTTTAGGGTATCATATAGTAGGAATATGGTTAACGGTGATTGATTTGGGAGTTATGGTATTGGGAGGTGATGGAAAACAATTCCATAAAGGGTTAAATCCACTTGAGGTTGGTTCAATTCATAGAATACTATATAATATTAGCATCACTAGAAAACAACATATGAACCCCTTAGATAGATTTTTTTTATTAAATTAGGTGAATGGATTAGCAATAGAACAATAGAGGAACTTCAATAGTTTCATTAGTTCCTTATAATTACTTAACATTAGTGATCTATATAGGCTCTTATTTATAGATTTTGTAATCTTCATGTATCATGTAACACCCCAAGATTTCATAGTGTGTTATTTCTTCAAAATAATTCAATAACTTGCACTACACGCAACACCGAGTTCAATCACACCATGACTTACAAAAAAAAAATCCATTCAAAAGAGATTATGAATAGTATTATCTAAATTTTAAACTTTATATAATCCTTATAATTTTAGAATCCATATTATGAGTTTCTTAGATATAATGGAAGAACAAATTCATTTTCAGTATTGCACTTTTATCAACTTTTAATAGTGAACCATTTTTAAATACAATATTTTAAACATTTTGAATAAATGGGGACATCAAAATTTTAAAATGAAACATCCCAAGCTTCCACGGTACGCTTTCATTGAATAATACAGTAGTGTGTGTTGTACGCAACCTTGAGTTTTAACACACACCACAACCAATCAAACAAGCCGTTATGAATAGTAATACCTACTTTTCGAAATTATATATATTTTATATTTTAAAATGGACTTCATTTCTGGATTCAGAATATCGAATTTAGCCTAAGGTGAAATTTTGGTACATTTCGGATAACTTTCATATTTTGATGAATAGTGAAAATTACTAAATTTTAATTAAAAACAACTTTTTTAATCAAAATAATTAATAGTGATAAATTATGAATTTGAGTGGTTTTAAAGTATAATTAGAATATAGTTTTACCATTTAATATAATTTTGGTCATTGGACATAATTTTACAATTAAACCGGACATAAACAAGTGTCAATCTTTTGATAGTTATTATCTCTTAAAAACACGCTTTTTGTTTTGACAGTGGAAATTAATTTTAAATTAATTTCTGCCACTTCTGTGTTTTGAATTTAGAAAAATGGATTCCATATTTGGAATCAGGATGTTCAAATTGTGTAAATAGGTAACTTTTATTTTTAGATATTTTGAAAAATTACTGCGGTAAATATTTTATTTACCATGGTTAAGGGTAAATCCGGTAAATAAGGGTTAAACAAATTATATTATAATAATACTAAATTATCCTAAAACGTGTCTTAACCCTATTGGTTGATACATGGTCGACCATGGGCATCTTTGGGTCGATTTTGGGACCCCATGGATCCACTTGTAAGTGATAATGACACTTTATTTTAATTAAGTTAAAATGAATACAAAAATGACACAAGCATATATCTTTTAGCAACACAATTGTTACATACGGTTATATATGTTGGATTTTAGATTATAAATATTCATTAGAAAGATAAAACGATTTCCTACATAATGATATTTTATTTATATTTTTTAGACATTAAATAATTCATTTTATTTATGACACAATGATGATGCAGTAATTACTATAATAGTGAAAAATTAAAATAATTGATATTATAAATACCCAAATAAATATAATATGAAACTTTTAATGAATTAAAATAATTTTATAGGATAATATGATATATTATGATTTATTTAATTGACTTTGTTCTAAGTAATAAATCTGTTATGAGTTTCACAAAAATCAACTATTGAATAGTGTCAAAATTGACATAAAAGAGTTCTTAAAACAAATATTATATTATTAATTGATATTAAATTCCCAAAAAATCTAACGTTCGGCCAAGAGACTTATATCATGATAGTTGCATCATTAATGGACCACTTTAGGGTCTCAAGGATGTATATAGTACGTTTATTAACCATATTATATAAAAATACAAAGAGACATTGTAAAAGTGAAACTAATTAACTTAGAGTTAATACTTAAAGATAAGGTTAATATAAGTACCCAAACCTGTCTAAATTCTATTGGTTGAGATTTTTTAGACCTATACCCACCTTAACCTTTGAATAGTAAACTTTGGAGCCACTAGAAACCGAATATGAATTTATTATAAACTAATATCTCTAGCTTTTCCAAAGGTGCCCCTCACCCCTCTTATAAAAGGGCACTCCTCCTTATCATTTCTTAACACCTTCAAAGCCTTTTGGTTCGGCCAAAATCTGCCCAAATACTCTCCCAACATCCCTCAATAAAACCTAGAGGCCTTAGTTTGATCCGAAAGCCAACTTAAGGATCCCTTTTGATCAAATCAAAAGGAAGAACCCGAAGAAGAGGTAATGTTTTCACCACCCCTTTTAAAGTTCTTTTCTTCTTCCACTTATTCTTTCTTTGTTATTACCATTCTAAAATAATAAATCCAGTATCTCACATATAATGTGATGTTATTATAAATATTTTACAACCATATTCACTATTCTATCCACCCTTTGAATAACATGTCATCATACGTGCGTACGTACGGCTTACCGTCTCCACATCGTGGTGTAATTGTTATTCAATATATTATTATTTGGATGGGTATAATAATGATGTGTAACTCCTGTAAATAATAAATATAACATGTTAATGATTCTGTATATATGATATACCATCCATTTATATATTATTTTATTATCAAAATAATGATATTTTCGCTCGTGCGTACGTACGGACTACCGTCTCCACGAACGCGATGAGATTCATTCTCCATCGTATCCATTCAAGTATAATTATCATTTGATGATTTAAAAAAATGATGTTTAAGGACTTGATATCATTCTGGATATGAATAATATAAAACCTATCCTTTACAAACATGTCTTACGTAACAAAACATATAAAAGAAAACAAGTAAGTTAACACCCGAAACAACGATAATACTAAGATATTATTATCAAATCAATATTAAAAGATCATATATGATATCATATTAATGTATATGACTATTGTATAATAACAATTATTTCACCATTATACAGGAGTTTAACCTACCCCAACCAAGGAAAAGTACAAGGTAAGGGTTATTTCACAATCTCTTCATTATCCGAGGTTGTTTATATGTAATAATCTACTGGGATTTCTTTATCATCCACATCCATGTTTCTTCGAAATGTATTTCAAAACATATTTATTATTTACAAGAATATGGGTTAAAGTAATTTATAACCTTGTTTGACTTTTTATAAGAGGTTTATAAAGGAATCTTTCTGTCGTTTTCAAAACAAGGTCCTTTTTAACCTTTTCGACAGAATTAAGGTAAGAATGTTTTTTTAACTTATACGGCGGGTGCGGCTATTTTCTACAGTTATAAAATCTTCAATGCTTCCCTTACAAGCTTATAAGAATATTTTCAAAGAAAACGTTTTATTTTATATGGATCTTAAATGATTTAAAAATAAAAGGAGATATTTCTTTAAAAAGAATTTTGATTTCATCTATGTCAACATCCTTTGATGGATTTTAAGATTATTTGAAGTTGATTTATTATGATACAAAACTTCTATATTGTATTGAAGGTTTTGTTATATGTTTGACTATGGATGTGTTATTTTTATACCATTCATAGTTTATGGTGAAATTATTGACATTTCGTATGCTAGTTTTAATACGAATGTTTATGTTATCTTTAAACCTTTTCATATGGGAATGCATTGGACTTAGTAAGTGACGGGTGGAGCCCGCTATAGCTCCTCGATGCATCGGTAGGTATCATTAGACAAACTAGTGTCTTGGCACAAGGCCTTGACAAAATCTTATTTGTAGTCTTGGCACGAGGCCTTGACTATGTGGTTATGATAGTCTGGAATTATGCATTCCAACATTATGAAAGTGGTTATTGATTTTTGCATGTGATTATTCGATTAGTAGAATATCCATGTGAATAAGTAAATGGCATTATTTCATTTTATTTATGCCATACCATGTTGAAAGTTCATGTTTGAAAGGCTTTTGTTTTAGTTATACATTGCCTTAAATGTTTATTCTTATTTATGAAAGTTTCCGCTATATTGTTATCCTTACTGGGAATTTGAGCTCACCCCTTTTCTATGTTTTATTTTTCCCAAGAAGTGAAGAAGTAAGTTATGAATGACCTGCAGAGATATTATGTGGGGATATGAGTGTGGATTATGGAGACAATATGATGTTGTAGTAGTTTTTCGTTTTATTATGTAATATAAAACTTATGAATATATCTAGTGTTTCCAAGGCTACTAAACCAATCGGTCTTTCGAGATTTGATCTTTCTTGTGATTTTTCCAATGTTATGTAATAATGCAATGACTCTGGTTAATTAGGGTCGGGGCGTTACATATCATATAGAAAAATACAAATGAAGAATTGTTCTCCCATCTACATGGGTTGTAGTGTTTGGAAAAAATATCCATTGTGATTCCATTACATTCATTCATTTCACATTAAATTCTTGCTATTATTGAGTGATTATATACATATTTTTAGAACCAGTTTATTGAATTAATGTGAGGGTTTATTCTAAAGTGTCAATACAATAAATGGTGGGAGTTTTCATTTTGGGGATTTGGTTCTACTTATCAAATTTCTAGTGATATAATATTCAATGATTAAAATATTTGATGATGATTTCTCAATAAGAGTTATTATATATATATATATTTTTATAAATCCTCACAGTTTAGAAGCATAGAACTTAGGTTCAATTCAAAAACTACATGATTTAGTATTTTGATTCATAGATTCTAGACCTCAAGTGAACCTCCCCTTATGGAAGCAACTTTCGACTGGAATTGAGGTCCTAGAACATTCAATTGGGAGATTATTAAATACTATCCTTGTAAAACCACATACAAAATAAACACATCCAAAAAAATCATTAATATCATGGTATTCCTAATCAGTGCATAAAAATTATATATAAAATGGGATACAACATAAAACCAAAAAAAAACAAATCACATGAAGAAATAATCGTATATTTCAAATTTAAAAATGAATAAAAATAAAGAATTATATATAAAGAAATGGTCTTGGCTCATCCCATCCCATTATCTAAAACCACAGTGACAAAACCAATCTCTATCAATTTCACATCCTCTGATAAACATCAAATGCAAGAGAATGTATACCTTCACACTAAGGATCTTGTATAAGGTGTAAATGTATAAATTTTTAGGGTCTCACTATTCACCACTAATATACACTGAAATATTAATGTGTATACATGAGGAAAAAAATTAATGTAAATAAACATTATGACTGGATCATAATTATTTAACCCAAAAATAACAAAATTTGGCATGATTCATGCACTAGTTGAACGTTATTTTGATACCTAGAAAACCCTTTTGTCTGGCCATACCTACATTAGTTTTATTATAGTATAATATCCCCATGTTCCATGTACACCATCTAATTTATAAAAAAGGTTTTTATATTTTTTAAGACCTAATAAATACCAAATTTTTCTAGGGTAGAACCTTATATCAAGGATATGGTCTTATCTCATCACTTGGGGATATACCACATCACTCAAGTGGAATTATCCAGAAATCCAATACCTAAAAGTATCTAGAACCCACTATCTCACTCAAGATATTCCCATATTCCTTCCCCATGTTACATTACAACCTAGAAAACATCTACATCATGGATGTCAAGCCATAATCATCTAGGTCAATGTAGCACTCCAAATAACATTAGAATACATATAATTTCTTTCTCACTAAATAATTATTCAATGGAAATCTAATTTCATTAATCACAAGGTAAACTCATCCCAATACACTCATGGATACCTACCTCAATGCATAGAGGTTTCACCACATCAGGAACTTTTGAAACCTTTAAAACCTATCCTTTCCTCGTCTTAGATCAGAACACCCCATGGGCTTCTATATTAGGCTTTAAAACCAAAGTAATTAATTATTATATGTTTTTTAATTGAATACGAAGATGTATATTTTCATGAAAAATCCATGGTGTTGTCGAATCCTACAAACTGCAACCAATAATGTTAGTTCTACATTTCAATACCTTATCTATACAAGAACCATTAAATACTCATCCTCCTATCATACTTCCACCATGATAGAGAGAAATTATCAAAAATAAACATCCTAAGATAACATCAACATCATAATGCACCAATATAATGAATGAATAAATAGGAAAATAAAATAACACAACATAAATCACCATATAAATGCATAATTATTTCACTACACATGGGGGTACTGAATAGGGATGTATATGGAATGATGGATGACCAATTAAACCTCTTTCCAATACCCTCTCACACTAAAATAAAATGAATACTAATAATGAAATGAGGAGTTTTCACAACATACAAAACAAAGAGAGGACACCTTGTAGCATGAGCACATGGTCCATGATGTAAGTTATCATAATAGTATATAGATATGGGATGGATTAAGGATTCATTCTGAAATAAACCATGTGAAAATATTTCCTACCTACCAAGGCCCTCCACAATGTATCGCCTACCCTAGGGAGATGTGATTTTTAATTCAATCACCACCCTGATGTAGAACCAAGACACATCACACATCACCCTTCCAAGGGTAACCTTATTATATAGCCTCCTAGGAGACAACCACTGTACTAAACCTAGACATGACATGGTTTTCTCCCAGCCATAAACCCATTTTCTAGACCTTTCAGAATCTTCCATATCCTCCATACATTAAAATTTATAATTAAATGACCCGATATGATACACCATAATGAATAAGGATTTTATATGGTATTTAACTACAAAAAAATTATATGGGTCCCTTAAACACTTATCCAATGTTTGAACTATCATAGAAAAAAATAACTAGGCCTCAATACACATCATAAACTATCTCAAAGTGATATAAAAATGCTCAAAATCCTTAATAAAATTTTATTCACATTGCATATCCTACTGAGTGATGAAAAATAATTTTGGATATTAATTGGGGAGTCATTTTCCATATACTAGTAGTTATAAAATGAATGGACATTATACCAACTGGTTATAACGTTGGACATGATTATGTGTTGGTTTCCATGTGTTATGTTATGACACAGCATAAAAATTGCTAAAATATATATAGTCGTAGTCGGGTGGTAGTGTAGTACCCATGGTTGTCAAAATGTTATTATTATTTTTCACATAAATGACTTATTTTAAATTTAAATTTCATTTATTTTTTATTTATGATTATTTTGGGTTTCTCAAGGTTTTATGGTGGAATGGGTGAGTTTTCATGAATTGGGCCAAACCGTGAGCCCAATTCCATATTTAAAAATAAATTATGTTTATTTTATAAAATTTGCATTTTTTAATATTTTTCACCTATTAAAGTTCCTAAATGGTCTCCCCTAATATATTAACCCCCACCATAGTAGTTTGGAGCCTTTAGAAATCCATAAACAAGTTGTATATGGGTTTTTTAAGGGATTGGGCCTGCCCGAAAGCCGAATTCCAGTTTCAAAAATAAAATTTGTTTAATTAATAAATTATCCAATATTAAGGCTTTTCGATGATTACAACCCCAAAACATGCCCATTGAATCCAGCCATGCTTCCAGTATACTCGCACCATCTTTGCAGCTCATTTGTATCTCGGTTTAGGTCGAAACATTTGAAGCACTCACATTTCAAGAAGATTCATAAAGGTAATTTGTTTACTTCATTACTCCTTCAATTCTCATTCTTTTTCCCCATTCAAATTATGACATGTTCTCGTTATCCTTTTTCGAACCTCCCTTAAATGTTTGGCTATTTTAAAATTCATCTACTAGTGTATGTGAGGATATTTCTACAAGATCCCTCAAGTAAGTTGGTATTCTTCATTCTTCTTTAACTTTTCTTATGGTTACATTCAATGTGATTAGAGTTTCATACCTTATCCATAAGGTTCCTAATGTCCTAAAGTTAGGGTTAAAACCTAGGGTTTGATTTCTAGTCTTTTAGGTGAATGCTTCTGGTTTTAGGTTGGATTTCCATTCCTTGAGGTGCGGCGGTGGTGCAGTTTATGGTTCGCCCCATGTTTTGAGTGTTTAGACCTAAAAGTTAGGTGATTCCATGTATAACCATTTTATGATGAGTTAGCTTACATGGTTTATTAATTTAGTATGTTTCAAATCTGTTTTGCGTGAGTGTGATGTGAAAAATGGACTTTGTTTATGAAAAGGGTATTATGTAACATGTGATTAGGCTGTTATGTGATATTTAGAATCGTGGGAAAGATTTTATAAAATTGTTAACAATTTTTTTGAATTGTGAAAGATGTGCAAAATGTGTTGTGGGCTATTTTTGGTGGAGTATGATTTCAAAATTTATTTGAATGAAAAGGTGTATTTTCGGACTTGTGTGGAATACAGGTTGGCTGTTTAGTGAACTTGTGATGTGAAAATGATATTTTCATGTGCAGTATATATTTATTAAATGTTGAAATTGCCTGAGAACAAGGGGAAAACCCGGGTATCTAGGTGGGTGGATGTGTACTCGTACGCTAGTGAATCCATGGGGTTTGGCCTCAGTTTCACATAGCAATATTAACACTTACAACACTAACTAAACTATGATGATGATGATTGGGGACCACTAGGTTATGGTTATGATCCCTACTAGTGTCTCGTGCATGAGAACAGATACTGTGATGGTTACTCTCACCGAGATACAAGGTACCTGGGACCCACAATGAGCTAGTGCCTAGGGGTTATTTCCTATTGCTTGTGCTAATTATTTACATTGTACATACCATTGTCATACAATATAGTTGGCTAGAAAATTCAGTAGTGTTGACATATTTTTTTAAAAGTGTTGATTCTTAATGGCAACCCACTTGAAAACTGTTTTTTTTGTTTCATCTTTTAGAAATTGTAACTAGAATTTTCTGTTTATGAAAACTTGAAAGCTTTTTTTCTTGGAATGTTTATCACATGGAATCTCTTAGTGGTGGTATCCTACTGGGAATTTTATCACACCCTACATACACCCTTGGGTGTAAGTTGATTTAGTTATTTTGTTGTTCCAGGTTTGGATACAGTTTTTAGTTCCAGTGGTTCGAGTTTCTAGCATGTACATGGTGGTGAAGTCTTATGAAGATGGCTTGAGGGTGGTTCCCCATGCAATGAGGGTTCATGGGATGTTTAATCTTAATTTTTTACCTTTTTTATAGTCTTGATGAGTTTTTTTTAAAAGATGTAATTCAGTTCTGAATTTTGTAAAAGATGGTTCTAGTTGAAAATCCAGATTCGTTTTATTGAGTTTGTTTGTTGTTTAATGTTTATAAAATTGTGTAAATTGTTCCCAAACATCATTTTATGATACCCGAGAACTTGTGCAAGCCTGTGGGGACCGGGAATGCCTTTCGGGCCTTGTTGCGGGCTAGGTTGGGTTTCGGTTTTGATGGCAACCAGATTTGGTTCGTGACAAAATGGTATTAGAGGAGGTTCGCTCTCTTTGAGTCATGTTATTTGGGGAACAGTCATGATAGTCTGGAGTTAAGAATGTTGGGAATTGGAATTTATAATATCAGCACTATGGATGATCACCACACCTCATGACATGATTCAGGTCTCCAGGGGAAGTTGAGACCTTTCATAGTCCTTTGGTTTTCTTGGTTTAATGATGATTAGGTGAAATGAAAAGAGAGTTGGGTTAATGGTCTCAGTGAGCTCGCAGGGCCTTGAAATCCATGTGGATCTGGGGATATTCCCTATAACACTCTCAGTGATAGTTAAGTGATTGGAATATGGAGGCCAACTTTATGTCCAAGTCAACAACTGATACTAGTTCCTCTCATATTGTCTTGCGTTCATTAATTTTGAAATCGTGGAACTTTGGTTTTAAAGTGACTTGGTTTTAAGATGTGTAAAGTTTTTATGAAATGATTTTAAAATAAATATGGAATGGTTTGATTTATGAAATGGTGAAAATGAATTTTCATAATTATATTCCAATGGAAAATGGTGTGCTTACACCTCTTTTTAAAAGTTGAAACTATACTGAAGTTGGTTTTGAAAAAGTGTTTCTAATAGAGTTTTATAAACAATAAAAGGGTGTTTTAATGGGATAAGATGATATGAAATTGATGTGAATAACATGAAATCAATTTCTTGTCTAAATGGTTGTGTCTTTCTGAAATTTTTAGTAATATTTGAATTGGTATTTTGATCTTCTGGTTAGTGGTTTTGAGAAAAATTATGTGTTGGTTGACCGTTTTGGTTTTGAAAAGTGGAAAGAATATTTGTTTTAACCTTTGGTATTTTCTTGAGCAACCACATGCATGTGGTTATATGGGATGATGGATGGTTGATGACATGAATGGATGAGTTCCAGAACGGATATGAGGATGGTGCCTGGTGTGTCACCAAAACATGCATGTGTTTGGCCCATGGGGTACCATTGGTGGATACGCTTACCGTTGAACCGTTTGTTTTCAAAGAAATGGTTTTAATGAAAAACATGATGTCTTGGTAAATAGTTTGGGATTGTGTGTATTATGTGTTTTTTAAAAATTTGATGTTGTGGGATGATTTCAGTTCAAGAACCCATCATGTTTGAACTGTGTTTTGGGTTTGAGTTTGGTCGGTAAGTTGTGTTGTAGGGACAATTAGTGGTATCTTTTGAAAAATGATTTGGGACGCCTTTACAGTGGTTCCCTTCATGTGTTTGGATCTGGTTTGTGGTATATCTTGTCCAATGAACCATCTTGGTTGGGTCCTTGGGTTCAATTGTTGGATAAGGTACACCCAATTAAGGGTTAGTGCAAAACTAAAGTATAACCCGGATTGTTTCGCCATTTGAAGACCCTCCAGTTGATCAATATAAGGAATCTTTTTCTTGAGCTTTTATATCAAGTATACAAAATTTCCTTTCATGGGTTTTTGTATCCTCTTGTAGTGGGAGAGTGATCATGGAAGGTTTCAAGAGACCATAGCTTATGAAGTTTTCAGATTTTCCTGAGGTGGAAGTGGTCTGGGGTTGTTAGCTTGGATGAGTATCTGGATGGTGTCTAAGAGGTCCTCTCGGTCCATCTTAGTCTCTTCGAAGAAGGAGTTTACAATAGACTACCGGTGTGGGAAATCTGGACACAAGAGGATATTGTGGCCACTTTCTAGAATTGAGTGTTTTTTGGGGATGTAGTATAAGGTCCCTTTCCATTAATTGATTATATTAGTCGCAATGGTCATGTTCGGTGACTCCTAGTGATGTCATGTTATCTATTGACCCTAAAGGAGAAATTCATGCAATACTTTGAGAGTATCTATTATGTTTGAAGAATATATCCCATGTAAAAACATCAAATTCATCCATTTTTTAGGAAGGTGAGTATAGGTGTTATTTACTTCTATTGTTTCTCACTCGAAGAAACAAGGTGTGATTTGTGTTCATCTTCTAAGCCCTTGTTTCATTGAAATATTGGGTTAGTGTAAAGTGAGTTTGGAATGTGTTATGTATTGGAAATCTTATCTGGGATTGCAGTGTAGTTTTTGGTAGCACTGAAAGAATAATTCTCATTCAGGGGGTTTCCAAGGACCAACTGTGAGGCCGAAGATGCTTCGATCATTTGATCTCCAGACATAGGTCTTGGAGAGAAGCTGGCTCATAGTTAGGGGAAATCCCAGGGTCATTTAAACCCTTGTACAATTTCATATCCTCAGTGTGAAATATATGAAGTGTTTAAACCTATGGTGTCATCATCTTCCTTCTGTTTTTCTTGTTCGGTGGAAATAAGTGGAGGGCCTTGTAACCATGTCATCACCTAATGTCATTCCCTCCCCCTTTGGTTTCCATTGAGTCATTAGATAATGGTTTAAAATTTGGATAGATAGTTTGAGCACACATTTTGTGCACAATTAGTAGTGACAGTGTGCTAGGAATCCACGTGGAAAGAATGATCTACATAGTTAGTGCACGGTTTCCCAAACCGTGCGGACTAACCTTGCACCCTTCCCAAATCTTTAAAAAAAATTGGTTCTTTCTGTGTCGGCCCATGATGGTCAGTAAAGATGGTTGGTTCTTATGGTGGAGAGACCCACAATGATTATCCTGTACGTTCCTTCATATACTGTGAATGGAATTCTACCCTTTGTACTAGAGAGTTCGTTCAGGCCTCCCCTTGTTAGTGTCTTCATTCTATCTCAGAAAATAATATAGGTTGCCTCTTATGGTGGGGTGCCTATTTGTGTCCCCCCATACCAATATCTCAGATTTATCCATGGTATTGGCTGGGTGGTAGTTAGTCTCATTCGGAACTATCTAGATACTGACATCATCCTTGAGTAAATGTTGGGATTGGAGAGAACCCAATGGTTTAGTTAATGTTAGGTAAGTGTAACCTTGTTCTAAGTTGTTGTTCGTTTGGGTGAATTTCTTGAGTCTTGTTCGGATAGAGTTCGAGGAGTTTCATTTTTGGAAAATGTATGAATGTGATTTATCATTTCAGTGAAGTGTTGTAAGATTGGTTTGTGTGATTAATCATTCCTTAATTGATCACCGGAGGTTTTTTGGCCCATGGGGGAAAAGCCTTGCAAAGAAGTACATCTTGGTTTATCGGTTGCGTTTGGTTTTGGTATCTGGCCTTGTGGTAGCTTTCCGCGGATGGAAAGTTTTCATGATGGGGAGAATTGTCACATAAATGACTTATTTTGAAGTTAAATTTCATTTAATAGTCTTTTATGCTTTTTTGGGGTTTCTCAACCTTTTATGGTGGAATGGGTGAGTTTTCATGAATTTGGCGAAACCGTGAGCCCAATTCTAGATTTACAAATAAATTTTGTTTCTTTTATAAATTTTTCATTTTTTAATATTTTTCACCCATTCAAGTTCCTAAATGGTCTACCCTAACATATTAACACCACCATTGTATTTTTGAGCCTTTAGAAATTCATAAACAAGTTGTATATGGGTTTTTTAAGGGATTCAGCCTTCCCGAAAGCCCAATTCCAGTTTTAAAAATAAAATTTCTATAATTAATAACTTATCCAATATTAAGGATTTTTCGGTAATTCCAACCCCCAAACACACCCATTGAACCCATCCGTGCATCCAGTATACTCACACCCTCTTTCCAGCTCATTTGCATTGCGGTTTTGGTCGAATCTTCTGAATCCCTCACATTTAGGGAAGATTTATAAAGGTATTTTGTTTCATTCGTAACTCCTTCAATTCTCACTCTATTTTCCCCATTCAAATTCCTACATGGTCTCCATATCCTTTTTCGAACCTCCCATAAATGTTTGGATATTTTCAAATTCATCTACTGGTGTATGTGAGGCAATTTCTACAAGATCCCTCAAATAAGTTGGTCTTCTTCATTCTTCTTTCAATATTTTTAGGGTTACATTCAATGTGATTAGGGTTTCATAACTTAAACATAAGGTTAATAATGTCCAGAAGTTAGGGTTCAAACCTAGGGTTTGATTTGTTATCTTTTGGGTGAATGCTTCCTGTTTTAGGTTAGATTTAAATTCCTTGAGGTGCGGCGGTGGTGCAGTTTATGTTTCGCACCATGTTTTGAGTGTTTCGAAAGAAAAGGTAGTTGATTCCATTTATACCCATTTTATGATGAATTTTCATTCTTGCTTTATTAATTTAGTATGTTTCAAATCTTTTTTTGTGGTGTGAAACATTTTTTTGTGATGGATTGAGTTAAGTGTTTAATTTTGTAGTTGCATTTTTGCTTTGAATTGGGTGCTTTTCATGCGTGGCTCTTGGGGAAATATTTCGGTTTATTCTATAACATGTGAATGCAATTTATTAGTGTTGAAAGGGGTTGGAAAATTTGTTTTGTTAAATCATTAATGTCATGACGGCCTTGTAATGGGGTTTTTGAATGGTTTTAATATGTGAAACCATGTTGTACTTCTTAAACGTGATTTGTGAAAAAATGTGTTTTTCATATGTACCTTTTGTGTTATTGCATTATGTATTTGTATAAAACATGGTGGCGGATTAATAAATGTTTTTAGGGATGAAAATTATGATTTATATTGTTGTTGGCATTGTTTTGGTCTTGAATTAGGTTTTTGGAATGGGTTTTGTATGTAAACCATGGTTGCACCTCTTGGGTTTGTTTTATGAAAATTATAAATGATTTAATGAGTTACAAAAAGTGTGAAATGGTTTCTCATGTACTGTTTTGGTGATAGTATGTTCCTAAAATGAATTTTTGAAACATAAAGTGATCAGTTATGTTGTAAAACATTTTCGTAATGTTTTGTTATTTGTCGAGGTGATTTATGAAATTGGGATGTGGGTGCGAAATGTGTTTTCAGGCTGTTTTGCTTGAGTGTGATGTGAAAAATAGACTTTGGTTATGAAAAGGGTATTATGAAACATGTGATTTGTCTATTATGTGATGTTTAGAATCTTGGGAATGATTTTATAAAATTTTTAATAGATTTTTTGAATTGTGAAAGATGTGAAAAATGTGTTGTGGGATATTTTTGGTGTGAGTACTATTTCAAAATTTATTTGAATGAAAAGGTGGATTTTTAGACTTGTGTGGAATACATGTTGGCTGTTTGGTGAAATTGTTATTTGAAAATGATATTTTCATGTGTATTTTATATTTATTAACTTGTTGAACTTGTCTGAGCACAAGGGGAAAACCCGGGTATTTAGGTGGGTGGACGTGTACTAGTATGCTAGTGAATTCGTGGGGTTTGGCCTTAGTTTCACTTAGCAAGACTAACACTTAAAACTCTAACTAAAATATGATGATGATGATTGGGGACCACTAGGTTATGGGTATGTTCCATACTAGTGGCTTGTGCACGATAATAGATACTGTGATGGTTACTCTCACCGAGATACGAGGTACCTGGGACCCACAACAAGCTAGTGCCTAGGGGTTATTTCCTATTGCTTATGCTAATTATTTACTTTGTACTTTCCTTCAGTATATGGTATAGTTGTCTAGAAAATTCAGTAGTGTTGACATATTTTTTTAAATTTGTTGATTTATAATGATAGCCCACTTTAAAACTGTTTTTTAGTTTCATCTTTTCGAAATTGTAACTAGCATTTTGAGTTTATGAAAACTTTCATGGTTTTTGTCTTGGAATGTTTATCACATGGAATCTCTTAGTGGTGGTATCCTAATGGGCATTGTCTCACACTCTACTTACACCCTTGGGTGTATGTTGATTTGGTTATTTTGTTGTTTCAGGTTTGGATACAGTTTTTAGTTCCACTAGTTCGGGTTTCTAGCATGTCCTTGGTGGTGAAGTCTTGTGAAGATGGCTTGAGGGTGGTTCCCCTTTCCATGAGGGTTCTTGGGTCGTTTAATCGTGATTTTGTACCTTTTTATAGTCTTGTTGAGTTATTTTAAAAGATGTAATTCAGTTCTGAATTTTGTAAAAGATGGTTCTAGTTGAAAAATCCAGATTCATTATATTGAGTTTGTTTGTTGTTTAATGTTTATAAACTTGGGTAAATCATTGCCAAACATCATTTTATGATACCTGGGAACTTGTGCAAGCCCGTGGGAATCGGGAACGCCCTTCGAGCCTTGTTGCGGGCCAGGTTGGGTGCCAGTTTTGATGGCGACCAGATTTGGTTCGTGACATTATTATTTTCATTTCCTATTGTTTTACACATACTCATATAACATTATAAATGAATGAATTTATATTGGTATTTTTAGGGACACTATAATGACACACCAGTTTATAAAATAAAACTCAATTTTAAAATTAATATAATCAGGGTTATGTATGGATGCTATAAAAATACATTAACATATTTTTTGAATATGTTATGGTCATAATTTATATCCAATTATATCTAAAATAATAATAATATTCATAAACATAGATAATATAGCCATGTTATAGTGATCGTTAATGTTGTTATATATTATGGTTAATGATAAATTCTAATTGACAAAAACAGACGAAGCAATGACCTTGAATAGTGGGATAATATGTCATAAAGATCATTAATAAGATATTGACTAATAGTTAGTTTCCATTAACACATACAAATAAAGGATTCTATAAATAAATCATGTGAAAAAATTGTTTATTGAAGATGTTAATGATTTTTGAGATCATGGCCCAAACCATTTATAGAACGTATATATAAAATTTTTATGTTGGATAAAACTTCTTTTATTACACCAAACTACAAAACATTTTTTGATTTTGATTATATTTAACACATAAGAAATTTAGGTGTTGAAAATTGAAGAACACAAGATAATATGATTAGAAAATTTGATCAATTGGTATCCAATATCATTCCTATTTTTACCATGATGTAATGTCATACTCCATGATAAAAAAATCAATAATGGAATGGTGTAATCCAACACACAATGGTATATCAGATAAATTCTATGAACTATGGTATATGATGTGGTTTAAATTTTCAAAATGTCTCTAAAATCAATTAATCTTTGTATAATTAATTGAAAACATCACATCTCATTGTGAATCCATCCAAATGTATTTTTGAATTAATTATTATTACCTCATAGATTTCATATAAACACTTTTTCATATAATAAATCCCTATTATAGGAACTTATGTTTGACTATTTACAATTGTTTGTAATTTAAAACAATTATGAATTTCCTAAACCATATTTTCAATATATTTGTTTTATGATTTTTATTAACAACTTGTCAATGGTTACATGTTATCTAATGAAAAAATATGCATAATATTAAGTAATTTTCAAGATTATTTATTTAATGTATGTTTATATGTATCAAAATTTATAGATACTAATGTATAATATTTATGGGATTACTAATGAATTTCAGGAGTTACGATATTTTGTGGAATTTTCATTCACTAATGATTTAGATAGTGGATTGATTCGATGCCCGTGTTTTGATTGTGTTGGAAGACCATGGTTAACTCATGAGGAAGGGAGTTAACATATCACTTAACATGGTTTCCCTTGTTATTTTTAGTATCGCAATAGTGAAAAGTATCAAGTGGTAAAAGACATTGATTCAGCAGAATCGATTGGTATGAAAACAAGATTTCTGATAGGTTTTGTTTTTTCTTAAAGCCAGATCCTCATATAGACCAATGCAAGATGAAATGAATACTAGAACATAGTTTTCATCTATTAAGTAAGATGATGATGCTGAGAGTGTTAGAAAGATGATGGAAGATACAAATACCCTAGTATACCAGGCATGTGAAAAAAAATGGGAAAACATGATTTTTTTAATGTGATTATATCCTGGGAAAATTATGTATGGATTTTTTAATACTTTGTTCAACTATCCCATTAAATTTAGTAAGTATTTACTTCCTTATGATGAATTTATTACATTAAATGATTACATGGCATCAAATTTGGTTGAAAATTTTGGATTTTCATCTATTAAGATTCATTAATGCCCCAATTATTGTTTTCTATTATGGAAGAAAAATACAGAGTTGAGTCAGTGAAAACACTGTCACACATCAAGGTGGAAGACTAATAAAGATGGAAAGCATTCTTTCATATGATAGAAAGTGATTTAGAACTTCTCATTATTTCCATGGATTCAAAAACTTTTTATTCCAAAAAAAATGGAAAGGAATATGAGATGGAATGAAGATGAATGAAATAAGGATAATGATGAAATAGTGCATCCAGCAGATAGGTTGTCTTGGGAGAAATTTGAAATGATACATCCTGATTTGACTGCAGACCCATTAAATGTTATATTGGGATTATCCAATGATGGTTTCAAACCATTTCTCCAAAGGAATACTGCACACAGTACATGGTATGTTTTCATTCACCTTTATAATTTTCCTTCAGGGATGTGCAGAATGAATCCATTTACTATAATGAGTATATTGATATATAGTCCCAGTGATCCGGGAAATGATATTAATATATAATTTCATCCATTAATAGAGTAGTTAATGCATCTTTTGATTGTTGGTTCACAAGTGTACAATCCATCAAGGAAGATGTAATTTATGTTTCTTGAAACATTATTATAGATGATAAATGATTTACCTTTCTATGGAATGATGTCTGGTTGTAGTACTAGAGGGAAATTATTCTTCCCTATTTGTATGAAAAATAAACATTGCTGAAGAATAATGTTTCAATGTACTTTTAACTTCATATGGCATCAATGATTTCTACTGATGCATCATCCATACAGGAAAAATCATAGATAGTTCGATAATGTCATTGAGACATATGAGACACCTCAACAAATGTTAGGTAATTATATTGTTAAATAACATGATTCTTGTAATTATGATCTTGGAAAAACATCAGCAAATATCAGAAGGATAAAACATGTTATTTCAAATACTAATAGTAATTGGATAAAGAAAAAAATATTCTTTGAGTTTCTATATTGGTCATTAAATTTATTATGTCATTGTTTTGATATAATACATATCTAGAAAAACATTTGTGAGATGTTACTTACTACAATTTTAAATGTCAAAGGGAAAAGGGATGATTTGCGTTCTTGTCATGATTTGATAGATTGGGTTATAAGAGAAAGACTTCATCAAAGGTTAATTAGTAAAATTAATTGGAAAGATCATTTTCCTAGTTATTTGAGGACAAATTTAGAGAAGAAACAATTTTATTTGGTCTTGGAAGGATTTAAGGTTCTAGATGGTTATTCATGAAATATTTCAAAAAGGGTGAATACACAAGATGTGAAACTAAAATCTCTTAAAACCCATGATTACCATGTCTCCTTACATGAGTTGATTCATATTACCATTTTAAATTTTAATTAACATAATGTTTTAGTTTTTGTTATTATTTTATGTCATTTTTATTGAGACCTTTTTTCCAAATGAAAGAGCAGAAGTGTTGTTTTGAAATTTTAGAGTGATGCTTCAATTGTTCTTTGGGTCTTTGAGAATATTATCGCACCATCATTTTTCACATGTATAATACATCTGATTGTGCATCTTCCCACAAAGGTTATTTTTGGTGGTTTTGTTTCGAGTTAGTGGATGTATCCTATAGAAATAATTATGTTTAGATTGAAATATTATGTGAGAAATAAATATCATCATGAAGCCTCTATTGTGAAATTCTATTTAGCACATGAATGCATGGATTTTTGTTCATCGTACTTGGATAATGTCACTAAAAGTTCTAATCAACTAATGAGAACTGAAGATGAGAAATATGAACCCAATGACCCATCATTTCCTTCACATTCCCAAAAAGGGAGAGTATCTATATTATATTTATTGTGTACATTAAGCAGGGAAGAGTGGAAAATGGCTCATCATACAGTATTATCCAATTGTGGTGTTCTTGAAGATTATATCAAGTATGTAAACTAGTAAATATGCATTTTTTCATTTTGTGATTTATTCATATAATCTAACATTTTAATTATTTTATATCTATAGAGGACATTTGGAATTTATAAAAAATATACATGGATCTCTATATATTCAGAAGAAGGTAATATTGCATAGAAAAGTTTTTTCTTCTTGGTTGAAGTAAATGGTATTAGAATTGTTTTATTTCTTCTCATAACATAATAACATGTCTCTTTGTAATATACGATGTAGGTATCTTTTAGGTTTTAACTCTTATAGTGAATAAAGTATCAGATAAATTAATAGTGTTGTCCTTTGGTCTAAACGATGTGTTACATGATTGTAAGGAAATGGTTGTCAAATGGATTTAAATTTATTATAAATAGATCTTAAAAAATTGAAGCACAACATGATTATGTCACGATAAGTGCCACAATAGATTTTATAAGAGTGCATCAGATATACAACCTCGATTAGAATATATATCATATTACGGTGTTGTTCAAAAAAAGTTTTATTATAATACTACGCACATGGTCATGTCGTAATGATGAAATGAAAGTGGATCGATTAAATGAAATTATAAGAAATTCATATTGATAGCTATGGATTTAGAGTGATTGAAATGAACTTCTATCTTCATAATGATAAACCTTATATTCTAGTTTCACAATTTAGATATTTTTTTGTGTAACTGATCCGTTACAACAATTTTTTTTGTTATTTTGAATGTCATTACTAGACATATTTAAAATGAATATATGATTGAAAATGATGTTTTGGATGAACCTGCTGGTATTTATTCAAAAATTTCATTTTATGACATAGATGACTCAATTGTTAGAATATATTGTGAAACAAAAAACATCACAGAGCACACATAATGTTGACACATTTCTAAGTATTTACCTGATATTATCGCAATATTTTATGTGTTTTTTAGAACTTTCGTACATGATATCAAATTAATTAGTATATTTTATACCATTGTCAAATAAAAAACTACTAATAGTATGTCCAGTTTATGTTTATGCACATCCCTAGCAATTCTTCAACATAGATAATCTTTATATTTTATTAATAAAAATGGAACACATGAAAAGTTATCACATTGTTTTATGATAAAATTGTATTATTTAAAAATTTTCATTATGCCTATTTATTTAGAACATTTATTTATATTTCAATGTCAAAATATTTGATTGTGAAGATACTATAAGAAATAGAAGAATACAAAGAAATGAACAACCCATGTCCCCTATAGGGAAACAATGTAAGTATAATTTATGATTGAATATTGTTGTATTTCATATTTTTTATATCTTTATCATTTTTTTATTTTATCATCTATGTTATTTTAGTTTAAATTGTGAATGAGATGGCTGGATTATTCTACTGAGGCAAATACTATAGAGGGGATACTGATTCTATAGTTCAGGATACTACTATGCAACAAGAGTCACTAGGAGTTTATCCTCTCATTATTCAACCTCTATATTATCCATACCCACATGTTCCATATCCCTTTCTTCCCATACCCACATCAGATGGTTGTTCTCATACTCCCATACCTCTTTGTTTTCAATTCCCACAATCTACTAGATTTGGCACGTGTCCCCCATATATCACACTTCCATATCCATGTCCATATCCACCCTCATCTGTATAGGGTTATCCATCGGGTTTTCTCCCTCCATCTTACACTTGTCATATTTTACAATACATATTACTCCTATAGTAGATATCCCACCATCCATAGAGGATACTCCCCCTCTAGATGCATAACATCAGGGGTCAACATATCCCACATCTGCTGGTATGTCATTACGAATTACTGTAAGTTATTAATGGTAAATTCATATATATTATTTTCCATTATTAATTTTTTCATTATTTGATCTACCCTCTACTAGATGATGATTCCGCACAAAAAAAGTGAGAGGTTTGGAATCAACACATTCAAATCATGGTTTAATACAATGAGGAGAGTGTTATAATTTAAAAAAATGGTAAGAAATGTAAAATCATTATCAGAACACCTGCAAGGAACAACAATATCATTCTGGTTCAACCAATAAGTAGGAGGGATGTTAGATAATTAATAAAGAACAATGACTTGGATGAGATCTGGGTAAGTAATGTTAATAACCTTTTATATTTTTTAATTTATTATATTTTCTTAACAAATATTTTTGTCTATTGCAACTTTGTATAATTTTCATGATTGAAAAAATGTCATGGATGCATGGTTAATGGATTTAAGTGAAATGTGGTGAGCATACATTTATGACATATATCTTTGTTGGAAAAAAGAGAGTTTGTATGGAGCTTGAAGAAGTACCGGTGATTCATGGTTTCCCAATATCACAATATAATGAGATGATTGGATATTGGAAGAGTGTCAAGCTTATGGTGTTTGTTAAATTTATATATATATTAAATTATTTATTTGAAAAGTAATTTTATAGTATGCATTTATTTTTTTATTTATGTAAATGAAATTATATAATTTATTTTTTATAAGAGAAATAAGAGAGAAATATAAAAAATAAGAGTGAAATGAAACATATTTATACTCATGGGCACACATCACTCTCAGATCATGAGCCAACATAGGTACATTAACATTTAAAATA
This sequence comes from Viscum album, assembly GCA_963277665.1. Lineage (NCBI taxonomy): Eukaryota > Viridiplantae > Streptophyta > Magnoliopsida > Santalales > Viscaceae > Viscum > Viscum album. Next base: position 1,735,429,753 of record OY728123.1, on the reverse strand, counting down.
TTTATCTTGGTTTAGTGTAAATTTTTTGACTTCCAATTTTGATTTATTTATTTTTTTAGAAGAAGGAATTCAATATCAAGGATTTTATTCCCCAATCTATTTTGTTTTGTACAACCATAAAAAATAAAGATGGTACTGTGAAAAATACCAACACTGAGAATGTGATTATAAGAATATTTAATTTTTTTGACTGAATTTAAATCCTTGTATTATTTTATCATTTTAATTTATGATATATATCAATCAAAATAATTCTTTAGAGTCATTAGAAGAAAAATAACATGACAATTTGGTCTTGATTTATCATTTAGACCGGGTATTATGAGATGAGAATCACGGCCGGGTGTGTTGTCGACCTGGTAAGAAGATTGTACCGTCTTGATGCTGGACTTTCGACAACATTTCTTGGAGTGCCAGTTCTGGTTTGGACATATAGGAATAGATGTATTCAAAAATTGAAGAAGTAACTCAAAAATTCTAAAATGTGATAACTGAAAATATGATAAATGTTATGTATTCCTTTTCATCTACAAATCCAAAAAAAATCTGTTGAAGTTGATGCTTGTTTGATGTTGATGTGTTCTGCTTTTGCAGATTATTTTTCAGGATCCAGAGCCAGAGCTTTCCCCAGTGCCAGTACTAGTGCTAGTTTCGATACCATTGTTGATGTCAATGATGACGTTGGTGCTGTGAGAGGTGGTGATAGTGTTAATGTAGGAGTTTTGAATGATGGTTATTATGATTCTGATTATAATGATATTGAGAATCTCTATTTATCTGAATTGAATTTTTTGAATGTTAATATCGTGGAATTTAATTATGAACTGAAGATTGATTATTGTAATATTGAATTATATTGTGGTTTTTCTATATGTTTCTACATATATTGAATTTTTTTATTATAATGTATGTTTGTTTATGTACTAGTTACTTATTATTATTATTATATTTAATTGTACACACCTTCGACATGACCATCATACCTCATCACCGACGTTTCTATGAGGTGTCCACTCTACCTCCTCCAATGCACCTATGATGGCATGTGGTCCACTTTTCCAATTTTTTCTATTTATTTTTCTTTATACATTTAGTTTCTCCCCATAATTTGTATTATCTTTTAAATTTCTTCTATAGGTGAACTCATTCTGGTGTGCATCCAAATATAGTCTCCAGGCATGTCATAAATATTTATGTTTTTTGTTCCCATTTGATTACACGCATGGGGGGCTAGCTAAGGGTGGAACTGGAAAGGGTGGAAATGGTAGGGGTGGAACTTGAAGGGGGAGGGAAACTGGCATGGGGGCTTGGAAGGAGGAGGGAAAACTGGTAGGGGGCTGGTAAGGGTGGGGGAAAATTGGCAGGATGCTTCTCAATTCAATCAACAATGATGTCCTCTAGAAAACAAAATCTTTCTCCTTCGAGGACCCTAAAGACCCAAGTATCCTCTGGAGAGAAATAAGTTAATTATTTTTAAATCACATCACTATAATTTCATATTCCATATCCAGTTGAATTTCTATAATCAATTGTATTTTACCTGTAAGGAATTAAAAATTTCCAGTATTCTATTCCTAAATATTTTCATGTATCACTGGAATATCAGATTCTAATTGCAAGGATATTCATAACCGACACTTCTAAGGTTTGTTAATACATTTAGAGTGACATAAATCCTCAATATTCTAATTGTCAGCATAATATTTTTTTGTCAATTCTCCCTGCATGCACACATACTTTTACATGGTATTATGATTAGGATTTGAGGGTTTAAGTCCTTTTTATTATGTGAATATTCAAATTGAGTGATTTAATGTGGAATGTGATTCATTTAAAACTAGATATCATGCCACGAAATCTTCCAAAAATATATGAGAACATTCATTATTTACTTATTGTTTATGTAAAAAAGATTAGACATCCCTCGGGTTGGGTATGGTTAAAGAAATCCTATAAGAGAGAATAATAGTTCCAATAATATTGTAATTGTCTTAACATATGGTGAAATAAATTCCTACAATGTTGATGTTAAATGAACCCTTGATAATCACATTTCATTAAATCTAGATTCCTTCAAAATCCAGCTAATGAGGATTCAAGATGAGATTTTGATAAAAAAACATCAACACTTAATATATATTTTGCACTAGATTAAAATAAATTAGTAAATTAAATTGGTTTCCCTATTAATGTATATTTTTAATTTTTAAAATATCATATTAAATAGTTTTTAATCTAATATATGTGTTTCACGTTTTCTAAACTTTTACAGTATCTGTATATTAATTTTCAAAATCATGTGAAACTTAAACAAACATATTAGATTTCATGTTATTATGATGATGATGTGTATCACTTAAAATGCATCAATGTGATATTTCATATGATTATCTAAATGTAGAGGATTATTATATAAAAACTTTTGGGTTCTCATACTATTAGTGTGCATACAACAGATTAATTGATTCTTTTGTTGTTTGATCAGAATTTTAATAGTTTTATACTATTATGAAACTAAATTTAATTACACATGATTGGTTTATCATTAAAATTAAATCAAATTTGATCCCTTTATTTTGTGGATTCTCCTACTATAATAGGTGATGTTTAAAAAAAAAATTTGTGGGTGAAATTTTATTCATCTTTTAGTTATTGGGTTAGTTAACCTTCAAAATAATGCTCTTTATCAGTATCTTATAACTCAAATTTCTTGTGTTTTATGAGTGTGTAAATGATATCTTTTGACACTATCTAATGTTTTTCCTTGAAGAGATAGAATTATTCATTCAGGTATTAATTTATTATTAATTTGAAAAATTGAAATTAGAATTTCGTAGTGTTTCTTTCATGGACCCTACAAATTGCAATGCTGAAATTATTCTCCTTTTTTATGATCTTGTGTTATTTATTCATGTTCGGTTTATTGTTTTTTCCTCTTTTTCACCTGTAGAGGGTGGAGGGGATGGGGAATTTGTAGAGGGAGGGGGTGTCCAAGACTACTGTAGGTGTGTGAGGGGGGGAGGGGTTGACGGGGGGCTTTGCAGAGGGACAAGGTGTCCTGGAGGAAGGGGTCCAGGGCGGGGCTATCCCGGGGGTGTCCAAGAGGGATGGGTGTCCAGGAGTTAGAAGGTGTCCAAAAGGGGGTTTCCATAAGGTAGGTGGTTTCCAGGATAGGGGGGTGTCTGGGATATATGTTTTTATCACTCCTCATCCGTAGGGACACTCCCATCTCAAAGATATATGTTCTTATCCCTCCTCGCCCATAGGGACACTCCCTCCTTTCTCTCTTTCACTCACTAATAATATTGGGATAACACTTTGTCACACATTCTATGGAAATTATTCACTATATATTCACTACAATAAGAATGGATATGTGCTCATTGATCTTTAAAATAACCATTCATGCATGACATGTGAAATCGTCCATGAAAATAGCTTCACATTCCCTAATGATATCTTATTTTTCTTTAAGGATAAATTCATAAATTTTCAAGGTTTTTAAGCAGTGCCGATTCACCTTCCTCATTGTTCCAATGACCCCATTCATACAAATTCTATTTATGTTAGCATGAAAATATAAATTTATATACAATAACTCAATCAAGCATAGTTATATTGGGATGGACTATTCTTTATATAATGAAAGGGGTTACAAAAAAATATATTCTCATAACTCAGTGGTTTTCCTATGTAATTTTCACAACACAACGGTTTAGGTAACCCTTTTTCATAACATCCGCTTTGTTTAAATAAAATTGTTTGAATCTCTTACTATATTCACAAAAAATTCTATTCTCTCTAGGGATATTAATTATATTGTTGTGTTCTATTTTTAATAATTATTTACCATTATGAATTTTCATTTGAGCATTATGTATAAGTGACTCTATCTTCTCATATTTTTTATTATATACCTCTATATTCAAGTATTTGTTTATATTCATGTAATTTAGTGATAAAGTCTCAATTCTTTTGTTCCATAAACAAGTGAATCAGTTTATAACAAAAAACTACATTGGAAGTTTGAGAGTGTTTGGTTTAAGTAATATCTATTAAATATTAATGTAATAAAATAGTGTATGTATAGATAATGTGTTGGTCCTTAAATGATTATGGTTGATGTTTCTAATTATTTTTCTCATTTACAAAAAACTAGGTAATACATGAACTGGCATCTTAGGTTTAAGGGATGTTATTTTTTTGGGTATGTTCTATTTTTTGATCATTTTGTTTGCTTCTAAATTTTAACTTCAATATGTGATATAAGTTAGATTTAAAATAGTTTTTTAATATATACCTACATATTAATGGTGAAATTTTTGGTAATGAAATATAGTGAAACAATTTATGTTCTTTTGTTCAAAAAATTAGTGATGTAGGGAGGGGGTTTGTCCAGCGAAGGGGTGGTGTCTATCCAAGGATGGGGTGGGTCTATCCCGGAAGGGGGTCTTTCCTAGAAAGAGGGGGGTCTGCCATGGGGGTCAGCCTAGGGAGGATGGCTTTCAAGGGTTAGTGTGGGGTAGATTAGTAGGGGAAGGGGGCTGTATGGGGATTAATGGTTATAGGATCGAAATAATGATGTAGCTGCTCAATATACAAGAGGGGGTGAATTCTACACTTTAAAATTTTCCTTAAACAAGGAAAGATCTATGTTTAAAAATTTTAAAGTAAGAAAATTCACAACACATCTAACAAAAATTAAATTATTAGGACAAAGTATGAAGTTACAAACTTCTAGATCTATACACTTTCTTAAATCTGGAAAGTGATTCCAAAGAACTGGTTCCTGAAATATGGATCTGGAAATTGAAACTTAACAAAAGATTATGAAATTATACCTTAAAGCATATAGAATCTAAATTAATCAGTGTAAAAGTGTATGGAAATATAAGAAGATTATACTTTCCTTACAATAAAAAAGTGCAGTGGAAAAACAAGTAATAAAACTACAAGTAACAAGATATATATCTTTTAACCTAAAGAGAAGGGTATCCAAAAACCTTGGATAAAGGTCCCTTGATTTATACATTCAAGTAAGTATGTCTTACCCACACCCGGGTAAGCCCTCGATATGAAGATCTGAGTCTCTGTCTTGCTATCCCCGTAAGCCCTAAACTTCAAGGTAGTTAGAACCTATGTCTTCCTCAGCAAGGAATCCCTTGAATTTTAAGGTAGTCGGCACCTCTGTATTCCTATCTCCTGAAGCCCTCGATTGTAATCACCAACAATCGGAGTCTCACTAACAAGTTGGCACAAGGAAATGTTAGAACAAGTCGTTCAAACTCTCTACACGAAGCATGAGAGTTGATAAGAGACTCTCTCTCTCTAGAAATCACTTCAACGGAATGTAAGCACAAGTTGTGTCAAAGTTTCCACTTCTTTTCAAATGATATCCTATTTATAGGCAAAGATCCAACGATCGGCTCCCTCCTCCAACGGTCATATTTCACCTTGAATTTCAGAGGGACCTGTATACGTTTCACTTAACCAACGGTTAGTTAGAAACAGAATGGAAAACATCGTTTTAAAACAAAACATGTGTAACTGAATGCACAACATCTATTTGTAATGAAACAAGTGTAAGCATAAGTAAAATCGAAGTTTGGAATGTAAGCAAATAAAAGTTCGGAGTCTAACCAAAATAAAATTTGGAGTCTATAATGAATAGATACTCAGATTCTGTTTTGTAGGAATTCTGAACCTGAATTCTCTAGAAATCCAGAGTCTGAATTTCTAAGGAAATTCGGAGTCTGGTTTCACCAGAATTTAGAATCTGAACATACAGAGTTTGGAGTAAAACTTCGTAGAAGTTAGAAGTCAAACTAGTACAAGTTCAATGTCAAACTAGTAAAAGTTCGGAGTCGAACTCATAGAAGTTCAGAGTCGAACTAATAGAATTTCAGAGTCGAACTAGTAAAAGTTACGATTCGGACTCATAGAAGTTCGGAGTCAAAAAGGTAAATGTTCGGAGTCGAACTCATAGAAGTTCGGAGTCGAACTAGTAAAATCTTGGATTCCAGAATTCGGAGTTGAACTTTGTTTGAGTTTGTATCCATAATTCAGAATTGAACTTTATTGGAGTTTGTATACTGAATTCGGAGTATAACTTTATTAGATTTCATATCTAGAATTCAGAGTGGAACTTCATTACAGTTCTTATCCAGAATTCGGATCCTAAAAGAGAATGCTTCATATCTAAGCATTATATGATTCTGAGGTTTTGGGTATGAATCCGATTTTTATACTTAAGAAAAATATTGATATGTATAAGGAAATCTAGGTTATGGTAAATTTCCTTGAAGAAGGAAATTTTCCTTGGAGAAGTAAAATACAGATTTGCTTAAGTATAATTTGTTTGTGATTTTCAAAACCTGAAGGAATGAAAAATTCATAAGGAAAACCTTATTGAATCAACAATATCCCCCCTTTTGGAAAGCACAAACAACATAACGAAAAAGAATATAAGGACTTTGAAAATTTTCATTTGACATTAAAATTTAATACATATCTCCCTTTGTTCATGGATGATGATGAATACAACTAACTCCCCCTTAGGCATTGAAACTCTAAGGATTGTATTCTGAATTTCCTAAAGGGAGTTTTCATTATCATTTTAAATGAAAAACTTTGTAATGAGGAACTACCCCTAAGATAATACCCCCTTACTTAGGGATAGTTCTTGGCTTAGAAATTTTTCCTTCTTCCTTTTTTGAGTAATTATTTTTCCTTCTCCCCCGTTGTGATTTTCAAAAAGAATTTATGGGAATGGATAATAAATAATGTACCTGAAACATTTGTACAAAATAACACAAAGATATAACCAACCAAAAATTTCATTAGAGTAGAAAAAAAATTTACAAGGAAAGAAAAATGTAACAAAAAATCGGATTGAATCTATTTGTCTTCCTTTTCCTTCATGATTAACTTCATCAACAAGGTTTTTAGCTTCTTCAAATCTTTTTGATCCTCCTTAGATTGATTCTCCAATGCTTTTATCCTTTCATCTTGAGCTTTCAGCACCTCTTCTTGAGCCTTCATGGCCTCTTCCTGCATCTTCACTAACTCATATTTCTTTACAAGTTTTTATTCAAGCTCAATCCAGAGATCTCTATCCCTTTTAAAATTTTGAGCAAGAGAATTAACCTTCCCGTTCAAGTCCTTTACTTGTTGATTCTGAGAACTTTTCTCAATGATTATCTCATCTGAAGATTCTTAATCTTTGATTCCTCTATGTCAAAAGAATATTTAACATCATTCTGAAAATGATCAAACTCAGCCATGTCTTATTCAACTTTCTTAGTCCAAAAAGTTATTTTTATGCATGATTTTCTGTGAACATCGTAATTGATAAGGAAATTTATATGATCATCCTGAATCTTCCCACACTTATCCATCACCATGGATAAGGATTCTGACTTCTGATTCAGAATGGGTTGCAGCATCTGGTATCTGGAGTCTATAGTGGTAAATATCTGAATGGTGTCCACCAATTTTTTCAAATATTCAACAACAAAGTCATGACCCTGTGATGATGACTCTAAATCCAATAACTTGATTGGGAATTGTTCTTCTTCAATTTTCACCAACTTCCTTCTAGAAGAACCAAAAACTTCTTTCTTCCTGATAACATCTATTGTTGGTGAATCCATGAGCACTTGCATACCTTTATCAGTTTTCAGAATGGGTTGATCATCTGAAGATTCTTCCTCACTCTTCGATAGATGAACAATCCTGTCTTCATCTATTTTCTCCTTTTCTGCTCCTTCCTCAAGAAAATTATTCTCAAAGGTCTCTTTCGTAGACATAACATTTTCATTCTCTTCCTCTTCCTTATCATCATCCTTCCTACCTTCTTTCTCAACTCCCTTTCCCGGAGTGACAAATTTTACAGATTTAGGCTTTTCTTAATAATCTTCTACTTGTTTGATCAAATCATCCAGATCATCACTTCCTTCTTCTACTTATTCTTCTTCTTTTACAACTTCTTCTACTACTTCTTCACCAGCTATTTTATCTACTTCTTCAACAACCTATTTTCCTTTGGATGTTTTCGGCGTGAAGTACTTTTTCCCAGGAGTCTCTGGTAATGGTTGAACATCAAAAGTTTCAGGAATGGGAATATTCTCAAAGGCTACTTTTGTATCTCTCAACAGAGATTGTACAAGCTCAGCTTCAGACATCGTTTTCTTCATCTTTTTATCTTTTCCTTGCCTCTCTAATTCATCAATAGATTTTTCTTTTAAGGCCTTAGCCTCAGGAGGGTCCAATATGAACTCTGGATCCCCTTCTTTCCTTTTCTCTCTATCTTCGATCCATTTAGTAGCTACATCATCTGGATAATCTTTCTATTTTTTTGGCATGGGAGGTGCGGATTGGGTTTCCTTGGCTTTGGGGGTTTTTCCTGCAGCAACCACATCCTTAAGATTCCTCTTCTTAGTAACTTTCTTCACTGGCTCAGCTTTTTTCACATTTTCTGGAATGATTTCAGCCTCTCCCTTGGGAAATTTATAAAATTCTCATGTTTACTTAGAAAAATCCATATTCATTATTTTCAGTGTGTCATCACTGACAGGCATAAGATTTCAATTCTGGACCTTAGACTTACATGCAATCTTGAAAGAATCTAAACACCGAACTATCAGCTTTGATAGTAAGTCATGGTACATGATGATTTGAGCTCTCAAGTATCTTTCCTTTAGGTTCTTGAGTTTTAAAAGAACATGCCTCATCAGATTTATTTTTCTTAGATTCACCAAAAAGTATAAGAAATATATGTCACTTTTCTTCAGGGTATCTTTATCACCCATTCTTGGAACCAAGAAACCTTATACCCAAAGCTGAAGAATCCAATTATTAGGAGATATATGAGCTATCTTTGTTGTCTTGACATCAGAAAGTCCAAGATATTGTAAGGCCTTAACCTTAACAAAACTACCTTAAGCATCTGGGAGTTTTTGTGAACAAAATTCAGCTTCTCCTTCGTATAATAGCCCCACCAAGCTTGTTGTATTGTTGTAAGTAAGTTTGTATGTCTTTCCATATGTGTTGAAGGAAAACTTTTCTCTTCTATCTTCCTCATAAAATCTTGCTGATTCATTGAATTCTAAAAGTAAATCCGGATAGATAGAATCTTTATCACTAGTCTTGGATACACATGAATCTTCCCAACCATTCAGCCTGATATTCTGAGAGATGATAGAATCGTACATGTAAAAGTTCGGATTGACCAGTCCTTCTCTATACACTTTCCATTTTGAAATTGGCTTTGAGGTAGACATATCTTGGGAAGAAGCTTCAACATATATTCAGAATGGAGGATCTCTGAAGGATTTAGAACGACCTTTAACAACTGATGCAGAGCTTCGACAGGCGAGAGCTTGAAATCGATGCGGGACAACCATTAGGGGTCCCATTTATATAGGCGATGGAGTTGACCTTTGAACTTCCAAAAACCACCTAACGGTTGAAAAAAACTTTGATCTGATATCACGGTTGAAAACATACCCACAAGGAAATCTTGAATCCAATCTTTTGAGGTTTTAAGAAAAATAGTCGAATTTAAGAAAACTAGAATCTGAAATTTTTTTAAGACTCATAGGAAAATACCAGTAAGAAAAATATGACTATAAATACTTAAGTAAGAAAATCATAAATTTCAGATTGGCCAGGAAGTTTATTCATAATAGGTGATATTCTTCTTGAAGAAAAATTTGACTATGAAAAACTAATTACGAACAACTTAGACTTGAAAAGACTTTGAGTATGAAAACTCTAGTATGAAAAGTATGAGTATGAAAATCCCAGAACGAAATGTTTGAGTACGAAAAATTTTAGTACGAAAATTTCATTAAGAAAGTTTACAGTATAGAAACTTCATTGCAAAAATTTCCAATATGAAAATTTCATTACGAATGTTTCCAGTACCGAAAATTTCCATTACGAAAATTTCAGTTCCAAAAGCTTCATTAAGAAAATTTTTGTTATAAAAGTTTGAAAAACTAACAACGAAAATTTTGATTACAAAAGCATTTAAAATAAAACTGATTACGAAAATTTTGATTATGCTAACAAGCAAATGTACTCCCCCTATGAAAAGGAGTTTATTACTGTAAGAAGAATTGTTCAACAAGAATTTAATGAAGAAGGATTACCTTATAATTATCATTCCTAACTTCTGTTTAATGTGTTCAAATCTATCGGAGGGTAATGATTTTGTGAAAATGTCAGCAATTTGATCTTGCGTTCCGATAAATTGAAGATTAATATCTCTTTTAAGTGTCTGATCTCTAAGAAAGTGATTCCTAATATATATGTGTTTGGAACGAGAGTGATGTGCATGATTTTTACTAAGGGAAATGGCACTTGTGTTATCACATAAAATTTGAGTCTTAGTAAAACTGAAGCCATAGTCTGTGAGTGTGTGTTGCATCCACAACACTTGAGCACAACAACTTCTAGCTGCTACATATTCAGCTTCAAAAGTGAAGAGTGCTACTGAGTGTTTCTTCTTGCAAGACCAAGAAACTAATGAATCTCCTAAGAAATGACAAGTTCCAGATGTAGTTTTTCAATACATTCTACATCAACCAAAGTCAACATCTGAAAAACTCTTTAAAACAAAATGATTTCCAGAAGTATAAAATAATCATAGATCCACGGTTCCCTTTAAGTAGCAAAACATTATTTTCACTGCCTTTAAATGATATTACTTAGGATTGTATTAATATCTTCCACATATGCATACTGAAAACATTAAGTCTGGTCGACTAGCTGTTAAGTAAAGTAGACTTCCTATCATGCCTCTAAAATATGTTTGATCTACTGGTTTCCCACTTTCATCAAGATCAATTGTGTTTGAGGTATCAACAGGAGTACTTATACTCTTAGTGTTGTCATACCCATACTTTTTAAGAAGTTATTTAATATACTTATGTTGAGATATGTAGATTCCTTCTGGATTTTGAGAAATTTGAAAACTAAGGAAAATTGTTAACTCACCCATCATACTCATTTCAAACTCAGATTTCATTAGATCCACAAAGGAATCAGTTAATGATTTCTGAGTTGAACCAAAAATAATGTCATCAACATAAATTTGAACAATCAAAAAAAATTTCTTATCTTTCTTCATAAAAAGGTTTGGATCTGAATTTTCCTTAACATAGTTATTTTGAAGAAAAAACCCGTAAGTCTATCATACCAAGATCGTGGGGCTTGTTTAAGGCCATACAAAGCTTTGGTAAGTCTAAAAATATGATTAGGATGTTTTGTATCTTCAAATCGAGGAGGTTGTTCAAGAAAAACTTCCTCTTGAACATAACCATTAAGAAAATCACATTTCACATCCATTTGAAAAAGTTTAAAATTAAAAAATGTTGCAAAGGCAAGTAGAATACAAATAGATTCATGTCTAGTTACTGGATCATAGGTTTCTTCATAGTCTATTCCCTCTTTCTAATTATAGCCTTTAGTAACTCGTCTAGCTTTATTTCTAACAATGAATCCATTTTCATCACACTTATTTTTGAAGACACACTTTACTCCAATAACAGAAGTTTCCTTTGGTCTTTCTACCAAGGTCTAGACTTTATTCCTTTAGAATTCATTTAGTTCATCTTACATGGATTTGATCCAATCATCATCACCTAAAGATTCATCAGTGCTTTTTGGTTCTGATTGGGAAAGGAATGCTTGATGTTCTACTTAATTTCTTAAAGAACTTCAGGCCCTTACAGGTTGATTCACATAACCAATGATATTATCACTTGGATGATTCTTAAGAAACACCTGACATGGGTTTTGTAAAACATTTTCATCAACATAGGGTAGAAAGTCTTCTGGGGTAAATGTTTCCGAAGTATCTTCTTGAACATTTCCTTTACCAGAAGGACCTTCTATTAAAGGTTGATAATCAGTTTTTGAAAACACATCCAAGAATATAGGTTGAGATGTTGTAAAAACAAAAGGATTAGTCTCATCAAATTTTAAATATACTTTTTCCTAAAAAATTCACGTGTTTTTATTGAATACTCTATAAGCCTTAAATGATGTGGAGTAACCTAAGAAAATTCCTTCATCAAATTTTGGTGCGAATTTTTGTAAGTTTTCTTTATTATTCAGAATGAATACCTTGCAACCAACAACTTTGATGTAGGTAAGTCTTGGTTTTCTACCATTCCATAACTCATAGAGAGTTTTATTAAGAAAAGTTCTAATCAAAACTTGATTTATAGTACAACAAGCAGTACTTATAGCTTCAGCCCAAAAATGTCTAGCTATAGAATATTCACTCAAAATGGTTATATTTATCTCTTGAAGAATTCTATTTCTTCTCTCAACTACACCATTTTTTTGAGGAGTTATAGGTGCTGAAAAGTTGTGAGTAATACCTTTTCTACTACAAAATGTTTCAAAATCAGAATTTTGAAATTCTCCTCCATGATCACTATGAATAGTTTTCAGTTGAAGGTTTTTTTCATTTTTAAATTGGGCTCAAAAACTTTTGAAATAAGAAAATGATTCGGATTTCTTTTCTAGAAAATAGACCCATGTAAATCCAGTGTAATCATCAACTAAGACGAATATATAATACTTTCCCCCAATTCATCTAGTTTGTGTTGGACTAAAAAGATCCATGTGCACTAACTGTAATGCATCAGTTATTGATACTTCACCGATTGATTTAAAACTATATTTACGTTGCTTTCCATATTGACAAGGATCAAAAACTTTAGAAGAATCAAATCAAATCTTCGGTACGTCCTTAACAAGTTTCTTCTTAGAATGTTTACATAAGTTTCTAAGGTTACAATGACCCTGTATTCTATGCCATAACCAAGAATGATCTTCAATTGCACTAAGTCAAGGTTAGTCTTGGCTCCTAAGTTCTTCTATGTGTAATGTGTAAACATTCTCTGGCCTATGGGCAGAAAGAATAAACTGTTCCTTGGAATTGTGTACTAAGAAATTATCATTCCTAAAATTCACAAGGTATCATTCATCACATAATTGACTTATGCTAATGAAGTTGTTTTTGACACCCTTAACAAACAAAACATTTGAAATCAATGTTTTACCATGAAGAAAAATGTTACCTATACCAATAATTTCTCCCTAAGCATTATCTCTGAAAGTTACTTTTCCTTCTTTCATCTTTATTTTCTTTTCGAAATAGTTTTTGTTACCAGTCATGTTCCGAGAACATCCACTATCCTTGTACCATGTATTTCTGTTGATACTTCCTTTATCTTCCTAAAAATGAGAAAATAATAAGACTTTTTGAATCCAATCTTGTTTGGATCCGAGATTTTCAGATAACAAAATTTTGGGTATCCACATTTGTTTAGAGATATATGCTTTATGAAACCCAAGAGATTGAACTCTATTCAAAGAATATTTTTTCTTCCAATGCCCACCACTTTGAAAATTAGTGAAAAAAGATTCTTTAGAAGGAACAAAATAGTTTTTTTTGAAAACTGGTTCTTGGTGAGTATAACCTACTCTAGTACTGTTTCCATGAAGATTAATTTGTGAATACATCTTGTCAACGTTTTTCTTACCAGAGGTAAATTTTTCAAGGAGCTTCTTAAGAGAAAAGATTTTATATTTCGGTATAATGACTAAATTCCTATCCTCAGGAATCATTTCCTTAGAGTTATATGTTTCCACAAAAATTTTAATTTTTAAAATAGCATTCTTAAGATCTTTAGAATGTTTTTCCTTATCAGAATTTTATTTCTCATGGTCTTTAGAAAGTTTCTCTAAAATATCTTCTTTATCTTTAAGATCTGAAGAATGATATGAATTCTCTTTTGTAAGAATTTATTCCCTGGTATTTTCCTTGTCTAATTTCTTAGAAATTTTACAATTCTTTGCTTCATGTAACTTGGAAAATCTAGACACTTATTCATATGAAGGTTCTTAAATTTCTAAGGATGAAGTATCTTCATTAGAAGCAGTATTTTCAGAATAGTAATTCTTATCAAGAGATAAATTTGTTAAAGCCTCGACAGAGTGTACCTTGTCCATAATACATATATGTGGAAAAGAAGTATTAGCAATGGATCCCATATTCTTCTGAGCTAATGAATCATATTCTGAAGATTCACTTAAGGAAGAATCTCCATAGCTAGCACTCCATGTAGTATTAGCTTTCAGACTTTTCTTAGCTTTAGATTTGTAAAAATTGTTCATGTTCCTTTCATAATGCCTCTCTTTTCTTTCTTTCTTTTTAAGAATAGTGAAATCAGGTCGTATGTGTCCACTTCTCTAGCATTCATAGCATGTGACCTTTGAATCTTTCTTATCTTTCCTTTCCTTCTTCTTATACCTGGATTAAAAATTTATTTGACCAGATATCTTGTTCATTCTTTGGGCAAGAATAGCTAATTCAATTTTTGAGACTTCACTCTCACAAGATTAGGATTGGAAAGTAACCTTCTTATACTTGGATCTAGTTACTCGCTCAGGAGTCTTAGCTTTCATGTGATTTGATGTTTTAGTAAAATAAATAGTACCATCCCAATTATTCATTTTGATGTTGTCAATATCTCTCTTCATCCTTGTTTCATGTTAGAGAAGAGTTCCAAACATCTCATCTAAGGAAATTTGAGTGACCTTCTTATTCGCATCAATAATACTTCTCTTTGATTCCCACTCATTGGAAATAATATCAATAATCTTATCCACAAGGGCTTCATCATCCATACCTTTATCTCCCATATATTGTAAGCTATTCGCGATAGTCATAAATCTTTGTTGCACCTTACTTATAGGTTCTCCATAAGGAAAATTAAAACCATGATACTCATCTCTAAGCATAGCTCTTCTAGTCTCAATCACTTTAGATGTACCAAAATGTGTAACTTCAAGTTTCTTCCATATATAGTTAGTTGTTTCCCATGAATAAATTTGGATATAAATCTTCCTAGTCATTGAACATAGTAGATTATTGCATACCTTATAGTTTAATTGATAATCATGCTTCTCTTAGTTTGTGAAAGCACTTACTTCTTTATCTGGAATTTGATAACCTCCAGTAAGCATAACAAAGTTTTCTACACCAGTATTGATAATGAAAGTCTTCATTCGATCTCTGCAATATTCATAATCATTCCCATAAAAAATTGGTGGTCTTGTAGGATTTAGGTTGTCGATGGAACCAACATTTAAACCTGTCATCCTTAAGAAAATATTCCTACACAAAAAATTATTAACAACAAAAGTTAGGATTCAAATAAAAAAATCCTAAGCAAGGAAAATATAGAAAAATGAAAAAATGATCAAGGAAAAACATATATATGAGTATAAGTATTTCATATACCCCCTCTGATACCAATTGTAGTATCAAAATAACGATTTAGATGCTCAATATACAAGAGGGGGGTGTATTGTACACTTTAAAAATTTCCTAAATCAAGGAAATATATAATTTTTACAAAGTTAAACTAAGAAAATTCACAACACCTCTAACACCAATTGAAAGATTAGGACAAATTATGGTGTTACAAACTTCTAGCTCTATACACTTGCTTAAATCTGGAAAGTGATTCCGAAAAACTGGTTCCGGAAATATGGATCTAGAAATTGAAACTTAACCAAAGTTTACTATATGAGATTCTACCTTAAAGAGTATATAATCTAAATTAATCAAAGTACAAGTGTAAGGAAATATAAGAATATTATACTTTCCTTACAATACAAAAGTGCAGCGGAAAAACAAGTAGTAAAACTACAAGTAAAAAAGATATAAATATTTTTACCCAAAGAGAAGGGTATCCAACAACCTTGGATAAAGGTCTCTTGATTTATAATTTCAAGAATGTCTATCTTACCCACACCCAGGTAATACCTCGATATGAAGATCAGAGTCTCTGTCTTGCTATCCTCGCAAGCCATCAACTTCAAGGTAGTTGGAACCTCTGTCTTCCTCAGCAAGGAAGCCCTCGAACTTTAAGGTAGTCGGCACCTCTGCCTTCCTATCCCCGGAAGCCCTAGATTTTAATCACCAACAATCAGAGTCGCACTAAGCATGTCTGCATAAGGAAAAGTTTGAACAAGTCATTCAAACTTTTTGCACGAAGCTTGAGAGTGGATAAGATCCTCTCTCTCTAGAAATCACTTTAAGAGCATGTAAGGACAAGTTTTGTCAAAGTTATCACTTCTTTTCAAATGATCTCATATTTATAAGAGAAGCTCCAACAGTATTCTCCCTCCTCTAATGGTCATATTTCTCCTTGAATTTCAGGGGGACCTGTATATGTGTCACTTAACCAACAGTTAGTTATAAACAGGATGGATGACCTTGTTTTATAACAAAACATGTGTAACTGAATGCACGACATCATTTTGTAATGAAACAAGTGTAAGAATAAATAAAACTGAAGTTTGGAATGTAAGAAAATAAAAGTTCGGAGTCTAACCAAAATTAAATTTGGAGTCTATAATGAAGAGATACTTGGATTCTGTTTTGTAAGAATTCGGAACCTGAATTCTGTAGAATTCCAAAGTCTAAATTTATAAGGAAATTCGGTGTCTGGTTTCACCAGAATTCAGAATCTGAACATACAGAGTTCGGAGTCGAACTTCTAGAATTTCGGAGTCGAACTAGTATAAGTTCGGAGTGGAACTAGTAAAATTTCGGAGTTGAACTCATAGTAGTTCGGAGTCTAAGTCATAGAAGATTGTAGTCAAACTAGTAAATGTTTTAGAGTCGAACTCATAGATGTTCAGAGTCGAACTAGTAAAAGTTCGGAGTCTAACTCATAGAAGTTCGGAGTCGAACTAGTAAAAGTTCAGAGTCCAGAATTCAGAGTTGAACTTTGTTAGAGTTCGTATCCAGAATTCAGAATGGAACTTTATTAGATTTCATATCCTGAATTCGGAGTAGATCTTTATTAGAGTTGATATCCAAAATTCAGAGTGGAACATCATTACAGTTCTTATCCAGAATTTACATTGGAACTTCATTACAGTTATTATCCGGAATTTAGATCCTAAAACAGAATGCTTCATATCTAAGCTTTATATGATTCCGAGGTTTTGCGTATGAATCTGATTTTTATACTTAAGAAAAATATTGATATGTATAAGGAAATCTAGGTTAGGGTAAATTTCCTTAAGGAAGGAAATTTTCCTTAGAGAAGTAAAATATAGATTTGCTTAATTATAAGGTGTTTGTGATTTTCAAAAAAGAAAGGAATGGAAAAGTCATAAGGAAAACCTTATTGACTCAACAATGGTGGGGGGAATTTTCATGGGGTTGGCAACTAAAAGGGGTGTGGGGGTTGTTTAGGGGGTGGGTGGGGTGTCTTTTTATGAAATGGGATGGACTATAGCCATAGTTTAAAATTTGTCTGAATACCTATAGCCATAGTTTGGAATAGTTGCTATAAACCCTGTGTGGTTTAAGTTTCCTCTGTGGTTTCAAAACATGGCAATAGGGATTTAGCCATAGTTTGAAACTGTGGAAATAGGCTTATCCCTATAGCCACACCAATACCTACCACAATTCATTAAACCATGGATATAACCAATAGCCATAGTTTTTGGGCTTATATCCAGGATTCTAATCATTTCCTATAGCCTAATTTTTTTGTAGTGTGGGATCCACCACTATATTGGTTTATCAATGGATAATAGATCATTCATTTTCATGATAGTGTCTTAGTGACTACCGATATTTGGGAGTAACTCATATGGAAATATCATACTTTTCAGTGGCAGTACACCCATGGATTTCTAAGATGTACCAAAATATTCACCACCAATATTTCTATAATAGTATGAAAATATTCATAGATATTTTTGTTAATTAGTGTTCCACTTATCAAAAGGTTACCTTAGAACACCTTTCACAAATGTACCGTTCTTGAAAACCAAGGAAAAAACACTCCTGGATGATGAAATTGTATAAAATAACAAAAAAAAATACCATAAAAGAAATTAATAAAATTATAATAAATTAAATATGATTATAAAGGTTTCTTTATTAACTACTTAATGAATTTAATTTTATTATCCACGGAATTATGTTCAAGTGCATAAAACTTTTAGATATATGGTAAGAGATTCTTTTGGAACCTCTATTTTTTCATTCGGGTTACACTTTATCTCCATTTACCCAAAAGAAACACTTATTTATTTTAATATAATTATAATACATTATATTTATATCATACAAAATTTTTTATCTAGAGCATTTCATCCTTCTTTTTTTTGAAATGATTGTTTTAAAAACATTCCCCTCTCAATTCTTCCCAATAAGCATTCTAGTTAAACAGAACTTCCAAATTTCTTACCCATTTTCAAGTGCACTCCATAATCTATTTTAAGCCAAAATTATTTTATATAAAATCACTCCTTTTCACATCAATAACTATATTGTTTTATTTTTGGTTTTATACAGACAATTATTCCTTTTCTGTTATAAATAATTGTGAAAAAGTTCCCTTAACCCACACTTATAAATTTTATTTCTTCTGATTCTTAAAAAACCTATTTAAATGTTTTCACATAAGTTTGACATCACTTATCATGATCTATACCTATTTTACACTATGAATTTCAATTTATTATTTAAATCTATAATTTCATGGGGACCATTGTGATATTCCCTATTGATATACCTTTTGATATGACAATGATATCAATTTCATTCGAGGGGTAAAACTTATGATTATGTTTGATTACTTATGTATTATTCTTATTTTGACACACATATTCATGAACATGTATTGATGGGTGCACCCATACAGTTCTACAATGAATTTTTTAATTTTTAGTAACATAATAGATCATGTACAATAGTCTTGGTGGTTAGCCTTGACTCATCCTACTCCATGTGTAGGGAACCTTGGATCATGCTTACTCCATGTTTTATGTTTCTACCACATTACTATCAATCCATTATTACATGATCCAATGTTTTATTGGATATGATTCATTATGCTTACTCACATCTCATCTTCTTTTTTACGTCATCATGTTGTTCCCTATAACCTATGTGTTATGATTTTTACTTATGTTTATTCACAAAATAGTCTTTTTAGATCATCTATATCATCATGTATTCCTTAGAATATACCATAAAGATGTAAGGGCTCAAAGAGTGATAAGATATAATTAGGAAGATTTAATAAAAATTGTTTTTGTTTTAATTTATTACTTTATAATTATGTATATAATCAGAAAAAAAATTTTACATTACGATCCTTGGAATGTATTTGAAGGATAATTAGGCTTAAAATAATTTAATAATATATGTAAAAGTATAGGTCTATTATACATGGTATCAAATTATGTTTTGGTTAGTTTTTTGAAGATTAACACAAGATCACTATTGTAAGTACCCTACAAATAACTCTATCACCATTGATAACCAAAATTAAAACATAGGGAATCAGAAGTTAGGATATAATATTCCTTTGTAAGTTTATCCTTATATGTTAAAAGTTTCATTTTAATATAATTTTTATTCATGTATTCAATCACCCCTCTTTGTACATAATGTTTCTTAGTTAATGGATAAGAATAGGATAACATGTGACAACAATCAACATGATAGAAAATGTGATTATTCACCTAATAAAATTCCAAATATGATGGGAAAGGGTGCTCAAAACATCATGATAGTAATTTCCCAACTGGATAAAGTGATGAATACAATAATAGATCATTTGGAACAAACCCTTTCTTTTATGAAAGGTAATGTTCCAGTTGAATCCATCAAACAAAATATGCCTCCCATATTTAGTGGATATTTTGATCTTCTTATCATAAAAAAATTAATTAACACATTTGAGAAGATATTTTTTCTCCTCCAATGGTCAGAAGAAGAGAATATTATGATTGTGGTATACTGTTTTCATGGGGAATATAATTAGTGGTTTACACTTTTCAAGAACACATAGTCCATGTTTAAAATTGATTCCATGGAATGGGATGATTTCATGAAAATATTTTTTAATTAATATTTTCCCCGAATAGTAAGTGTTAAGATGGAGAGGGAGTTCCTCAGTTTGGATAAAAAGTATGATGAGCCTATCAAGGTGTATGAAGCAAAATACAAATTATTGTGAAGATACACCTCTGAATTTTTCTTGAACACCAAAATCAAGGTAGATTGATTCTTTGGTAGACTAAATTAGAGTCTACAATAATCATTGGTGATTCGATAATTTGATAGTTATCAAGATATTATATTTTATTCCATCAAGGTTGAAATGGATATTAGAGACACTTAGTGCTCTCATGGTATTAGATGTGAAAATAGTAAAATGGAGTTTAATATGAGTGAATCAATAGATAAATCCCATGATGGAATGAATGTCGAATATCCAACATGTAAAAATCATGGGAAGAAGAATCTTGTGAACTATCTATGGGGACTAGGAAATGCTTCAAATGAGGAAGAATGTGGAATTTCGATAATAAATGATAAAGGGATACGAAAGACCCCAATAATATAGAAGAAGAAGATAGGGTTCAGATTAGCCTGTACTGTAGTGTTTTGACTGCAATGAACATGGGAGTTATTATAATTGGTTCTCTTATCCAATGGTTGTTATACTAAATCAATAAAAACAACCTCCATGTAAGCAAGAAAGGTAATATTCTATCACTACTTATAAGGTGGAGCCCGAAAATGAAATGGTGATAGTTACATTAGTTATTCATTCTAGAATAATGAATTTACTATTTTATTAGTGTTCTACACATTCCTTCATACCTTTAAAATTTTATAGAACTATTCAAACACAACCTCAAAGCATGGAGGATGAGATATTTGTGAGAATCGAAAATAGGGAAATAATTGAATCCAAATATTATAAATACTTATCAGTTAACATTTGTGTACTAAACCTCCCATAAAATCTTGTATCACATCATGTTGTGAAGATTGAGGTTATTTTGTGTATCGATTGGGTATCTCTATACAAAGCTATCATAAACTTTAGAGAAAGGGATATCACTCTTCACATCCTGAATCATCCTTTAATTCTATTTAAGTATAAGGAGTAGGATGGTTCTCCTTCATAATCATCATCTTAAATATGGATATTGTTTCCTTATGAGCAAGAATTTGTAGCTCAATTGATTAAGGTAATGGCGATAATAATGCTTGAATACATGACTACTATTTTGGACAACACTGATGTGTTCCCAGAAGAGTTTCTTGGTCTTCCTCCTAGTTGAGAGGTTGGGTTCCCAATAGATGTTCTTCCTGGATTTCTACCTATTTCAAATACACCTTAATGTGTGGTGACCATAGATCTGGAAGAACTCAAGAAATAGTTACCACAGAATTTAGGCAAGGGTTTTATTTTCTAGATTTCATCACTGAGGGGCGCATCTATACTCTTCCTCAAAAAGAAGGATATATGAATGCACCTATGTATTGACAATTTTGATCTCAATAAAATCAAAATTAATAACTAGTATCACCCACCATTGATATACGACTTTTTTGGTCAACTATGTGGGGACAAGTATTTCTTTATGGTTGCCCTTTAGTCAGGATATTTCCAACTAAGGGTGAATAAGGGAGATATTCCCAAGAATTCCTTTTAAATGTGGAATAGACCCTATGAGTTCCTAGTAATTCCCTTCGTACTCACTAATTATACGTAAATGTTCCTGGATTTAATGAATATTGTATTCATATATTACCTAGAAATGTTTTTTGTAGTTTCATTGATTATAATCCAAGATAAAGGAGGAACATGAGGAGCATTGTAATACTGTTCTAAAGACACTTTGAAGGGATAGACTACATGAATAGTAAAATAAATGTGTATTATTGATAAAGGAAGTATCATTCATGGGGAATATAATCACTCAAATATAGATATATATATTCCATTCCAAGATAAAAACAATTGAATAGTGGCTCAAGACAACATATTTAACAGATATCTATAGTTTCCTTGGATTATCTTGGTATTATTAAAATTTGTGATGAAATTATCATGATTGTAAAATCCTCTAACCAAGAAAAGTAACAAGGGATAGACTCTTGTCTAGACCAGTCAATGTGAATACTACTTTAAAGAGTTGAAATGGAGGATTATCACTACACCAGTTCCCACACTACCAACAAGAGGAGAACTCTTGGTCATTAATAGCGACGATTCATTGAAGGGATTAGCCCGTGTTCTCATGAAAAATTATAAAGTGATAACCTGTACCCCATAGATGTTGAAATTTTATGAGGAAAAATATGCCGCAAGTGATCTAGATTTTCTGGTTGTGATATTTACATTGAAAATATATAGGAATTATCTCTATGTAGTGAAGTGTGTGATATATACTGATTATAAGAACCTCATGTATATATTCACATAGAGTACCAATATGAATTGAATCAAACCAAGATCTGAGATTCACCTATAAGTTATAGAAAAGTCTATAATACGGTATAAGCACTGAGCTAAAAATCAGTATGCCCTATCATCATTAAACTGAGGGACAATTATAGCGGAATATCCAGGCACTAGAATACAAGTTAAGATCATGTTCTATGGATTTGAAGGGAGGATTGGACCATCATTTTTATCTGTTTTAGTTATCCTACAACAATATTTTCCAAAATAACATCCAAATGGATCCATATTAATCCCTTTATATGAAAATATATAGAACAATTGCATGCAAGGATGAAGTCAGTGAACATAAGATGTTTGGACATGAAATGGTCGAAGAAATGGTAGAGAAGGGGAAAACCATTCAACAGCATATTTGGGCAGCCCTAAGTTGAAAGAGGAGTTATGTAGGCATCATTAACAGTAGATAATGTTTGATGTTGGAGATATGGTATTCCTCTATATATCTCCATGGAAGATGATCGTAAGATTTGGAAAAAAGGGAAAGATAAGTCTGAGGTACATCATCCCCATTGACTTTATAGATCGTGTTAGTGTTGTGGCCTATCAAATAGAAATTCCACCAACCATTTCTCAAGAAAAAAGATTTATTCCACACATCCCTCATGAAGATTTTCATATAGTATCCCTCGCATGTACTTAATTCATAGGTGGTATAGTTGGGGAATCGTCCCTCCTACGAGTGGAATCTAGAGAATATCTTGGATTGTAGAGATACAGTTCTATGCAACAAGACCTCTCAACTAATCAAAGTACTATAGCGGAACTAAAAGTATGAAGTTACAGTATGGGAACCTGGGGAAGTGATAAAGGAGACGAACCCTCTATTTTATCCCTAAGTTTGAAAAATGAAATTTTAGGGGTGAAATTTTATAAGGGGGAAGAATGTGACGACCAAAATTTTATCAATTAAAATCATCATATTTTAAAATTTTTAAATAATATAAATCATATAAAATCCCATATATAACTTAAAATCAAACTTTATAAATGGAGAATGAATTAAATAATATATATTTATTGAAATTAAGGAACATACAACCAATGGAATAGTAACATGACCTACGGAATATTAATGTGACCCTTAAGAATAGTTACCCAGAAAATAAAATAGTAACATCACCGATGAATGAATAAATAAAATTAATCCATATTATAATTGAAAATATTTATAATTATATCATAGTATAAGTAAATATATGTTTTGAAAATGATAAATTAAGTATTGGTATTTTCATAAAGCCTAAATTTTTATTTAACATTTTATAATGAATATAATGATTTAAAAGAAAATTTATTTTCATAAAATAGATTCATAAGTTGATATTATATTTTCACATTATTACAACATAAAATTATGTGACCTTCATAAAATTTTCAAAGTGTTGTGAAATCTTCAATAATTTTAAAATCTGTATTATTTGAGTAAATTTTGATTTTAATTTTAAATTAAATTTATCATGTATAGAAAATTATTTTCATAAAATGGATTCAAAATTTTGAGTTCTAAATTTCGAAAATTGGTTTGGGTGAATATTTGGGATTTTTCTAAAATACAAGAATTTTCTCTAAATAGTAAAATATTATAATTTACAATAGAAGCCAAATTCATGAATTATTGAGTCATAAATTATTTTTGAATGATGTTGGATAATAATATCCAAAAATAAATCATTATTGTACCATATGTCAGGATAAATCTTAAAATATTCCTAGTCATGATCCAAAATAATAAACTATTCAATAAAATAATTAGAAAACACCCCCTCCTCCAATATAAATACCACCCCTCCCCACTTCTTTTCCTCAAACCTACAAACCCTAGAAGTTTTCCAAATTCTATTAAAAACTAGTATTATGTATCTTAACATGTTATGATATCCTTTGGAATTAATAAAAGACCAAACTCAGGTGCCTAAAGAAGGTTCTCATGGAGAAGAATTCAATAGGGGAAAACCTCTTTTCTTTTCTTTTAATTTCATTCCAATTTTTTTCATTTTCATATTCTATATTCACTAACACCTATACAAGTAGCATGATTACTAAAATATCTCACATATAATGTAATTTTATTATGTTAATGGAAAAAACCATCACCATTTATTTCTCCTCCCCACTTTCATTACAAATTGAAAACATTGTCTCTGATGTGTTAATTTATTACATCAAATTAAGAAGAGTATTCAATTTCCATAATCATCAAGGCTGGTCATAAAACCATTTTAAGGATAAATGATATTATTATATATTGATTACAGATTACATAATGTTATGGAACTAGTAAATAATCATAATATTAAATAATTTAACAAGACTAGTTCCTCATGATTGAGAAACCGCTATATTAATCTAAAAAATTACCATTAATGATTTATCTAATGATTCATCATCATACCATATAAAAAATGATATATAAGGTAAAATAAATGGTTATATATTCATTAATAGCTTATAATTTTAATGTTGGAATACTATTCCTATTCTACAAGATCTTTTATACATGTATACAAATGAACCGATCATGAAAACCAAGGGAACAAACACTTTAGAAGGATTTACTTGTATATAATAACTCATAAAAATTCCCTTAATAATCATAATAAAATTATAATAAATAAAATAAATTTATAATATCTTCTAAACTGATTAATTAATGGATTTAATTTTCTTATCCACGAAATAATGTTGAAGTGCAGAACACATTCATAAATAAGGTATGGGATTCTTTTCGAACATCCATTTTTTCCTTTAAGTTATGGTTTCTCTCACCTTAACCTAATATAACCCTTATTTATTTATATTTCATTATTATAAATTAGATTTATATGTCCCAAAATAAGGTATCCCAATAATTTCACCCTTATTTGTTTTGGAAAATACATGTTTTAAAGAGGTTCACTTCTCAATTATTCCTGATAAGTAAGCCCAATTAAAGGGAACTTCCCAATTTTATACCCATTTTCAAGTGAAATCCATATTATGTTTTAGTACATAATTGTTTTTATAAAATCACTCATTTTAACAAGAAAAAATCCATTTTTCATTTCTAGTTTTATATAGATAATTATACCTTTCCTTTTTATGAAATCTTTAATATTTTCCCATAAACTGCACTAAAACGTTTAATTTATAGAGTTTCTTATACACTAGTTTAACATGTTTTCGCTTCATTTTTAAATCAATTCTCATTATCTATACCAATTTTACCTTATTGATTTTCATTTATTATTTAAATCCATCATTTCTAAGGAAAAAATTGAGATGTTTTATTTTGATATACCTATTTCTATGATCATGATACACAATTATTTCCATGGGTCACCATTATGTTTATTTTTTATTTGATATATACGATTCTTTATGTGGAAAACATATTCATGAAAATGTTATGATGGGTGAAACCATATAGAGCTCCAATGAATTGGGTAATTTGAAGTCTCATGAGATGCCATGTGGAGTGGTCTTTGTGGTTATCCTTGACTCATGATCCATGTGAAATGGTCTAGTAGGTAAGCCTTGACTAATGATTATCCATGTGAAATGAGACTAGACTTATAACACGCAAATTTTTTTATGAAATATTTTAATTAAATAATTTTTATTCTTCAGTAGGATGGGTTTCATGCAACCATGAATTTAAAAGAATTTGGAAACTCCCATAGTATAATATTATCATTATAGTCGAGTCATTAGGTTAAAGGGAATAATTATAACTATCTTTTGAAAATGAATTGTGAATTCATTGGCTGTTAATTATTTATAAAAAATATAGACCAATTACATATTTTTATTACTGATTAAATTAATTTTTGTGATGTAATTAATCCAATATATATGTTATATGTTTAATAAAATATTTTTTATATTCATCTAGTGGATATTTTAGTCATAGGGTACTAATTAACCATATTTGATATTTAAAAACAGATTTTTTAAAGGGTAATTTTATGCCTTTGAATGGAGAATCCCTTCCAATTTAATTTTTTGAAACATTTATAATTTTTAAATGACAATGTAAACATTTTATTTTGAGGTGGGATATTAAAATTTACTTTGGATGAATTTTTGATATTTTTCTCATAATGTTCATTTTTTGATGAATAGTAAAAAAACACTAAATTTTAAGAGAATTGTTTTCATCAAAATAATTTATATTGTTAAATTATCATATTGAATGGTTTTAAAGTATTAATAGAATATATTTTTATCTATAAATATAATTTATATCGTAATTATTAATAATACATTGAATTCATATGTAAAAATATTTCAATCTTTTGTAATGTTTTGACTTTTGAAAACTTGATCTCTCATTCTGACAATGGGATTGATTTTAAATTAATTAATACAACTAATTTTTTTGGAATTTTTAAAAATTGACTCCATTTTCGGAATCAAAAGGTCCAAATTATAATATTAGGCTACATTTATTTTTAAGTATTATGATTATTAACGTCGTTAATTATTTTTATTACAATTATTGTAGGTAAATCTGGTACTTAAAGGTAAAAATAATATTTTGATATTACCTTAACACCTGTAAAAATAGTATTGGATTTCTAAATTATTCCCTTGTAATTTATGTTTATAAATTTAATCACTTAATTCCCACTTTTCCATTAATATGACATTAATTTTATTAAAATCAATGAATGTCAGAAAATGTCACGCTTTGTTTATATATAAGTATATTAACTTGAATGTATTTATAACTAAGAAATAATATTGACTATAGATATTATATACAAATATAAAATAATTACTTACCACAGATAAGTTTATAATTTTTAGAAATTAAATAATTACCATTAAGGAGGACACAATAGTGACATATAAAATATTATATTAATAGAAATATCAAATAAATAAATTTAAAGTAATTAAAATAAATAAAATTTGAATTACTTAAGGTTCTCCATGAATTTTATAGGGGATTATGACATTTTTGAAGTATATTAAAAAACTAGAAGATATTTTCGGTGAGGATTTCATTTAAAATCAATGAAATGAATAGTTTCGAAATTGACACTATTAATATTTTATAAAAATAACATTGTATTATATTATTTAAAAACTAGAAAAATAATAAAAATTTACCAACTGATAATTAAGAAGGTATAAAATGTTACAAAATATCCATTTATGGTCAATAAACACCATATATGTAAATATTTATAACGATTAAATATTTTGAATATATTACCACAATTAAAATTAAATAGATTAAATAAGGAAAAATCAAAATGATAAGGTTTAAAATAAAATAAAAACAAGTCTATATTTTATTTTTGAGAGGATTTCGACCCATACACATCTAATCATTGAAATAATTCACTTTTTAGGAATTTAAATTTAATTGTTAATTTATAATGATTTAATAGTTTTTGATATTTTCAAAGGCTCCCATCCCCTCTCTTATAAAATTTCACCTCTCCTTCTCTATTAATAAAACTTCTAAAACCATTTTTCTCAGCCAAAAACTTTCCATTTAGTCTCCCAAGTACCCTTAATTCATCCTAGAGGTCACAATTACGGTAGAAATTCATCTTAAAGAGGCCTATTGTGCAAATCAAATAGTGATACTCGAAAACGAGGTTATTGTTTTATCACCACCTTCAAAAATCTTTTCTTCTCCTATATCCAATTCTTATGTTGTTTCAATAACAACATAATAAATCTAGCATCTTATAGATGCTAAGATGTTACTGTAGTAATGGGATAACCATATATGTCCTTTTATCCAACCTATGAATAAAAATATAATCATGTGTGCGTGTGTACGGATTACCATATCCATGTCATGGTGTAATTTGTTATTCAACAATACTTTATTTGGATGTGTATAATGATGGGTATAATGGATGTAAATAATGAATATAACATGATGACTATTCTATATAATTAATATGCCATAAATTTCCAAAACACCTATAAAAATCCTATTGGAAGACTAAATTAGACCCTCTTCATATATGTTTTTAAATGGAATCACATAATGGCCACTTTCCCATGAATATGATATTATTTTTATTAAAATCAATGAATGTGAAAAAATGTCACACTTGTATATACAAGTATATTAATTTTAATATATATAGATATATAGGGGATAATATTGACTATAGATAATATTTAAAAATATTCAAGAATTAAATAATTCATAAAAATTTATTTATATTTTTTTGAAATTAAATAATTACCCTAAAAGATGAAGCAATAATGACACAAAAATTATATTATTCAAAGAAATATCAAATAAATGATTTTGAAAATATTAAAAGAAATGTAATTTAACTTAATTAAGGATATTCATTAATTTTATTAGTGATTATTACTAGATTGTAGTATATTCAATGTTTTTTTTCTAATTTATCTTTTGTGTGGATTTTATTTAAAATCAATGAAATGAATAGTGTCCAAATTGACACTATTGATTTTTTATAAAAATAATATTTTTTTTAAATTATTTAAAAAAAATAAGAATATTTAAAAACTAAAAAGTGATCATAATAAGGTCTTAAATGTTATAAAATATCCATTTATTTTCAATTAACACCATTTAAGTAAATATTTATAACCATTAAATATTTAAAATATCTGACCACAACTAAAATTAAGTAGATTAAATAAGGATAAATCAAAATGATAAAGCTTAAAATAAAGTAAAAACATGTCTAAATTTTATTAGATGAGATACTTTTGACCCACACACATCTAATAATATAAATAATCCACTTTGGATGCATTTTAATTTTATAATTAATTATTATTAATTTAATAGTCTTGGTATTTCCAATGGTACCCCTCCCCTCTCTTAGAAATGGGAACCTATCCTTATCTATTAATAACACATCTAAATCCATTTTTTCTCATCCAAACTCTACCCATTTCTTCATCTAACATACCAAAATTAATCCTAGATGCCACACTTTGGGCATAAATGCATCTTAAAGAGGCATTTTGTGCAAATGAATAGGTGATACTCGAAAAAGAAGAAATTTTTTTATCACATATTTCAAAATTATTTTCATATTCTACTCCCTATTCTTATGTTATTTTCATACATAAGTAACAAATACAGTATCTTATATATTCTGAGATGTTACTATAGTTAGGGTACAACCTTATACCTCATCTTATACATCCTACAAATAAAAATATCACCATTCGTGTGTACACACATCTTACCATCTCTACGTCATGTTGTAATATGTTATTCAAGAATACATTATTGGGATGAGAATAATGATGGTTATAATTGATGTAAATAATTAATATAAAATTATTTTTAATTTTTATAATTAATATAACATCTAATTAAATACCATTTAATCATCAAAGTGAATGATATAGTTTCTCTTGGGTACGTACAACCTACCATCTCTATGACACGGTGAGATAGACATGACTGGAACAACAAGTAAATCTGGTTGAGTAATATAGTGCTGGAACAACAAGTAAACCTACTTCAATAATGAAATTTTTCTTCTATTATGGTCTTGTCTATGATCCTTGGCTAATATTTAAATTATTTTATATGATTATTTTTATTCCAAAAAACATCATGTCTTATGTTATGAATTAGGGGATTATGTCAATTAATTCTTATGAACTTTTATCCCATGACATTATATCACGATATTTTGTGTGAATGATAATATTTTAAAATGTTATGATCAAATGTATTATGATTATGATATGATTGATATTTTTATTTTATTCCCTTACTGATCATTTAAGCTCACAGTTTCGTAAGTTTATTTTCCCCTGGTCATGAAGAAGGGTATTATGTATTCTATTTCAGAAAGGAGTCTAGTTATGAAGAAAGAAGTGGGAGACAATATAGATGTTTTATGAAAAAATTTTATTATATTTCCCAATTTCTAAAAACACTATACTAATGTGGAGTTTTTATGGATTTATTATAAGTTTTAATGAATGAACATCATTTTTAATGTAATATCAATGTATGTAAAGTATGGTTCGTTATATGACTCTTACTTATTTCATGTTTTATGTTTCTAAAAAATTACTATAAATGACATGATTGCATGATAAAATGATCTGTATGATATGATTTCATATGTTTATTCACATCCCATGTTATTTTTTATGTCATTATGTTATACCTTCTAACCCAATTTTGATTCTTGATTCTTATGTTTCTTCCCTCACTATGATTTTTAGATCATCCCTTTATTAATGTATTCCCCAGGTTATCACATTAAAATGTAAGGGCTCAAAGGGTGTTTGTATATCCTTAAGATGGTTAAATAAACGATAATCTATTTGGTTTCCTGATTTAAAATTATGTATCAAATATTCCTACGGAACAAGACATTATGATCCTTGCTTTACATTGGAAGGTTAATTATAGATAAAATCATGCAATAATTTGTGTAAAAGGATAGGTCCATTATAGATTGGTGACATTGACCTATTTATTTTTAGGTCGATGGTCAGGTGATCTTGTGACTGTCTTTAAGGTTAGGGAATTTATGTATTTGGATGCAATAAAATTTGGAACCTATTTTTTGGGTTCATTAGTGATAGTGGATTCGATTGGTCCAATTACTTACCAATTATATCTTCCATAAATCTTTAATTTCTTCCATGAAAATTTTTATGTATTAAATTTTAGGTAATACAATCTATATCTATCTCAGATAATCGACATTGATGGTATTGAGCTTGAGGTTGATCCATCCAGTAATGAATGTATGGTTTTTATAGTGGACTAGAGTGAGAAAATAACTCATGGAAAGAAAGTTAAATTGGTGTGACTATATTGGAAGAACATCTAAAACTAGCAGGAAACATTAGAATAAAATTCAAGCATTCAGATTCAATGTTAAAAGTTTTTTATGATTCTAGGTGATGTTCCAGTGTGTCACTCATGGATAAAATACTCTATGGTGGAATGGTTGTAAAAACAAAGTTTTCATTCTTTATTTTAGCTCATGGATTATCTAATATAAGGTGGGGAGGTTGTAAAATCACCATTTTTTGTTCAGATATTTTCTTATTTATATTTTTCTATAAAATTGTTCTTATTCAGGTCTAAATGTGATGATTGATGCTACAGAAGTGGAGAAGACTCCAATGTCATTTTGGGAGTCAAAATTAAAAAAAATATTTATTTTTTGGAGTTATATGAGTGGAATCATGGTTTTCTCATTGTTATTTATAACCATGCTTCTATCTATGGGAAACCGTAATAGTAGGTGCACAATATATCAAACCATACTTGTTTCTACATGTAACCTATAAAAACCAGCAAAAGTGTTGTGGAGTAATTTTATATGGTTGGTATATGGTTTGTTAAACCATGTGTTATACCTATGGAAATTGAAGTTTCTTAGACTATGGGATTCTAATAGTTAGTGAACAGTTTTCTAAACTAAGTAGCTAAACTTTGAAATATTTTTATTTAAATCAAAAAATTAGATCTTAAACCTAAAACTAACCTCAAAGACCACATTATTCTTCTCTCATATTAGGGTTTCAAACCCTAACACTTCAAATACTGTTTTCACATGATTTATCTCTTTATGAAGAATGGGCTCATTGAATTATAGTTTGTTGGACCCAAGTAATTAAAGGTAAAAATACGGATTATTTATTTTTATCTTGATCTTCTTATTTTCTTCATAAGGGAACCATGAATTGAGGTTGTTATTACCAGATCATTTGCATAATTCATAATTTTATAATTCTTATTTAGGATTTGTATGTGGAATTTAAATTAAATATTAGATCTATGAGATAATGGTGTGATTCCATCATAGCATTTATGATATTCTACGTTCATGGTAGGTGGTCTATAATTTTCAATAAAGTCATAAAATTTTTCTTAGGTCATGAATAGTGCGGTCATGATGAAATTATAATAATTCAACCAAAAAATAAATTAAATATCATGATTCATGTAATTTAATTTAATAATGAAACCTTATTTTATAAAACAAGAATTTTTTAACTTTAATTAGTGATGGAATATGGTAAACAGTTAATGATGCCTAATTTAAATATTGATGTTTTTGGAAAAGAAGTTGATAATGGTAAGTTGATAAGTGAAATCAAGAATGTTTTATCTTGAAATAACATTGGAATTAAAAAATTATAGTTTATGTTTTATAAAATTGTGGTGACTAAATTTAAGAATCTTATATTAATTATTTTTGGGATAATGTATCTAAGGTGGTTCAATTATGTCTTTGAGGGAATTGTTCCTCGGAGTAGAGTCCGGAGTTTTGAGGATGGGTAGGTATCCTCATGTGTAACTATCATTATAAAAGGTTATATTTCCTAGAATGTGCATAATGTTATAGGATTCATATATTTCACTAGTTTAGAATTATAATAAGATGTGGGTATACTTTTATAGTTCTTGTTAAACCAAGACATTTAACGCTTGCCAATGTAGGTATTATTGGTCTTGAGTGTCATTTGGGATCCCAAGGATCATTGATGTTATTTATTTATTGTTTAATTCTATAATTACTCATATGTATATCTTTTCACTTCTACATGAACTTACTGAAATAGTATATATTTATGGACACTATTGGTGGGGTCTATCTGAGTTGTACTAATACACTACTCGGGTAATCATTAGTACTTGAACAGACTTAATGACTACATGAATTTATAATAGAGACTTCCCTATGAATGATGCATGATTTGGTCTACTAGGATGGAGCATGGGAGTTTGGGACATTTTATTTACAGTCTTCTTGTTTTTTCTATTTTGTTCATTTAGATATTTGTGGGTTTTACCTATTATTTTTTTCTATTTTTCATAGATAAACCAATCATTTTATTGAGTTAAATTTATTATTTGTTATATTCTTGGTTGTCGGGTTCATATTTATATCTGGATGGTTATATATGATTACTAATATTTGTTTTGATATTACACTCTGATATTGAGGGAATATGTTGTGCTCCACACCGTTCATTGATTATAATGATCCCAAAAAATAAAAAAAATGTTCAATACTTTAAATTAAGTTGTGTGTGGCTGGAATAGATGTAATCATTTTAGAACATTTTATTGACCCCTATATATGTCCTTTTGGACCAGTTAAAGTAATAGAGAAGTGTCCCATGATTCCTAAAAGTATTTTGAAAAAAATAAAGGATCCACTTTATGATTCCCAAGCCTATAGGAAGCATCCACCAGCTGGCAGAATACCTAGGAGCTTCCCCAACCAGCATGACCCAAACAGATACTTGGTGGTGGAGCATCATCTAGTTGATGATGATAAAAAACAATGTAACCAATAGAAGTCCACCAGCCAATTGGTGGAGGTACAAAAACCATCGAATGGGAGTAAGCATGGTGCCAGTATTTCTAGGTAGGTCATTGGCTACCCTGTAGAGGCTATATAGTATTTAGTGGTTCAAGGCTAGTAACTCCGAGCCTAGAATTTATGATTGTCAAAATAGATAAATTATAGTTTTCAATATATTCAAAAAACACATATAGATTTTCGAATATTACTGAGGCTTTTAGAGAATATAAATAGATTATTCTATGGCCTTATAAATTACCAAAAAATCCAATTAGAATCTCAAATTCCCTATGATCTTCAATTCCTCTCAAAGTAATCTCTTTTATAAATATTCTTTTATACTTTTTAGATTACGTACCAAATATTATTATCTCGACACACTATAATCTATTCATATTTTCGACTAGATTTATTCATATTATTTGATAGAATTTCTACAGTTCTATTAAGTGATTAATTTCATGAAATCCTATCATGTCCCTCCTTATAATTTTGGTTATCAGGTCCGTTAAATAGAGGGGATTTGGTTTTATTTACATTTTACATAAAGTAGAAAGAGACTTTTATTTTTAGATTTCTATATATTTTTAAAGTTATAGTGTCTATTTTATTTTATTTTTCTTTCTACATCCTAAAAAAGGATAGATTTTTTATCTTCGATACCATTAAATCCAAGAGAACAATACATTAAATTTTCAATCACTTAGTTTTTTAGATGTAGGGATCTTTTTGAGATATTGTTAAACTTCCTTACCAAATATTTTGTCTTATTAAAATCCCAAAATATCATTTATTTATCTCTTTAAATAACTAATTTATTAAATTATTCAATCCATAAAACCGTCTTAATCAATTTATTCTTGAATCAACGATTTTTTAATTCGTCCTCTTATATTATTCAATATAATTTTTTGTGATTTCTAATTTAATTATTTAATTTATATATTGAAAAGGTTTTAATTTATTTACACTTTTATGAATATTTTTTTAAACATAGACTGTTTTCCATCAATTTTTTAATGGTAAATCCACATCTTCCATTTTACACATATCTAGCCTACATTTAGTATCAAAGGAGTTGTGAATTTATTAATTTCATGGTATTTAGATTCTTTCATCACTTTGTCTTCAAAATATTATACTAGTTTTTCAAAAAAAGTATCTATAGTTTTTAATAAATTTATCATACACCCCTTATTGTCTTTAAGGACATAGTTGAAACATAATTATATATAGAACAATATATAATTATTGAAAATAAAGAATCTATACTTTTCATTTATCTATTGGATATCTTGTTTATGATATTATAATTCATGGTTATACTCTTTGAACTAATAGTGATGAAAAATGGACCTCTAATGATATTTCCCCTTTTAAAGATGTTGGTAAAGTAAAAAAATTCATTAGATTTTATTTTATATGCTAATTAGTTTAATAGAATTTCTTTTCCTAAAATTTTACATGAAATCTTGAAATTAATAGATGTTATTCTAAAGGATAAAAATAAATTTAAGGATATTAGGCATGAAATGTATAGGTAATACTTTGATAGTTTATGTATTTATTCTAATGAGTACATACCTACTATATTTAATAGATTTACTAGTATTTATTATGGTTAAAAAATTCATGCTGACTCTCTTATATAGATTCATTATTCTAGAGAATACTTTAGGTAATATAGAGATATTGGGAACCCAAATTAACCATGATCTCTGAAGATAAATATTTTAAAAATATAGATACTGATGAACTCATTGGTTCTATAATGATATATGAGATAAATATTAATAGATAAGATGAAAAAGAGTCTAAGGAGGTAAATGAATATTAAAGAAAAATATATTTCAAGGTGAAAATTAATGATTCATTTGGTAGTGAAATCGATGTTTCCAACTTCATAATTATGATGGGAATGTATATGAAAATGAATAGATCCTCTCAAAATATTGAAAACAAATATAAAAAATTTAGGTTAATTTCTTTAGTTTCATTAATGAAGGGTCAAATAAAGATTTATTTTCCATTGAAAAAAACAATGTCAAAAGAAAATAAACCAGGTAATTAAACTATATAGGTTTTTACATAGAGTTCCTGTGAGGACTCAATTTCAACATATGAATCTATAAATTAAAGTTCAATATTGCCTGATGTCACATGTTTAGGATGTAATTTTGGTTAGTTCTAATATTACTCACTCATCTTATCATTCCATAAATAACTCTTAAACCTTTATTGCTTCTTATTTAAATTATAAATATTGTTTTTATGCTAAAAATGAACTTTATAATGGTTTTTTTGATTTTCATTCAAAAATCAATGTTCTTAAAAATAAACTGAATCTAGTTTTTTATAAAAAAGATAAACATTTAAAAGAAATTTTGGATTTGGTTTTAAAATTAAATGAACAACCAAATGTTGAAAGTTAATATTTTCAAATTAAAGATCATAAAAATATCATTTCATGTTTTACTCCATGGGAATAAATTTTGATTAATATTTTGGGTTCTCACCAAAATGTTAAAAAATGAAATGGTTATAGATTTTAAAAAGAATATATCTTTTAGTAAAAATCTAAAAATATTTCTTTTATACATGAAAATTATAAAAACTATTTTTTTAAATTCTTGAATGAAATGTGTTCATCTTGTTTATAATTAAATTATGTCAATGATATATATGATTTGCCTAGAATAATTCATCTTTCATCTCGTTTTTATAATTGGAAAACTTATTCAAAACAATTTTGGATTCAAAAATCATTATTATCTAACTTATGTCGACACATGTATGGGTAAAAAACTATATGTTCTTACCATTATGTAGATAAAGTGTAAAACCAATTAAGATTCTAGTAAATAGATATTAGGTGCGCAAGGAATATGTGTTTTGGTCCTTCCAAATTTATTCATCTTAAATATTTTTGATGGATGTAATGTTAAATTTAGAGAAAATCAAAAATAAAAAATTACCAGTATTGATATGATTGGTTTATCAAACACTACTCTAATTAATAATGTTTTATTTTTCAAATTCTAGAATAACAGTTTACTAAGTATTAGTGAATTTTCTGATAATTTTTTCAAAATTACTTTTGAGAATGATTTATGTATTTTTTTTAATTCAAATATAAATATCTTAATTAAAAAATCTCATTTTAGAAATATATATTACATATTTAAAATATAATAAAAGTAAAAAATCTTTTGTGTTGAAGTGTCCAAAAAAATGAATCGTGGGGTTGGAATATGCACCTTGGTATTTCTATAATTCAATATATTTACAAACTAAACTATCATAAACTAGTTTTATATTTAAAAAAAATATTATAATGATATCATAGTTTTTAAACCTTTATAACTAGGAAATAAATACAATTCTTCATTAAAAACTAAAGAAACAATGTTTCCTCTACATAATCTTTTGAACTATTCCATCATGATATTTTTACACTAAACCAAGTTAATAGTATCAGAGAAATAAATTACACCTTTTTAATTGTTGATGATTGTACTAAAATGACATGGTTTTTATTTTTATCTCAAAAAATTTATACTTATAGTGTCTATATCATATTTTCAAGGAAATTAAAAACTTAAAAATGGGACCAAAGTATTTTCCCTTATAAGTAACCATAGTGGATAATTTAATAGAAAATAATTGGTTGATTTTTTTTCCTCTTAAGGTTATCATCACTTCTTCACTACTCCTAGAACACATCAACAGAATGGGGTTCTTGAAAGATGAAATATGAACCTCCCTGAAATATATATGGATCTCTTTAATGAGATCTCCCATCACCAAATAATTTGGTCCAAGGTTTCAATACCACCTTCTTTGTCTTTATTTCTGTCCACATAATTCCCTTTTTTTTAAAAACGCCTTATGATCTTTCAAAAGATAAATTTACAAAAAAAAAATTATCTTCTTTAAAGTATTAAATTGTAAATTACTCATCCTTAATAACATGGATAATCTATGAATGTTTAACCCTAATCTCAATAATGGTATCTTTCATCAGTACTAAAACTCAATTAAATACTTTGAAAGATTCAATAATAAGAACAAGACCTAGATGATACTATTCACATCAAATTCGATGGGAATCTTCTTTAATCACTTCACAAAAGTGATGATGATGATGACCAAACTAGTTTACCTATTGAATAACCATAATATTTTAATGGAATAGAAGATGTTCTGGAAAATCCATCTTATACATTACCTAAAGCGATAATTTAATTAAAATACCATCTTCTTGAGAATATTGTTTTTAAATTAAAGTTTATAGATCATACATTAAATTAAGTCTTAAATTTGGTTAAACAAAAAACATTTTCATTTGAAATTTAAAATAATTCCCTTAATGATGCTATTAATGTTGAAAATTAGATACATTATATTAATAATAAGTTTAAAAAAATTCAATGGAATATTGTTTGGACCCTCATATAATTTTTTGATAATAATACTATTATTGATACTATTTGGATTTTGTGAATCCGCCTTGAAAATCAATGAATAATAATTTTAACAAGCCTAATATTGTTTCATAATACTATAATATAGAATAATGTATTGATTATAGTTAATTATTTTCAAACTTTTATTGAATTAAATCTATTAGAATGATGATGTAATTTTCCTCTCATTCAAATTTTAATTTTTTTAAATAGATCTAAAAATATACTTATTAAAATGGGTTTTTATGATTTCTTTTGTGCGCTGACCACCTGGTTTTCAAAATCATTATTTTTAAAATTATGTTTTTTAATTAAATAAATCTTTGTATGGTTTAAAAAATCATATTTGTCTTGGTATGCAAGGATTAATATATTTCATTTCTCAAATAATTTATAATGGGTAAAATCCTAATCTAACATTTTTGTTAAAAAAATTTCAAATCTTTTGTTAATCATTAAAATTTATTTTGATGATGTTGTTTTTGGATCAACTAAAGAAATTTTTTGTAATTATTTTTCCAATTTAATGACTAAAGATTTTAATATTAGTTGTATGTGAGAACATAAATTTCTCCTTGGTTTTCAAATTTCACAAAATTATGATGGAACCTTTTAAAACATAGGTTTAACACTAATGAAGTTAAAAATTAGTTTGGAATGGATTATTATACATAAATTAGAACTCCCATGAGTACCACATGTACACATAAATTGGATGAATCTATTAAATCAATCAGCAACAAGATTTTTAGAAGTCAAATTGGAAGTCTAATTTACTTTATTGTAACCCATCTAGAAATCATATTTAATGAATTTAATTTTTCTAATTTTCAATACTATGAAAATGATTCTCTTTCAATATCCCAAAAAAGTATTATTTTGTTTTTCAAAAGAACTACAAAAATTGGATTACATTATCCAAACGAAACTACTTTTGATCTTTCTTATGTTCTGATATTGATTTTAGTGGATACCAAATAGATAGGAAAAGTAGTAGTGGAACATGACATCTACTAGTAAAATCCCTCGTTTCTTAGATTAGTAATTGGAAAAATTATTGTAGTGAACTATACTTGGTTTACTCATTTTTAAATGAACAAATTTGGCTACATGGCCTTAAGAACTCCTCCTTGTATGCTTAAGTTTCCCAGCTAGTAGAAATTATATATGATGATATGGTTGGGATACTATACCCTCATGGTTAGAGTGCATCTAAATAATATACAATAATATTAAGTATTAGAAATAGTATAAAAAATAATTTTAGGATCATAAGTCATAATGATATAATAACCGGGTTGAAGAATGCCTAATATCAACTTAGAAATGATTTCATGTATGTATGCTATATGAAATGGGAATATATAGAAGAAGATCACCGGAAATATACAACATGATATGAAAAAGAAAAAAATACCAAAATATATCTCCAATAGGAAAATTAGAATAATCTAGGTCCTTTAATCACTTACTTCATTCTAGTGAAGATTTTAAGGCATCTAAAATTGGATGATTCCCTTTGTCCATACCAACAACCATGATGTTTTTTGGGTACCAATTGGTGGCCCAAACAGGGTGTGAGATGAACATAGTAGGACACCACCAATGGTAACAATAACTATCTATTATTAGTATATAAAATGGGACGTGTGTGGGTAATAATTAATTCATGATAGTAAATAAAATAAACCACACCAGTACGGTTTCATCATGGGAAACCGACCAATAATACCTACTTTGGCCTAAAACTGAATGTCTCTAAATATTTGTCACCCTATATAAATATGTATAAACATATATGTATATATATGAATAATATGTGTATGAACAAATATATGAATATATTTAGATATGTAATATTAACTAGTACTTGAGTTTTACACCTGGGGATTCTTTTCATAATCAAAAGAGGTTCCATAATTCTCATTGAATATGTGCTTATAAATGAAGTGTAACTAGTATGTCAAGTATGAAAATCGTAGAATGAATTAAAGTATTTTAATTTAATTGTATGTTGAATATATTTATTTATATAATTTGTTTCCTGATACCATCTAAAGAGTTTCTTAAAAAAGGGAACCAAACTATCACTCCAGGTGTTCTCTGAAACCATCACCCTACTAGCCCATCCATGGAATTCTTCATGGGAAAAAAGGTATCACCCATGTTAATGTATAAATAAATTATCCTCCAAGCCCTTCCTTGGAATTAAATATATAAAACCGAAGTGTCACTCGAGGCATTACATAAGGAATTGTTCTATAACCCAATCCATTGTAATCCATATAGGGAACCAAGTATCGAAAGAGGCACAATTTTAAGGAATATTCTGAGTGAGTTCTTCAAAATTATTCTATGTAATAACCCTTATATAACTCTCAATCTGTTATAATTCATATATAAATAACCTAATTTTTATACTTGATGATCTCTTCTAGGGAATTCTGAATCGGAACCCTAATATTACTCTGAGCATGGAATGAGGGATGGTCATGGTTATCATTTGACCTATACATTTAAACAATACACTTATGTCAATTGGTCCATTTAATTTCATAATGATAACTCAATAAATAAACAAGAAAAGAACGGTCTTTT
The DNA here is from genome assembly GCA_963277665.1 of Viscum album. Lineage (NCBI taxonomy): Eukaryota > Viridiplantae > Streptophyta > Magnoliopsida > Santalales > Viscaceae > Viscum > Viscum album. Next base: position 1,735,389,007 of record OY728123.1, on the reverse strand, counting down.
TTATTGGGCCTACATTTATCCCTTAGTTCAATTCTAATTACACTTCATTTACAAAGACCAACTCAACACACCTTATGTGTTGGTTCAAATTAATTTTAGTTCATAAGGCCTATAGACAATTAAAAATTGAATTCCTATGTGATGGCTCACACCGAGGTAAAAATTAATCAATGGTGAAATGACGGTTTCTATGAAAACCCTTATCAAGGTGATATCATTCATTTTAATTAATTTAACCATTATGAGACTTCTCATAGATGTTCTAGTGTATATAATAATGGTTCATAATTAAAATATAAGGTATTTTTGGGGAAAAACTAAACCGGCTACCTTATATTGGTAGAAAACATCTCATATAGTATTGACTTTTGATTTTGGCAAGAATGTAGTAAGATAAAGAAATGTAACAAAACATTAAATAAATCACTTGATCCCACACAACATTAGAATTCCATATGTTGATGTAAAAGAAAAAGGATATTAGATAATTGAATCACTCCCCATTAGATATCCAACACGATAGATGGAATGAGAAATAGTGTCTGATTGAAGGTAGAGGCTCAAAAACTATCATGGATGAAAAAGGTGGTATAATAAATATAAAGATGGTTATGAAATATTTTATGAAGAATGCATCATTTTAAAACCATAAATAATGTAGGGTAAAATCATAATTTCACTTATTTTTAAATGGTTCACATTTTGGTTGTATGGTTTGGCCAAACTGTGTGCCTAGAGTGTGAAACCACTACATAAGTGGGACTAAATGTGTTGTGTAGTTGCTTGGATTTGAAACAAAAATCACAGCCCTTTTACCCTTATATAGTTTACTATATAATCCCATATTTCATTTAAAAACTATGCGGAATTAGGTGCACAGTTTTAGAAAATAGTGTGCTTGGTCTGTTTCTATGAAGCCTCAGAGCTCTGGCCTCCAAGTGAGGCATAGACACTCTTAGAATATCCCGTAATACAATAGGAAGTTCCATATTTATAATAAAGAAATGTGTAAACCAAACATTTAAAATATTTTTACCTCATAAGAAAATTCAGGATCCTATAACCTATATTTCTTCAAATAATTGTTCCTTGATGTTTCTTTATGAGGGTGGCAATGTATCATCTAAGAATAGTTCTGGTCATCCAGCATGAACGTTAGTGTCTCCCACCTAGGTCTCATATTTTATATGGTTGTGGTGTCATATAATCCATTCCATTGTAACTAACGAATCTCATATTTCCTTCTTACTATGATCAATAATATGGATGGGGTATTACTCAAAAGAAGCATTGAACTCCAACTCAGTCTTATCAATATGAAAAATGTAAGATTATTCTAAATAACAACAGTGAAGCTATGAAGCATGGAATATTTTGTGCATCACTTATTACCACTAAGGTAACTATGATTGATAGGATAACATTATTACCCAATATAGTATGTCTAAATTATGGACAAATCATAGTGTTATTATCCCTTGTTTTTCAATCCATCGATGCACTATCTAGGTGAAACACATAAAAATACCTGACACCCACCTCAAACTCTAGAGGTTAGAAATGAGGATTAATATAAAGATTATTCCTATAATGAAATTCATCCATAAAATTCTTGATAAATTTTACATTCTTTAATTTTTCCAGAATGATACTAGGTCTCTGTCATACTGCATCTCCTAACATTAACCAGCGTTGGGGTAGACCACATTACCTACCGTATAGGGCCACATAGGGATCCATCTGTATAGATTCTTAAAAGATGTTATTATAATGAAACTCAAATAAATTTAGGTGTTTCTCCCATGAAACTCCAAAATTAAGGAAACACTTGGAACTAATTTTCTACAAAAAATAAATAATTCACTCAGACATTCCATCAGCCTGTGGGTGATAGGTTTTACTCAAAAGTACATGTGAACCTAGTTCCCTGTGCATCCCATTACAAAATAGCTTTGTTAATTTATCATCCCTTTTGGGTTCAATAAAACATGTAACCTCATTAAGGGTTATGATTTATAATATTTATATCCTCAATATATCATCTAATTAAATGAACCCCCAAATAGATAGGAATTCAGCGACATTTATTTTCTTATCAATAACAATCAATAATGCATCACTGTTGGGAGGTGAACAGGGTAAACCAATTTCAAAATCCAAAGTGACTTCATCCAATTTACACATGGGATTAAGAAATTAATCTAGTAACCATTATAGTTATTTTTTTCTTCCTTCACCTTCTAATAGGTGGAACACCGAGTAATGAGACCATTTATCTCTTATTTCATCTCTGTCCACCAATTTATGTGGCGCAAGTAACAATAAATCGTGGAGAGACTAAGATTTATTATCTAAGAAGAGGTATTGTACTATCACATTAATCACTCTTGAATATATATTGGAAATTAGGAATATCCATGAATGTGAAATACCTCATACATATCATCAATCCATCAAGGTGGTGGGTCTTCACATGAAACGCTCTACCACAATAACAAAACCATGGGATCAGGATGTTGTATCACTATTACTCAATCCATAAGTGAATAGGTCACCAATAAATCTAAAATTATAGGGTCTCTATTATGGTCTTTCACAGATATGTTCTTATTATAAAACATGTTCATCAACTGTCATTCACTACTGGACTCTTGAAAAGATTTTGTATGAGTTCTCAAACTCAAAACCTCAACCATAGAATTTCCAATTCTAGGAATATATACAAGGTCAAAATCAAAAGACAATAGGTATTAATCCTACCTTCTATAACAATGATTTATGTCATAATATATAAATAATTTTTGAGGAATTTTTTATTTTCATACATAAAAAATAACTCTCCCTGTATATATTTCCTCCAACAATGAATGTCATGAACCACACCTCTCACCTTGTGGTCATGTGTAGGGAAATTCAATTTATGATACGTCAAATCAAAAGACATGTATATCATGACTCCTTTATCCTACTAGAATAAAGATCCTAAATTGATAACTAAAACATCATAAAAACTATAATTTTTTTCATTTATCTAGAATAATCATGATTTTTGTTGAATTAAATCATCCATTCAAATCCATAAAAGATATATTTCAAGAATCAGGCCTGAAAAGGTTAACATTATTTTTTTTAAATCCCATTAAGGGTGATGGTAGGCATGAAATATCCTAAATAAAATTCAATTAATATCTGTACATCCTTAATAAACTCCATATATCAAATACCTTATTGGTATTATCCTATGAAAATAATTCTTTAAACTTATCTAGGACAACAAATACCCCTGCCTCAGAAATGATATGACCCAGAATGTCATGAACCAACCTAGGTCAACCAAAAACCAATCACCCCAACTCATCCAATACAAGGCCTGAAGGGCTCTCCCGATCCCCATGGGTTGTAAACTAGTGTTGGGAATCAATATAAAAACCAATGTAATTATTTCACCCAATATAAAATAAATAGAAAATATAAATGTAAAAAAAACCCAATTATACATCAATCTAAAATAATCAACTTTTATACATGATCAGAAAGTACAAAAACTAAACAACAAAAACCCAAATGTACCAGATAAAAAAAATGTCTCCTTGTGACCCCGAGGGTCACTTCTTAATACCAAAACAAAAAATCTCCCATCACAATAGAACTCAAGTTAAAACCTACACCAAATTCTAAAAACAGTACAAAAATGTAGGTGTGATTATTAAAACTCATTAGGCATGCCTTAAAAATTCTATTCCTAATATAATTCCTTTAAATAAAATGAAAAGTCACATTAATGTTTGAAAAAATATATAAAATCAATATTTTACATATTTTTCACTTAAAAAAAATAATTTCCATTTCCCTTTTCATTCCTAATCCAGGTTCTTTTCCATTTAAGAAACTTTACCAATTTCAATAGGAAAGTTAAGCCTACTTTTCAAAATGGAACAAGAGAAAATAAAACATTTATATTATAAAAAAATCATATTCATTTTAAATACAACACATTAATTCTCAAATAAACATAGCACATGTAATAACAACATAATAATCATATAATAAGGGCATCAAAAATAAGTGCACAAGAGTAACCAACCAAAAAGAATTTTAAAAATTACTATAAACTACTATGTTCAAATAGAAAAGTGTAAAAATAGGAGATCATGAATAATCCATAACATACTAATACATGTTAACTCATTCTAGATGTCATTCCCCTCTCAATGAAATAAATAATGCCCACATGCTTGGTCACACCACGTATGGGGAAAACTAAGGGGTGCTATACTATAATAATAAATATCAATATATACATGTGTTTTGGCCCCCTAGCTTGTGTGTAACCTAACTAGTCCATTGATCATTATAAAAAAAATCAATAGCTATGCCAGGTTCTCCATGTCAAGAGTATTGAAGAGGGTGAGCCAACTACTTCCAACCGATCATCCAATCACAAACACGTATATAAAACTTTACCCAATAGGCATCACATGTGTCACCCCAAGGATCAATCTATTTCCTTCAAACTATTAGAATACAAGGGATCCTCTCATCATGGGCCTCCCTCAGCATTTAACATAACTAAGTCAATATGATTATTCAAGTAGAGTTTTCATTCCAACCATTTCCACAACTTTAAAAAAAAGTTCCAAATGAGCCTCAAGAATCCATTTTTGAAGAAGCAAAACCACCTTTATAAAAAGGTAAAAATATTCCATTTTCTATTTCAAAATCATTCACAAAACACCATGTAAAACTCACACCACATTTTAAAACTAAATCAGTTTTTAATAAATTCAGAATTAGCCACACACCATCTTCATATGTCAAACCATTTTCAAAACCATGTAATTTCCACCACTTTCAAATACAAAATATTTATAAAACACATGTAAGAAACCAAAAAAATCATTTCAAATAATAAAACTAAATTTACAAAGCTAAATCAGGATATATATCATAAATCACTTGTGAAATTCAACCGATAATTTTCTCAAACACTTGGAGTGCACAATGCAACTAAAGCAATGCCTTTTATCACAAAAGATGGTTTAAATCACCACATTTCACACAAAAAATATATCCAAACATTATACATCAATATTTAAAATATAAGAATGCTGAAAAATTCATGAAACCATTGAATCTTAAATTATAAAGGCAAGTGATAAGGATAAACTGCATCAATCTCATGCCAGTTCATTGATGCACACTCGAAACCAATCCATAATGAATCCAAGAGTCAATATATACCAAATGTAACCATAAAAACCCCCAACATACACCAAAGGATATAAGAACCCCAGATCCACATCACCAAGCGAGAAGGATATCTCAAGAGAAAATTGAATGAGGAAGGAAGAGGGATTAGAGAGGATGATAATACCTTCAGAAACTTTCCCCAAACATTAATAATAACCATATATATACCCTAGAAGAATTAGTGGAGGCTTGTAGAATAAGGGGGAAGCACACCTAGGGTAAAACAAACTAGATGTAAGGGAAATGTGGCATTTTGTGTTAAAAATATCAAGAAGGTATAAGTATAATTTCATAATTGTTTTATGATTTGGACAGGTCGCACAGTTTGACCAAATAGTTTACCAAACAGTGATACAACATTGTTCCCTTTGCTTCATACACCTGGGTGCCTGTACGGGTTAAACACAAAATTTAAAAACCACACACAACTAGTGCATAATGGTTCTTCCCAAAGGCTGAGGCTTTATGCATGTTTTATTCATGGTTGGGCTAACCATGCAATGGTTCTGCACCCTCAACCAGATGCACACCAAATCTTACACTATTACCAAGAGCATGCCAGCATGGTTATTCCGAATGGTTCACTAACCATTTTTCTAGAGAATAACACCCCTAAACTACAAAATCAAAACTATCACACTTGGAACCTGAGCCATGAACACAATTCCAAAAGATAAACTAGATCATATGTGAAAATTAAAAATTCGGGGATGATAATGCCCCCACTATTATCACTTTCCATTATCATAAATCTACAACATCATCCATATGATCTTTCCAAGGCCATGTAATTTCTACATCTGCAAAATCCAACCAATCAAACCAAGAACATTTCGACCACATCCAAACAGAACTTATGCCTCTTTCCCGAAACAGAACCACAAACTGAAACCACTTCCCAAGAAACAATGAAAAATTTTATCCATCACCCTTTCAACCAAGAATTGAACAAACCATTCAGAACACTTCGAATAATACCAATTTCTACTGAAGAAAAAAAAACAAAAATAGATAAATTAAAAAATAAATAATTTTCTTCTTGACTGTATATAAACCCAAATCGAATTCTCAACAAGGGATGGTGGAACGGGCTCCCCACCATTAGAAAACAACTAACACTGAATTATTCATGGAGAATTTGAATGATAACTCTTGTGGGTATCCACATAATTTGGAACCGAGTATCTCAAACCAACATGAAAACTTACACACTGATAAAAAAACCCACCATTAGAGGGATAAAATAGTTGTAATAGGAAAACATAAGCTTTATTCCTTTTCTGCATTGAAGAAAAAAATATAGAACCAGGATCTTCACACACTGGTGATTTCTTACTACACGGGAGTTTCACTTTGAGCCCAATGTCTAGAGCCCTAATGTTTCAAGAATTTCCAAGATCACATTCAGAAGTTAATACGCCATGATCAATGTTTATAATTAATAATTTACAAGCATGTTTTCATTGAAACATAAGTTCACAAGGAACCCATCATCATTCACATTTACAATTTAATGAAAATGTAACACCATAAAACAACATTGGATAAAACCATTAAAACAAGTAATCATACATAAGAAGGGACATTATAATGATCCCATAATAGCACACTACTGCTGTGAACTGTCTCAACATCGTTTCCAATAATTATAAAGACCCTAAAATTTTGAAGAATTTTTTTTACTTAAATAATTTGGAATTTTATGATCCTATGGCTTCTAACAGCACTTGATTCGGAGGCCCGGTGTGCCCGGAATCAATTTCCAAAGTTTAGCTCGGGTACGTTCAGTAAAAAAATGAGTGGGGTTTTCTATCTTTTGAACCGATGCTCAGAATTGAAATCTGAGGGCACCGATGAACTCGCAACGCTAGTAATTTCTTAAGGGGACCTTTACCGTAGTTGTGTTTTCATGGGAGGAGAAGTTTAATTTTGTGGTTTAAATATGATGTGAATAAAAATTGTGGAACAATTTTTATTTATATCTAAGTCGTTATATCCTAAATGAGGGAGTTAGGGTGGGTCCCACTTGTTCCCAACTACCCATGTGAGGATTATTGTGAGGTGGGGCCCACATGAGCCCCAACCCTTCACATTCCATAACTCCTTAACTCCTTTGAACTCCCATGTTAATTACATGAAAACAACCTTTTGAATTTGTAACCTTTCCACTTCCCCACTTAAATTCATGCCAACACACACACCTTATTTAATTAATTGAAACTATTTCATTAATTAATTAAGTGTTTGAAATTTGTATTTTTGAAATGCATGGAATGAATAAATAAAATATGGATAAGCATTATTTTATTTTTGTTTGGCTTATTGTGTTGAGATTTTGGGGAGAATGCTCTTGAGTTTTGAAGAACGCTTCATATCCTTTGTTGAAGAACGTCAACTCTCCGATGAATAACATCGACTCGACAACCATAGTTCTTCATCCTCTTCTTCTCTCTATGACAAAAGAGGATACATCACTTCCTCGGGTGCACACCGATGACGACAAAAACAACATCGTCATTCATGACTCTTGTCAACCGCGAACTTCTTTCTGAGGTAGGGGTGTGTTTTGATTGGATTAATGATTGAATCTTCTTTCCATCTTGTTTTGTTCTCTTAAACCGCATGCTACCGAACTAATGCGGAGATATCGGGCCAAATCAACATGGTCTGAATCCTCTACCAATATTGTGATTGTTGGTGGTTCTTCGTGTTCTTCATGGGTGACGAACAACGGATCGTTACGAGTTAGTTAAGTGACGAAAAAATACCAAAATTGAAGACTCAATATCACAACAACCTAGCGGAGGTGCTATGACGATAGAGAGAGACAGTTCGTACTAGAACAGGATGGACCGTTCTTCGACCGTTCTTCGAGAGAGAATTCAAAACCTGTTTTTTGAGCCGATCAGAAGCCCGAAAACACCGTAATCGACTACGGTACAACACGGTGACCTAAAGTCTGATGTTTCGTGACGAACGAATGATCGGAATAAAGAACCTGCATCAAGGGAGGTGCACTGTCCAGAGGCATCGTTTTCTGGAAAATTCCAGACTACAGGATGTGTACTGCTGGAGAACACAATGTGTAGTGTGGACATTCTACGGCTAGGGTTTCAGACGTCAGACTGTTAACACATGGCATGTGACCTCTGTCACACAGAGTGTACATTCCACACAACAAAGAGTTGGCGGCTACGTGAGTCTCGATATATATTTTGGGAAATACGTGGACACTGATAGAAGTACATAGCCAAGAGGCATGATGTGTACTCTCTACACAGAATGGTAGAAACATCTTCGCGAGACTCGGCGTGTAACCCGTGGATACATGGACATAGTGTGGAGTACACAGGCATGTACACTATCACATGGCCAGACATGGCCAGTGGTATGGCCAACCCGTGTACCAATTACACGGGTTTGAGAAAATGGGTTGAGGCCATGTACGGGCAAATGGCCAGTGTACACGGAGCAAAACCCAGATGTTTGGACACGGCGTGTAACCATACCACACGCTGTGTACTTACCTTTTTACACGAATAGACCTTTGACACGGGCTGTGGTACAAGGTCAGTACCTGAGGTCTGAAGACACGACATGTAACCATACAAACATGCCATGTACTTTTTGGAAAATTGCTCGATTTTCTTAAACTCAGTTTCTTAGAAACGTTTTGTTTGGTTTAGACCCCTATGATGAGGCGGACCTTCAAGATACATCAACTCTGGAATTTGTGACAGTTGATGTATCAACCTCCCTTTACTCGTGGATCGGACGCTCCCAGAATCGAGTACGCTGTGTGCAGGAACCATAGAGCTGGTGGAAACTGTGATGATGACGATGACTGTACTTGGATCCTACATGGGTTCGGCAGCGAGGATGAATGTACGTGGATCCTCAGTGAGTTCGGCAGTGATGACGAATGTACTTGGGTCCTACGTGGGTTCGGCAGAAATGGTTACTGTACTTGGATCCTACGTGGGTTCGGCAACGACGACTTTTGTACTTGGATCCTACGTGGGTTCGGCAGGGGAGATGATTCAGAGTCTACATCTATAATCTCCACCCCTCTTCATGAATAATATACCTGTGTGAGCCGAGTCTTGAATTTCAGTAATTATCATCGATGTGATTGACTTTCTTTCTTGTGTGGACTGGGTTGTGCTTTCCTGTGTGGACTAGGATGTACTTGGGCTTGTGGGTTGGATCCGAACTAGAATTGATGACTTAGGTATATGTATGGACATACACCTAAGTAGAGTTGGTTGATACTAAGTGTTTGTATCTTTCTTTTATAGTTTATCCTTTGTGGATTCTGAGATACCTTTAGGGGTCTCGGGATCCTTACTAAGTATCGTATACTCACCCCTGCACGTGCTATTCCCGCACTAAATTGTGTTGGATGCAGACAATGGACAACACTGATCGAGGTGTAGTGTTGTAGAGCTGGACGGTACCCGATGGTGGGCCACATGATGGGACATACAGTGAGCGGACGACCAGACCCGAGGAGCCAAGGAGACTATCTGTACCCATCCTTTAGGTGGGATTTACAAAGGAAGACTCGATGTTTCTATTTTACTTTACTGTTGCTGTAGTTTCCTTTTAGTTGTACTGTGCTTTCAGTTGGGTTTTGTATACTGGCCCATTTACTTTTCAACACTTACTTGGTACCAAGTTTTACTTAGTGCATACTTTACTTGTGTACTCAGTTGTGTTTGTTTACTTTTATAAAGAAATTTCCTTCCCTTTTTCTGTGATTTACGCCTTTGGTGCTTGTCGCCAACCCATGCCCTATGGAAGACGGGCATGGGGTAGTCACGGAACAGACCCCAAGGATGGGTCGTGACAAGAATGACCCGAAAAAAACTGCTGAAAGGGACCTTGGAATCCACATGCTTGATATGTATTTGGAGAATTCCAAAATGATGAATTTTTATGATATAACTTGTTGCACTGATGGAACACCAAGATCCTATTCCTAGAATAAATTGATGGCGAATCTAGAGGCATTTTAATCATACAACTAGTACCAATAACATCGGGCCTCTTCCCCACTTAATTACTAAAAATCCCCTCACCACTTGTAATGACTGAAGGGAGGAAGAATAACTCAATAACACCAGATATCACAGGTTCAACATGAACTTTTTTCCTCAACACATCTAAAAAATAAGATATGTTGAACTCTGAAACATTTGATCTTGGGTCAGGAAAAACCTTTCACTCAAAATGTAAAAGCATTAACGATTTATCCAAAACATACTCCATAAGGTATGGATATAAATTAAATAAATAGTGAATGAACTCGATTAATAAACCATGACCTTACTATGAAATGAAAATATAAATTCCCTTCCTTAACTTCACTATCTCAGAGAAAAACTTCTGAATGAACTAAGACTTAATGAAATACTAGGTTCGATATTTCAAGGGATTTTTCTGAGACACTGATTTCTACTATATCTAGGTCGGGCCATTGAGAATAATAGTAGAAAACGTCACCTTTAACAATTTAGAAAACACAATGAGGCTTAAGTTCCTTTCTATTATATGAATCCACTATTTCACTTAAAGAGGGTCCTTTTAACCATAATAGAGATGTATATTTTACATTCAAAACACAAGAATGATATCATTATGTTGATCAAATTGAAATCCAACTAATGGGTAACCACACATAAATTCACCATGAATATTCATAGAGTCTTTATAGGGGAGAACACTAATCAATAAAAAATTATTTCTCAATCTAAACCATCTCATCAAACATAGTTCTCAAACTCAAAACAAATCACAAGAAACAATCCCAAAACATAAGAAAAGCAAGACACACAAACACTGGCTATCAAAACATCAAAATATTCCTCAGAAAACTCTTTTGAAATAAAAAAAACAGTGTGTTTCACACTTACCAAGGTTATTCCTTAGAGTCTCACTCATGTTCACATTCTCATTCCCCCTGGGAACCCATAAAATCATGCCAACATATGAATTAATCCAATAATTTTAATCTAGGAACTCAAAGAAATTTCCAGACATAACCATGCATGTGTACACCCATAAGAGTACCAAGGGAAAAAACCAAAAATTCCCCATTTTTCAAAAACAAAACATTTTACCCACACTCTTCCACTTTCAATATACAATCCATTTCAAAAATACATAAAATGTTTTCAAAAGATCACCAACCACCAAGTAAAAAATCATTTTCAAATTTCATGTTTCAATCCACTTAATCATGTTCAAAAATAAATTACAATGAATTTCCATTCAAAATCCATTTCATCGCATTCAAAAAAAAATTCAACAACTCAAAAAATTCCATTCCATCAAAATGATTTAAAAAAAATTCACATTTTCATTTTTCCATTAAAATAAAAATGAATAATAACTTTTTATTTTCTCAAAATTGAACTATTTTCACTTAGAAGCTCACTTTTCACAATTCCAAAACATGGGTTCTCAAAACAATTTACAAATTTATTGAATACCCAAAAAAATCACAAGGGGAATCATGTTTTCATGGGAGTCTTGGTTATGTGATAATGACCCCACCATCACATAAAGTCTTCTTAGACTATGTTCCTAGCTCTACGTGGGTTTTCTGGCTTTGCGAGCTCACTAAGACATCAAATCCAAATCCCTTTTCATATCTCAATTACAAACCAACCACAAGATCCAAACGAACTAACAAAATTGGACATCCCATGGATACCCATGGCTAGGGAAAAAAAGTGTTGGCCAAACACTCCCTCATACCTACACTTCAAGGATCTAAAATTCTAACTCCATCTACCATTACATCACTAAACTACAAAGGGTGGTCTAAATCAAGATCCTCAAAAAAATGACCTACTCTGATACATTTTTTTCATGAAAAAAAAACGATTCAACTCTAAACCAATCTTTAGAGCCTATCGGAGACTAGGCCTGAAGGGAGTTCCCAATCCCGATGGATGGAAAACTGGCGTCGGGCATCCACATAAAAACCATCTGAATGATATATCCCATTTTAAAATAAAATAAAATATTGAAAATAAATATAAAAACACAAATAAACATAAATCTAAATTTAGTATCTTTTATACATGAATAGAAAGTACAAAAACAGAACAACAAAAACCCAACTGGGCCAGATAACCCCAAAATATCCTTGTGACCTCAAGGGTCACTCCCCAACACGAAAACTATCCATCTCCCATGGTGATAGAACTCAATATGAAACCTAAAACAAATGATAAAATTAAGAAATAAATATATATGTGAGGTTAAAAATCAATAGGTGTTCCCAAAAAATTATATTCCCTATTCAATACCTTTAAAATTAATGAAACATCCAATTCTAGTTTTAAATACAATATAAAGAAGTAATACATTACATAATTTTCACATTAATGAAAAATATGGTCCATCTCCTTTTTAATTCCAAATCCTGGTTCTATTCTATTTATGAAACATTATAATTTTCATGAGGAAAGTGATGCTTACTTTTCAAAACAGATCAAGATATTATAAAACATTTTAATTATAAAACATTTTTTATTGGCCTTCGGAATAATACACATCACTTCCAAAAGAACCATACCACATGTGATATCATCAAAATAATAATATAATAATGGAAATGGAAATAATCACACAGAGGTAACCAACCAATTAGAATCACAATATTTACTACATGAAACTAAGTTCCAATATACATTGCAGAACCTAGGATCTCATGAATAATACAGAACATTATAATACTTTTTTACTAATCTTGGAAATCATGACGCACTCAATGACATCAATGACTTCCACATTCTTGGCCACACCCCACATTTTACAGATCAATGGGAACTATCCCATAGCATTTAAAATCTATATAACCATGTGTTATGGGCCACTATCTAGTGCATAACGTAACTATTTCAGAAATCATTCTTATGAAATTTAATATCTATGAAAGGTTTTCTATGTCATGAGTATAGAATTGGGTGATCCAACTGATACTGACTGAGCACCCAATCACATACACATATGTAATAATTTACACAACATACGTCAATCAAGTCATCTTAATGATCAATATATTTCTTTTAAAATATCTGAATGCAAGGGAGCCTCTTAGCATGGGCCTCCCACAACATTCCACATAACCAAGGAAATATTATTATCTGAAGATATTTTTCATGCCAATCATATACACAACTTTCAAAAAAGTTCCAAATGGGCCTCAAGCATCCTTTTTCAAAGAAAAAATCCCAAATTTTCGAAAAGGTAAAAATACATCATTTTCTAATTCAATAAAATTCATAAAATTTCAATTTGGAACTCATGCCACATTTCCAAACGAAATACAATTCCATTAAAATTACAATTCATCCACAAAACATCGTCACATGTCAACCCCTTTTTTAATCCATGAAACATCAATCAATTTCAAATAAAAAACATTCATAAAAACCATTTAAGAACCTCAGACCATCATTTCACCTATCACAAGTACATTTAAAATGTTAAACCAGGATTTACCTATCAAAAATTACTTTTCAAATCCAACAATTCATTTTATCATACACTTGGTGTAAAAAATGTAACAAAAAAATTCCATTTATCACAAATCAAGATATAAATCACCATTTATTTTTTCAAGAAACCATTTTTCCAAAGATGAAACATCACCATTTAACATATAAAAAACGTGGTAAAATCATGAATCCATCAAATATTAAATTATAAAGGATAGTGAAAATGGAAACCAACCTCAATCTCATGGCGCTTTAATGAAACACACTTGAATACACTACCTGAATATTCCATAAGTAAAGATATACCATCAAGAACCCTAAACAAATAACCCACAACATAAACCAAAGGAAACTGGAAACCTTGATCCACATGACCGGTAGAAAAGTATATATGAAGAGAAAATGGAAGTATGATGGAAGATGGAGGAGAGAAGAGGATAATACCATGAGAAAACAAGTCCCAAACAAGAATATTCACCTTCGATCTACCATGTAATGATGAGTGGAGGCTAGAAGAAAAAGGGTAAGACCCACTAGGGTTGCAAAAACTAGAGTGATTAGAAATGGGGTGTTTTAGGTTAAAAATACTGAGTGGGTATAACAAGAATTTAATAATTTTTAAAAGATATGGAAGAAAGAATGGTTTGGATGCACGATTTACCAAATCAAGTTCCAAAATTGATCCCCTTACTGGAAACACATGGGCACCATCCAGGGATAGATGCATGGTTTATAAACCATTCTCAAACCTTATGGAAGGGTTCTGTCCCGAAATAGAGGCTTCCTGCATGATTTAATCCAAGTTTGACTAACCATGTGTAGGTCATTCACCCTCAACCAAAAACACACCAAATATTGCATAGTTACCTAAAGCATGTTGTATAGTTTTTCCAAACTATGTTCTAGGATTAAAACACCACCAAACTCTAATATCAAAAATTTCACACAAGGAACCCGATCAAACAAATTATGCCCAAAATACAAAGAGGATCATAGGTCAAAAGTAAAAATTCAGTTGTGGCACTGAAATTGATCATTTGTAATACAAAAGATATCATATGGGGATATTAGAATAACCCTAGTGCTCTATAAGTGTATTAATTACTATATCAATATGTTTTTCATCATTACATCAAGTATGAGAATACACCAAGATGTCATCTAGAAATAATTCAATAAATGAATCCCGATACAAGGGAAAATTTTGATTCATTAGTTCCATGAAGACTATGAGCACCATTGTGAGACTGGATGGAATAACCAAATACTATCATAATCCATATATACAATGGAATGTTGTATGTGATATTTACGATGGCCTCACACACACAAGTTGATATCTTGGCCTCGAATAAATATTCAAGAAAATATGTTCTCTTTGGATCTTGTTTGTGAAGACATCTATATAAGGTAAAGGATACATATTCTTCACTATAGCCTAATTCAACATCTAGTAATCCACACAAATCATAAGGTAACCATCCTTTTTCTTATTTCAAAGGATATGTTAACTCCATAGTAATGTAATGGGTCATATTACACCCTTACCTTAAAAGTCATATAGCTTATTCTTTATTTATTAATGCTCCTAAGGTTTCATATTGTATGGTGGAATGGAAATCGGTGGTACTCCAAGAACTATATCAATAATTAACTATCCATCCCCCTTAGTAGGTAGTTCATAATGGTTATTAGAGAATACATACCTAAAAAAATCCACTAAATAAGGTAAATTTATATGTGGCATTCCCTTCTCTCTCATAAAAAGACTAGACATATGGGTTGTCACCTTGTAAATATCACTCTTCTCCAGTCCATATCAACTCACCTGGACATCCCATTCACTCTTTTGAATATAATTAACTCCATCTGGTGATGTGAAGGAATGATTTTTTTTATTGAAATCAGCTTTTCCATGATATGGTACTTACCTTCCCATATCAATTGTATTGTTGGAGCCTATCATCTCAAGGAGAAATAGGATCCATATAAAAATAAAGCCACTTATCTCTAGGGTTATTTCTTAAATCAGAGTATTCTCTTGGATCAAATACCCAATCATGTGTTGAGAGTCATTATTTTATAGAATTACTCAATATCTTGCCCAAAACATTCGATAATTTCAACTATTATGAACGGATTTGATGTGACGGTACCAAATTAATAAGACAATAAAGTAGAGACTACTAGAATAGTACCGTGAAATATAGGAGTCTTATCCCTCTTATTCAATGGTATTGGTTTCATTACATGCAACTGAGATTATCTGGGTCCCTAAGGCACAACATGATGACCTTGAGTAGACCCTCTCTACTGATTTTTGAACTCATAAGGCTAACATCCATGACCATGTCATCCTCATTAACATGGTTGGAATGTAATAGTCACACTCCCTGCCATATGCAGATCTATTGTTCTTATACAGTAATTTGGATTTTATGTTGATCCCTTCTCAATATTCACTAGAGGAAAATTTCTAAAAAAAACTGATTATAAACCATTCTGTATAGGATTGAAACTCAATTGGGTCTATTGGTCTAATAGAGCTTCTTATGTCCAATACTACCACACTTGTGACACTCTACATAACTGTCATTGTGTATCATCTGGCTACCACTACCCCCATGAGCATACAAAATGGTATGTTACTTTCCGCTAGACAAACCTCATCCATGTATTGGTGCTTAACAGCCATGGCCCAAACATTAATATTCCCTTATGCTTCACTCGTTTATATGGGCTAGATTAACTAATTCCAAATTGCTAGTCGACTGGAAAATAGTCATCTGGGATAGGATAGAATACACAATCTCATCCATAAAATGTATCACTTTCATCAACTCTTCCATGAAAATTATCAGGGTGAAGCATTCATGCTTAGTGAAATGAGTTGAATATCCAATTATAGACATAACACCCTACTTTAGGTACAAAAAGTATTTATATAGGTACCCTCTTATGGTATTGGGAAATAATTATTAAAATAATATCATTTATAAATCCCACCAGACCATATCTGGATGATAATATACCTAATAAATCATCTCCCCCCAATTATTGATAGAATCGTGAAGCATATAAGTCATGATATTGACAATTCTCTCTACATGAATCTCCAAATACTCAAACATTGATAACATTACCTTGAAAGAAGCCATTTAAAAAAATTATTACATGATTTTATCAATAAATACTCATTAAATACACACCAAAGATCCAAAAGACTAGTGTGTTTGGAATACTATATACATAAATAGAAAACATGAAACTAAAATAACAAATATTTGTTTTGAATTCAATAATGAGCTTGTGACTACCTTTTGACTCCAAAAACATTATATGACACTCTCGAGAATACATAGACTAAAGCGGTGATCTAAAAACCCAGTAAAGGGAATAAATATGGGAAACGAACATAACATATGAGTTAGAAGTCAAAAAATGATAAAATAAAATTAATATCTCATAAATAAACATTTTGAGGCATCAAATATCAAACATGGAATCATAAGATCATGGAATCATTGGAATCTGAAAGTAACGTATAATATGTCATAAAAATTAGTCAAGGATAACTTCTAAGGATATATAACATGGTCTACAGAGTCCCATAATGTATTAGATTTACTTATTAATCCCATACATAACACCTCATGAGACTAAAACATTACCCAGTGCATTGGAGCGCCATATGGGAACTATTATCATAACATGTACATTAATATTTGTTCCACATAAATAGATCATTCATGAGGCATAAAAATAATTATTTCCCATGGAATGAAATGGGTTTCATAGAGGTTTGATAAAGCATAACCAATGGGCGTATCATATTTGTTTCCATGAAATTAGGGGTTAAAAAATTCCTTGACATTAAAAAACTATAATATACATAGATCATGATGAATGATTTCTAACTAAAGAAATTATGTGAATAAAATTGTGGTTATGTTATTTTGGAAATGTGACGCTTAATCATTGTTTTATGGAAATGAAAAAGGGTCTTTAATGAGGGTATGTTCATAATAATTTCCATAAAACCATAACTGAAATAAATGTTTTCCCAAATAAGAATTATTTTTTATATATCATTTAATTTTTAAAACATTTCCTTCAGTGGTACTTTAAAAGAGTTAACGAAATGAGATAAGTTCCCTTTAATCATCTTCTCAGATGAAATTAAGAAGGTAACCATTAAAACAAGTATATTCTAATAAATTAATTATTAAAAATACATTTTATATATGTGTGGGACATATATAAATAATATGAAATTATTATATTATGGTAATAAACAGATATATGTAGGTAAATATAGAGAAAGCGTAACTTAAATAAAATATGGTAGTTTAGAAAGATCCCTTACCTTTGTTCAACAATCATTATTCACTTGAAATTACTTTCCAAGATAATAAATATTTTAAAAATTAATTACTCAATTAATAAAATGATCTATAAATATTTTATTTATAATAATTTCATTAAGTTCATTTACGGACATTTTAATGAGTTATAATTTTTAATTGTTTGTTTTGGAGCATTTGTTTCATAGTTTTAAAGTAGGATCACTTGCTATTATTTTTTGGTGTTCTTATAAAATGAAACTTAAACTATATAAGTGAAAGGAAATGTTATTTAGGACCTTGCAAAATTATAAATGGATAAAATACCCATATGTGTTCTCTCATAGTGATGGAACTTTTAGTACAAATGTTATCGTTACGTGGTTAATTCATTTAAAAAATCTTACCAACCACCATGAACTAGTTTCATTTTATTTAATATTGTTTCTATATATTAGTTATATAACAAGAAATAAGTTATAATAGTATTATTAAAATATGATTTTATGATAATAATATTTTTATAACCTACCTTATAGGCGTTAACCGAAAACAAAAATTCATTATACACAGAGGCAGTTAATTGAAATATTATGGAAAATGTTTTCATTCATTGAATAAGAAGAAAAAATTAGTGTATCCATGGTAGATATTTAATTATAACCATTAAATTATAGTTTATATATATATATATGGTACTAAATTCATTAATTCATGTTTGATGGTGGAGGTCATGGGAAGGTAGGAGAAGAAAAGAGGTTAAAAGATGTCATTTGAGAGTGATACCTCTTGAATATCACCTCCAAGGACCACTTGAGAAACATAAAATTGAACTCGTTGTGGTAATAAAAGTACTAGTATGTGGGAAGTAGGTTTGTAAATGTTTTTGGGATGAATAATATCAAGATACATGGAATATATGGTGTTATTAGAAGTGGTGATGAGGGTTTGATTTATTTTGGGAGGAGATGGGTATTTTTAAATATTATATTCATTAGTTTATTATTTCAGCTCATGAATATTAGTAGTAATAATTCATGTGACTATATATAGTGAATGTTTCATGTGTGTTCATAAAAATGGGTTCTTTCATCAACCATGACTCAAAAATTCATATATTTGTATTATAATGTTAAATACCATAAATTACCATTTTCCACTATTTACCCAAAATTCAACTATTTTAGAAAAATAACAAGAATTAAACATAAATTTTTTCATATTCTTAGATTTAAATAATTAGTTTATTATGTCAAAATAATTTTATAAATATGATAAATTCAATATTTAAATAAAATCCTCATTTATTCAAATAATACGATTTTTTTATATTATAATCGATTTTATGACCATTTCATGAATGACTTGCATTCTTATAAAATTTTACTATCAAAATAATACCATATAATATAAATATTTTTCTAAATATTTTTTATTTTATGTCATTATATTTATTATAAAAGGGTTACTTAAACATTTATGTTTTATAAAAACACAAACACATAGTCTATATTTTTTAAGGAATGTATTTACTTGTATAATTGTTTAAATATAACATATATTAAATTTATTTTTTATGTAAAAATTATTTTACACATAAATAAGTGAGGATAATATTATAACTATCAGGTTACTATTTTAATGGTCATATTACTATTACAATGTGTAGATTACTATTCATTTGTTCATATTACTATTCAAACTGTTATATTTGTAATGGTCGTATAGGTTCTTTAATTTCTATAAATACATATTATTGAATTCATTATTCATTAAGTTATATTTTTTATAAGGTTTATATATATATTCATCTTCCAAATGGATATTTTATTGATAACATTATGTTTTATTTCTATAGATTTTTCCATGAGTGCGATCATATTGGCGCATCAAGAATATCCAAAATTTCCAATATTACTTATCTTATTTTCTATTTTTATCTCATTTTAATATTTTGAATTCTTATTGGTTTAGTTTCTAAAAAATTTGTGTTTCATAATTTATTAGAATATTTTTTTGTTTCCTTATATGGTGTATGTGATTTGTGCTACATGACATAATTATAAGTAGAGAAACCCCATTGATAAAATTATGAGTTGTTACTCTCTTCCCCTTTATGATATTTCACCCTTGGAATTTCATTTTATATACTAAGCTGAAAAAGGGTAATGATACTTCCTCACCATCTCTTCCTCAGATTCCCATGTTTCCTCCTTTTACTTATGGTTCCTCTATAGTACATTGACTAGGTGGGTTTTTTTAATTCATAGAACCTTGTATTTTTAGTACATGATCTTTACTATCTTCCCCTCATAATATAGATCATTTTTCAGATATACCACCAATGAACTTAACACATGTGGGGGATCTGGTATGTACTTCTAGAATAGGGATTCATGGAATACAACATGTACTCGAGACATGGTTAGTGGAATTTTTATTTTATTAGCCCCAACTCTGACGTGATTAAGAATATCAAAGGGGTAGATTTTCTTAGAACCTATATTTCCCTTCTTCAAAATTATCTTAAATATTTTCTCTAATGATATGTGGAGGAAAAATTTATCTCAAACCTTAAAAACCGGTTCCCATCGAAAATTTTATGATTATCTCTTCTATACACTATAAAAAGCAATTATGTACTGTTGAATTATTTTTGAGATTTTTTTACCGTTTCCTAAACCATCTTAAGTAAAAGAAGCATGTGTTATCCAACTTCATCATATCATACATATAAGGCCCTAACCATAAAACATTAAATAATCTTGATATGTGTCAATAATTTCACTTTAATTCTCATCAAGGATCTTTTCAGGTTTATAGTTTTAAATAATTGCGCCATTAATAATACATATCATCCCATAACTCATCCTTATAACATATGGAAAAATTTCAAAAAAACATTGGATAAGAATAGAAAATATGTAAGGAATAAAATAAGAATAGATAATAGTAGTCCCTGAATACTTATAAACCCATGAATTAATATAATTCATGAAAAATTCATATTAATCCTAAATCATAAATGTAACTTGTGGAATCCATATCATACTTACTTTTTTCTTTAAAAGCCACATATGGACTAATCATCATGGTTATGTTTGGAACACCCATCATATCATATTCCCTAAAACTCTTAGGAGAAATATTAATGTTTAACTCCATCAATTCACCCAATTATATGGGGAGCTTTCACATGCTCACCCACCCTGGGTCTATCATGTAACAACTCGTACACATAATAAATTCCCAAGAACCGTGACATAATCATAACACGTGAATAAGAATAAAGAAAAAAAATAACATTTCTACATTGCAATCATACGATATTATTTCATGATTTCTAAATAATTAGTCCATTATCAAAATAAATGTCAATACCAAAATACCTGAAAAGGGAATATGGTATTTACCTTTCTTAAAAATATTGTGTCTTGTAGAGGAATCCAGATATCAAATAATTCTTGTGGTGCTGGAATGGTCATTGTCACCACAAACGTTAAAAAGAAACATTCCATTTTTCATTTAGTAAAATTATTCATAAAAAAGATTCATTTTGAAAACCATTGATGAAATTAAAATTAAAAGGGGTTGATTAAACACCATATAAAATAAGGTCGTATATAAATTGAAATATGCCTCATTGAAATGAGATTGAGATAATTTCCATTACCTTGACTCTGACTAGTCTCGTTCGTTATTTAATTTTCTGAATAATAATATTTGGTTAATTTATACTTGATTTAGAACCTTTTTAACTATTTTATTCAATTTATATTACCTATTACCATGTTATAACAATAAGTTAATTTTTTGAGTTCATATCAGAGGTTTTGTAGATATTCTGTACTTGAGTAAAAAATGAACTTGTCTTGATGAAAATTATATTTGTTTTCATAAGTTCATAATCCGAAAAATGATAATAATGATTTAAATATCATATATGTAAAGTATATATGTATTTATAATTTTCTATAACACTTGGAGATAATAAATGAAATGCACCGTTCATGGAGACGGTAGGCCATACATACGCATGAATGCTACAATCATTTCTTTGTTATATTAAAATAATAATACTAAATGATACATATATATATATATATATATTAATTCAATTATAATATAAATGATATATATATTACATAATTTCATTAATTTCATCCTATACACATTCCATTTTATGCTTTAACGAGTCATATCACTTTGAGGGGGCGGTAGTACCCACTTCCTCAAATGAAATTATAATAGTTACACATCATGGAAAGAATTAATGTATATTGTAAATAAAAATTATATAATAATAGATAAAACATAAATATAATATATATCAAATATAAATACAGTGTCATCATTAAGCTCACCATGAGAGGTTATAAGAGAAAATTGAACAATCATCATTTCGTGAGGCAGTAGTTCATCATACATAAAAACAGAATGTTCTATATCCATTAGATTGAGATGTGTGTAGTTGTAGGTATAAAACATAGAAAATAAAGTATATTAAATTTAGGATACATTTTTTGTTATAAAATAATGGAAAAAGTGAATTTAGGGGGATTGAGAAAGAAAATAAATGAATGGAGCCTAAGAGAAGATGTTACCTCTAAATCGGGCAACTCATTTTGATTTGAGTGAAAAAGAATTCTTGAATTGCGTTATGACCAGGTAAGGCTTCTAAGAGGAAAGGAGAGATGTGGGGATTTTATTTTATATGGTTTTTCTTAAGGAAGAGGCTTTATAGTGGTAAGTAAGTGGGTAGAGGTGGTGGCCTTTTATAAGAGGGAGGAGGGGCACATTTAAAAATTCTTAAAATATAATTTTATTATAAATAGATTTTAGAATTACAATATTTTTAATGTGATATATTTCAAAAATACGATGAGTATGGGTCTAAATAGTATAAAAAATAGGTTTTAGAAAATTTCATGTCAAAATAGTAACCTTATCATTTACTTTTTACCCTAAGTTTAAAACAGTCACTCTTACCATGTTTTCTTGTATTTTCACAATATATGGATACTGTAGTTACTATAAAATGAAAAGAGTATCAAAAGTGGATATTTAATGGAATTTATAAAATTACATAAATTAGTTTTCAGTATCATATATTTTTAGGACAACTATTTCATTTTATAATAGAGTATTATTTTTTTAAAACTCATGTGTGTCAATTTAGACACTATTTATTAATTTTTTTAAGTGAAAAAAAAATGTTTTTTTCAATCCAAATGAATTAAATCAAAGATAATATGTCATAACCATCCATAAAATTAGTGTATGGAATAAAAAATTTCAAATTAAATTAATTTTATTATTTATAAAATCATTTATTTTAATCTTTCATTAATTTGGTAATCACTGCATCATCATTGTGTCATAAATAATTTTTTTTATTTAATGTCTAAAAATTATAAATAAATTACAATGATATAGGAAATATGTTTATATTTATAATTATTATATGTATTAATAGATATTATTTATATAATTCTATAATAAATTTGTTTTAGTAAAAAGATATGTGTTTATGTTATATTTCTCTTCACTTTAAATTAATTATTATAACATGTCTTTATCATAACCAAGTCACTCCATGGGGTCCTAAAATAGACCCAATGATGCCCATGGTCGGTAATATCTCTTAAAATAGGATTAATACATGTTTTAGGGTAGTTTTATATTATTATAATATTATTTTTTACCCTTATTTACCTGATTTACCTTTTAAGCATGGTAAATAAAAAAAATTATTGATATTACAACACATAATGTCCGAAAATAAAAGGTAGCTATTTTCATATTTTAGACATTCTATTTTAAAATATGGAATCTATTTTTTTTCAAATTAAAAACAATGAAGTTGATGTAATAAATTTAAAATTAATTCCAATTTTCAAAACTAGAAAAAAAGTTTTTAGGAAGTAAAGAACAATCAAAAGATTAACATGTGTTTATATCCAATTTAAAAGTGAAATTACATCCAATTACCAAAATTGGATCAAACTATAAACAAATAATCCAATTAAATATTAAAACCTATTAAAAGGATAATATATATATATAAATAAATTAGATTAAAAGGATTTTTTGAATTAAAATGTTGTATATTTCCCTATTCATTAAAAATGGATTTTATTATGAAAAACAGATTTTTCAAACAAAGTAAATTTTGATGTCTTGATTCTATAGAAGATGTTTATTTTATTCAAATAGAACATAAATAAGTTACAAAAAACTAAATTTAAAAAGGGTTCTCTATTAGAAGTTGTTAAAATGACCTTCTCAAAATATTGTAGTATATTATGTTTAAAATTGGATGGATTCTCATTTTATGACTGAACAATTTATAAGATAAATGTTAAAACATTTAAAAAACATGTGTAATAATATTTTAGTTAGTTATATTCATTCCCAACAATACAAAAAATGGTCATTAGCTACCAAAAAATAATAATAATATTTTATTATTTTTTCTTATAACTCAATGTTGTGTGCAAAATGAGATTTAGGAGAAACCCATTGTTATGTGTTGATAACGGTATCAAAAAAAGGTTCCTCTTTTACATAAAATTAATATCTTATTAAAAAATATTATTAGACATGAAAAGGTATTATTCTATAAATACTGATGATGTAACATTGTTCCACCCTTTTGGAAATTATATCCCTACAATTTTATTTACTTATAAAATAATTGTGGATATTTCTCCCTCATAGAATTTTCATATTTCTATATTTCCTCTTCAACCATAAGGTTTTTTTTCACAAAACCTTTACCTGATGAATCACCTTATTCTACAACACATTATCTCTATCGTCAAGAATCTGTACCGGTTGTTCCTTATAATAAATATTTCCTTCCAACTGAACTACTTATGGACTCAAAACATGAGATGGATCCAGTATGTACTTTATCAACATTGAAATTTGAAAAACATTATGTACCTGGGATAGATGTGGAGGTACATACACAATGTAAGAAACTAATCCAACGTTCTCAAGAATTTCATTAGTTCTAATGAACCGTAGATGCATCTTTTCCTTCTTTACAAAATGCATCACACTTTTCCATGGAGAAAATTTTAGAATGAAATGATCACCAACCTCGAAAGAAATATCCTTCATCCGGTTATCCGCATAACATTACTAGCTTCCCTGAGCTATCCCCATGTGCTCCTGAATCAACTAAATTGTTTCAGCCCTATGTTATATGAATCCTTTACCATTAACATCCTTCCACATATATCATCTCCAAAAAGATATATTTTGACACTACTTCTCATATAATGCTTCAAATGGTGTCATCTATATACTGGATTGAAAACTATTATTATAAGAAAACTCAACCAATAAAATGTGTTGATAACAACTTCCCTAGTAATTCATTAAACAAGCACGTATCATATCCTCTAAGGTTTTAATTGTTAATTCTAACTTCCCATCTGATTGAGGATGAAAATATATACAAAAATTTAATTCAGTACTCAACAACTTCTAAAGGCCTTTACCAAAGATAGAAGTAAGCATGGGATAACAATCAGATATAGTGGATAGGGGAACTACTTGTAACCTGACTATCTATTTAATATACAATCGAGGAAGTTTATCTAGAAACGTTGTATCTTGAATATAAAGAAAATGAGTAGATTTAGTCAACCGATCAATAATAACCCATATTGCATTAATACTATGAGATTCCATCAGTAATCCCACAATGAAGTCCATGGATATATTTTCCCATTTCCAGCCTAGTTTTGGAAAAGGTTGAAGCATCCACTTCTATAATTTTTCTTCTTATTTATCCGACTAACAATTCAAAGGGTTCACATTAAAGTAAGAATTATCAATTTTAATTCCATCCCACCAGTAATACACCTAAATATCTTTGTACATATTAGTAATTCCAAGATTTACTGAAAATGGAGAACTATGAGCTTCAGAAAACAACTATTTCATTAACTGTGAATCAAAAGGCACACATAATATCTTTCAAATTCTCAAAACCCAATCTTTATAAATGTTAAATTTTGGAAACATAAGCTTATAAACCCATTATACATTTTCTTTCAACTAACTATTTCCCTTATATAGTTTCTTTGTTCTAATTACTAAAGACAATTGCATTGAAACTTGAAATAATATAGTGGAATTTCCAGCACCAATAACATCTATTACAATTTTCATAAAATCATTAAAGAGAGGTTCATGTTCCAAATGTAATATGGTTAATGTAGAATTAATTTTCCAACTCAAAGCACCAACCACTTAGTTTGATTTCATAGGATGGTAATAAATCATGCATTCATAATCCTTGATTAATTTCATCCATCTTATCTATCTCAATTACAAGATTTTTTTTATTATATGTAGAACCACCTTAGGAAAATATTTCTCAAAAAAATATTCCTTTGAATTCATCCTAATAAATAGTATACAACTCCTCATTATCCCTGGTATTTTTAACCATCGACCACCACTGATCGGCTCAACCTTTAAAATGTTAAACAATAAGTCTAACATTTTGATGTACTGAACACCCCATGACATCGAAAATATTTTCCAGTGATTTAATACACCCTTCATCTATCATATGGTCTGATGATCCTCTGAATTATGGGGGATGCTGCTTCATGAAATTCTCCACAATTGATATTTTCCTCTACGGTTGGTTTGGTTGATCTCGTTCATGGACACCACCACCATTTATCGACTGATTCAACTAATCCATCATTGAAAAAAAAACTATTCAGTTCCGATTATAAACATCTCATATTGCTGATTTGGATGGATATTTCCCTCTATATGACATCCCAACACAGCTTCCCTTTTTCCGATGAGGAAGACCATTCTGAACAAACATATATTCGACGAAGGAACATGTTGATCTTCAAATTACATATCATTTCAATTTGAAATTAAATTATGGATATTCTATTAACAATATTATAACTCCTAAAGTTATTTAAAAAAACTAATGATACCAAATATAAGTCCCTAGCCTTAAAACATTACCTAATCTTGAGATAAGTTAATAATTTAAATTTAATTCCCATCGGGGATCTTTTAAGGTTTGTAGTTTTAAAGAATTAGTCCTTTATTAATACATATCATCCCATAATCATACAATGGGATACTATCAAAATTGTTTCCATTATTTCCACAAAATAAATCTCTTGAAAAAAACATGATTTCTTTTCATGATAAATTTTTTTGACATCTTTCTTTATCTTACTCATCCATATACCCGTGAATAAATTTCAAAAAAACTTTGGATGAGCATAAAAACTCCGTAAGGGATAAATTGATGAAAGAAAACAATATTCCATGAATATTTATAAACCCCTAAATTCATAAGAATCATGAAAACATCATAGAAATCTTTGATCATATAGTTGACTTATGGAATCCATATCATACATACATTGTCATTTTCATAACCACATAGGGAGTAACTTTCATGGTTATGTTTGGAATACCCATAACAATATATTCACTAAATCTCTTAGGATAAAACTTAACATTTACATCATTCACATTACACAATTCATTGGACAGCTATAATAGGCTCACCTGACCTCAGGTTTTCACTGAACCACCCATATATATAAACTATTCCCCAAAATCATAACATAATCTTAGCACATCAACAAGCATAAAGTAGAAATGACATTTCCGCATTGAAATCATAAGATATCATTTCCAGATATATATATATACATATATATATATATAATCAATCCATTCCCATAAATAATTTCAATTCCAAAATACCTAAATTCGTAATATGGTATTTAATTTTCTTTAAAACATTATAGCTTTTAGAGGAATCCAAATATAAAATAATTCTTGTGGTGGCAGAGAGGTTATTGTCACCGCATAGGTTAGAAATAAACATTCCTTTTTTCATTTAGTAAAACACTTCTTAAAAAAGACTCAATTTGAAAACTATTTAATGAAATTAAGATTCAAAGGGGTTGATTATACCCCGTATAAAAAAAGTTTTATATAAATCAAAATATTCCTCAATGAAAGAACATTGAGACGAAGTCCCTTACCTTGAGTCCAACTTGCCACGTTAATTATTTAATTTCTAGAATAATAAACATAGGTTAATTTATACTTTAATTAAAACCTTATTAAATGTAATTATTAATTTTATATCACTTATTACCATGTTATGACAAGTAGTTAATTATTTTAGTTCATATTGAATGTTTTGTCAATGTTCAGTACTTAAGTCAAAAATGAAATTGTCTTGAGGAATATTTTCCATGTTTCCACAATTACATAATCTACAGAATTATATTGATGATTTAAATTTCATACATATCTATTATATAGGTATTTATAATAGTCCATTATATTTAGAGATAAGAAATTAAATCCACTGTTCATGGATACGGTAAGTTGTACGTACACATGAATGCTACTTTCATTTCTTTGTCATGTTAAAATAATGAAAACCAAATGATACATAGGTATATTAAAATTAAATTATAATATATATGTTATATATATTACATAATATCATTAACATTATACTTTATTCATTCCATGTAGGGTAATAATGAGTAATATCACTTGGAGAGGGCAGTAGTCCACAATTCCTCAAATGAAATTATAGTATTTACACATTATGGAAAGCATAAAAGTATTTTATAAATAAAAATTATAGAAATATAGATAAAATATAAATATCATATATATCATATATAAATATAGTTTCATCATACTGGTCATCATGATAGGTGGTGGTATAAAATTGACCAATCATCATTTCGTGAGGTAGTAGTTCACCATACAAAGAAAAAGTACGTTCTATATCCATTAGATAGAGGTGTGTGTAAGTTTATGTTGAACCCACAGGATAAAAAGATCCTATTATATTGAATATACTTATTTTATCTTTATGTAATTGAATAAAGAGATGTTAGTGGGTCGGAGAAAGAAAATAAATGAAAGGAGTTTGAGAGAAGATGTTACCTCTAAATCAAGTAACTCTATTTGATATCGGCCAAAAGGCTTTCTTGAATTTTCTTCTAACTAATTTAAATATTAATGGATAAAGGGGGATATGTTGGGAGATTATTTGGGAAGATTTTGGATGAGAAAATGGGCTTGATATGTGTGAGTATGTGGGTATAGTTTGTGTCCTTTTATAAAGAGGGAGTAGAGGCACTTTAAGTAATTTTTAAAATATTATTTTATTATAAATTGATTTTCAAATTATAATAGTTCTAAAGTGGTATATATTGAGTATAATATTATTATGTGTATAAATTCCTTCAAATAATTGGTTTTAGAAATTTTTAGGTCACAAAAGTTACCATATCTTTTAGCATTAATCCTTAGTAAAAAACAATAACTCCTAACATGTCTTCTTGTATTTTCATGATATATAGTTACTATAGTTACAATAAACTTACAAGAGAACCCCAAGTGGATCATAAATAAAAATTTTAACATTTTAGAATTCAGTTTTTCTAATATAACATATTTTTGACTATTATATCTTTTAATAAATGGTTATTTGTTTTACAAACTCATGTCTGTCAATTTTGACATTATTTAGTAATTTATTTTTTGTTAAAGTAATAAAAACTCGATTCCTTATAAAATAAATGAATTAACAAAAATATAATATGCCATAATAATACATAAAATTAGTGTATGGAATCATAATGTTCAAATTACATTTATTTTAATATTTATAATATCATTTATTTGAATATTTTATTAATAAGGAAATTAATGTGTGATCATTGTGTCATAAATAAATTTATTTATTTCATTAATCAAATTAAAAATAAACTATCCTGATGTAGGAAATATTTTTATATTTATAAAGTCTATTTATAGTAATATATATCAGTTATATAGTCAAATATTAAATTTTTTTAATAAACCGTTTCATGTTTATATTATATTTTTCATTACATTAAATTAATTATTATAAAATGTCATTATCAAACCCAAGTGGCATCATGGGGTCCTAAAATTTAACGAAGGATTCCCAAGGTCCACCATATCTCATCCAATAGGATTTAGAACCTTTATAGGTTAATTTTATTTTATTATAATAATATTTTTTTTCCTCAATTACTTTATTTTCCCTTAACCATACAAAATAAAAATAATTTCTAAAGTTACTATTCATAATGTCCATAAATAAAATGTAAATATTTAAATAATTTGGACCTTTGGATTCCAA
The DNA here is from genome assembly GCA_963277665.1 of Viscum album. NCBI lineage: Eukaryota > Viridiplantae > Streptophyta > Magnoliopsida > Santalales > Viscaceae > Viscum > Viscum album. The sequence continues at coordinate 1,735,358,687 of OY728123.1, read as the reverse complement.
ATTTGGAATTCATTTTTTTCATATTCATAACACATAAATTTAATTAATTAATTTAAAATTATTTCTCGTCGTCAAAACCAGAAAGCAGGTTTTTAAGATATAAAAACATTCAAAAGATTAATTGGTATTTATGCCAAATTTAAAAGTGAAATAACATCAAATTAATAAAATTTAATTGAATGATAAAAAAATAATCTAGTTACATATTAAAATGAACTAAAGGGAAAATATATCTATATATATAAATTAGATTAAACGATAATCGAATTAAAATATAGTATTTTTCACAATTCATTAATTTATGGATTTTGTCAGAAAAATACCAAAATTTAAGACAAGGTAATTTTTGATGTCCCACTTCTAAATAAGTGGTATATTTTTCAAATAGAATATATAAAACTAAAATAAACTATATTTAAATAGGGTTCTCCATCAAAAGGTTGTAAAATGATATTTCAAAAATATTAGAGTATTTTATGCTTAAAATTGGATTGATTCTCATTTAAAGCCTCTAAAATTTATTGGATAATTGTAAAAACATTTAAAAAACAAGTAAATACAATTTTAGTAAGTTCTATTCATTATCACCAATACAATGACTATGAATTAACTACTATTTAAAATAATTATAATATTATTTTATTATTCATTGGTATAACTCAATGTTGTGTGGAATGTTAGATTTTAGAGAAACCTATTGTTGTGTGTCGAGTACGGTATCATAAAAAGTTACACCTTTTACATAAAATTAATATCTTATTCATAAATATGATTAGATATGAAAAGGTACAATTCAATAAATACATGGGATGTTACAATGTCGGTGTTCTAAATATCATCTCGTAATGGGCTTCATATGGAGACATTTGGATTCTTTAGTGGAAACTAATATTGTAAGAGAACACGGAAAAAGAATATTTTGGTCCCATACACCATTAAATTTTATAAACATTCCCTCTACATGTATTCCAGTGTTTTAATATTCCCCTCAAATTGGCTATTAGTTTGGGATGATAATACATAATAAATTTCAACTCAATGTTTAGAAAATGATAGAGACTCTTCAAGAACATTGAGGTAAATCTTATATCTTTATAAGATACAATCGATAATAGTACTCTATGTATCATCACCACTAATATGATGTATATAATTAAATTTTGATCAAGTGATCTGTCTTATCAAATTTCTATAAAGTTAGTAGTTTTTGTAAAATGATCCAGAATAACCCACATATCATTATCTCCATTGGAAGTATTTATATACTAATTAAAAAGTCTATGGTTATTTTTTCCCACATATATGTATGTATGGGTCACGGTTGCGTCATCCCCTAAGAGTTTTGACTCTTAGAATTCACTTTCTGACCCACCAAGCACTTTGATGTATATTCTATGTTTTCATTCTTCATTTTATACCACCAGTAGTACTCTCACAAATTGGGAAGAATATTTGTTCTATCTTGGTGGATATAGAATGTTGAGCTATATGAATCATTCAAAATCTCATTTACCATGGTTTTTTATTGTACACATAGTCGTGATCAAAATCATACAACTCAATCCTCAAAGATTTTTAACATTGAAGATTTTATATTGCTAATATATTCTGAACTCATCTGAATATCAATATCATCTCTTTGATAATCCGTTATGATTTCTAAAAGGGATTGGGAAAATATTTGTGAAAGGAAATATGATATTCTTTCCTTTGTTATTTCAATTTCTATCCTTTTCAAGTCTAATAAAAAAGGATCCCTATCAATTATTATAATTGATATGTTAATAGGATTATTTTTATGTAGATCATATTCAATTTTAGTTTCCTTCCCATAATTTTAGTGGATTTAGTAGTCATAATCATTGATGTGTTATAACCATCTTTGATAGCGCATATTAATCTCCATTTCTATGAATATATATTCGAGGCTCTTGTGATCCATATATATATCTCAAAAATTTCGCCAAGGTGATAATTTCACAATATTTTCAATATGAAGATCACACCATCCAACTCCAGATCATGAGTTTGATAATTCTACTCATGGAATTCCTTCTTTTATGTCACTTTATAATTTTTAATCAATACACATCCAGATACCTTATTTGAATAATCATTATATTCCAAGAATATTTTCCCACTTCTGGTTGGTGTAAGTACTAGTGCAATGACAAGACTCTTGAAACTCTTGGAATCAAACTTCATGTCACTGTACTAGAAAAACATTACTCCCTTTTAAGTCATGTTGGTTAGAGAGTTTGGTACTAGAAAAAATTCTGTCATAAATCATTGGTGATACCCTTCTAGTCCAACGAAACTATAGATCTTCATTATACTTGTTGTCATGGGTCACTTTTTAATTTTATCTCTCTTATAATTGTTCACCGATATTCCTTTTTTGTGATAAAATATTCAAAAAATGGTACTTCCTCTATCTAGAACTCATATTTAATATATTTTTCATATAGATCCACATTTTGAAATGTCTTTAGAAGAGTATTCATATTCTCTTCATGATCATCCTTTCTCTTGGTGTATATAAGAGTAAAATCTCTAAATTTTACAAAACATTTGTCAACATAATCTCTAAAGACTCCATTTATTAGGTCCATGAAAATTTCTCGAGCATTAGTGAGTGTGAATGGAATCATTATAAATTTATAATTTCCATACCTCATTCAAAATTCATTCTTGATAATATATTTTTTCATTCACCTTTAATTGGCGTTATTTTGATCAAAGTTACACCTTTAAAAAATACTAGGCCCCACATAGTTGATTGAAAATTTCATCAATCCATAGAATATGAATGTTTTTATTTATCACGATTTTTTTGAGATCACAATAACAAATACATAGGTATATTGACTCACCTTACTTCTAGATATATAAAAATAGTGTACCCCATGATGGAGAACTAAATAATATAAAACCTTTTTTGTATTGTCTTATAATTGATTCTTAAATTCTTATAACTCAGTGGTGTAAATTCATTATAGAGTCTAGGTTATAGGGAATAGATTCGAGTATATGTTTGATTTTTAAAACAAACTATCGGTTAGGAGAAAGATCGGTAAATTTTTCAGGGAAGACATCAGTATAGTTCCTCAAAATAGGAATGTATTAAAGAACGATCATCTCCATTGTATGAATCATTTTTTAATTATATTCCTTCTCATAAGAATATAATATCCACACTTTATATGATGTTTCCAAATGAAATTCATCCTCTTCCTTACACTTATATAGAATCAAAGGATGACTCAGATATGAAGATTTATCTCTATATGACTACAGTTTATGTTTGATTAATATAATGATATCCAATTCATTCCCAATATTAAATAAAAATATATTATAGGGAGTAATTCGAGACTCAATGGGAGGTTGTTTCCACAAACATTGTATGGGTAGATGTTATATACATCAGATATAATAATTTCGACATTTGATGTTCTCAGGGATCACTCAACCTCTGTATTTTTATGTAGTGTTTTAATTGTTCTAAAAAAAATTAATGATATGAAATATTGCATAAAACAATAATAAAAAATTATAATTTCTATTCTTGAATGAATAAACAATGTACCTTTCAGCACATCATTGTTGGAATCCACCTCAATAGTAGTGATAACATAGGCCCTTCCTTACACTCATGGCCTTATAGTTTTTTTGCTGTTGATTGTCTATGATATTCCTTATCATAGGGAATTGGATTACATAATTCATGTAATACTTTAAATTGAAACACTATACAATAATCTTTTGGTTGATTCCAACATTATTTTCTTCTTCCATATGATCGGTCTTCTTGATATCCCTTTAGAAATTATTATCCTGATGCCCCTTATTTTAACATTTGAAGTATCGCATTATTCCCATGATGTAGTTTAGAGGATTTTTATTACAAAATTTTTGATTCATGGGATGTTAGGTTTTATTTAATCTATGTTATTTATTTTCTAAATTTATCATATTAAACTCAATTCTCTACGTTTTATCTCCAGAACCATGAGACCACTGAGAGTCACCATTCTCCATACCATCCTTAAGGGAACAATATATAATTTTCTTATATCTAGCAACATCTTGTACCACTAATTGTTTTTATATATTCATCATTAGTCTACTAATGAATCTATCCACCTAGATTTTAGGTTTCATGAAAAATCCATAGGTTTATCCTAAAATCCTTGTAAATGTTTCCTTGGACACAACGATAGACTCGTCTTCTTTTTATATCAATGTGAGGAAATCCATCTCTATTTTAAGATGTATATTTTGTGGTAGAATATTTTTTAAAAGAAATTATATTGATGGATTACAATTATATGAAATAAATTTCATGTTTATACTCTCTGATCATGATCTATATTAACCACTGATCTGCTTCCACTTCAAAATTATAGACTTGTATAAGAACATTCTCTTATAATAAGATTTGGAGGATAGAAAATATCTTCTCATTTATGTTAATACATAGTTCCTTGATGAGGGGATAAGAATATAAAAAAAACAGCAGTCGTTTTTTAAATAATGGTTTCGACCATAACATTATCATTATTATGAGAAAGAGGGAGTTACACATGACTTGAGTTATTATTCACAACTTCATCTTATTGATCTTGTATTTTCCTGAAGTTATGATCTCCTATTCCATTCAGGTTATGCATCTTATTAAGGAAATCATCACATTTCCTATCAAATTGGTTCTTGGAATGAGATTCCAATTTTCCATCATTAACTAAAAAATTAAAAAAAAATTATTGTTTTGAATACATAGATAATGAGAATATAAAAATAGAAATTTTGAACATAGAAATAATAACTTATAAATGAACAGTATATCCTAACTTATGACACCCTATGTTTTTATCTAGGTTTTTAATAGTAATGTTTCCTAAATTATAACTTATCCATAGGGATTTTATGAATGTTTTTTATCCGAATACCCAAAAATAACTATACTTACCTTTGATTACAAATATAGTGACTAAATAATTTTATAAATATTATTACAAAATTAGAAACAAAAATATACATTAAATAAAAACCAAGAATTGAATAACCTAATGTATTTTGAATATGATATACAAAAATAGAAAACATGAATCTAAAATAAAAAAATATATATTTTGAAGTCCTTAATAATCACATAACTTCCTTTGGGATCCTAAAACTACATCGTATAAATTAGGGAATACATAGGAGAAAGGGATGGGATAAAAATTCGAATAAGTGAATAACCATTTAAATAATGGATTGCATATGAGTTAGAAGTAATAATATGATAAAAGAAAAGGAATGGATCATGAATAAACATATAGAGACATAATATATAGATCATGGAATAAAAATGTAAGTGAAACATAAGAATTTGGTATGAATATATAGCATGAAATTAACATGAGTCATGGTTAACTACCAAGAAAATGACACATTGTGGAAAGAGTCCCCTAAAACATTAGTTTTACTCCATAATCACATACATTACTCCTTATGAGACTAAAAAATAACTGAATAAATAGAATATATATCTTATATTAATCATCATAAAATTTAAGAGAATATGTGTTCCACATAAATAGATTAGACATAAGTCAAAAACATAAGGATTACCCATGGAAAGGAATGGCTTTCATAATAATTTCATAAAGCCTAACCAATAAACGTATCAAAATAGTTTCCATTAAATAAGGGATTATATAATTATTGGACATTAATAAATGAAAAATAAACATATTTCATGATTAATTATTCCTAAGTTAAGTGAGTACAAGAAAATGTTGGTTAGGTGACATTGTAAATGTGCCACATAGGTATGGTTGTAGGGAAATAAGTGAAGTGTCTTTAATAAGGGTGAGAGAATAATAATTTATATAAAATGTCACAACTTGTCCCCCAGGGCCCATGTCGTGACAACCCGAAGCCCGTTATCCATAGGATAGGGGCTCGTGACTAGCACCGAAGGGTGTATTCCCTAAAACTAGGAAGGCATTGCCTTTATATCCTGTAAACAAACGCAGTCAAACCCAAAAAACGATACAAACACAAGTAAATTGTATAGATAAAAAAGTGATGAATGTATGAGGGGATAGAATACAAGCCCAACAGTAAAGGTATAAGTAAGACTGATATAAAATACAATTGAAGAAAGAGAAAGACGGGTAATGGGTCATCCTCCGATGTTCCTACCTGAAGGGTAGGTACAGATTAGCTCCTCATCACTCCATGTCCACCGGTCTCCTTTGTGTACTAACATGTCGTATGGTCCACCTCCGGGCACCATCTAGACCTGGTTCCCTCAGACTCGATCAGCGTTGTCCGTCATCTACACCAAACACAACATGGTGCGGGCATATCCCGTGTAGGGGTGAGTTTAACGATACTCAGTAGGGACCCCGAGACCCTCAAGGTCTCACAAAATCCACAAAAGATAACCCACAAGGCATGAACTCAACTGACAACCCTACTTAGGTATATACCCATATATATACCTATGCTATCAAGTATACCCATCTCAATCATGAGGAAAAAACATAGTCCAACTTAAAGACCAATGCTCAGTTGTTCCACAAAAGAAGTAATACAACGAAGGGAAGTACCTCACAGGTACGCCACACAAAAGAATACCACTAAGGTATTACCACGAATGAAATCACCACAAGGTACAGACTCAACTCCCACCAGGTATAACATAGGTATAGTAGTAGAGATGATTAGATGTAACTACTGAATCATATTACTCTATTAAGTGGTAGACCCAAGAGGAATCTTAAATCATCATTAGACCCACAGAGGATCGAAGTACTTCATTAGACCCACAAAGGATCCTAGTACCTCGTTAAATGCATAGAAGAACTTAATACATTGTCAAACCCACATAGGATCCTAGTACGTCATCAGTACAACGTCATACCCAAAATGGATCCTAGTATTTCTTCAGACACACATAGGATCCTAGTACATTGTTGGTACGTCGTCAGACCCACAAAGGATCCTTGTACATCGTCAGAACGTCGTCAGACCCACATAGGTTCCTAGTACATCGTTTGTACATATTCAGACCCACACAAGATCCTAGTACATAGTCGGTACGTCGCCAGACCCACACATGATCCTTGTACATCGTCTGTAAGTTGTCATGCCCACACAAGATCCTAGTACATCATCTATACTTCATCAGACCCACAATGGATCCTAGTACATCGTCACAGCCAGCTACAGGGTTCCTGCACTAAGCTCGCGTGACTCCGGAATGGTCCACTCCACAAGCCACTTGTTGATGATCTAACTACCATGATGTCTCATGAAGAAGTTTCTCAAAGGACCTCCACTTCATAGGGGTCTCAACGCAACATACGATGCATCAAACTTATGTACGGTCTATAAGTTATTAGTTTTCTTGTCCCAAGGGCCCTGTTGAATTCGTGCTCAATCCAACCCGACCATACCCAAAATTTATCAGAATCTCTAGTGGGGTATAACAAATAGACTGTCTCAATCCAATGTTTCCAACACCGCAGACGGTTCATCAAACGGATGCCCGATGCCAAAGTTATGGCCAAAATAGAGTATAGTGACGAAACTGGTCTGGGTCTAGTCCAACCCGGTCTGACCGACCCGGTCCTTCCTCATCTAGGTAGACCCGGTTTGGGTCGACCCATCTCAGTCCGTGGGGTGGCAGAGGCCTTGGAGGCTGTGGAGTGACAGAGGATGCGGAGCGGTGGAGGGTGCGGGGGCTGCAGAGCGTCGGAGGGCGCAGGGGCCGCAGAGCATTAGAGGGCACGGCGGCGGCGGAGTGGCGAAAGGTGCGGGGGCCGCGGAGTGGCGGAGGGCGCGGGGGCCGCGGAGTGGCGGAGGGTGCAGGGGCCGCTGAGAGGCGGAGGGCGCTGGGGCTGCAGAGCGGCGGAGGGTGCTGGGGCCATGGAGTAGCGAAGGTCGTGGGGGCCACGGATGACGTGACGACGGTGGGCGGCGCATGGCTGTGGCTCCCGCGGGGGCCATGGAGGAGACGGGCATCATAGGGCCACCGCGGCCGCGGGGGCTGCAGGTGCCTTGGGGAGGCTGAGGCCACGAGGGTCGTGAAGGCCGTGGGCAGCACGAGGCTACGGAGGCTGCGGGGCGGCGGAGGCCGCAGGGGCTGCAGGTGTCGCGGAGGTCATGGTGCCGCGGAGCGGCGGAGGCCGCGAGGGCCGCAGGGGGTACGAGGCCGTAGAGGCCACGAGGGCCGCAAAAGATTCGGCGTGGCATTCGGAAGCAGGGAGGCGTTGGTCTGGCTCGGCAGCCGTGGGGCGACAGGGCAGCCATGGTGCAGTGGTCCACCGTGGTTGGCCAGAAGGCCTGCCGTCCTCTCCGCGTGGTGCGGTCGTGCGTAACACTTTCTCTAGTGGCTAGTTTGGCCGACCGCTTTTCATTCGTCACCGTGGCATAAATATGCCTTCTTCCATCATGAAGAAAACATCATTCATGACGAACGGCGGTGGGGTCTGTCCATGTTTGTTTGGCCCGCACCCTCTGCATTAGAGAGGTAGAAAGCGACTCAAGGGGGGTGATTCAATGTGAGTGGAAAAATTAACATTGATCAATTTAAAACACACCCCTACCTCGTTTTTTTGTTGATGTTGATGAATAGGGAAGGACGATCATCAATTGAAGACGTCCCACATTGGAGGATGTCCCGAGGAAGTAGTCAAAGTCATTGGGGAATGTCGACATTCTTCGTTGGAGAAGCATTATTTGTTGGATAAGAATAATTCCTAAAAGGTTCTCCTCTTCAAATCCTTTCTCCAAATGCCAGCCAAAAAGAAAAGTATCCAATATGTTGTGTTTCATCCATTTAATTGTTTGCAAAAAATTATATTGATTTCATTAATTACGATGTTCTTGGCACCCGTAAAGTTGGAGGATGCCAGAGGTTATCTCCCATTAAAGGAGAGTTCAAGTGTTATCTCCATATTAAAGAATGTGTTTAGGGGGGCTCGGGTGGTACCCACCCTTAAATGCAAATTGGGAGGTTTAGGGATTGGTGTTCCCTACCTCCATAACCCATGTTAAGGGGTTTCAAAAATAAAAATAAATGGTTAAAATAATTTTATTTTTATTTTTCCATGAAAAGTGAAAAACTAACTAAGACCCTCGACCTACTGTGGTCGAGGTGAAGGTCTCGTTATGTGAATATCGGCACTACGTGTTCAATGGATCCCTCGTATTTCATTTCCGAGAACCATTTCAAATGTTAGGAAAGCTCGCTTGTTTGTTTACAGAACGTACCCATAAAAAGGTAAGAAATTATTTTAGGAAACATAAGACCTAGGAATCAGGCACCGTCAATTGTTTTGGACTCGTTTATTTCCCATATATTTAAAAAAAATTACATAAATTTTATGGGTATTTATATTCTCCCCATCTCCGGGCTTTACATCCCTGAAAGCCACATCACAAAATTAAGAAAACAAGTGGGGGTACTGAGCATGTATCTAATCCTCCTGCTCCCATGTGCTCTTCTGGAGGTTCCCATGCTGCCAGAGAACGCGCACTAGAGGTATCGACCACCAATGAAGGACCTGCTCATGTTGATCCTCAATCTCTACTGGAACCCCCATAAACGTCACCACATCATCAATATTCCAATTACAATGGTCGATTATGTGAGAAGGGTCGTGCACGTATCTCCTCAGCTGGGATACGTGGAAGATGTCGTGCACCCGGTACAACTAAGTGGGATGTGTTGGGTGGTAAGCCACCTCGCCAACCCTGATGAGGACCTGGAAGGGTCCAATGAACATAGGAGATATCTTACCACCTTGGAAAAAATCTCTGCAAACATCATCAAGGTGATACCCCTAGAAAGACATGGTCACCATCCTGGAAATTTAGAGGTCTCTGTATCCTATCAGCATAAGACTTATACCTACTCTGCGCAGTCTTCATCCACTCCTGTATGATCTGCACCTTCTCTGTGGTAGCACGTACCATCTCTGGTCCCACTAGTGCTGACTCTTCTAGTTCAGTCCAACAAAAATGTGATCTACAAGGTCACCCGTACAATGCCTCAAAAGGTACCATCCCAATGGTGGAGTGATAGTTGTTGTTGTATGAAAACCATATGAAAGGAAAGTGATCATACCCCCTGCGACCGAAATCGAGGACAGAAGCACACAACATGTCCCCGAGAGTTTGAATGGTCCGGTCTTTATGGCCATCCATCTAAGGATGGAAGGTGGTGCTCAAATGGAACTATGTCCCGAAAGCCTCAGGCAACCCCTTCCATAGCTGGGAAGTGAAATGTGTATCACGATCAGAGACAATCATCGAGGGTACTCCATGTATCCTCACAATCTCCTGCACAATGAGGCGTCAAAAGCTCTCTACTGAACCCTACTCTCTGATCAGTATGAAGTGGGCCATCTTGGTGAGTCGGTCGATGATCACCCAGATAGAGTCATGACCTCCGGATGAATGTCTAAGTCCTGTCATGAAGTCCATGGATAACCCATACCACTTCCACTATGGGAACTCTAAAGGCTGAACCTAGCTTGCTGGTACCTGATGCTCCGCCTTCACTTGCTGACAAGTGAGGCACCGAGAGACAAACTCTGCTACTACTTTCTTCATTCCCAAACACCAAGGATGTCGTTGAAGATCCCGGTACATCTTCACCACTCATAGATGTACCGCTATAGGGGATGTGTGGAACTCTCTGAACACTTACTCCTGAAGTGACACTAGTACCATGGTTTTCCCTCTAAAGAGGATGAGGTGGTCCCCACCATAAAAAAAAATCCCTCAGGTGCATGTCTTGTGGATATATGAGAAAGTCGTGCCTCGTATTCAGTGTCCCCCTGCTGCGCCTCTCTAACTCACTGTAGAAGTGGGGGAGTGACTGTATGATACTGAATAAAAGATTCCTCATCCCGGTCCGTAAAGGATATCTGCAAATCAGCCAGCTACTCCGTCGCCTCACCTAGCAGCTGTATACCTGATCTTTTGCTGAGTGCATCTGCTACAACATTCCCCTTCCCAATAGTATATACTATCTTTTAGTCATAGTCTTGGAGGAACTCAAGCCAATGATGTTGTCTTAGGTTCAGGTCCTTAAGAGATAAGATATTCTTGAGACTCTTGTGATTTGAGTAGACATTAAAACGTTCAACTATCAATTAATGTCGCCTCATCTTCAAGAAGATGACCACTGGTGCTCATACCAGGTAATGGGTAACATAGTTTTTCTCATGTTGTCTCAGCTTTCAAGAACCATATGTGATCATTGCTTGCTTCTGCATAAGAAAACATCTGATCCTGGTCCTTGATGCATCGTAGTATACTATGTACCATAATCCCTCCTCTGGAAGCCTTAAGATGGGTGCACTAGTCATCCTCTCCCACAGCTCCTGAAAACTCTGTTGGCATCTCTCTGACCAAACGAAGGGTTTCTCCTTCTTCTTAAATGATGATAAAGGTGTTTCTACCCTAGAGAAGCAAGGTACCAATATCTGGTATTACCCATCCAAATCAGGCATCCCACTCCCTTCAGGGAGGTATTCTTGGAAGCATCTTCTGAAGAGATGCCCCCATGCTCTGCCCCTATTGTTTGGAACTGAAAACTCAAAACTATTATGCATGAGTTTATTCTGTGCTGCACAAGTTTCCTTTTTTTTCCAAACATGTAAATCCCAATTCCAGTGTTTTAGGTAAACCAAACACTCTTTTTCCTAAAACAATCAAAATGGGAATGAACTATGGATGTCGAGTCCATACCCAAACTAACGTCGTAAGGCTTTGACACCAGCACCAAGTGGTTCCAACCTAAAATCTCGCCTCAAGGGACAGATCACACCATCGACGTAAGTGTGATTATCAAGTCTCTTCCCAAATTTATCTCTTGACGCGAGGGTCAAGTCAATGGTTTAACCAGAAACTCTAGGTCTTGGACAAGATTTTTGGAAGGAAGGAATGATGGGTACCTTTTTCTATTGATATGACAGCTATTAGTAGACATGGACTCAAATAATTCCTAGAGCCCTTTGGTCGCACTCCATGATTGCATGTATCTACTCTCTTCCCCTGTCCACCGGCTCTCTATGCCTGGTGGGGTCCACAAAAAGGGGGTGGTTGTGAAATGTCGAAATGTACACACCTCATGCTGATCTCCAAGATCTACTTACATGTCTATTGCCCAAAAGATTCATCTGTACCTGTCACATTCTCTTCCCGAAACATCTTACATGCCTATGTCTATGGGACAAGATCCAGTTTCCTATTTTCCCACTAATAACATTCAATGGTTGTATCCGCTCATCCAAAGAACATTCAAACTGAAAGGTACTCTCTAGCACCCCAACATAAGTAGGAATGAAATGTGGAATGGTGTTGGCTCAGACGTCCTTAAGCACACTGTGCTCAAAAGTCCAAGCCCCGAAGCACAGAACGTACCGTATTCAACAAGTACCAAGAATGTTCAGTACACCTCGATGAATACTCAGCTACATACATGTCATCCTGCTGAAGCTGTTGAAGCTCTAGAGAACTATCAACCACCTCCTCAAGTCAGTCCTCAGCCACTTGGGAAACTGTCTCACCTCGAATCCTTGAAGGCCTCTACTGCTGGAAATCATGCAACGTACTCAGTCGACATGCATTGTCCACTACTGTGGATGGTGGTATCTACAGCCCAACTGGTGGTGGTTCTACTGCTACACCACCATAATCAGTGTTTCCATGCACTGAGTCAGAAATCAAAAGTCAGGATCATAATGTATGGATACGTCGACATCCACACCAACATTGGATTCCATAAACTGATAACCACACTCACTACAGTTAACATTATTGCTATTAAAAAGAACATAGTCCAATAACAGACTCCTCTTATACCAATTTTTCACCACCCTTCTATCCCGACCCATTCCACTGAGCCCATTCCGTGACTAACCCAAGCCCACCTTCCATATGCCAAGGGAAGGCGACTAGCACCAAAGGTGAAAATCCCTAAAACTAGGAAGGAATTGCCTTTCTAACCTATAAAAACCAGAACCAAGGACACAACAGGATACTAATGTAATTAAACTATATCACAAAAGGAGTGCAAAAAATTAAAATTGGACCAGAATACAAGCCCACCAGTAAAGGTATTAGAAAATGAAAGTACAAGTACAACCGAGGTAAGGGAAAAAATAGATAATGGTTCAATCTCTGAGGTTCCTACCTGAATGGTAGGTACATATCACCACCTCAGCACTCCACGTCTGTCTGTATCCTCAATGTACCGACTAGCCGTATGGTGCACCTCTGGGTACCATCCAATCCAGGTACTCTTAGCCTCTGTCAGTGCTGTCCGTCATCTGCATCCAACAAATTATGGTGTGGGAATAACCCGTGCATGGGTGAGTATAACGATACTCAGTACGTACCCCGAGACCCTCTAGGTCTCATAAAATCCATCAAGGATAAGCACAATGTATGAAAGACACAGAAAACCATACTTAGGTATATTCCCATACATATACCTATGTTATCAAGTAATCCATCTCAATCATGAGGAAAACACAGACGAACTGACTCATCTCACACCATGATTTATTTTAAGCGTGGTAACAAGTAACATTCTAAACCCTCGGCTGCTGGAGAACACCTCCTCTGTCAAGTACAGTGGGCCTGCCGTGTCACACAGAGGCACTGCCCACTAACGTTGGACTGGTGAGGTACTCCTCCTGTCGAGTACCGTGGGTCTTCCGTGTCACACAAAGGCGCTCCCCACCATTGGTCTCCCACATCACACAGAAGTGATCACCCTCATGGCCTACTAAGGTACTCCTCCTGTCGAGTACCGTGGGTCTGCCACATCACCTAGGTGCTCCCCGCTGTGGGTCTTCCGCGTCACCCAGGTGCTTCCCACATGGCCTGTCGAGTTACTCCGAGTAAAAACGGTTAACAATCATCAAGTCTCAGCCAACTACTAGGTTCCCACATAATGCTTGCTCATCACTAGGAGGATCTAATCCAGAATCTACTGGTCGATACTCTAACCACCATGAAGTCATACAGAGAAGTATCTCAAAGGTCCTCCACATCATAGGGGTCTCAACATAATAGGAACCACGTCAACCGAACGCCTGGTCTGTGAGTTATTAGCCTTTTTTTCCCGGGGGCCCGGTTGGATTTGTGCTCGATCCAAACAGATTTTCCCCATCTCAATTCAATACTCAATGGAATATAGTCAAAGGGACCGTCTTGCTCCATGATTCCCAATTACATTGACAGGTCATCAAACAGATGTCTGGTGACAAAGATATGGCCAAAAGAAAGTAAAAGGGGTCATAGTGGGCCGGGGTCCATTCCGACTCGGTCGGACTGACCCGACCCGACCCAACCTGGACCAACCCTGCTCAGATCGACCCGGCCCGACCCACTGAGTTTGGCACGACTCGTTGGGTCGGTTCAGCGCATTGGGTCAGGCTCAAAAGGCCACGAGGGGTAGGGGGTCATAGGTGGTTGCATGGGCTTGAGGCCATGGGGCGGCTCGGAGGGCCTCCGGAAGCTCGGAGGACCCCGATGAGGGAAGTTCGGCTGGGGCGCGAGGCTGGTTCAGCTGGGAGGCCGGAGCGCTGCAGGGGGCATGGGGTGGGGGGTTCAGCCAGAGCGCTGCAGGGGGGCGCTGGGCCAGTTCGGCCAAAAGGATGCAGCACCATGTGGGGCGTGGGGCGGGTTAGGCCGGGAGGCCGGAGCGCCGCGGTGGCACAGGGCTGGTTTGGCTGGGAGGCTAGAGCACCACGGGTGTGGTGCTAGTCATGGAGGCCGTAGGTGGCAGCGTCGTTGCCTTCATCACATTCCTTGCCTTCTTCCATTTCGAAGTACACATCAAAGAAGAACAAAGGAGGTGTTAGGCCATGTTCATTTGGCCCTCACCCTCTGTGATTAGAGTGGTAGAAAGCGGTTCAATTCCATCTTGAATTTCAAAGAATTATCAAGAATGGAAGAGAGAAGAATATCAATCAACCACCCTACAACTTCCCACTAATAATCAAACACAATTAAACCCCTACCTCATTCAATTGATGTCATTTTCATAAGAATGTGGTACGGTCCTTGATTCACCGTAAATGTGGACGTCCCACGTCAAAAGAAGTCCTCAGGAATAAGGTTTAAGGAGGTTGGCATTCTTCATTGGTGGAGTGTTCTTTCTTTGGAGAGCTTTCTCCCAAGTTATCTGAATCCACCTTTTCCAATACATTGCCAAAAAATTGAATTTCCAAAAAAATAAAATATTTTTATCTATTTATTTTTTTGGAAATCAATTGGCTTAATTAATTCACAAAAATTAATGGGTTGCGTTGGCATAAAATTCAAAAAGGAGGATACCAAGTGTTGGAACAACTAATTAAGGTTGTTTGGAACAATTAAATGTATGAGGAGTTGAATATTCTCTCCCTCATTTATTGTGGGAGTTTAGAGGTTTATGCCTCGGGTGGTCCCCACCACCATAACCTATCATTGGAGGTTAGGTTTGAATGGTTCCCACCACCATAACCTCTCATGAGAGGTTAATCTCTAGTGGTCTCCGCACCTCAACATCTACATGGACGTTTTCAAAAACAAAATAAAATAAAATATGTGTTTATTTTATTTTATTATTTCCACAAAAAACCCAAAAAATTATCTTTCACCCTCGACCAACTACCATTGAGGTGAAAGTCTACTTATGTGAATAAACGTCCAATGAGTTAAATGGTGGGCTTAGATTTCAATTTTGAGCATGGGTTAAAAATTTAGAAAAACCCGCTCGCACGTTTACTGAACGTACGCAAAATAATGTTCTGAAATTTATTCTCGGCACTCCGGGCCTCCGAATCACGCACCGTAAATTTTCGCAAACTCGTAAAATTCCCATATATTTTATAAAAATTACATGGAAATTATGGGTCATTACATTCTCCCCACCTTAGGATTTACGTCCCCGTAAGAGAAAACTAAAACTAAGGGAACATGTGGGGGGTACTGAGCACACATCTGAGCCTCCCACTCCCATGTGCTCTCCTGGAGGTTCTTGTGCTGCCAGTGAATGTGAAACAGAGGTATCGACCATCCCCGTAGGACCTTCCCCTATCTATCATTGATCTCTATTGGAACCTCCATAAAAGTATCCCCATCGTCGAAGTTTAGTTCTCCATGGTCGATGATGTGAGAAGGGTCGTGCACGTATCTCCTCAGCTGGGATACGTGGAAGAAGCCATGCACCCAGTAAAACAGAGGTAGAAGAGATAAGTGGTTTTCCACATCACCAAATCTGCTGGGGACATGAAAACGTCTGATGAACCACATAGATAACTTGCCACCTTGGCCAAATCTCCATAGACCACGTCGGGGTGAGACCCGTAGAAAGATGTGGTCTCCATCCTCGAACTAAAGAGGCCTCTATCTCCCATTGGCATATGAAATCTGCCTGATTTGTGAAGTCTTCATCCTCTCCTAGATGATCTTCACCTTCTCTGTAGTAGCCCAAACCATCTCTGGTCCCATGAGTGTTGACTCCCCTGGGTCAATCCAGCACAAGGGTGTTCTTCAAGCTTTCCCATACAATTACAATAAAGGTGACATCCCTATGGGGGAGTAATAGCAGTTGGTGTATGCAAACTCCACCAAAGGTAAAGGATCCTCCCAACTACGAATGAAGTCAAGGAAACAGGCACACATCATGTTCTCGAGGGTATGAATGTTTCGCTCAGTCTGTCCATCCGTCTGAGGATGGAAGGCAGTTCTCAAATGAAGTTGTGCCCTGAAGGGCTCCTGCAACCCATTCCATAACCGAGAAGTAAAATGTGTGTCACGATCAGAGACAACAGTCAATGGTACTCCATGTATCCGCACAATCCCTTTCACATAGAGTCACCCCAAGCTCTCTAATAAACCCTGCTCTCTGATCAGTAGGATGTGGGATGACTTGGTGAGTCGGTCGACGATCACCCATATAGAGTCATGTCCCCTGGATGTACATGGGTTTCATGTCACAAAGTCCTTCGATATCTCATCCCACTTCCACTCTGGGACCTCTAAAGGATGAACCAAGCCTATTGGTACCTGATGCTCCACCTTCACTTGCTGACAAGTGTGGCACCGTGCGACAAACTATCCTACTTCTTTCTTCATTCCCAGCCACTATGGCTATCATCGGAGATCCTGGTGTATCTTCGCCACTTCTGGATGTTCCTATAGAAGGGATGTGTCGAAATCCTTCAACACTTCCTCCTGAAGTAACACTGGTACCATGGTACATCCTCTAAAGAGGATGACATGCTCCCCACCTTCAGAAAATCTATCTGGTGTCTGCCCTATGGATATCTGAGCACGTCATGCCTCGCAGTCAGCGTCCCCACATTGTGACTCCCTGACTCACTAAAGAAGTGGTGGAGTGATAGTAATTGAATAAAGGAAAGCTTATATTTCTTTATCCACAAAGGATATCTACAAAGCGTCCATCTACTCCATCACCTCACCTAGAAACTATATACCAGATCTCCTACTAAGTGCATCTGCGACAATATTCCCCTTCCCAGGATTATAGACTATATCAAAGTCATAGTCCCATAAGAACTCATGCTAAGGTCATTGTCTCATGTTCAGGTCCTTCTGATAGATGATATACCTGATACTCTTGTGATTAGAGTACACTGTAAAGCGCTCACCCATCAGATAGTGCCGCAACATCTTCAATACGAAGGACACTGCTACTAACTCCAGGTCATGGGTAGCATTGTTATACTCAAGTTGTCTCAGCAGTGGATAGACATATGAGATCATTTCTCACTCCTACATCAGAAAACATCTGAGTCTGGTCCCTCATGCATCGCAGTAGACTATGTACCCTATGCCCACTTCTGGAAGCCTGAATATGGGGGCACTAGTCATCCTCTGCCTCTGATCCTAAAAACTCCACAGGCATTTTTCCGACCAAACGATGGGTTTCCCCTTCTTCACGAAGGCTAATAGTGGTGATGAAACTCTAGAGAAGTCTGGCACTAACCTCTGGTAATATCCAGAAAAACCCAGGAAACTACGTAACTCTGTCACACTACTGAGTGGCACCCAAGAAAGTACTACATCAATCTTCACTGGATCTACTGCAACTCCAGCCTCCGATATTACATGTCCCAGGAAGCGAACCTATCAGATCCAAAACTGGCATTTAGAGAGCTTACCATAAAGCTGGTGCTCTTGGAGTGTGTCCAATACTACCTACAAATGATACGCAAGCTCCTCCCTATTAGTCGAGTATATCATAATGTCGTTGATGAAGACTACGATAAAGTGATCGAGGTATGGCTGAAAGATCATGTTCATGTGCCCCATAAACACTACTAGATGGTTGGTTTTTCCTAATGGTATAACCATGAACTCATAGTGGCTGTACAAACCTCTAAAAGTCGTCTTCTACTCATCATAAACCCGAACTCTGAGCTGGTGATAGCCCGATCTGATGTCTATCTTTGAGAACCACCATGCTTCCTTCAGCTGAACAAAGAGGTTGTCAATCCTCAGGAGCAGGTACTTGTTCTTCAAGGTCACCTGGTTCAGGCACTGGTAGTGGACACAAAGCCTCAAGCTCCCATTTTCCTTCGTGGAGAACAGAATCTGGGTTGCCCATGGTGAAACACTGGGCCGGATGAATCCCTTCCCCTAAAATTCCTCAAGCTATACCTTCAGCTTTCAATGCTCCTCAGGAGCCATCCTATATGCTGGTGTAGATATCGGTGTCGTCTTGTTGTACAAGTCAATGTAAAAGTACACCTCTCTGTGAGAAGGTATACCTAGAACATCATCAGGGAAAACATCTGTGTACTGGTCCACCACTACAGGATAACTCAGACTCACCACTTCAACCACTCTGAGGGTAAGGCTGGCCATCTGATGAGTAATTAGCTTCCCCCTCCTTTGGGTAAGTCCATCTTGCACTACAAAGGCTCCCTTCTTATCATTCAAGGCAAACATTGT
The DNA here is from genome assembly GCA_963277665.1 of Viscum album. NCBI lineage: Eukaryota > Viridiplantae > Streptophyta > Magnoliopsida > Santalales > Viscaceae > Viscum > Viscum album. The sequence continues at coordinate 1,735,339,700 of OY728123.1, read as the reverse complement.
CCCATCCATACGAACACACCACACTTTGTTCCTAATATAGTCAATCTGAGCATTGGCTGTAGATAACCAGTCCATACCCAAGATGATGTCGTAAGGCCTTGACACCGCTACTAGGAGATCCAAGTCGAAGCTCTCACCTTCTAGAGTAAGCTCGCAATGCCATCACCAGTGCGTAATCGTTGAATCTGCTCCAGTAATAATCTCTAGCCGCAAGGATTGTGTTAAAGGATCCATTGGAATCTTCTAGCACTGAACGAGGACAGTGGTAATAAAAGAATGACTAGAACCTGTGTCTATAAGTACTGCAACTATGGTGGAGTAGACACAGATCGTACCTTGTATCATATCTATAGTTTCGTAATTGTAAGCCTCGGCTTCCTAGAGCTGAGCTCTCCCATATAAACCATCTCCATACAGTCAGGGTGGATCTCCTTGTGGTGGTGGCGGTAACACCTCGAAGCATCTCCTACCACCAGCTGTATGCCCACATCCTCAGCCACATCTATCAGCTCCCTATGAAACTCCTTGGGGGAATCTCAGTCTCTGTCTGGGTGGCCTTCGACCATCTACTGATCATTCGAATGTCCGGTTAGACAGTCACGAGCCATGTTATCATGCCCGTAGCATGGGTAACACTGCCTGCTCCTGGAAAGACTAGCTCCGCTTCAGGTGCCCCACACAACCGATCTTAAGTCAGGCGGTCGTCCACCTATAGGTATGGTCCTCTTGGACCTCTGTGACATCTATCTCCTTCCATCAACAGAATACTCCACTACATGATGATAGGTAGTCGGTATCGGTGCAGGTGACTGCTCAACAAGGAAAATCTAAACCAATATGGCTCTCTATAACACTCCCACCAGCGTCGGGATGCTGTGTGAGATAAATGAATCCCTGATCTCCTACCTGATCCCCTCCTAGAAGGTATGAGTGTAGCGGACCCATATATTGACGTACATGGACTTTACAATACATTTTCGGAACACTTAATACATAACAAAAACCAACACTCAAGGACTGTAATAGTTTAGTGTCTTTGGAAACACGGAATATAAACCTTTAATCATGGTGAAAGATCTTCAACATCTCCCATTACGATCTTCCCCTTTTTGTTACCTTAACTAAAACCTTTCATTAAATCTTGGGGAAAAGAAAAAATATAAAGGGTGAGATAAAATGCTCAGTAAGGGTAAGTATATAGTACATAAAACAATCCTTATACATTTGAATGTAAAAAAACATGAGAATAAAATCTAAACATCAAAATCTTGAGCAATGACATAAAACATGGCAGTACGTAAGGCATAGATCATGAAGAAACATTAATCATGATAAATTAGCATGGGAATAAAACATGTAATTGTGGCAACCATTAAGCACATGATATGATTTCCATAGTATCTAAGGCATTGCTTCCAAGACCATCTTAGTGGACAAAGTCCCTTTCTGAATCGAGTTCACTCCTCGTTCAAGTCCTGTGTTAGTGAACCGGTTTAACTTGTCATTCCATCCATGTCTATCTCATGAGATATAAATCTTTACCCAATGAATTGGAGGGAGATATAGGTCCCACCCATCTCATAATGAAACCATTCTTATGTGTGCCACAAAATCATAAATCATACATCATTGCATAACCCATGTAATAAAAATGGAATTCTTAAACATCGTGACATCATAAAAAAATATATATAAGATAAAGGAATTCATAAAAATAATTCCATCACAACATAATCAAATCAATTTAATAATAGGGATAGAAATAGAACCCTATATTATCTTAGATGGAAAATAATTTTGATAAAACCCTTGAATTCCATTCTTGAGGAAAATATCCTTTCTACTTCAAAATTTTTTTCCTTTCTTAACATGTCATATAATTTTGATCTAAAAGAAGTTGATTAAAAATAATCTTGATAACTTATAAAGGAAAATTCAGGAAAATAATGTTCTAAAAATCCATTCATGTCGTATAAGTTAAAAAAACATTCTTCTCGTACTTTGGACGGAAAAGTCAAAAAGTACCTCGTACAAAAAACGACAAAATATTCCTTTCATATCTTTTACTAAAAACTCACCGAAGGGTAAAATTGGATTTTAAAAATTGTGGGAGGATATAAATAATATTAAATATTTAGGAAACATGGATGTGGAAGATTAATATTCCCCAGTAAATTCTGAAGTATAAACAATCTCGGATAAAAATTGAGATTGCGAGATTGTCCCTTACCATAGGTCTGATATGCGTAGTAGGTATCTGAACCTCCTGTATAATGATTTAAATAATGTCATTAACTTATTACAGAATCATATTAATTGTTATGATATCATATATGTTTCACTTATGACTTAATATTACCCATTTTTGTGTAAATTCCATGCTAAATCAGCATTTTGGGTAAAATCATTTCATTTATCGTATGTGTTTTGACTTGTCGTTATTGATATTATTACTTATATCCTGATTTACATAATTCCAGAATGTAAAACATGATTTATATATAATATATATTCAGTATATACATATATATATATATATATGATAGATCGATAAATGGATTGAAATACACCGTTCATGGATACGGTAGGATGTACGTACGCATGAACGATGTTTTCGTTTCCTTATTGAATTGAATTAAAATAAATAGATGACATAAATATATATATACATAAATCTAGTAGAATTATTATTTCATATATTTCATTATTATTCATTATATAAACTTTATTATCATTAATGTGTGGTTAACATGGAGAATGAATCTCATCGCGTCGTGGGGACGGTAGTCCGTACGTACGCACGAGCGATGATATCGTTCCCATAATTATTGAATAGAATTGGATTGGATGGTATAATATATCAGAATCAGTATGATGTTATAATAACCATATATAGTTATTCTTTACACCATCATACCCATCCATGTAAGGTGTTGGTGGAAAATAAATTTCACCACAGCGTGGAGACGGTATTCCGTACGTACGCACGCGTGGTGATTTTGTTTTCTATAGGATGGATAGATGGTGAAATAGGGTTGTTTCATACTTATAATAACATTTAAGTATATTATTTATACTTATTTTATTACTTCATAATGAAACAACTAAAGAAGAAGAAGTGGAAGAAGAAATAAAGTTGAAAGAATCGGTAACGGACATTACCTCTTCTTTGAAGCGCCTCTTTGAGACCTCCTCTTAGGGAACTAAAATTGGTCATTGAAGAAGACAAGAACATCTAGAATGTTTCTATGGAAGTGTAGAAGATAATTTTTCAGGGTTTGGAAAATCTTTAAGGCTCAAAGTGGTGTGAGGAAGAGAGGGAGGAGGTTCCCTTTTATAAGGGAGGAGAGGGGCGCCTTTGGAAAAACTAAAAATATTATTATATTATAAAGTCATATTCGGTTTTTAATAGCTCCAAATTGATTTATTTCAAAGATAATGTGGGGATGGGTCGAAATACTCTCATAAAATATAATTTAGACATGTTTAGGTTTCTATTTTAACCTTATCATTTAGATTTAACCATAAGTAAAATAATTCTACTTTTACCGTGCCTTCTTGTTTTCTTACACTATAAGGTTAATAAACTTACTATAACAAACCAAACGAACCCCAAGTTGTTTATTATTAATATATATAACTTTATCTAAGTCATTTTTCCGAACATTAGATTTTTAGGAATAAAATAACAATTAATAATATAATATTTGTTTTAGAAACTATTTTATGTCAATTTTGACACTATTTGGTAATTGATTTTTGTGAAAATCATAACAGAATGATTAGTTCGAACAAATTAAATTAAATCAAAAGTAACATGTCATATTAACCTATAAAATTTGTGAAATTCATAAAAAGTCTCAAATTACATTTAATTGGGTATTTATAACATCAATTATTTCAATATTTTATTAATAAGATAATTACGACATCATATTTGTGTCAGAAATAAATTATATTATTTAATGTCTAAAAATTATAAATAAAATACCCTTATGTAGGAAATAATTTTATCTTTCTAATGAATATTTATAGTTGAATTTATGTTATGTATAACCTTATATTAAAAATGTTTTAGTTATTAAACTTTGATTATAACCATTTTAACCCTTCTTTAAATAAATTAATAATAAATGTCCTAATCTAATCCAAGTGGACATAAATGTCATAATTTATTCCTAAGGTTGTTTTTGGTCGAATTAAACTTATCCAATAGAATTAGGACATGTTTTATGGTAATAATAATATCATTTTTACCCTTAATTATCCTATTTACTTTTAACCGTGGTAAATAAAAGTAAAAAGTTACTATTCACCAAAAATTATTTTCATCTCATTGAACCATATATTAGTCCTTGATATTAACCGTGTCTCTCGTATTTTTGAAATTCAATTCACAGAAGTGGTAAAATTTAATTTAAATTTAAAAAAGTCAGTTTTTTAACTACCACTAAGTGGTTTCACTATTAATCGAAAATTGAAGTTTTTCAGAAAAATACCAAAAATTCATCCGAAACATTATTTGATATTCTGAATTCAAAATTGATGTCTATTTTTCCAAATTCATAACATATATGTGGAATTAATTAATTTTAAATTTAATTTCTGTTATCAAAACAAATAGCGTGTTTTTAAGAAACAAAAACAATCAAATGATTGATACTTGTTTATATCCAATTTCAAAGTGAAATTAATTCCAATGAACAACATCGGATTAAATGTTAAAAATATATTCTAGTTACACATTAAAACCAATTAAAAAGATAATCTAACCATATAAATTATTGCGATGAAAAAATTTGTTTTTAATTAAAATATAGCGTGTTTTTACTATTCATTAAAATATGAAAGTTATCAGAATAATATGAAAAATTTATCCAAAGTAAATTTTTATATCCTGATTCCAAATAAGAATTTTGTTTTTTCAAATTGAACTTATAGACATGTCAAAAATAAGATTTAAGGTGGGTGTGTCATCAAAAGGCGAGAAAACTACAATTTTTTAAAAATATATATTTTACACGAAAAATTTATTTTGTTCTCATACCATATTCTAGAAAATGTGTAAGATGAATAATAATGTTATAAAATTAAAAATGTAGTTAATAATATTCATAAAGGCTAGTCCATAATAATATTATAAGAATATATCGTTGTTTAGTGAAACTTGGTATTGCGTACAACACACACTATCGAGGAAGGTCGCGATTGCGTGTAATGCAAGCCGAGTCAGGGTTGCGTGTTGTGCAAGACTCCTCCATTGTTTCGTATAACAGAATCCAACAATATTTCATTTATATATTGAATATATATATATATATACACTCAATGTTTCATAGAATAACTACTATCAAAATCGTGTGTAACATGATCCAAGAATAGTGTTGTATATACTACAAGCTCATACAGTGTTCTGTATAGCGCAAGGAAATCTTGTTGTAGCTTACAACACAAGACATAAATGAAATTAATATAATATTCTTCATAAAACATCAGGGTGTTACATTCTACCCCCTTAAAAATAATTTCTCCCTCGAAATTCGTCAGGGTTATAAAATGGTTACTATTTATAGAAACCCTCATCGTAAAAAGGAATACTAAAACTTAATTTTAAAAACTAAAGTATGAAATGTAACGATTACTCTAAGAAACTCATCACTGGGTTTCCATATAAGAGAACATAGGTGAAAATATGGATATGGAATAAAAATATAACCATGAAGATCTGATGGAGAGTGGTAGAGAACATGGCTATGAAAAAGCCATCAATTACAAAGCCATAGATTTGTGATGATCTAAGGTACCATCTGATTCATCGGATATAAGGGCACTAGGACAACATTTTTGGTTTTCAAGATCATTTACCTAAATTTGATGAAATTGGAATTCGAAGAAATACTTTCGTGATTTTGGTACAGTCTCACCGTTGGTAGATCTTTGGACAATTTCCACTTCATCTCTTAATGAAATGAAGTTGAATTGGTCATTCGTGAAGTGTTAGCAGATCATGTGATAGAAATATGGGTCATTCCATCTGTCTCAAACAAAAGGTTATAAAAAATACATAAGTCCATCTATAGTGAGATTAATTTTATATGGTTCCTAAAATGGACTTATACTTCATATATCATACTGCTTAATATAATAAAACTAGTTTCTACTAAACAGGGACTTCCTGTAGGCCAGTGGTAGGTGATAAAGGCTAGTCGCACTTCGGTTGTGGGTTCAATTCCCACAGCCTTGTCCGACGCGATGGACTGTCGCCCATCCTGCTGATTGTCCTTTTTCTAAAACTACATTACTATAACATCCCATCAATAATATCGAAAAAACTTTTATCCTTAAACAATAATAACTTATGTCCAACATAATACATTCCAATCTTTAGGCTTATCCATAATACTGCAGTCCACTCTCATATTATTGTGAAAACAATTACCAGAGACTTCATATAACAAGCATGTTAATACCATCGTTGGTCCCCATATATCATAAGATATTTCTTGTTTGTCACATTCCAAACATTCTAAGGCCTTAATCATGTATTCTCTTGAAAAATGAGTAGCCATTGAAACTTAGTGAAAACATGAGTGCTGTCAAAAGTTAACTCTTTCCACATACCAAAACCCCAAAATTCTATATACTCAAACCATGATATAACTATTTCCTTATAACAGTCATGAGATCATGAATACTGTCAAACATTTCATTTTCTTCTTATCCCTTCATTATGTGCATATCAACTTTTTCCAAAAATATCGCAGTCAATTTCCATGGTTACCGGTACCATAAAATTATTGAAAACCACAATAGACCAATACATAAATATTCCAATATTCCATGATTCTATATACAACATTATTTTGGAATACGATTACATAAACACGTAATCATTCCACCACATCATTGTCATATTCAACATCTCCAATAGTGATCACATGTGACTTCCCTTTTTCCTTTTCCTTAAGTGGTTTCTCATGTCGATCATCACTAACCCTTGGATTAGGGCATTTATTAGCATAATGCCCGATTTCCTTGCACTTGAAGCATTGAAGTGTTAGTGGTGAGTTTTCTTCAGTCTTTTCTTTATTCACATCATTAGAAACCCTTTTTCCATTACTTCGAAACACAGCTGCTTGATGACCTTCCATTCCACACTTCAATCATTTTCTATTCCCTTTAAGACAATATCCACCATGCTTCATTCCACGCTTTGAGTATAAGGAAACATTCATCTTCTTTTCACCATTATTCTGAGATTTCTCCTTGAACTCCATCTTTCGTTTCTTGTCAAAACCATGAGATGAATAAGTAACACCAACTTCCATTTCTACCTTTTTATCATAACGCACAATTTCTTCATAGCTAATGAAGTCTCTTATAGTTAATTCCCTTCGAAGATTTGGTTTTATGCCACTGAAGAATCAATCAACTTTACTTTCAGGTTGGATGATAAAGCCAGATGCTTACCTTGCAAGCCCTGTCAAATTTTCTTCGTATACACCAACAGATTCATCATCCTTTTTCTTTAGTTCAAGAAACTCCTTCTCCATCTTTGTTCGAAGAATACGAGGGAAGTACTTATTGAAAAATAAGTTCTTGAACTCGTCCCATTCCATGTACTCAATTTCATCTCTAGGCCTCATATTCTTGATAAGATTCCACCATTGATCAGCTTCACCTTCCAAACGATATACTGCTAAGATGACTTTATCATGTTCAGAACATTGAAGAACTGAAAATATCTTTTCAGTGGTACTGATCCATTGTTCAGTAACAAGTGGATCAAAAGACCCACTGAAAGAAGGTGGAAGTTGACTCATGAAGGACTCAAATGAATATTGTTCCCTTCTCTGCTCATTTGGATTTATAGAATGATTCATATCTTGTGTAAGTATAGCAATAATATTTTGCACTCCATCTCCTATAACATTTGTTTATTCAAGAGGACAATCATTTCGTTGTCCATTTCATATATCAACATGGTTCCTTCGGGTTCCAGCCATCGTCTGAAACCCAAAAATAATAGTGTGAGAGGCAAAAATCATGCTAGGTAAAACAACATAATAAAGGGGGATTACCTTTAATATCTAACATCTTAGGTTTGATTCTAAGATTGTTACCGTAATTCTAGGACTATAACCTATACTTATAATTAACCTTAGGGACATCCCTAGACATACCTTATTAATATCTCCAGGGATCTCACTAAAGTTCTCACATCCTAGTTTCCAAAGGTAGACTAAACCTTTCCTCTGATACCAACTGTAGAGGACCCAATGATTGACGTACATGGACTTTACAATACATTTGTGGAACACAAAATACATAAAAAAAACCAACACTCAAGGACCGTAATAGTTTAGTGTCTTTGGAAACTTGGAATATAAACTCTTAATCGTGGTGAAAGATCTTCAACATCTCCCACATAGATTTTCCCATTTTTGTTACCTTACTTAAAACCTGTCATTAAATCATGGGGAAAAGAAAACATATAAAGGGTGAGCTCAAATGATCAGTAAGGGTAATCAAAGAGAACATAAAACAATCCTTAGAAATTTGAATGTAAAAACACATGATCATAAAATCTAAACTTCAAAATCTTGAGAAATGACATAAAACATGGTCGTACGTAAGGCATAGATCATGAAGAAACATTAATCACGATAAATTAGCATGGGAATAAAACATGTAATTGTGGAAACCATTAAGAACATGACATGATTTCCATAGTAGCCAAGGCATTGCTGCCAAGACCATCTTAGTGGAGAAATTCCCTTTCTGAATCGAGTTCACTCCTCGTTCCAGTCCTGTATTACTGAACCAGTTTAACTTTCCGATCCAACCATGTATATCTCATGAGATATAAATCTTTACCCAATGCATCGGAGGTAGATATAGGTCCCACCCATCTCATAATGAAACCATTCTTATGTGTTCCACAAAATCATAAATCATACATCATTGCATAACCCATGTAATAAAAATAAGATATTTAAACATCGTGACATCATAAAACAATTCATATAAGATAAAGGAATTCATAAAAATAATTCCATCACAACATAATCAAATCAATGTAATAATAGGGATATAAACAGAACCCTATATTATCTTAGATGGAAAATAATTTTGATAAAACACTTGAACTCCATTCTTGAGGAAAACATCCTTTCTACTTCAAAAACAGTTTCCTTTCTTAACATGTCATATAATTTTGAACTAAAATAAGTTGATTAAAAATAAACATGAAAACTTGTAAAGGAAACTTCATGGAAATAATGTTCTAAAAATCCATTCATGCTGTATAAGTTAAAAAAACATTCTTCCCATACTTTGGCCGGAAAAGTCAAAATGTACCTCGTACGAAAAACGACAAAAGATTCATTTCATATATTTTACTAAAAACTCATAGAAGGGTAAAATTGGATTTAATCAATTGTAGGAGGATATAAATAATATTACACATTGAGGAAACATGTATGTGGATGATAAATATTCCCCAGTAAATTCTGAAATATAAACAATCTCGGATAAAAATTGAGATTGCGAGATTGTCCCTTACCTTAGGTCTGATATTTTCCGTATATATCCGAACCTCCTATATAATGATTTAAATAATGTCATTTACTTATTACAGAATCATATTCATTGTTATTATATCATATATTTTTCACTTATGACTTTATATTACCCGATCTTTTGTAAATTCTATGTTAAAGCAGCGTTTTGGGGGAAATCATTTCATTTATCGTATGTGTTTTGACTTTTCCATCTTGATATTATTAATTATATCCTGATTTACAAAATTCCAGAATGTAAAACATGATTTATATATAATATATATTCAGTATATACATATATATATATATGATATATCGATAAATGGAATGAAATACACCGTTCATGGAGACGGTAGGCCGTACGTACGCATGAACGTTGTTTTCGTTTCTTTATTGAATTGAATGAAACTAAATAGATGACATAAATATATATATAAATAAATCCAGTATAATTATTATTTAATATATTTCATTATTATTCATTATATAAACATTATGATCATTCATGTATGGTTAACATGGAGAATGAAACTCATCGCGTCGTGGAGACGGTAGTCCGTACGTAGGCACGAGCGATGATATCGTTCCCATAATTATTGAATAGAATTGGAGTGGATGGTATAATATATCAGAATCAGTATGATGTTATAATAACCATATATAGTTATTCTTTACACCATTATACCCATCCATGTAAGGTGTTGGTGGAAAAACAGATTTCACCACGGCGTGGAGACGGTATTGTGTATGTACGCACGCGTGGTGATTTCGTTTTCCGTAGGATGGATAGATGGTGAAATAGGGTTGTTTCATAATAATAATAACATATCAGTATATGAGTTATACTGATTTTATTACTTCATAATGAAACAACTAAAGAAGAAGAAGTGGAAGAAGAAATAAAGTTGAAAGAATCGGTAACGGACATTACCTCTTCTTTGAAGCGCCTCTTTGAGACATTCTCTTAGGGCACTAAAATTGGTCTTTGAAGAAGAAAAGAACCACTAGGATGTTTCTATGGAAGTTTAGAAGAGAATATTTCATGGATTGGCTGAGCTTGAAGGCTCAAAGTGGTGTGAGGAAGAGAGAGAGGAGGTGCCCTTTTATAAGGGAGGAGAGGGGCACCTTTGGAAAAACTAAAAATATTATTTTATTATAAAGTCATATTTGGTTTTTAATAGCTCAAAATTGATTTATTTAAAAGCTAATGTGTGGATGGGTCGCAATACTCTCATCCAATATAATTTAGACAAGTTTATGTTTCTATTTTAACCTTATCATTTAGATTCAACCATAAGTTAAATTATTTTACTTTTACAGTGTCTTCTTGTTTTCTTACACTATACGGTTAATAAACTTACTATAACAAGCCAAAATAACCCCAAGTTGTTTATTATTAATATATATAACCTTATATATGTCATTTTTACTAAAATTATATTTTTAGAAATAAAAATACAATTAATAATATAATATTTGTTTTAAAAACTATTTTATGTCAATTTTGACAGTATTTGGTAATTGATTTTTGTGAAACTCATAACAGAATTATTAGTTCGAAAAAAGTTAATTAAATCAAATATAACATGTCATATTAACCTAGAAAATTATTTAAATTCATAAAATGTCTTAAATTACATTTATTTGGGTATTTATAAAATCAATTATGTCAATATTTCATTAATAAGATAATTACTGCATCATCTTTGTGTCAGAAATAAATTAAATTAATTAATATCTAAATATTATAAATAAAATACCATTATATAGGAAATATTTTTATATTTCTAATGAATATTTATAGTCGACTTTAGCTTATGAATAAACCTATATTAAAATTTTTTTAGTTATTAAAATTTGATTTTAACCATTTTGACCCTTCTTTAAATAAATTAATAATAAATGTACTAATGCAATCAAAGTGGACCTAAATGGACACATTTTATTCCTAATGTTGTTTTATGTCGAATTACACTTATCCAATAGAATTTGGACATGTGTTAGGGTAATAATAATATCATTTTTACCCATAATTATCCTCTTTACTTTTAACCATGGTAAATAAAAGTAAAAAGTTACTATTCACCAAAAATTATTTTCATCTCATTGAACCACATTTTAGTACTTGATATTAACTGTGTCACTCGTATTTTATAAATTCAATTCACATAAGTGGTAAATTTAAATTTAAATAAAAAAAATCAGTTTTTTAACTACCACTAAGTGGTTTCACTATTCATCGAAAATTGAAGTTTTTCAGAAAAATACCAAAAATTAAGCCTAAGCATTATTTGATATTCCAAATTCAAAATTGATGTCTATTTTTCCAAATTCATAACATATAAGTGGTATTAATTAATTTTAAATTTAATTCCCGTTATCAAAACAAATAGCGTGTTTTTAAGAAATAATAATAATCAAAAGATTGATACTTGTTTACATCCAATTTCAAAGTGAAATTAATTCCAATGAACAACATTGGATTAAATGGTAAAAATATATTATAATTACACATTAAAACCAACTACAAATATAATCTAACCATATAAATTATTGCGATGAAAAAAGTTGTTTTTAATTAAAATATAGCATGTTTTTACTATTCATTAAAATATGAAAGTTATCAGAATAATATGAAAAATTTATCTAAAGTAAATTTTTATATCCTGATTCCAAAAAAGAATTTTATTTTGTCAAATTTAACTTATAGACATGTCAAAAAAAATATTTAAGGTGGGTACTTCATCAAAAGGCGAAAAAACTTCAATTTTTGAAAAATACATATTTTACACGAAAAAATTGTTTTGTTCTCATACCATATTCTAGAAAATCTGTAAGATAAATAATAATGTTATAAAATTCAAAATGTAGTTAATAATATTCATAACGGCTAGTCCATAATAATATTATAACAATATATCATTTTTTAGTGAAACCTGATATTGCGTACAACACACGCTATCGAGGAAGGTCGTGATTGCGTGTAATGCAAGACAAGTCCGGGTTGCGTGTTGTTCAAGACTCCTCCGTTGTTTCGTATAATAGAATCCAACCATATTTCATTTATACATTGAATATATTTATATATATACACTTAATGTTTCGTAGAGTAACTACTATCAAAATTGTGTGTAACATGATCCAAGAATAGTGTTGTGTATACTACAAACTCATACGGTGTTGCATATAGTGCAAGGAAATCTTGTTGTAGATTACAACACAAGACATCAATGAAATTAAAAGAATATTTTTCATAAAATCTCGAGGTGTTACACTGAGGCTTGAGGAATGGGTCCCGCATAATATTGATGGAGTAAAGTGAGAGGTCAGTGAACCTCGCTGAGTACTGAGCCACCGTCATACTACCCTACTGCAGATATAGAAGCTCTTGTATGCGCACTGTGTGAAGAGTTGCTGGAATACACACTTCTTGAAAATGGATCTCAAAGTCTGCCCATAGAAGCGTCACCTCATTGTGAACCTAAAGCATCAAGCTCCACAATCTACCTGCTGCTGCCTATAGAAGGCTGGTGGCAAGGATCACCATGAGATCAGCTGGTGTCCCTACTAATCAAAACAATCTCACTATAGCCTCTAGCCAATCCTTAGCCGCATGTGGTTCAATTTCTCTCTTAAACCTGGGTGGCCTCGGGTACAGTAACTCGGGCAACGCGCTCAAGCGGCATGCACAGTCTGCTATTGGGGCTGGTGGCATCGGTGGCCCAATGGGGATTGGTACCATTGGTGCCTCCATTGGTGCCTCTACCGGAAAAGGGCCATGCACTGAGGCCTCATCACTCGGTGGAATATCTATGCGTACAACTCTCAGAAATCTATATGGATGTCTTTGTGGATAAATCCTGAAAAGAAACAAGTGTGCTACAGTCAAAAAGTTATACATGGTGAGCTGACCAGGTGAGCTGACTGAAAGAGTTCATAAAGAAGACTCTTGAAAACACACATGCAGTCAGTTTTTTTGTGCACTAACTCGGATATCAGAAGTCAGGGTCATATTGTATAGATACGTAAGCCTCCGCACCAACACTGGATTACCTATACTGATAACCACACTCACTAAAATTAACACAATTTCTGTTAAAAATAAAGATCATAGTCCTATGTTCTATGTTAGAACTGACTCTTTTGATACCAATTTGTCACGACCCGTCCCTCAGGGCCCATGCCATGACTACCCCAAGCCCGCCTTCCAAAGGCCAGGGGCTGGAGACTAGCATCAAATGTGATGTTGGACTCCTCATGTATTAATCATGTTTTAATGATCACAAATCCCAATGATAATCTCAAAATCTCATTCAACCCAGTTAAATCCTATAAATTATATCCAATCATGTGTATTTATATTTCAAGTTCACTCATGCTTTATAATGGTTATGCTCAATCCATTTCATGCATACTACTATTTAATTTTGAATACTGTTATTTGACTAAGTACAAGACACCGTGAAGTCTAACACAGTTAGCCAGACACCGTAATCCAGACACTATGAGCAAGACAGCGTGAGCCAGACACTGTGAGCAAGACAAGGTCAGCCATACATTGTGAGAAAGACACTGTGAGCAAGACACCGTATGCAATACACTGTGAATAAGACACCGTGACACTCAGACACTGTGACACTAAGACCCTGCCACTCAAACACCGTGTGAATGAGACACCATTTCCATAACATACTGTGACACTGTTTCTTAATCTATTTTTCCATCTTTCAATTTAATGTTTAACGGTCATATTTGACTCCTTTAACGCACTGGCATAATTAATTTTTCTTCATAGTTATATTACCAAGTACGAGGTACGAAACACATGGAGTCTGTCGGCTAAAACCCATGCATTCGAAGATAAAGAGTGGAGAGTGCCCAACAACCATAGCGCATGATACTGAACAGAAAACAAGCATGTGAGCACATCCACGAAGAAAATTTTTGCAAGATTTTAAAAGAAAGAATTTTCACAAGCATACAATCTGAGGCTGCTGAAGAACATACGACGTACACTAGAATCCACAGAACATCATCACATTATCAAAGCTTCTGGAGAACACAAGCTGAGTCGCGACACTCTTTTTTTCAAGACAAAAACCAGAGAAGGACTCAGAAGCATTTCTGCTAAATCGAAGGAATACAGAGCAGCACTTCAAATCACTAGAGCTTTCTAAACTCATATCTATAATCTATTAGTGATTCTTTTACTTACCTTTTGCGCAGTGTGTCTAATCTGTATATTCCACACACACACTGAATCCTATTCTAAACTAAAGGATTTCTAAATCCTTACGCCGAACTTCTTATACTTTTGTTTACCCGCGACATCTGTGGAAGTGGTCCCTATGTGGCCTGGTTATTGTTTTTTTCTACCCACGAAAACTGTGGAAGAGGTCCCTGCGTGACCTGGACAGTATTTGTATTGTTGTTAACCCCAATCTAGGGTGTGGATCAAAGTTTATTTATATAAACTTCTTGGTGGCAGGTGACCACCATGTGGAGTGGATTAGGTCTTCGCTTGAGACTGAACCACTTATCTCATATCCTCTATGCTATTTAAATTTAGTCTTCTCTATTTTACTACTTTACTGCAAAATCCAGAAAACACTAATTTTACTTTGATAGTTAGTCTTGGAAATAAGTTATAACTGATTTTTCATAGTAGTATAACTTCAAATAAAACATTAATAATACATATTAAGATTACTAAGAATTAATCAATATTATAAGAAGTTGGTCAAACAGTCAAACTCTTATAACAGTATAACCTTGATTAACTGGGATGAATCTATTTTTGGGGAAAACCATTTCTTTTAAAATAATATTTTTATAACAGAAATTTGTATAGTTACTCAATTCACCCCTCCCCTCATGAGTAAACTACTCTGACCAACATTTCGTACCAGAGGGTGATTTATTAGGACTCTATGTAATCATACTCAACTGTGATTGTAGTTTTACTATAATGTTCTGTAAATTTCTGTTAAGTCTAAATTTCTGGATTTTTTAAAGTTATTTGTTAGTATGGATAATATATTGGAAGGTGCTATAACCAACAAACCACCATTCATTAATGGAACCAACTATTCTCAATGGAAAATTAAAATGAAAATGCATCTACAGAGTATGATCTTTGAAATTTGGTCAACCATTATAGATGAATACAAACTCCCTGTGACTGATAGAATTTCATGGGATGAACCTACAAAACATTCTTATAATAACAATTGAAAATCTATGAATGATCTGTAATATTTTTTAGGAGATGTATAATTTAATAGGATTTCTGCCTGTAAAACTCCCCATGAAATTTGGGATACCTTGTCTGTCTCACATGAAGGCACATCTACTGTAAAGGAAATGATGCTTAATACTTATACTATAAAATATGAGAATTTTAAGATGAAACATGATGAGACTATTTGTGACATGTATCTCAAGTTCAACGAGATTGACAACACAATGATTTCTCTATGAAGAGAAGTCAATTCCAAAGAATAGATCATGAGAATTCTTAGATGTTTACATGACAGATGGAGGGGAACCTCTGTCTCTATTAGAGAATAATGAGACATCAGCAAGATACCTTTAAAATAACTCAATGCGAAACTAATGATGTATGAGGAAGAGCTGAATGTCAATAAAGAGTGGAGGATGAACCAAAGAGAAAATCTGTAGCATTCAATACCACCTTCTCGAAGCAAAAAGACAAAGGGAAACTGGATCCTTCTGTAGAAATTTCCACCACTGAACAATTATCACCTGACAGTGATGAGGAGATGGCTCAACTGGCCAGAAGATTCAAACGATTTTACAAAAAGAAGAACATTTTCAAAAATCCTAACTCTAATGGAATGTATGATCAAAACGGAAACTGGAAAAAGGAATGGAAAAGAAGTGACAAAACTGCAGAAATTGTATTCTATGAATATAAGCTCAAAGGACATATAATGGACAACTGTCCAAAGCTCAAGTTTAAAAAGAAGTAAGAGGATAAGTAAAAGAAGTACAAAAAGGAAATGAAGGCAACCTAGAGTGCCTCTGAGGATAGTTCAAGCGACTCAGAGACATCACATGATGAACATGATAACAAAGCCAATATGTGTTTTATGAAAAACACATCTGAGGTAACACTGAACTCTTCTATACATAAATCATACTACTCTAAAGAAGAAAGTGAATCTAAAAATATGACTAATGAATAAATGTTTGAATAGTGTAACATGGTTGAAGAAACATGCAATTAATTAAAATATAAATAAAAATCATTGAAGAAACACCATGCTCTCATAGAAAATATTAAATATGAACTTACTAATGAAAAGGAAAAAAATGCTCAACTTCTCAAAGAAAAAAATAAATTAAAAATTTATAATGAGCAATTAAAAAGTTACTTAGAAATGTTTATCAATGGGAAAAATACCCTTACCGAAATTCTAGGAAAACAAATTGCCCCTAAATATAATAATGTAATTGGTTATCAACCTGGTAAAATAATCCTTGGTATAACGAGTTTTATTTTCAAATCTAGAACATATTGTTTTGTTCCTAGTTCTGGACACAACTCAACTAGCTCAAGTCATGATATATAATCTACTTTTTCATGTTTTTGTGGACAAAATAAAGTTTATTTTTCAAACACTTTACATAATGCTTATAGGAAACCTATGAGACAAGTATGGGTTCCTAAAGCATTTATTACTAATGTTACTGCGCCCAAAAAAGTATGGGTACCAAAATCTGTCTTTGCTTGATCATGTTATATGAAAGCTGCTTAAAGAGATTCTGTAAGAATCTATGGTACTTGGACAGTGGGTGTTCAAGTCACATGATAGGAGACTACTCATTCTTCAAGAATATATTAAAAGTAGATGGAGGACATGTCTCATTTTGTGACAATTCCAAAGAGAATATCATTGGCTTATGCCAGATTGGTAACTCTAATTCAATTTTAGTTTCTATTGTACTATTTTTTAATGGCTTAAAATATAATATTCTTAGTTTCTCACAATTTTGTGATAATGGATATCATGTTAAATTTGAAAATGATGCCAGTAATGTCTTTAATTCAAAATATGATTTAGTATTTTCTATATCAAGGAATGAGAACGTTTATTCTATTATTTCAGATTCCTTATCTTCTCAAAATGCTTCATGATTAAGTGTATTTCATAAAGAATATTGGCTATGGAATAGGAGAATAGGACACTGTAATGTTCACTCCCTTAGAAAGCTAACTTTAAAGGCCTAGTTAAAGACTTACCCAAACTTGAGTTTCCACATGAAAAAGTGTGCAATCCTTTTCAAAAGGGAAAACAACAAAAAATCTCTTTCAAATCAAAGAAATAAGTTTCTACTTCTCAACCTCTCTAATTGGTTCACAAGGATTTGTTTGGAACATATAGAGTTTCTAGTTTAAATGGGAATAACTATTTTTACGTTCTGGTAGATGATTTCTCTAGATATACCTGGACCTTCATCATGGCTCACATAAGTGAAGCCTGCTCTTATTTTACTATGTATGCCAAGTCTGTAGAAAATCTTAGTGGCCTTAAAATTAAATCTTGAAGAAGTGATCATGGATGTGATTTTCAAAATCATGAGTTTGAATCCTTTTGCTCACAAAATGGTTATAGTCACAATTTCTCTGCCCCTAGAACACCTCAGTAGAATGGTGTTGTAGAAAGAATAAATAGAACCCTGTTAGAAATTTCTAGAACAATGATTAGTGAATATGACTTACCTGTTTACTTTTGGGTTGAAGCTGTTAATAAAACATGATATATAATCAATAGAGTCTTGATTAGACTAATTCTTAAAAAGACCCTATATGAACTCTGGAACAATAGGAATCCTAAGGTTAATTACTTTCGAGTTTTTGGTTGCAATGTATTTATTCTCAACACTATGGATAATCTTGAAAAATTTGCATCCAAATGTGATGAAGGAATTTTTCTACGTTACTCAATATTAAGTAAGGATTATAGAGTATTCAATAAGATAACATAATGTGTGAAATAATCTGTTTACATCAATATTGATAAAACAGATCCACATGAGTCTAGAACCATCCTAGAAAATTTGGTGGATGATGTATCAAATCTGAACATCAACTCAAAATCCTAAAATTATTCCGTGAAAGAATCTATGAACACTTCAAATTATAAAAATTCTCTACAATCGAGTCATAATGAACCAGAATCTGTTGATGAACCTGAAATCAAAAGTCCCACTTTTTCTAGAAAGGTTAGAACCCTTAAACACCATCCCTTATATTCTGTTATAGGAGACATAGAGAAAGGAACACAAACAAGAGTTTCTCTAAGAAATCAGGTTGAACATCAAGCCTTCTTGTCAAAACCTGATCCTAAAAACATAAATGATGCCATCATTGATGAATTTTGGGTAATGGCTATGCAAGAAGAACTTAATTAGTTTGAAATAAATAATGTTTGGAAACTTATTGAAAGACCCAAGGACACTTTCATCGTAGGAACTAAATGGGTGTTTATAAATAAAGTAGAAGAAGTTGGAAATATAATTAGGAATAAGGATAGATTAGTTGCACAAGGCTATAGTCAAGAATAATGAATTGACTATGAGGAGACCTTTTCTTCAGTAGTCAGACTTGAAGCTATGATAATCCTTCTTGCCTATGCTGCACATCTGAATTTCAAACTATATCAAAGAGATGTTAAGAGTTCATTCTTAAAAGCATATATAGTTGAGGATGTCTGGGTTGAACAACCCCCTGGATTTATAAATCCTCATTTTCCCAATCATATTTTCAAACTATCAAAAGCTTTATATGGTTTAAAACATGCTCCAAGAGCTTGGTATGAAAGATGAAGTACTTTTCTTATTTCCAATGGTTTTACAAAAGGAATATCTAATCCTACCCTCTCTATAAAACAATTTTCTAATGATATTTTAGTTGTTCAAATCAATGTAGATGATATTATTTTTGGATCTTCAAAAAATCATTATGTATTGATTTTTCTAAAATGATGAAAAATGAATATTAAATGAGTTTAATGGGTGAACAGAAATTCATTCTTGGATTCAAATTCTTTAAAAATAATTTTGGAATTTTTTTAAATAAAATTAAATACACTATAGATCTTCTAAATTGTTTTGGATTGGATAGAACTAAAATTAGTGACACTCCCATGAGTACCACCTGTAAGTTGGATCTTGATGAAGATAGAAAATCTGTTGATCAAACCAATTATAGAGGAATGATTGGATGTTTACATTACTTAACTACTAGCTGTCCGGACATTATGTTTAGTGTGTTTATGTGTGCTGGTATTCAATCAAATCCTAAAGAATATCATTTAAATGCTGTAAAGATAATTTTCAAATACCTCAAGCATACACCCAATCTAGGACTGTTCTATCCTAAAGGACAATCATTTGAACTAGTTAGTTATTCTGATGAAAACATCATTGGCTCTAAATTCGATAGAAATATCACCTCAAGAACATGTCACCTTTTAAGAAAGTCACTATTATCATGGTGTAGTAAGAAACAAAATTCTGTTGCATTATCTACTGCAGAGGTTGAATATATAGCTGCTGGAAGTTTTTTGCACACATTTTGTGGATGAAACACACATTGATAGTTTATGGATATCAATTCAGACATGTACCAATAAATTGTGACAACACAACTACTATTAACATCTCAACAAATCCTGTTTCACATTCTATGACAAAACATAATGGTGTAAGATATCACTTCTTGAGAGATCATTATCAAAAAGGAGATATCACCTTGGAATTCATTGGTACTGAATATCAACTTGCAGATATATTCACTAAACCATTAAATAATGTGAGAATAGACTAAATCATAAATGATCATGGAAGGATAAATCTCAAATAGATATCTTACTTGTCTTACTATTCCACATTTTACTATGTTATACTTTACTGTCTCTCATGATTATGGTCTCACCGTTAGAACTTTGTATTCACAGTCTGACATTTACTGTCTCACCGTGTTGACCACTTTCTGTCTCACCATGACGACCACTCACTGTCTCACCGTAATAATTATTCATTGTCTCACCGTAATAATCATTCATTGTATCACCGTAATAATCATTCACTATCTCACCGTAAAAATTCCTTATGATTTTCTTTAAACCCGTATTGCGTTAATTTTTATTTCACCTCGTTAACGTTCCCGCGTTTTTACTTTTGTGACATTTGACATTCCCAAATGATAAAACTAAGAGTTTCACTCCGTTCTTCACCCAGACTTACTCCTACTCACTCGTTTAGAACCCTTTCAACCTTGAAACCCCCCCCCCCCCCTCTCTCGACCTTCGGTGAATTCCAAGAATTAAGTGACTATCTTCATCCACACCTGAGATGCGCAGCTCGAAGAAAAAGAAGATAGCACCTAAGCTGACGCCTGAAGGACCATTGAATACGAACTTGGTAAATCGCAGTGTTGTTCCAGAGAAAGAAATATGATCGAATGGATTTTTTCCAGCAAATATCTAGTCCAGAAAGTGTTAAAAGAACAAGGCTAGTTATAATGGTTCTCATGGGAGAATAGAGCCATTTATCCGAGGTTAGTAGCTCAGTTATACCAGTACGCACAGTTTTCTTTTGACTCTGGTGAATGGTATGTTGTGAGGAGCTGGATTAATGGCCAAAGATGTTTCTTCTCATCGAGGTTATGGGATTCATGTCTTAGGATACCTCATGAAGTAATTTGTGATGATTATCAGAGAGAACCCCCACCTACAACTGATTTCTTTGACCTAGAAGATGCTATAAAAACCCTTACCAGGAATGGAACCAAGAGAAAGGCCATAGCTGCTGAACTTGATGAGGAAACAAGGCTGTTGTTTAAGTTTTTTAAAAATATGGTTAGTCCAAGGAAATATGACTTTGCTTTATTAAAGTATCAAGATGTGTTCGTGATTCATCTTATAAAGAATGGACGCAAAATCAACCTGTTCAAATACATCATTCACTATATGTGTGAGTTGATCAAGGTTACAACCAAATCCACCTCTCTGTTCTACTATCGGCCGATATCAGCCGTGATTGTTGAAAAAGGAGTAGTTGGACCTAATTAAGAAGTGCTTATGGACTGTGAGTACTGTCTCTATAAAGACATCATCAGGAGAATGAAGATAAACTAGAATCCTTGGAAAATGGAGTGGGTTGAAGACAATGATAAGGTTCATGAGAAGATTAATCTTGTGGATTATCCATCAAGGCCAAAAGACATTTCTGATCCTGGTTTGGAACCAGATGAACAAGGTGAGTATTCAGAAGAAGAGGAAGAAGAAGCCGAAGTAACTTATAGGGAAGAAGTTTTTGTTGAAGAAGAAAGGACTATTGTTCCTCCATTTGTTATTAAAGAATAAGTTTCTACTCCTAGAGATAATGTAAACCTGGAAACCCAACCCGAGGCTGAAAAAGAATTAGTGGTCCCATAATTTGTGCAGTAAGCCATGGAAGAGTCTGTTGTAGAAGAACTCACTGGTGTACAAGAAGTAAATCTAGAAGAACTCCCTTGTGTACAAGAATTAAATCTAGAAGAACTCCCTATTATAGAAGAATCAAATCTGGAAGAACTCCTTGAGGAAAAGCCTATTCCTGAAATAATACTCTCTTATGAAGAGAGGATGGAGATAGCCTTTTAGTTGGCTAGGCAAGAAATTACTGAAGAACTATTAGTTGAACCTGTCGATTTAGACCAAGCTCCTGAGCCTCTGAATCCTGAAAAGGAAGAATCTGTTGAGGGGGAGGAAACCCAAAATCTTGAGACTAATGAAGCATCATATCCAGCTGAGTGCATCCCTATGGCCACTTAGTAAAAATTATCTAGCTTCTATGATGTGAGTGAGTCTTAGCAGGTTTCTGCAACTAGGCTTGATGTCTCCTCACTATTTCAGTTGAAGTTAGTTTCTATCATTGCCCCTGAGAAAGAACCTGAACCTGAACCTACCCCTGTACCAACTCCTATACCAGAACCTTTACCTGAAAAGGTGTCTTTTGTCTGTAAGGATGATTTGAAGGATTTTGGAGATAATATTTTATCTGGAGTTGAGAAGCTTATGAACTCCGAACCACATGGTGTGACAAATCTGAGTGAGAGAGATGCCTCACTGCTTTTGGAGAAGATCATTTAGCAGATACAGCCCAAAATGCTCCATTAGTTTCAAAAAGTTTGAGTTGAAAATAATTTTCTGAGTAATGAAGTCACAACCTTGAGAAGCATGGTTGAAGATATGCAGAAAGTGATGCATTCCAGATCAGAACCTATTGATGCTTCTCTAGAACCTACTATTTCTCAAATTTCATGAGATGTTGTGTCTTAGATTCACCCTTACCTGTTATCCTTTGATGAAAAGAATACAGAAAGGCACAAAGAGTTGTTAAAATAAATGAGAGAGCTTGTGGTGATCCTAAATAAACTCACTAATGAGTACACTGGCGGTCTTCAAAAGGTATTGAATCAGCTCAAATCTCTAACCACTGTCGTCAAAGCCTCTAATACCTCTGGTGAATCTTCTATGCCTTATTTGGAAACTACTTTGATCAGATATATTTTCAAAGAAGAGCTTCAGACGACTTTCTGTGGCTTCAGTGTGACTTCTTTATCTGATGTTGTCAAGAATAGTGATAGAGTTCTTGACCTTGTGATAATCCATTCCAATATTGTAAATGATGCCCAACAGGAGATTTCCAATAAAGTGGACTTCTATTTCAACTGAATATTCTCCATGACTGATATGACCAACCACTTCAAATACATTAAAGAGAATCTTCGGATTCCTCCTCAAATGCAAGCCTTCAAAAACCAAGTCCGGAAGCTAACCGAGTTTACTAGATTGTTGGACAAGTTCATGGAAAACAAAGATGACTTTGAAAAAGCCATGAATTATGGTGGAGATATTATTGCAGACTTCATCAAACTTCTTCAACCTTATCTCCATGTCCAGAGTACCGCAATTGTTGCTCCAGCGACTACTCCTCTCAGAACTGGACTGCCTACATTCACCTATTCCTTAGCCACAAATACCATTTCTGTTGGACAAGATCTCAGCCAGATCAGGATAGTGATTCATAATCAGTAACTGCCTCGATCTTCTACTTATTCTACCTTGGATCCCTTAGTCTTCGATGGCCTCCCTTTACCCTATATATCCACCACATCTCTTCCTTCTTCTACATCAGCCACTGCCCCTATGGATTCCTCTTCTACTGCTGATAAAGGAAAAGAAAAGGCCAATCCCTAAAGAAGACTAGTGCTTACTTTTCTTGATGGGGATGTCATTGATTTTAGTATTTCTACTTTATGTTGTACAATACTCTGATTACTTTTAATGACATGTGCACTGTTTTCCCTCTCTTATTTTAACTTTTTGATAATCCCCAAAGGGGGAGAAGTTATCTGTTTTCTTCTATATGATTATTTTCTTTGTAGTTGCATCCAATTTACACTTTAACTGTACATGATTTTTGATCACAAAATATGGGATATTGTTGGACTCCTCGTGTATTAATAATGTTTTAATGATCACAAATATCAATAATAATATCAAAATCTCATTCAAACCAGTTAAATCCTATAAATTATATCCAATCATGTGTATTTATGTTTCAAGTTCACAAATGATTTGTAATGGTTAAGATCAATACATTTCATATATATTACTGTTTAAGTATGAATACTTTTATTTTCCTAAGTACAAGACACCGTGAAGTCTGACAAAGTTATCTAGACATCGTGAGAAAGACACTACGAGCGAGAAACTGTGAGCAAAACACCGTGATCCAGACACCGTGATCAAGACACCGCGACCAAGACACAGTAAGCAAGACATCGTGAAGAAGACATCGTGACACTCAGACACCGTGACACTCAGACACCATGACACCCAGACCATGACACTCAGACATCATGTGAAGGAGATGATGTTTGTATAACATATGTTGACAATTTTTCTTAAACTGTTTTTTCATATTTTAATTTAATGTTTAAAGGTCATATTTGATGCCTTTAATGCACTGACATAATTAATGTTTCTTTTTAGACATAGTACGAAGTAAGAGGTATGAAACACTTGGAACCTATCATCTAAAACACATGCATTAGAAGATAAAGAGTGGATAGTGCCCAATAACCATACCACGCGATACTGAATAGAAAACAAGCGTGTGAGCACGACCGCGAAGAACATTTTTGCAAGATTTTCAAAGAAAGCATTTTCACATGCATACAATCCAATGCTGCTGAAGAACATACGATGTACACTGGGATCTAGATAACATCTTCACATTATCAAAGCTTGTGGAGAACACAAGCTGAATCGCGACACTCTGTTTTTCATGATAAAAACTAGAGAAGGACTCACAAGCATTTCAACTAAATCGAAGGATTCCAGAGCAGCACTTCAAATCACTAGAGCTTTCTAAAGTAATATCTAATCTCTCTTAGTGATATTTTTAATTACCTTTTGAGAAGTGTGTGTAATCTGTATATTCTACACACACACTGAATACTGTGCTAAACTGAAGGATTTTTAAATCCTTATGCCAAACTCCTTATACTTTTGTTTACCCACAACAACTGTGGAAGAGGTCCCTATGTGGCCTAGTTATTGTTATTTTCTACCCACGAAAACTATGGAAGAGGTCCCTGTGTGACCTTGACAGTCTGTGTACTATTGTTATCTCCGATCTAGTGTGTGGATCAAAGTTTATTTATATAAACTGCTTGGTGGCAGGTGATCACCATGTGGAGTGGATTAGGTCTCGGCATGAGACTGAACCACTTGTTTCATATCCGTTGTGCTATTTAAATTTAGTCTTCTCTGTTTTACTACTTTACTGCATAATCCAGAAAACACTAATTTCACTTTGATAGTTAGTCTTGGAAAGAAGTTTTAACTTATTTTTATTTGTAGGATAACTTCAAATGTAATATTAATAATACATATTAATATTACTAAGAATTAATCAATCTTCTAAGATGTTTTTCAAACATTCATAATCTGATAACAGTATAACCTTGATTAACTAGGCTGTATCTATTTTTGGCGAAAAAAATTTCTTTTAAAATAATATTATTATAACAGAAATTTTTATAGTTAATCAACTCACCCCTCCCCTCTTGAGTAAACTAATCTGACCAACATGCATAAATCCCTAAAACTGATAAGGAATGGCCTTTATAAACTATAAACACCACAACCATGCACATAACAAGATACAAACGCAAGTAAACTGCATAAAAAAGAGTGCTTAAATGTAAAAAGGGGTCAGAATACAAGCCCAACAGTAATGATACAAGAAACTGAATGTACAAGTACAACCGAGGAAAAAGGAAAAACAGCTACTAGGTTGTCCTATAAGGTTCCTACCTGAAGGGTAGGTATAGCTCTCCTCCTCATCACTCCACGTCCATTCGTCTCCTACGTGTACTGACGCACTATATGGTCCACCTCCCAATACCATCCAATCCTAGTAATCTCAGCCTCTGTCAGCGCTATCTGTTGTATGGATCCTACACAACAAGGTGTGTCCATAGCCCATGCAGGGGTGAGTATTATGATACTCAGTAGGGACCCCGAGCCCCTCTAGGTCTCACAAAATCCATCAAGGATAAAACAAAAATTATGAAATCAAGAGATAACATTACATAGGTATACACTCATACATATACCTATGTTATCATGTAATCCATCTCAATCATGAGGAAAACAAAGAGGAACTGACTCAGATCACACCCGGAATTATTCTAGGGATGGTAACAAGTAACATTCCAAACCCTTGGCTGCCAGAGAACTCCTCATTTATCGAGTACAGTGGGCCTACCACATCACACAAAGGCGCTTCCCACTAACCTTTGACTGCTGAGGTACTCCTCCTGTCGAGTACCATGGGTCTGCCACGTCACATAGAGGTGCTCCCCACCGTGGGTCTGCCGCGTCACACAGTGGCGCTCCCCCTCATGGCCTACTGAGGTACTCCTCCTGTCGAGTATCGTGGGTCTGTCACGACACCAATGAGCTCCCCAATTTGCGTGTTCTGCATCACCAAGTCACTCCCCACTAGGCCAGTCAAGTAACTTCAAGTCGAAACGGTCAGCAGTCATCATGTCTTTGCCACCTACTAGGGTCACAATAAATGCTCGCTCGTCTCCATGAGGATCCGCTCCACAAGCTGCTGGTCTATACTCCAACCACCATGAAGTCCCACGAAGAAGTATCTCAAGTGTCTTCCATGTCATAGGGGTCTCAATGTAATATACAGAGCATCAATCAGACACCTGGTCTTTGAGTGATTAGCCTTTTAGTCATGGGGGCCTTGTTGGAATCATGCTCGATCCAACCAGACTATTCCCCATCTCAATCCAAAAATTAGTGGAATATACTCAAAGGGACTGTCTCACTACCAGATTCCCAACTCCATTGAAGGTTCATCAAATATAAGTCTTGTCCCAATGATGTGGCCAAAAGAATGTAAAATGGGTCATAGTGGGACCGAGTCCGCTCTGACCCTGTCAGACTGACCCGGCCTAACCCGCTGGGTCTGGCTTGGCCCGACATGCCATGAGGGGATGTGGAGGTCCAAGGGTGGCTGTGAGTGTGTGATGACATGGGGTGGCTCAGAGGTCCAGAGGGCGGCACGTGCTGGGGTGGCTCGGAGGGGCGCGGGTGACGTGAGTCGTGGCATCTTGGAGGGTCGTGGGCGGCATGAGCCGGGGTGTCTCGGAGGTCCGCGATGAGGATGGTTCGGCCAGGGTGTGGGGCTGGTTCGTCTGGGAGGCTGGAGCGCCGTAGGGGGGGCACGAGGTAGGTTAGGCCAGGAGGCCGGAACACCACGAGGTGCATGGGGCCGGTTCAGCCAGGAGGTCGTAGTGCCGCCGGTGGGCCCAGGTCCGGTTCGTCCAGGAGGCCAGAGCACCGTGGGTGGCGCAGGGCCAGTATGACCTTGAGGTTAGAGCGCCATGGGGGCGCAGGGCCGGTTCGACTGGGAGGCCAGAACGCCGCGTAGGAAGTGCAGGTCACGTAGGCCGTGGGTAGCAGCATCGTTGCCTTCGTCACCTTCATCGCCTTCCTCCATTTCGAAGTACACATCAATGAAGAATGAAGAAGGGGTCAGGCTATGATTTTTCGTCACAAACCCTCTGCGTTTAGATTGGTAGCATTCTATTCTATTACCTCTTGAATTTCAAAGAATTATCAATAATCATGGAGAGAAGAATATCTATCAACCACCCTAAAACTTCCCGCAAATAATCAAACACAATTAAACCCCTACCTCGTTCACATGATGTCTTTGGCATAAGAAGGTAGTACGGTCCTCTATTCACCATAAATGAGGACGTCCCACGTCGAATGAAGTCACGAGGAAGAAGGTCGAAATAGGCCAACATTCTTTGTTGGAAGAGCATTCTTTGTTGCAGAGTTTTCTCCCTTGTTCACCCAATCATCCTTTCCGATAATTTTCCAAAAAATGAATAGCGAAATGAATAAAATATGATTAATTATTTAATTTGTTGGAAATCAGTTGGATTAATTAATTGACAAAAATTAATGGGTTGCGTTGGCATAAAATTAAAAAAGCAGGATACCAGGTGTTGGAACAATTAATTAAGGAGGGTTAGCACCATAAAATGTAGGAGGAGTTGAAGAGGATCTCCCTCATTTATTGTGGGATTTGAGAGGTTTATGCCTTGGGTGGTCCCCCCCCCCACCATAACCTCTCACGAGAGGTTAGCTTCGAGTGGTGCCCACCACCATAACCTCTCATGAGAGGTTAAGGTCTGGTGGTCCCCACACCTTATAATCCACTTGAATGTTTTAACAAAAAAAAATAAAATAAAAAATGTGTTTGTAATATTTTATTATTTCCATGAAAAACCAAAAAAATTATCTTTCAACCTCAACCAACTGCCATCGAGGTGAAAATATTCTTAAACGAATAATGGTGCTACGAGTTCAACGGTGCCCTCATATTTAAATTTCGATCACCGGTTCAAAAGTTAGAAAAAACCACTCACACGTTTATTGAACATACCCAAAAAAGTTCAGAATTTCATTCCGGGAACTCCGGGCCTCGGAATCACGTGCCGTAAATTTTTTGCAGACCCGTAAAATTCCCATTTAGTTTAAAAAATTACATGTAAATTTCAGTTCATTACACCGTCCCCAAGGGCCCGTGTCATGAAAACCCCTAACCCACCTTCCATAGGCCAGGGGCTGGAGACTTGCACCCAAGGGAATAATCCCTAAAACCGAAAAGGCTTTGCCTTTATATCCTATAAACACACACAACCAAGCACACAACAAGATATGAACACAAGTAAACTATATAGAGAAAAGTGTGATGAAATTAAGAGGGGTCGGAATACAAGCCCAACAGTAAAGGTACAAGTACAACTGAAATACAATAGAACTCAAGAAATAGAAAGAAAGCTATTGGGTCATCCTCCGAGGTTCCTACCAAAAGGGTATATATTGATCATCTGCTTATCACTCCACATCTACTCGTCTCATCTGCTTACCGACACGCCGTATGGTAGACCTCCGAGCACCGACCAATCCTGGTACCCTCAGCCTCAATCAACGATGTCCGTCGTCTGAACCAAACACAACAACGTGTGGGAATAGCCCATGCAGGGGTGAGTATAATGGTACTCAACAGGGACCCTAAGACCCTCAAGGTCTCACAAAATCCACAAAGGATAAACCACAAGGCATGAAATCAACTAACAACCCTACATAGGTATATGCCCATACATATACCTATGTTACCAAGTATACCCATCTCAATCATGAGGAAAACACAGATTCTAACTCAGAGCCCAAATCTCAACTGTTCTAAAAAGGAAGAAATACCACAAAGGTAAGTACCACACATGTAAGACACACATAAGATACCACCAAGGTATTTCCACGAAGGAATGTACCACAAGGTATAGACTCAACTCACATCTGGTATAACTTAGCTACAGTAGTAGAGATGATTTGATGTAACTACTAATTCATCTTAATCTGTTAAGAGGAAGACCCATGAAGGATCCTAAATCATCATCAGAACCACAGAGGATCGTAGTACATCGTCAGACCCACACAAGATCCTAGTACCTCTTCAGACCCACACTTGATCCTAGTATATTGTCAGACCCACACCGTACATCGTCAGAACCACACAGGATCCTAGTACATTTTCAGCAAGTCGTCAGACCCACATAGGATCTTAGTACATTGTTGGTACGTCATCAGACTCACACAAGAACCTAGTACATCATCAGTACATCATCAGACTCACACATGATCCTAGTACATCGTTTGTACGTCGTCAAACCCACACAGGATCCCAGTACATCATCGGTACGTCCTGAAACCCACACATGATCCTTGTACATCATCGTTACATCGTCAGACCCA
This sequence comes from Viscum album, assembly GCA_963277665.1. Taxonomy (NCBI): domain Eukaryota; kingdom Viridiplantae; phylum Streptophyta; class Magnoliopsida; order Santalales; family Viscaceae; genus Viscum; species Viscum album. The sequence goes on along the minus strand of OY728123.1, from coordinate 1,735,309,702 downwards.
CATAGGATCCTAGTACATCGTCCGTACGTCGTCAGACCCACATCGGATCCTAGTACATCGTCACAGACGGCTACAAGGTTCCTGCACTAAGCTCACGTGTCTCTGAGAGAGTCCTCCCCACAAGCCACTGGTCCATACTCCAACTTCCACGAAGTCTCATGAAGAAGTATCTCAAAGGACCCCCACGTCATAAGGGTCTCAACGCAATAGATTGTGCATCAAACGGATGCCCGATCTGTATGTTATAATCCTTTTAGTTCCGAGGGCCCGGTTGGATTCATGATCGATCCAACTCGACCGTAACCCATCTTTATCAGAATCTCTATTGGGGTATACCAAATGAACTATCTCGCTCCAAGGTTTCTGGCCCCATAGATGGTTTGTCAAACAGATGTATTATGCCAAAGTTATGGACAAAAGAGAATATTGTGTCGAAAAAGGTCCGAGTCCAGTCTAGCCCAGTCGTTCCGACCCAGCCTGACCTAGCCTAGGTCGACCCGGTTTGTGTCAACCCGGACTGATCCGCTGGGTCCGGCCCTGCTCGCAGAGCTGTGGAGGATGCGGGGGATGCGGAGGCCATGGGCGGAGCGGGGCCACGGAGGGATCTAGGACCGCAGAGTTCGTGGGGCAGTGCAGAAACCACGGTTCGATGGGGTGGTCATGGTGCGGCGGGGCGGCTGCAATGTACCGATTTTCCATGGCTGGTCGGATGTCCAGCCGTTCTCTCCGTGCACTGCACCTTTGTCGGTGGCCTGTTCGGCCGACCTCTCTTCCTTTGTCATAGTGGCACAAAGACACCTTCTTCCTTTATGAAGAACAAACCATTCATGAAGAATGGCGGAGGGGTTGGGCCATGTTTGTTTGGCCTACACCCACCGCGCTAGATCGATAACAAGCAGGTGAAGTGGATGATTCAATGTTAGGGGGAAAATTGACATTGATCAATTTAACACACACCCCTAACTAGTTTTTTTGTTGACTTCGATGAGGAGGGAAGGCTGATCATGCGATTGAAGACCTCCCACATTGGACGATGCCCTGAGGAAGAAGTCGAAGACATTGGAGAACTTCGACGTTCTTCGTTGGAGAAGAGGAATTCCTCTAAGGTTCTGATATTCCATTCCTTTCTACTAATGCCACCAAAAAAGAAAAGTAGCCAATATGTTGTGTTTCATCAATTTAATTGTTGGCACAAAATTAAATTGACATCATTAATTACGATGTGGTTGGAACCATTAATGTTAGAGGATGCCAAAGGTTATCTCCCATTAAAGAGGATTTCAAGTGTTATCTCCATATTAAAGAAGAAGTTTCGGGGGGGGTTCGGGAGGTCCCCACCCTTAAATTCAAATTGGGAGGTTTTGGGCTCTGTGGTCCCCACCTCCGTAACCCATGTTGAGGGGTTTAAAGAATAAAAATAAAATTTTAAAATAATTTTATTTTTATTTTCCCACGAAAAGTGAAAAACTAACTTCCACCCTCGACCTACTACGGTCGAGGTGAAGGTATCATTAAGTGAATACTGATGCTGCAAGTTCAACGGTGCCCCCAGATTTTAATTCCAAGCAGCGGTTCAAATTTTAGAAAAATCTCGCTTGTACATTTTCTGAACATACCCGAAAAAAAGTTTATAAATTCATTCTGGGCAAACCGGGCCTCGGAATCAAGCGCTGTTAGTTTTTGCGGACATGTAAAATTCCCATATATTTAAAAATAATTACTTGTAATTTCAAGGTATTTAAATAAAACCATACATGACCTAAACTTTTTTCCATATAATAATCAATGTTTTTATAAATAATGCATGTTTTAAAAAATTCTACTGAGTTGTAATTTAAAATAGGCCACGAAATGAGAGAAGTCCTCTTTAATCAGATATTCAAAATAAATTGATAATGGAAACATTAATACATGTATATACCCATTAAATAAAGGATAAAAAACTTGGTATATGTCTGTGGTAAATATATAAATAATATAATATAAAAATATTATATTAATAAATTCATAAATTCATGTTAATATAGAGAAATAATAAACCAATGAAAATATGGTGGTTAAGGGAGATCCTTTACCTTATATTCGCGAATCGTTAGGCACTTGTACTTATTATCCTATATAATAAAATTATATTAATTAAATAAATTATTCATAAAACCTTACATATATATTTTATATATAATAATTGTATTAATTTCATTTATTTCCATTTGTATGAGCTATAATGTTCAAATATTTTTTTTTCTGGGAGTGATCGCTTCATGGTTTCAAAGTAGGATCACTTGGTGTTATTTATTGATGTTCATTTTAAATGGGAAGAAAGATATAGAAGTGAAAGGAAATTGTATTAATAACCATTTTCAAATTTAAATTGTCTTAAATACCCATATTTTTTCTAATATTGATAAGTTTCATTGATTAAAAATTTTAACATTATGTTGTTATTTCATTTAGTTAGTTTTACCCAAAACCAAAATATAGTATTGTTTTATTAAATATTTGATCTATATATTAGTTCTAGAACATGAAATAAGTTAAGAAATAATTTTTGGAATCTTTTTTATCAAAAAATATTTATTTTATGGCCATCGATGAAGGTGATAATGGAAAAAAACTAATTTTCAATGGAGATGATTAACTAATATAATATAGATAATGGTTTTGTTCTTATAATAATAGGATGAAATAAGTCTATGTAAAGATTATATTCCACTATAAAACGGAAAATATAGTATATTTGTGATACTAGATTTATTAAATCTTATAGGGGGAGTGAGTATAAGGGAAGGCCTGAGAATAAAATAATTTAAAATAGGTTGTTTGATAATGTTACCACTAGAATATCTCCTCCTTCAATGACCCCATAAAGAACTTGAAATTGTACTTTTAATGATCCAATCTATTATAATATGGATATTTTTATGGGTTTTGGGATGTTTTTTGACAATATAAAATTATTAGTAGGTTTAATGAGTATACATGATGAAGGATGGAATTTATTTTGGGAGGAGATCACTATTTTTGTATACACCATTCATTAGTTTATTATTTTATCTCAACACTATAATAATATTGATTATTGTAACTATATAAAAAATTGGTGCATTTGAGTTTGAGATAGTTGGTTCTTAAATCATCTATGACTCAAAAATTCAGGTATTTGGATTATAAAGTTAAATACCATAAATTATCATTTTCACTATTCAAAAAAATATCAACTATTTTATAAATATACCCCAAAATCACCCTAGACATTTTTCGACATGAATATTTTAGAAATGGAACAAATTTTATAAAAATAATTATATAAATATTTGAAATTTAATTTATAATTAAAATAATAAGTTAATTAAAAAATATTGATTTCAATAATATAATCTTTTTTATGACCCTTTGAAAAATTACTTATGGTCTGAAAATATTTTTTTATCATTATAATACTACACTATATTAATTTATAAATCAATTTTATTTAAATAAATATTATTTTAAATAACAATATTTATTATAAATGTTTCCATTAAAACATTTATGTTTTATAATGATACAATCACATAGTTTATCATTGTTAAAACATTTACTCACTTGTACCGTGGTTTAAATAAAAAAATTAACTTTCTATTATATCTAAAAATTATTTTACACTTCCATGTGCGATGTTACTACTCTATTAGTAACATTACTATTTCTAATGGTCATATTACTATTACAATGGTCAGGTTATTATTATAATGGATATATTATTATTCTAACAGTCAGATTTGTGATGGTCATATGAGTTCCCTAGTTTCTATAAATATCACTTATTCCATTCATTATTCATTCAATTTTATTTTATCTCAAAATTATATATAGTTTTATCATTAAAATTAACATTTTATTGTTATCATTATATTTTATTTCTACAACATTGATTGTTAGTACGGTTATTCTACTAGATCACAGATAACCAAATGTTTATATATTAATTATCTTATTTTTTATTATTATCCAATTGAAGTATTTTACATTCTTATTATTTTAGTTTCTGAATAATGTATCATTATTCATTTATGAAAATAATGTTTTGTTGGATTCTCTATGTGGTGAATTTATTTATACTACATAACATTATTATAAGAAGGGGAATTCCATTGATATAATTTTGGGTCATTACAGACATGACTCTACCAATGAATCAATAGCCCAAGGAACAATTTCCCCAAAAAAACGTCGATATTGGAATTCCCATGTCAACACTTCAATAAAAGGGTATGGTTAGGGGGATCCCTCTATAGACTGTACTAGTCACACGAAACCCTCTCAGAACTCAGCATTGGTACCAATATTATAAATTGTATGAGGTTCCATTGGAGGCACAATAGGGTGTATTACTAGTGGATCCAGTCTCGCCACCTCTAGATAATGGTCATCACCACCTTCCTGGATTATGATACGAGAATATCAGGGTGGAATATCTCGACAGTTCCAAACACACATCTCAAAAGCAAAATTGATAATATAACAGATTTCCAGATATAAGAAAATGATAGGTATATAAAATTCTATTATAAGAGTCAAACCATAAACCTTCTCCTAAATCCAGTTCTAGGTAACATTTATGATCATGAGGATAATAATAGACAATCAATAGTTCCAAATACTAAGGTTGGTTCAGGATCAAGGTCTCACGTCACATATTGGATGTCCTGAAATATAGTTAGTCAATTCGAAGGTATAAAAGAAGACACCGTTTATGTTTATATTCAAATACCCATTTAATGATTACAATTTTAATTAAGAATTTAAATTTATTTAAATTTTTACTCAACTATATCTATATATATATATATATATCATGGTCCAGTTAAAAAATTAATCATTGACCAGTTATAAATGATTAATCTTTATAAGTTGTAATTCCCACGTTGTGTAACTGCGGCATGGACCTTGCATTTGGTGTCAGGATGTAACCGGTTAAAAAATTATTTGATTAAGTGAATCACCATTCCAAATATTTATATGTAAATACTTAATAAATTGATATTTGGATTAATGTAATTTAAATCAACTAACATTTCAACCCATATGACCAGTGATCCATGGCACAAACAACGAATAATTGGTTAATTAATCTTCCACCATAAAGATATATGGAAAAAATCCATTTTGATTAATGTGGAAACATTACTTAATCTATTTATTTTATCCCTGAAAGAATATTTATCACATTAAATAATATAATAGTAAATTCACCTGTAATATGTATTATGCAATGAACGCTGTAATATAACTATGGAATGGAATATTGATGACATGTAAATCCTCTAGTGCATACTATGATTCATGATCAATACTCCCATTCCTTACTATGTAAATAGAAAAAATGAAATCAATAATAATACCACAAATCATGTATTTAACATAATGGAAAAATATATATAAGCGTAATAGGAAAAAACAGAGATAGAAAATACCTTCCAAAGTAATTTTCCTCTTGCCTATACGTGAAATCATTACTCTCCGACACCAGATCATTACCAAATTATTTTAGGTTCCTCAACTTTTGTCTACCAACCCAAAATAGTATAAAAACTAAAATAAGGATATTATTCAACTTGTAACATCTTGAACCTCATTAGAAAATATGTTTCCAAACTCAATTAACGACATGGACTCAAGAGAACCTCCCCATACACTAGATTATACTGATTAATAGTGAGGGTATATGATCATGTGGTGCGGAGACTATATCCTCATGATCAGAGTGTTTCATATTAGTATAAACTAATAGTAAATTTTAGAACTAGAATAATTCATGAACTATATGGGAATAAGTCATGCAGATATAGTAACTAGGGAGAAGGAGAACCAATATCATTTACAAAATGATGCCATGTATATATGCTATAAAAATGGGAATATATGGAAGTAGAGTAGAAAAAATTACAACATGCTTTTTAAATTAAAAAAACAATCTATCTCTAATAGAATCATGATCATATTCTCAGTCCAATTTTAAAAAATTCCATCCCAGTATAAACAATTATGCATTCATCATAGGATTCTTCATTTTTCCCCAACCAACAACCAAAAAGTATGTTCGGGTACCAATAGATAGCCTAAATAGGGTGTGACAAAAACTCATTAGGACACCACTAATGGTGTCTATATCTATATGGTCTATATATATAAAAATATCAATGTGCATGTAATTATTAATTTATAACAATAAATAAAATAAGTCACATCGGTCTTGGTTCCTCATGGGACTCATGATCAATACTATCTGCATCATCCCAAGTGAGAATATCTTTTAACAGATCTAACCTTATATATATACATTTATAAATATGAATGTATATATATCTACATAATATATGTGGTAATACATATGTGAAATTATACATATATGTAAAATTATCCAAGACCTGAGGTGAATACCAAAGGGGTCCATGCATAATCAATAGAGGTTCCATAATTCTTACGAAATATGTGCTTAATAAGTAAGTATAACTAGGTCATCAAGTATTAAAATCATTGACCAAACCCAAGTATGTTCTTTGAAATAGCAGACACATCAATTAATTTAATTAATTTTCATCCAAATCTCATCCAAGTGAGTCCATAAAAATGGAACCCAGGTATCTCTCAGTGTGTGAAATGGAACCATCTCCCTATGAGCTTGCCCATTTAATTCTTCCGGGTAATCTATTTATCTCCCAAGATATGGTATAATAAAATTTACCTATTATTCCACCCTTTTAATTAAATATCGGGAATTCAATTTTCCCTCATGGAGTAACATAAGGAATTTCAGTCAGAGCATGTCAAGGGTATTCTACATTGGAAAACAAGTATTTCTCTTTGAATAATGTAAAGGAATCCACCGTGTCATCCCTTCCAAGGTATTCTATGTAAGAACCCATTTATCACTATTTGTGTTTTATAATTCATTTCCAAATATCCAAATTATTATTATTAACTAGAATATCCTTGAAGATCTATATCAAAACATACATATCACCCTGGAATGACATGAGGGGTGGTCATGGTTAGAATTTAACCCACACCTTAAAAATACTTAATTAAATTGGACTATTTAATTTCATATGGATAACTCAAGTTGTAGACAAGAAAATAAAGGTCTTGTGTACATGGTCTACCATTCACAGTTAGTTCAATTCAAATTACACATCATTTAAAAATTCCAACTCCACGCAGCTTAAGTGGTGGTTTGAATTCATGATAATTCACAAGGCTCATAGTGTAACACCCCATGAATCCACGATACGTTCCCTTTTAATAATTTAGTAGCTTGCATTGTAAGCATCTTTGAGATTCTAACACACATCGACCAATCAAACTTGCTGTTAGGAATAGTAATACCATCTTTTTGAAATTTTATAATTTTTATTTTTCAAAATGGACTTCATTTTTTGAATTTGGAAAATCAAAATTGGATTAGGGTGAATTTTTGTACTTTTCTGAAAACATTCAATTTTTGATTAATAGTACTAAATTTTAAATAAAAACAACTTTTTTAAGTGATATAATTTATAGTGTTAAATTATACATGTGTGTGGTTTTAATGTATTATTTTATTATATTTTTATCATTTAATATAATTTAGGTCATTGTGTGTAATTTCACATTTAAACTGAACATAAATAAGTGTCGATCTTTTGATAGTTATTATTTCTTAAAAAAACACTTTGTTTTGACAACCGGAATTGATTTTAAATTAATTTATGCCAATTCTGGGTTTTGAATTTTGGAAAATGGATTCCATATTTGGAATCAGGAGGTCTAAATTGTGTAAATAGGTAACTTTTATTTTTATACACTATGAATAATTACTTCGGAAATATTTTATTTACCATGGTTAAAGGGTAAATCCGATAAATAAGGGTAAAAAAATAATATTATAAAAATATTATATTTCCATAACATATGTCCTATTCATATTAGTTTATACCTTTCCGACCATGGGAATCCTTGGGTATATTTTGGGACCCCATGGAGCTACATGGGAGTGATAATGACATTTTACATTAATTAATCTGAAGTAAACACAAAAATAACAAAAGCATGTATATTTTTGTAAAAAAATTTTATATGGGGTTATATAATTGATCCTTTGAGTATAAATATTCATTATAAATATAAAACGATTTATTACACAATGATATTCTATTTATAATTTTTAGACATTAAATAATTTTATTTATGTATGACACAATGATGATGTAGTAATTACTTTAATAATGAAATATTAAAATAATTGATATTATAAATATCCAAATAAATGTATATTGAGACTTCTGAAAAAGTAAACTAATTTTATAGGTTAGTATGACATGATAGGGTTGGTTAAATAAATTTTATTCGAAGTAATAAAGTTTTTATGGCTTTCAAAAAAATCAAATTCTAAATAGTGTCAAAATTGACATAATTGAGTTTTTAAAACAAATGATATATTATTAATTGATATAAAATTCTTAAAAATATAAGGATCAGCCAAAGAACATAGATAAGGTTATATATATTAATAATGAACCACATTGGGTTTGCTTGGCTTGTTATAGTAAATTTATTAACCATATAATATAAAAATACCAAGAGATAAGGTAAATGTCAAACTATTTAACTCAGCGTTAAATCTAAAGATAAGGGTAATATGAGATCCTACACCTGTCTATAATCTATTGGTTGGGAGTTTTTCGACCAATACCCACCTTAATCTCTAAATAATTCATTTTTGAGCCATTAAAAATGGAAAATGATTTTAATATAAAATAATATTTCAAGATTTTCTTAAAGTGTCCCTCACCTCTCTTATAAAAGGGAACTTCCCCTTATCTTAATTTCACACCTCCAAAGCCATTTGGATCTGCCAAAACTAGCACAAATACCCTCCTAGATTTCCTCCCACCATCTTAGAGGCCTTCCTTTGGTCATAAAGCCAGCCTAAGGTGCCCTTTTGATCAAATTAAAAGGAAGAACCCGAAGAAGAGGTAAATATTTCACCACATCTTTCAAGTTCTTTTATTCTTCCACTTCCCATTTCCTTGTTGTTTCCATTATGAAATAATAACTCCAGTATATTCTATATACTGGGCTGTATCTATTTTTGGGGAAAAAATTTATTTTAAAATAATATTTTTATAACAGAAATTTTTGTAGTTACTCAACTCACCCCTCCCCTCTTGAGTAAACTACTCTGACCAACATGCATAAATCCCTAAAACTGCGAAGGAATTGCCTTTATAAACTATAAACACCACAACCATGCACATAATAAGATACGAATGCAAGTCAACTGCATAAAAAAGAGTGCTGAAATGTAAAGAGGGGTCAGAATACAAGCCCAACAGTAAAGGTACAAGAAACTGAAAGTACAAGTACAACTGAGGAAAAAGGAAAAACAGCTACTAGGTTGTCCTATGAGGTTCCTACCTGAAGGGTAGGTATAGCTCGCCTCCTCAGCACTCCACATTCGTTTGTCTCCTCCATGTACTGACGCACTGTATGGTCCACCTCCCAGTACCATCCAATCCTAGTACTCTCAGCCTTTGTCAGCGCTATCTGTTGTCTAGATCCAACACAAGAAGGTGTGGGAATAACCCATTCAGGGGTGAGTATTATGATACTCAGTAGGGACCACGAGACCCTCTAGGTCTCACAAAATCCATCAAGGATAAAACAAAAATTATGAAATCAATAGATAACCTTACATAGGTATACGCTCATACATATACTTATGATATCAAGTAATCCATCTCAATCATGAGGAAAACACAGAGGAACTGACTCAGATCACACCCGGAATTATTCTAGGGATGGTAACAAGTAACATTACAAACCCTTGGCTGCAAGAGAACTCCTCCTTTATCAAGTACAGTGGGCCTACCACATCACAAAAAGGCGCTTCCCACTAACCTTTGACTGTTGAGGTACTCCTCCTGTCGAGTACCATGGGTCTTCCGTGTCACATAGAGGTGCTCCCCACCGTGGGTCTTCCGCATCACACAGTGGTGCTCCCCCTCATGGCCTGATGAGGTACTCCTCCTGTCGAGTATCATGGGTCTATCACTTCACCAATGTGCTCCCCAATTTGGGTGTTCTTCATCACCAAGTCACTCTACACTAGGCCAGTCGAGTAACTTCAAGTCGAAACGGTCAGCAATCATCATGTCTCTACTACCTACTAGGTTCACAAAAAATGCTCACTTGTCTCCATGAGGATCTGCTCCACAAGCTACGGGTCTACACTCCAACCACCACGAAGTCCCACGAAGAAGTATCTCAAGTTTCTTCCACATCATAGGGGTCTCAATGTAATAGATAGCTCATTAATCGGACACCTGGTCTTTGATTGATTAGCCTTTTATTCATGGGGGCCTAGTTGGAATCATGATCGATCCAACCAGACTATTCCCCAACTCAATCCAAAAATTAGTGGAATATACTCAAAGGGACTATCTCACTCCCAGATTCCCAACGCCATTTAAGGTTCATCAAATATAAGTCTTGTGCTAATGATATGGCCAAAATAATGTAAAATGGGTCATAGTGGGCCCGAGTCCGCTCTGACCCTGTCGGATTGACCCGGCCTAACCTGCTGGGTCTAACTCGGCCCGACATGTCCCGAGGCGCCGTGGAGGGCCATGGGTGGCTATGAGGGCGCGATGACATGGGGAGGCTCAGAGGTCCAGAGGGCGGCGCGAGCTAGGGCGGCTCAGAGGGGTGCGGGCAGCGCGAGCCGGGGCAGCTCGAAGGGTCGTGAGCGGCACGAGCCGGGATGTCTCGGAGTGCCGCGATGTGGACGGTTCGGCCAGGTCGTGGGGATGGTTCGGCCAGGAGGCTGGAGTGCTGCAGCGGGGGCACGAGGCCGGATAGGCCAGGAGGCCGGAACGCTAGGAGGCGCGTGGGGCCGGTTCAACTAGGAGGTCGTAGTGCCGTGGGTGGGCCCAGGTCCAGTTCGGCCAGGAGGCCAGAGCACCGTGGGGAGCGCGGGGCTAGTACGACCTTGAGGTCAGAGTGTCATGGGGGCCCAATTCCGGTTTGACTGGGAGGCCATAGCACAGCGTAGGCAACACGGGTCACGTAGGCCGCGGGTGGCAGCATCGTTGCCTTCGTCACCATCGTCGCCTTCCTCCATTTCGAAGTACACATCAAAGAAGAATGATGAAGGGGTCAGTCCACGTTTGTTTGTCCCAAACCCTCCACTTTTAGATAGGTAGCATGGTGTTCTATTACCTCTTGAATTTCAAAGAATTATCAAGAATCATGGAGAGAAGAATATCCATCAACCACCCTAAAACTTCCCGCAAATAATCAAACACAATTAAACCCCTACCCCATTCACTTGATTTCTTTGGCATAAGAAGGTAGTACGGTCCTCGATTCACCATAAATGAGGATGTCCCACATCAGATGAAGTCACGAGGAAGAAGGTCGAAGGAGGTCGGCATTCTTCGTTGGAAGAGCCTTCTTCGTTGCAGAGCTTTCTCCCTTGTTCTCCCAATTATCCTTTCCAATAATTTTCCAAAAAAGGAATAGCGAAACCAATAAAATAGGATTAATTTTTTAATTTTTTGGAAATCAGTTGGATTAATTAATTGAAAAACATTAATGGGTTGCATTGGTATAAAATTAAAAAAGTAGGATACCAGGTGTTGGAAAAATTAATTAAGGAGGGTTGGCACCATAAAATGTAGGAGGAGTTTAAGAGGCTCTCCATCATTTATTGTGGGATTTGAGAGGTTTAGGCCTTGAGTGGTCCCCCCCCACCATAAAAACTCACGAGAGGTTAGCTTCGAGTGGTTCCCACCACCATAACCTCTCATGGGAGGTCAAGGTCTGGTGGTCCCCACACCTCATAATCCACTTGAATGTTTTAACAAAAAAAATAAAATAAAACGTGTGTTTATATTATTTTATTATTTCCATGAAAAATCCAAAAAATTATTTTTCACCCTCAACCAACTGTCATCGAGGTGAAAATATTATTAAACGAATAATGGTTCTATTAATTCAACGGTGCCCTCATATTTAAATTTCAATCACCAGTTCTAAAGTTAGGAAAACCCACTCGCACGTTTATTGAACATACCCAAAAAAAGTTCAGAAATTCATTCTGGTAACTATGGGCCTCGGAATCACGCGCATTAAATTTTTTGCAGACTCATAAAATTCCCATTTATTTTAAAAAATTACATGTAAATTTCAGTTCATTACACCGTCCCCAAGGGCCCGTGTCATGACAACCCCTAGCCCACCTTCCATAGGCCAGGGGCTGGCGACTTGCACCGAAGGGCATAATCCCTAAAACTGGAAAGGCTTTGCATTTATATCCTATAAACACACGCAACTAAGCACACAACAAGATATGAACACAAGTAAACTATATAGAAAAAAGAGTGATGAAATTAAGAGGGTTCGGAATACAAGCCCAATAGTAAAGGTACAAGTACAACTGAAATACAATACAACTCAAGAAATAGAAAGAAAGCTACTGGGTCATCCTCTGATGTTCCTACCAAAAGGGTATATATAGATCATCTCCTTATCACTCCACGTCTGCTCGTCTCATCTGCTTACCGACACGCCGTATGGTCGACCTCCGAGCACCGACCAATCCTGGTACCCTCAGCCTCAATCAACGATGTCCATCATCTACACCAAACACAACAATGTGCGGGAATAGCTCATGCAGGGGTGAGTATAATGGTACTCAGCAGGGACCCTGAGATGCTCAAGGTCTCACAAAATCCACAAAGGATAAACCACAAGGCATGAAATCAATTAACAACCCTACTTAGGTATATGCCCATACATATACCTAAGTTACCAAGTATACCCATCTCAATCATGAGGAAAACACAGAGTCTAACTCAAATCCCAAAGCTCAAATGTTCTACAAAGGAAGGAATACCACAAAGGTAAGTACCACACATGTATGACACACATAAGAATACCACCAAGGTATTGCCACGAAGGAAAGTACCACAAGGTACAGACTCAACTCACATCTGGTATAACTAAGCTATAGTAGTAGAGATGATTTGATGTAACTTCTAATTCATCTTACTCTGTTAAGAGGCAGACCCATGAAGGATCCTAAATCATCATTAGAACCACAGAGGATCGTAGTACATTGTCAGACCCACACAAGATCCTAGTACCTCTTCAGACCCAAACGTGATCCTAGTATATCGTCAGACCCACACCGTACATCGTCAGAACCACACAGGATCCTAGTACATTATCAGTACATCGTCAGACCCACATAGGATCTTAGTACATTGTTGGTACGTCATTAGACTCACACAAGAACCTAGTACATTATTAGTACATCATCAGACCCACACATGATCCTAGTACATCGTCTATACGTCGTCAGACCCACACAGGATCCCAGTACCTCATCGGTACGTCCTGAAACCCACACAGGATCCTAGTACATCATCGTTACATCGTCAGACCCACATAGGATCCTAGTACATCGTCCGTGCGTCGTCAGACCCACATCGGATCCTAGTTCATCATCACAGCCAGCTACATGGTTCCTGCACTAAGATCACTTGTCTCTGAGAGAGTCCTCCCCACAAGCCACTGGTCCATACTCCAACTTCCACGAATTCTCATGAAGAAGTATCTCAAAGGACCCCCACGTCATAGGGGTCTCAACGCAATAGATGGTGAGTCAAACGGACGCCCGATCTATATGTTATAAGCCTTTTAGTTCCGGGGGCTCGGTTGGATTCAGGATCGATCCAACTCGACCATACCCCAACTTTATCAAAATCTCTATTGGGGTATACCTAATGAACTATCTCGCTCCAAGGTTTCTGGAACCACAGATGGTTTGTCAAATTGATGTCTGGTGCCAAAGTTATGGCCAAAAGAGAATATAGTGTTGAAAAAGGTCCGGGTCCGGTCCGGCCCAGTCGTTCGGACCCAGCCTGACCTGGCCTAGGTCGACCCGGTTTGTGTCAACCCAGCCTGATCCTCTGGGTCTGGCCCTGCTCGTAGAGCTGCAGAGGACGCGGGGGATGTGGAGGCCATGGGCACAGCGGGGCCGTGGAGGCCTCTAGGACCGCGAAGGCCATGGGGAAGTACAGAGGCCACGTTTCGATGGGGTGGTCATGGTGCGGCAGGGCGGCTGCAATGCAGTGATTTGCCGTGGCTGGTCGGATGTCCAGCCGTTCTCTCCGTGTGCTGCACCTTTGTCGGTGGCCTATTCAGCCGACCACTCTTCATTCGTCACAGTGGCACAAAGACACCTTCTTCCTTCGTGAAGAACACACCATTCATGAAGAACAGCGGAGGGGTTGGGCCATGTTCGTTTGGCCTACACCCACCGCGCTAGAGCGATAACAAGCAGTTGAAGTGGATGATTCAATGTCAGGGGGAAAATTGACATTGATCAATTTAAAACACACCCCTACCTCGTTTGTTTATTGACATCGATGAGGAGGGAAGGCTGATCATGGTATTGAAGACCTACCACATTGGACGATGCCCAGTGGAAGAAGTCGAAGACATTGGAGAACTTTAGCATTCTTAGTTAGAGAAGAAGAGTTCCTCTAAGGTTCCCCTATTCCAATCCTTTCTACCAATTCCACCCATGAAGAAAAGTATCCAATATGTTGTGTTTCATCAATTTAATTGTTGGAACAAAATTAAATTGACGTCATTAATTACGATGTGGTTGTAACCATTAATGTTAGAGGATTCCAAAGATTATCTCCCATTAAAGGGGATTTCAAGAGTTATCTCCATATTTAAGAATAAGTTTAGTGGGGGGGGGGGTCGGGTGGTCCCCACCCTTAAATTCAAATTCGGAGGTTTTGGGCACTGTGGTCCCCACCTCCATAACCCATGTTGAGGGGTTTCCAGAATAAAAATACAATGCTAAAATAATTTTATTTTTATTTTCCCATGAAAAGTGAAAAACTAACTTTCACCCTCGACCTACTACAGTCAAGGTGAAGGTATCATTAAGTGAATACTGACACTGCAAGTTCAACGGTGCCCCCATATTTCAATTCCAAGCAGCGGTTCAAATGTTAGAAAAATCCCACTTGTACGTTTGCTGAATGTACCCGAAAAAAAGTTTTTAAATTCATTCCGGGCACACCGGGCCTCAGAATCAAGCGCCATTAGTTTTCGCGGACTTGTAAAATTCCCATGTATTTAAAAACAATTACTTTTAATTTCACGGTCTTTACATAAAACCATACATGACCTAAAATTTTTTCCATATAATAATCAATGTTTTTATAAATAATTCATGTTTTAAAAAATTCTACTGAGTGGTAATTTAAAATAGGCGACGAAATGATAGAAGTCCCCTTTAATCAGATATTCAAAATAAATTGAGAATGGAAACATTAATACATGTATATCCCCATTAAATAAAGGATAAAAACTTGGTATATGTTTGTGGAAAATATATAAATAATATAATATAGATATATTATATTAATAAATTCATAAATTCAGTTTAATATAGAGAAATAATAAACCAAAGAAAATATGGTGGTTAAGGGAGATCTTTTACCTTTTTTTCTAGAATCGTTAGGCACTTGTACTTATTATCCTAGATAATAAAATTTTATTAATTAAATAAATAATTCATAAAACCTTACATATATATTTTATATATAATAATTGTATTAATTTCATTTATTTCCATTTGTATGAGCTATAATGTTCAAATATGTTTTTCTGGGAGTGATCGCTTCATGCTTTCAAAGTAGGATCACTTAGTGTTATTTATTGATGTTCATTTCAAATGGGAATAAAGATATATAAGTGAAAGGAAATTGTATTAATAACCATTTTCAAATTTAAATTGTCTTAAATACCCATATTGTTTCTAATATTGGGAAGTTTCATTCATTAAAAATTTTAACATTATGTTGTTATTTCATTTAGTTATTTTTACCCAACAACAAAATACAGTATTGTTTAATTGAATATTTGATCTATATATTAGTTCTAGAACATGAAATTAGTTAAGAAATAATTTTTGGAATCATTTTTATTAAAAAATATTTATTTTATGGCCATCAGTGAAGGTGATAATGGAAAAAACTAATTTTTAATGGAGACGATTAACTAATATAATATAGATAATGGTTTTGTTCTTATAATAATAGGATTAAATAAGACTATGTAAAGAATATATTCCACTATAAAAAGAAAATTATAGTATATTTGTGATACTAGAGTCATTAAATATTATAGGGGGAGTGAGTATAAGGGAAGGCATGAGAATAAAATAATTTAAAATAGGTTGTTTGATAATGTTACCACTAGAATATCTCCTCCTTCAATGAACCCATAAGGAACTTGAAATTATACTTTTAATGATCCAATCTGTTATAATATGGATATTTTTATGGGTTTTGGGATGTTTTTTTGACAATATAAAAGTATTAGTAGGTTTAATGAGTATACATGATGAAGGATGGAATTTATGCACTACAACATGTACTCGAGACATGGTTAGTGGAATTTTTATTTTATTGGCCCCAACTCTGACGTGATTAAGAATATCAAAGGGGTAGATTTTCTTAGTACCTATATTTCCATTCTTCAAAATTATCTTAAATATTTTCTATGAAGATATGTGGAGGAAAAATTTATCTCCAACCTTAAAAACTGGTTCCCATCGAAAATTTTATGATTATCTCTTCTATACACTATAAGAAGCAATTATATACTGTTGAATTATTTTTGAGAATTTTTTACTATTTTCTAAACCATCTTAAGTCCAAGAAGCATGTGTTATCCTACTTCATCCTATCATGCATATAAGGCCCTAACCTTAAAACATTAAATAATCTTGAGATGTGTCAATAATTTCACTTTAATTCACATCAAGGAGCTTTTCAGGTTTAGAGTTTTAAAGAATTATGCCATTAATAATACATATCATTCCATAACTCATCCTTATAGCCTATGGAAAAATTTCAAAAAAACATTGGATAAGAATAGAAATTTTGTATGGACTAAAATAAGAATAGATAATGGTAGTCCCGGAATACTTATAAAACCATGAATTAATATGATTCATGAAAAATTAATAGTAATCCTAAATCATAAACGTAACTTGTGGAATCCATATCATACTTACTTTTTTCTTTTAAAGCCACATATGGACTAACCATCATGGTTATGTTTGGAATACCCATCATATCATATTCCCTAAATCTCTTAGGAGAAACCTTAATGTTTAACTCCATCAATTCACCCAATTATATGGGGAGCTATCACATGCTCATCCACCCTGGGTCTATCATAGAACCACTCGTACACATAATAAATGCCCAAGAACCATGACATAATCATAACATGTGAATAAGAATAAAGAAAATAATAACATTTCCACATTGTAATCATACGATATCATTTCATGATTTCTAAATAATCATTCCATTATCAAAATAAATTTCAATACCAAAATACCTGAAAAGGGAATATGGTATTTACTTTTCTTAAAAATATTGTGTCTTGTAGAGGATTCCAGATATCAAAAAATCCTTGCGGTGCTGGAATGGTCATTGTCTCCATAAACATTAAAAAGAAACATTCCATTTTTCATTTAGTAAAACTATTCATAAAAAAAGATTCCTTTTGAAAACCATTGAATGAAATTAAAATTAAAAGGGGTTGATTAAACACCATATAAAATAAGGTCGTATATAAATTGAAATATGCCTCAATGAAAGGAGATTGAGATAATTTCCATTACCTTGACTCCAACTTGTCTCGTTCGTTATTTAATTTTATGAATAATAAAATTTGGTTAATTTATACTTGATTTAGAACCTTTTTAACTATTTTATTCATTTTATATTACCTATTACCATGTTATAACAATAAGTTAATTTTTTGAGTTCATATTAGAGGTTTTGTCGATATTCTGTACTTGAGTAAAAAATGAACTTGTCGTGATGAAAATTATATCTGTTTTTATAAGTCCATAATCAAAAAAATTATAATAATGATTTAAATATCATATATTTAAAGTATATATGTATTTATAATTTTTTATAACATTTTGAGATAATAAATGAAATGCACCGTTCATGGAGACGGTAGGCCATACATACGCATGAACACTACAATCATTTCTTTGTCATATTAAAATAATGAAACTAAATGATACATATATATATTAATTAAATTATATTATAAATGATATATATGTTACATAATTTCATTAATTTCATCCTATACACATTCCATTTTATGCTTTAACGAGTCATATCACTTTGAGGGGGCGGTAGTCCCCACTTCCTCAAATGAAATTATCATATTTACACATTATGGAAAGAATAAATGTATATTGTAAATAAAAATTATATAATAATAGATAAAACATAAATATAATATATATCAAATATAAATACAGTGTCATCATTAATCTCGCCATGAGAGGTTGTAAGGGAAAATTGAACAATCATCATTTCGTGAGGCAGTAGTTCGTCATATATAAAAACAGTATTTTCTATATCCATTAGATTGAGATGTGTGTAGTTGTAGGTATAAAACATATAAAAAAAAGTAAATTAAATTTAGGATACATGTTGTTTTATAAAATAATGGAAAAGTGAATTTAGGGGGTTTGAGAAAGAAAATAAATGAATGGAGCCTAAGAGAAGACGTTACCTCTGAATCGGGAAACTCATTTTGATTTGAGTCAAAAAGCATTCTTGAATTGCCCTGTGACCAAGTAAGGATTATAAGAGGAAAGGAGAGATGTGGGGATATTATTTTATATGGTTTTTCTTGAGGGAAGAGGCTTTATAGGGGTAAGTAAGTGGGTAGAGGTGGTGGCCTTTTATAAGAGGGAGGAGGGGCAAATTTAAAAAGTCTTAAAATATTATTTTATTATAAATAGATTTTAGAATTATAATATTTTTTAAGTGATATTTTTAAAAAATATGATGAGTATGGATATAAATAGTATAAAAATAAGTTTTAGAAAATTTCATGTCAAAATAGTAACCTTATCATTTACTTTTTACCCTAAGTTTAAAACAGTCACTCTTACCATGTTTTCTTGTATTTTCACAATATATGGATACTGTAGTTACTATAAAATTCCAAGAGTACCAAAAGTGGATATTTAATGGAATTTATAAAATTATATAAATTATTTTTCAGTATCATATATTATTAGGACAATTATATCATTTTATAATAGAGTATTATTTTTTTAAAACTCATGTGTGTCAATTTAGACACTATTTAGTAATTTGTTTAAGTGATAAAAAATTACTTTTTTCGAGTCAAATGAATTAAATCAAAGATAATATGTCATAACCATCCATAAAATAAGTGTATGGAATAAAAAATTTCAAATTAAATTAATTTTATTATTTATAAAATCATTTATTTTAATCATTCATTAATATGGTAATCACTGCATCATCATTGTGTCATAAATAAATTTTTTTATTTAATGTCTAAAAATTATAAATAAAATACAATGATATATCAAATATTTTTATATTTATAATGATTATTTATATTAATAGATATTATTTATATAATTCTATAATAAAGTTGTTTTAGTAAAAAGATATGTGTTTATGTTATATTTCTCTTTACTTTAAATTAATTATTATAACATGTCTTTATCACAACCAAGTCACTCCATGGGGTCCTCAAATAGACCCAATGATGCCCATGGATGGTAATATCTCTTCAAATAGGATTAATACATGTTTTAGGGTAGTTTTATATTATTATAATATTATTTTTTACCCTTATTTACCGGATTTACCTTTTAACCATGGTAAATAAAAAAATTATTGATATTACAACACATAATGTCTGAAAATAAAAGGTAGATATTTTCATATTTTAGACCTTCTATTTTAAAATATGGAATCTATTTTTTTCAAATTCAAAACAATGAAGTTGATGTGATAGATTTAAAATTAATTCCAATTTTGAAAACTAAAAAAAGAGTTTTTAAGAAGTAAAAAGCAATCAAAAGATTAACATGTGTTTATGTCCAATTTAAAAGTGATATTACATCCAATGACCAAAATTGGATCAAACTACAAACAAATAATCCAATTAAATATTAAAAGCTATTAAAAGGATAATCTATCTATATAAATAAATTAGATTAAAATGTTGTTTTGAATAAAAATTTTGTATATTTCCCAATTCATTAAAAATGGATTTTATTATGAAAGACATATTTTTCAAACAAAGTAAATTTTGATGTCCTGATTCTGTAGAAGATTTTTATTTTATTCAAATAGAACATAAATAAGTTACAAAAAACTAAATTTAAAAAGGGTTCTCTATTAAAGGTTGTTAAAATGACCTTCTCAAAATATTGTAGTATATTATGAATAAAATTGGATGGATTCTCATTTTATGACTAAACAATTTATAGGAAAAATGTTAAAACATTTAACAAACATGTGTAATCATATTGTAGTTAGTTATATTCATTCCTAACAATAAAAAAAATTGTCATTATCTACCAATAAATAATAATAATATTTTATTATTTTTTTATAACTCAATGTTGTGTGCAACATGAGATTTAGGAGAAACCCATTGTTATGTGTTGATAACGGTATCAAAAAAAGTGTCTCCTTTTACATAAAATTAATATCTTATTAAAAAATTTTATTAGACATGAAAAGGTATTATTCTATAAATACTGATAATGTAACATTGTTCCACCCTTTTGGAAATTTTATCCCTAAAATTTTATTTACTCATAAAATAAGTGGGGTTATTTCTCCCTCATAGAATTTTCATATTTCTACATTTCCTCTTCAACCATAAGGTTTTTTTTCACAAAACCTTTACCTGATGAATCACCTTATTCTGCAACACATTATCTCTATCGTCAAGAATATGTACCGGTTGTTCCTTATAATAAATATTTACTTCCAACTGAACTACTTATGGACTCAAAACAGGAGATGGATCCAGTATGTACTTTATCAACATTAAAATTTGAAAAACATTGTGTACTTGGGATAGATGTGGAGGTACATACACCATGTAAGAAACTAATCCAACTTTCTCAAGAATTTCATTAGGTATAATGAACCATAGAATCATATTTTCCTTCTTTACAAAATGAATCACACTTTTCCATGGATAAAATTTGAGAATGACATGATCACCAACCTCGAAAGAAAGATCCTTCCTCCGGGTATCCGCATAACATTACTAGCTGCTCTGAGCTATCCCCATGTGCTCCTGAATCAACTAAATTGTTTCAGCCCTCTATTATACTAATCCTATACCATTAACATCCTTTCACATATATCATCTCCAAAAAGATATATTTTAACACTGCTTCTCATATTATGCTCCAAATGGTGTCATCTGTATACTGGATTGAAAACTATTATTATAAGAAAACTCAACCAATGAAAGGTGTTGATACCAACTTCCCTAGTAATTCATTAAACAAGAACGTATCATATCCACTAAGGTTTTACTTGTTAATTCTAACTTCCCATCTGATTGAGGGTGAAAATATATACTAAAATTTAATTCAGTACTCAACAACTTCTAAAGGCCTTTAAAAAAATTAGAAGTAAACTTGGGATAACAATCAGATATAGTGGATAGGGGAACTACTTGTAACCTGACTGTCTCTTTAATATACAATCGAGGAAGTTTATCTAGAAACATTGTATCTTGAATATAAAGAAAATGAGCAGATTTAGTCAATCGATCAATAATAACCCATATTGAATTATTACTATGAGATGCCTTCAGTAATCCCACAACGAAGTCCATGGATATATTTTCCCATTTCCAGCCCATTTTTGGAAAAGGTTGAAGCATCCCCTTCTATAATTGTTCTTCTTATTTTTCCCACTAACAATTCAAAGGATTCACATTAAAGTTAGAAATATCAATTTTAATTCCATACCACCAGTAATACACCTGAATATCTTTGTACATATTATTAATTCCAGGATTTACTGAAAATGGAGAACTATGAGCTTCAGAAAACAACTATTTCATTAACTGTGAATCAAAAGGCACACATAATATCTTTCTAATTCTAAAAACCCAATCTTTATAAATGATAAATTTAGGAAACATATTCTTATGAACCCATTCTACATTTTCTTACAACTAACTGTCTCCCTTATATAGTTTCTTTGTTCTAATTACTAAAGACAATTGCATTGAAACTTGAAATAATATAGTGGAATTTCCAGCACCAACAACATCTATTCCAATTTTCATAAAATCATTAAAGAGTGGTTCATGTTCCAAATGTAATATGGTTAATGTAGAATTAATTTTCCGACTCAAAGCACAAACAGCTTAGTTTGATTTCGTAGTATGGTAATAAATCGTTCATTCATAATCCGTGATTAATTTCATCCATCTTATCTATTTCAAATCCATGATTTTTTTTATTATATGTAGAACCACCTTAGGAAAATATTTCTTAAAAAAATATACCTTTGAATTCATCCCAATAAATAGAATCAAACTCCTCATTGTCCCTGGTATTTTTAACCATTGACCACCACTGATCGGCTCAACCATTAAAATGTTAAATACTAAGTCTAACATTTTGATGTACTGAACACCCCATGACATCGAAAATATTTTCCAGTGATTTAATACACCCTTCATCTATCATATGGTCTGATGATCCTCTGAATTATGGGGGATGTTTCTTCATGAAATTCTCCACAATTAATATTTTCCTCTACGGTTGGTTTGGTTGATCTCTTGAATGGACACCACCACCATTTATCGACTGATTCAACTAATCCATAATTGAAAAAAAACTATTCAGTTTTGATTATAAACATCTCATGTTGGTGATTTGGATGGATATTTCCCTCTATACGACATCCCAGCATAGCTTCCCTTTTTCTTATGAGGAAGACCATTCTGAAAAAACATATATTCGATGAAGGAACATGTTGATCATAAAATTACATATCATTTCAATTTCAAATTAAATAATGGATATTCTATTAACAATATTATAACTCCTAAAGTTATTTAAACAAACTAATGATACCAACTATAATTCCCTAGCCTTAAAACAGTACTTAATCTTGAGATAAGTCAATAATTTAAATTTAATTCCCATCAAGGATCTTTTAAGGTTTATAGTTTTAAAGAATTAGGCCTTTATTAATACATATCATCCCATAATCATACAAGAGGATACTATCAAAATTGTTTCCATTATTTCCACAAAATAAATCTCTTGAAAGAAACACAATTTCTTTTCATGATAAATTTTTTTGACTTCTTTCTTTCTCTTCCTCATCCATATATCCATGAATAAATTTCAAAAAAACTTTTGATGAGCATAAAAACTCCATAGGGGTTAAAATGATGAAAGAAAACATTATTCCATGAATATTTATAAACCCCTAAATTAATAAGAATCATGAAAACATCATAGAAATCTTTTATCATATAGTTTACTTATGGAATCCATATCATACATACATTGTAGTTTTCACAACCATATAGGGAGTAACTTTCATGGTTATGTTTGGAATACCCATAACAATATATTCACTAAATCTCTTAGGATAAACCTTAACATTAACATCATTCACATTACACAATTCATTGGACAGCTATAATAGGCTCACCCTCCATCAGTTTATCACTGAACTACCCTTATATATAAACTATGCCCCAAAATCATAACATAATCTTAACACATCAACAAGCATAAAGGAGCAATGAAATTTCCGCATTGAAATCATAAGATATCATTTCCAGATATATATATATATATATATAATCAATCCATTCCCATAAATAATTTCAATTCCAAAATACCTAAATTCAGAATATGGTATTTACTTTTCTTAAAAACATTATAGCTTTTAGAGGAATCCAAATATAAAATAATTCTTGTGGTGGTGAAGAGATCGTTGTCACCGCATAGGTTAGAAAGAAACATTCCTTTTATCATTTAGTAGAATGCTTCTTAAAAAAGACTCAATTTGAAAACTATTTAATGAAATTAAGATTCAAAGGGGATGATTATACCCCGTATATAAAAAGTTTTATATAAATAAAAATATAATCCTCAATGAAAGAACATTGAGATGATGTCCCTTACCTTGAGTCCAACTTGCCACGTTCATTATTTAATTTCTAGAATAATAAACATAGGTTAATTTATACATTCATTAAAACCTTATTAAATTTTATTATTAATTTTATATCACTTATTACCATGTTATGACAAGTAGTTAATTATTTGAGTTTATATTGAATGTTTTGTCAATGTTCAGTACTTAATTCAAAAATGAAATTGTCTTGAGGAAAATTATCCATGTTTCCACAAGTACATAATCTCCTGAATGATATTGATTATTTAAATTTCATACATATCTATTATATAGGTATTTATAATAGTCCATTATATTTGGAGATAAGAAATTAAATCCACTGTTCATGGATACGGTAGGTCGTACGTACACATGAATGATACTTTCATTTCTTTGTCATGTTAAAATAATGAAAACCAAATGATACATAAGTATATTATAATTAAATTATAATATATATGTTATATATGTTACATAATATCATTAACATTATCCTTTATTCATTCCATGTAGGATATGAATGAGTAATATCACTTGGAGAGGGTGGTAGTCCACAATTCCTCAAATGAAATTATAGTATTTACACATTATGGAAAGCCTAAAAGTATTTTGTAAATAAAAATTATAGAAATATAGATAAAATATAAATATCATATATATCATAAATAAATATAGTTTCATCATACTGGTCATCATGATAGGTGGTGGTAGAAAATTGAACAATCATCGTTTCATGAGGTAGTAGTTCACCATACAAATAAAAGGTATGTTCTATATCCATTATATAGAGGTTTTTGTAAGTTTATGTTGCACCCATAGGATAAAAATATCCTATTATAGTGAATATACTTATTTTATTTTTATTTAATTGAAAAAAGAGATGTTAGTGGGTCGGAGAAAGAAAATAAATGAAAGGATTTTGAGAGAAGATATTACCTCTAAATCAGGTAACTCCATTTGATATCGACCAAAAGGCTTTCTTAAATTTTCTTCTAACTAATTTAAATATTAATGGAGGAAGGGTGATATGTTGGGAGATTATTTAGGAAGATTTTGGATGAGAAAACGGGTTTGAGATGTGTGAGTATGTGGGTATAGTTTGTGTCCTTTTATAAAGAGGGAGTAGAGGCACTTTAGGTAATTTTTAAAATATTATTTTATTATAAATTGATTTTTAAATTATAATAGTTCTAAAGTGGTATATATTGAGTATAATATTATTATGTGTATAAATTCTCTCAAATAATTGGTTTTAAAAATTTTTAGGTCACAAAATTAACCATATCTTTTAGCATTAATCCTTAGTAAAAAACAATAACTTCTACCATGTCTTCTTGTACTTTCACAATATATGGTTACTATAGTTACAATAAAATGCCAAGAGAACCCCAAGTGGATACTTAATAAAATTTGTAACATTTTAGAATTCTGTTTTTCTTATATAGCATATTTTGGACTATTATATCTTTTTATAAAAGGCTATTTTTTTTTACAAACTCATGTTTGTCAATTTTGACATTATTTAGTAATTTATTTTTTTAAAGTCATAAAAACTTCATTCCTTATAAAAGAAATGCATTAACAAAAATATAATATGCCATAATAATCCATAAAATTCGTGTATGGAATCATAATGTTCAAATTACATTTATTTTAATATTTATAATATCATTTATTTGAATATTTTATTAATAAAGAAAGTAATGTCCGATCATTGTGTCATAAATAAATTTATTTATTTAATTAAAAAAATTAAAAATAAAATATCCTGATGTAGGAAACATTTTTATATTTATAATGTATATTTATATTAATATATATCAGTTATATAGTCAAATATTAAATTTTTTAATAAACAGTTTCATGTTTATATTATGTTTTTGTTTGCATTAAATTAATTATTATAAGATGTCATTATCAAACCCAAGTGGCTTCATGGGGTCCTAAAATTTAACAAAGGATTCCCAAGGTCCACCATATCTCATCCAATAGGATTTAGAACCTTTTTAGGTTAATTTTATTTTATTATAATATTATTTTTTACCCTCATTTACTTTATTTTCCCTTTTACCATACAAAATAAAAATAATTTCTAAAGTTACTATTCATAATGTCCATAAATAAAATGTAAATAATTACATAATTTGGACCTTTAGATTCCAAATATGGAATTCATTTTTTTCATATTCATAACACATAAATTTAATTAATTAATTTAAAATTATTTCTCGTTGTCAAAACCATAAAGTAGGTTTTTTAGATATAAAAACTTTCAAAAGATTAACAGGTATTTATGTCAAATTTAAAAGTGAAATAACATCAAATGAATAAAATTTAATTGAATGATAAAAACATAATCTAGTTACATATTAAAATGAACTAAAGGGAAAATATATCTATATATATAAATTATATTAAACGATAATCGAATTAAAATGTAGTATTTTTCACAATTCATTATTTTATGGATTTTGTGAGAAAAATACCAAAATTTAAGCCAAGCCAAATTATGATGTCCCACTTCTAAATAAGAGGTCTATTTTTCAAATAGAATATATACAACTAAAAGAAACTAGATTTAAATAGGGTTCTCCATCAAAAGGTTGTAAAATGATATTTCAAAAATATTAGAGTATTTTATGCTTAAAATTGGATTGATTCTCATTTAAAGCCTCTAAAATTTATTGGATAATTGTCAAAACATTTAAAAAACATGTGAAATCCAATTTTAGTATGTTCTATTCATTATCACCAATACAATGACTATGCATTAACTACTATTTAAAATAATTATAATATTATTTTATTATTCATTGGTATAACTGAATGTTGTGTGGAACGTTAGATTGTAGAGAAACCTATTGTTGTGTGTCGAGTACGATATAATAAAAAGTTACCCCTTTTACATAAAATTAATATCTTATTCATAAATATGACTAGATATGAAAAGGTACAATTAAATAAATACATGGGATTTTACAATGCCAGTGTTCTAAATATCCTCTCATAATGGTCTTCATATGGAGACACTTGGATTCTTTAGTGGAAACTAATATTGTAAGAGAACACGGAAAAAGAATATTTGGGTCCCATACACCATTAAATTTTATAAACATTCCCTCTACATGTATTCCAATGTTTGAATATTCCCCTCAAATTGGCCATTAGTTTGGGATGATAATACATAATAAATTTCATCTCAATGTTTAGAAAATGATAGATACTCTTCAAGAACATTGAGGTAAATCATAGATCTTTATAAGATACAATCGATAATAGTACTCCATGTATCATCACCGCTATTATGATGCATATAATTAAATTTTGATCAAGTGATCTGTCTTATCAAATTTCTATAATGTTAGTAGTTTTTGTAAAATGATCCAGAATAACCCACATATCATTATCTCCATTGGAAGTCTTTATATACTAATTAAAAAGTATATGGCTATTTTTTCCCACATACATGTATGTATGGGTACAATTTTCATCATCCCCTAAGACTTTTGACTCTTAGAATTCACTTTCTGACCCACCAAGCACTTTGATTATATTCTATGTTTGAATTCTTCATTTTATACCACCAGTAGTACTCTCACAAATTGGGAAGAAAATTTGTTCTATCTTGGTGGATAGAGAATGTTGAGCTATGTGAATCATTCAAAATATCCTTTACCATGGTTTTTTATTGTACACATAGTCGTGATCCAAATCATACAACTCAATCCTCATAGATTTTGAACATTGAAGATTTTCTATTTCTAATATATTCTGACTTCATGTGAATATCAATATCATCTCTTTGATAATCCTTTATGATTTCTAAAAGGGATTGGGAAACTATTTGTCAAAGTAAATATGATATTCCTTCCTTTATTATTTCAATTTCTATCCCTTCAAGACTAATAATAAAGGATCCATATCAATTATTATAATTGATATGTTAATAGGATTATTTTTATGTAGATCATATTCCATTTTATTTTCTTTCCCATCATTTTAGTGGATTTAGTAGTCATAATCATTTATGTGGTATAACCATCTTTGATAGCGCATATTAATCTCCATCTCTATGAATATATATTCGAGGCTCTTGTGATCCATATATATATCTCAAAAATTTCCCCAATGTGATAATTTCACAATATTTTCAATGTGAAGATCACACCATCCAACTCCAGATCATGAGTTTGATAATTCTACTCATGGAATTCCTTATTTTATGTCACTTTATCATTTTGAATAAATACACATCTAGATACCTTATTTGAATAATCATTGTATTCCAAGAATATTTTCCCACTTCTGGTTGGTGTAACTACTAGTGCACTTACAAGACTCTTGAAACTCTTGGAATCAAACTTCACAGTCACTGGTCTAGAAAAACATTACTCCCTTTTAAGTCATGTTTGTTAGAGAGTTTGGTACTAGAAAAAATTCCATCATAAATCATTGGTGATACCCTTCTAGTCCAACGAAACTATGGATCTCCATTATACTTGTTGTCATGGGTCACTTTTTAATTTTATCTCTCTTATAAGTGTTCACCGATATTCCTTTTTTGGGATAAAATATTCAAAAAATGGTACTTCCTCTATCTAGAACTCATATTTAATATAATTTTCATATAGATCCACCTTTTGAAATGTCTTTAGAAGAGTATTCAAATTCTCTTCATGATCATCCTTTCTCTTTGTGTACATAAGAGTAAAATATCTAAATTTTACAAAACATTTGTCAACATAATCTCTAAAGACTCTATTTATTAGGTCCATGAAAATTTCTCGAGCATTAGTGAGTGTGAATGGAATCATTATAAATTTTTAATTTCCATACCTCATTCCAAATTCATTCTTGATAATATCTTTTTTCATTCACCTTTAATTGGCGTTAGTTTGATCAAAGTTACACCTTTAAAAAATACTAGCCCCCACATAGTTGATTGAAAATTTCATCAATCTATAGAATATGAATGTTTTTATTTATCACTATTTTGTTGAGATCACAATAATAAATACACTGGTACATTGACTCACCCTACTTCTAGATATATAAAAATAGTGTGCCCCATGATGAAGAACTAAATAATATAAAACCTTTTTTGTATTTTCTTATAATTGATTCTTAAATTCATATTACTCAGTGGTGTAGATTCATTATAGAGTCTAGGGTATAAAGAATATATTTGGGTATATGTTTGATTTATAACACAAACTCTCGGTTAGGAGAAAGATCGGTAAATTCTTCAGGGAAGACATCATTATAGTTCCTCATAATAGGAATGTATTCAAGAACGATCCTCTCCATTGTATGTATCATCTTTTCATTATATTCCTTCTCATAAGAATATAATATCCACACTTTATATGATGTTTCCAAATGAAATTCATCCTCTTCCTTACACTTATAAAGAATCAAAGGATGACTCAGATGTGAAGATTTATCTCTCTCTTCCTACAGTTGATGTTTGATTAATATAATGATATCCAATTCATTCCCAATATTAAATAAAAATATATTATAGGGAGTAATTGGAGACTCAATGGGAGGTTGTTTCCACACAAAAATTGTATGGGTATGTGTTATATTCATCAGATATAATAATTTCTACATTTGATGTTCTCAAGGATCACTCAACCTCTGTATTTTTATGTAGTGTTTTAATTGTCCTACAAAAAATTAATGATATGAAATATTTCATAAAACAATAATAAAAAATTATAATTTCTATTCTTGAATGAATAAACACTGTACCTTTCACCACATCATTGTTGTAATCCACCTCAATAGTAGTGATAACATAGGCCCTTCCTTACACTCATGGTCTTATAGTATTTTTACTGTTGATTGTCTCTGATATTCCTTATCATAGGGAATTGGATAATATAATTCATATATTCCTTTAAATTAAAACACTATACAATAATCTATGTGTTGATTTCAACATTATTTTCTTCTTCCATATTATCGGTCTTCTTGATATCCCTTCAAAAATTATTATCCGAGTGCCCCTCATTTTAACATTTTAAGTATCGCATTATTCCCATGAGGTAGTTTAGAGGATTTTTATTACAAATTTTTTGATTCATGGGATGTTGGGTTTTACTTAATCAGTGTTATTTATTTTCTAATTCTATAATATTAAACTCGATTCTCTATGTTTTATCTCCAGAACCATGAGACCACTAAGAGTCACCATTCTCCATACCATCCTTAAGGGAACAAAAAATAATTTTCTTATATCTATAAACATATTGAACCACTAATTGTTTTTATATATTCATCATTAGTCTACTAATGAATTGATCCACCTATATTTTAGTTTTCATGAAAAATCCATAGGTGTATCCTAAAATCCTTGTAAATGTTTCCTCGGACACCACGATAGACTCGTCTTCTTTTTATATCAATGTGAGGAAATACATCTATATTTTAAGATGGATATTTTGTGGTAGAATATTTTTTAAAAGAAATTATATTGATTGATTACAATTATATGAAATACATTTCATGTTTATACTCTTTGATCATGTTCTATCTTAACCACTGATCTGATTCCAATTCAAAATTATAGACTTGTATAAGAATATTCTCTTCTAATAAGCTTTGGAGGATAGAAAATATCTTCTCATTTATGTTAATACATTGTTCCTTGATGAGGGGATAAGAATAAAAAAAATAACAGTCGTTTTTTAAATAATGGTTTCGACCATAACATTATCATTCTTACGAGAAAGAGGGAGTTCCACGTGACTCGAGTTATTATTCAAAACTTCTTCTTATTGATCATGTATTTTCATGAAGTTATGATCTCCTTTTCCATTTAGGTTATGCATCTTATTAAGGAAATCATCACATTTCCTATCACATTGGTTCTTGGAATGAGATTCCAATTTTCCATCATTAACTAAAAAATTAAAAAAATTATTATTGTTTTGAATACATAGATAATGAGAATATAAAAATAAGAATTTTGAACAAAGAAATAATAACTTATAAATTAACAGTATATGCTAACTTATGACACCCTATGTTTTTTTCTAGGTTATCCATGGTAATGGTTCCTAAATTTTAACTTATCCATGGGGTTTTTATGAATTTTTTTTATCCTAATACCCAAAAATAACAATACTTACCTTTGCTTACAAATATGGTGACTAAATACTTTTATAAATATTATTACAAAATTAGAAACAAAAATATACATTAAATACCAACCAAGAATTGAACAACCTAATGTATTTTGAATATGATATAAAAAAATAGACAACATGAATCTGATATAAAAAATATATATTTTGAAGTCCTTAATAATCACATAACTAACTTTGGGATCCTAAAACTACATCGTATTATCTGGGGAATACATAGGAAAAAGGGATGGGCTAAAAATTCTAATAAGTGAATAAACATTTAAATAATGGATTGAATATGAGTTAGAAGTAATAATATGATAAAATAAAAGGAATGGATCATGAATAAACATATAGAGGCATAATATATAGATCATGGAATACAAAATTAAGTGAAACATAAGAATTTGGTATGAATATATAGCATGACATTAACATGAGTCATGGTTAACTACCAAGAAAATAACACATTGTGGAAAGAGTCCCCTAAAACATTAGGTTTACTCCACATTCTCATACATTACTCCTTATGAGACTAAAACATAAATGAATGAATAGAATATATATCTTATATTAATCATCATAAAATTTATGAGAATATGTGTTCCACATAAATAGATTAGACATAAGTCAGAAACATAAGGATTACCCATGGAAAGGAATGGGTTTCATAATAATTTCATAAAGCCTAACCAAAAAACGAATCAAAATAGTCACCTTTAAAGAAGGGATTATATAATTATTGGACATTAATAAATGAAAAATAAACATATTTCATGATTAATTATTCCTAAATTAAGTGAGTACATGAAAATGTTGGTTAGGTGACATTGTAAATGTCCCACATAAGTATGGTTTTAGGGAAATAAGTGAAGTGTCTTTAATAATGGTGAGAGAATAATAATTTATATAAAATGTCACAACTTGTCCCCCAGGGCACGTGTCTTGACAAACCCAAGCCCGCTATCCATAGGATAGGGGCTCGTGACTAGCGCTGAAGGGTGTATTCCCTAAAACTAGGAAGGCATTTCCTTTATATTCTATAAACAAACGCAACCAAGCTCACAAAAAGATACAAACACAAGTAAATTTTATAGATAAAAGAAGTGATGAATGTATGAGGGGATGGAATACAAGCCCAACAGTAAAGGTATAAGTAATACTAAAATAAAATACAATTGAAGAAAGAGAAAGACAGTTAATGGGTCATCTTCTAATATTCCTACCTGAATGGTAGGTACAGATTAGCTCCTCAGCACTCCATGTCCGGCGGTCTCCTTTGCGTACTAACATGTCGTATGGTCCACCTCCGGGCACCATCCAGACCTGGTACCCTCAGCCTCGATCAGCGTTGTCCGTCGTCTACACCAAACACAACATGGTGCGGGCATATCCCGTGTAGGGGTGAGTTTAACGATACTCAGTAGGGACCTCGAGACCCTCAAGGTCTCACAAAATCCACACAAGATAACCCACAAGGCATGAAATCAACTGACAGCCCTACTTAGGTATTTACCCATACATATACCTATGTTATCAAGTATACCCATCTCAATCATGAGGAAAACACATAGTCCTACTCAAAGCCCAATGCTCAACTGTTCCACAAAAGAAGGAATACAATGAAGAGAAGTACCTCACAGGTACGCCACACAAAAGAATACCACTAAGGTATTACCACGAATGAAAGTACCACAAGGTACAGACTCAACTCCCACCAGGTATAACATACGTATAGTAGTACAGATGATTAGATGTTACTACTGAATCATATTACTCTATTTAGTGGTAGACCTAAGAAGAATCTTAAATCATCATTAGACCCACAGAGGATCGAAGTACTTCGTTAGACCCACAAAGGATCCTAGTACCTCGTTAAACACATAGAAGAACATAGTACATTGTCAAACCCACATAGGATCCTAGTATGTCATTAGTACATAAGACCCAAAATGGATCCTAGTATTTCGTCAGACCCACATAGGATCCTAGTACATTGTTGGTACGTCGTCAGACCCACAAAGGATCCTAGTACATCGCCAGTACGTCGTCAGACCCACATAGGTTCCTAGTACATCGTTTGTACATCGTCAGACCCACACAAGATCCTAGTACATCATCGGTACGTCGTCAGACCCAGATAGAATCCTAGTACATTATCTGTAAGTTCTCATGCGCACACAAGATCCTAGTACATCGTCTGTATGTCATCAGACCCACACATGATCCTAGTACATCGTCACAACCAGCTAGACGGTTCCTGCACTAAGCTCGCATGACTCCGTAAGGGTCCACTCCACAAGCCAGTGGATGATAATCTAACTACCATGATGTCTCACAAAGAAGTTTCTCAAAGGACTGCCACTTCATAGGGGTCTCAATGCAATAGACGGTGCACCAAACAGATGTACGATCTGTAAGATATTAGTCTTCTCGTCCCAAGGGACCTGTTGAATTCATGCTCAATCCAACCCGACCATACCCCAAATTTATCAGAATCTCTAGTGGGGTATAACAAATAGACTGTCTCAATCCAATTTTTACAATTCCATAGACGGTTCATCAAACGGATGCCCGGTGACAAAGTTATTGCCAAAATAGAGTATAGGGAAGAAACTGGTCTGGGTCTGGTCCAACCCGGTCTGACCGACCCGGTCCGTCCTCAACTAGGTAGACCTGGTTTGGGTCGACCTGGCTCAGTCCGCGGGGTGGCAGAAGCCTTGGAGGTTGTGGAGCGACGGAGGCCACAGAGCGGTGGAGGCCGCAGGGGCCGCGGAGCGTCGGAGGGCACGAGGGCCGTGGAGTGGCAGAGGGCTCGGGGGTCGCGGAGCGGCGGAGGGTGCGGGGGCCGCGGAGTGGCGGAGGGCGTAGGGTCCGCTAAGTGGCGGAGGGCACCGGGGCCGTGGAGCGGCGGAGGGTACGGGGGCCATGGAGCAGCGAAGGTCGTGGGGGCCGCGGATGACGCGGCGGTGGGGGGCGGCGCATGGCTGCGGCGACCGCAGGGGCCATGGAGGAGACGAGTAGCGCAGGGCTGCCGCGACCGCGGGGGCTGCGGGCGGCTTGGGGAGGCTGAGGCCACGGGGGCCGTGAAGACCACGGGCAGCACGAGGCTGTGGAGGTCGTGGGGGGGGCGCAGGGGCTGTAGGTGCCGCAGAGCGGCGGAGGCCGCGAGGGCCACAGGGGGCATGAGGTCGTAGAGGCCACAAGGGCCTCAAAGGATGAGAGGTGGCATGCGGCAGCAGGGAGGCCTCAGTTTGGCACAGTGGCCGAGGGGCGGCAGGGTAGCCATGGTGCGGTGGTCCACCGTGGCTAGCCGGAAGGCCTGCCGTCCTCTCCGCATGGCGCGGTCGTGCGCAACGCCTTCTCCGGTGGCTAGTTCGGCCGACCTCTTTTCATTCGTCACTGTGGAATAAATATGCCTTCTTCCATCACGAAGAAAACATCATTCATGATGAACAATGGTGGGGTATTTCCATGTTTGTTTGGCCTGCACCCTCTGCATTAGAGCGGTAGAAAGCAGCTCAATGGGGGTGATTCAATGTGTGTATAAAAATTAACATTGATCAATTTAAAACACACCCCTATGCTGTTTGTTTGTTGATGTCGATGAAGAGGGAAGGACGGTTGCCAATTGAAGACGTCCCACGTTGGAGGATGTCCCGAGGAAGTAGTCAAAGTAATTGGGGAATGTCGACATTCTTCATTGGAGAAGCATTATTTGTTGGAGAAGAATAATTGCTCAAAGGTTCTCCTCTTCCAATCCTTTCTCCAAATTCCAGCCAAAAAGAAAAGTATCCAATATTTTGTGTTTCATCAATTTAATTGTTGGAAAAAAAATTAAATTGACGTCAGTAATTACGATGTGCTTGGCACCCTTAAAGTTGGAGGATTCCAGAGGTTATCTCCCATTAAAGGGGAGTTCAAGTGTTATC
The DNA here is from genome assembly GCA_963277665.1 of Viscum album. NCBI lineage: Eukaryota > Viridiplantae > Streptophyta > Magnoliopsida > Santalales > Viscaceae > Viscum > Viscum album. The sequence goes on along the minus strand of OY728123.1, from coordinate 1,735,274,533 downwards.
TCCATATTATAGAAGGTGTTTAGGGGGGTCGGGTGGTCCCCACCCTTAAATTCAAATTGGGAGGTATAGGGCTTGGTGGTCCCTACCTCTATAACCCATGTTGATGGGTTTCAAAAATAAAAATAAAGGGTTAAAATAATTTTATTTTTATTTTCCCATGAAAAGTGAAAAACTAACTTAGACCCTCGACCTACTGTGGTCTAGGTGAAGGTAACCTTATGTGAATATCGGTGCTACGAGTTCAATGGATCCATCAGATTTCAATTCTGAGCACCATTTCAAATGTTAGGAAATCTCGCTCGTTTGTTTACAGAACGTACCCATAAAAAGATCATAAATTCTTTTAGGGAACACAGGACCTAGGAATCAGGCACCGTCAATTGTTTCAGACTCTTTTAATTCCCATATATTTAAAAAAATTACATAGATTTTCTGGGTCTTTACATTATCCCCACCTCAGGGCTTTACATCCCTGAAAGCCACATCACAAAATTAAGAAAACAAGTGGGGGTACTGAGCATGTATCTAAGCCTCCCGCTCCCATGTGCTCTTATGGAGGTTTCCGTGCTGCCAGAGAACGCGCACTAGAGGTATCGAACACCCATGAAGGACCTGCTCATGTCAATCCTCAATCTCTACTGGAACCCCCAAAAACGTCTCCACATCATCAAAATTCCAATTACCATGGTCAATTATGTGAGAAGGGTCATGCACATATCTCCTAAGCTGGGATACGTGGAAGACTTCATGCACCCGGTACAACTAAGTGGGATGTGTTCGGCGGTAAGCCAACTCTCCAACTCTGATGAGGACCTGGAAGGGTCCAATGAACGTATGAGATATCTTACCACCTTGGAAAAAATATCTGCAAACATCATCATGGTGAGACCCCTAGAAAGACATGGTCACCATCCTGGAACTCTAGAGGTCTCTGTATCCTATCGGCATATATAGTGACCCGAACTTTTCTTACATTACTATTACATCATTTCAAGGATAAACAACATAATAGTATTACACATGGAGGATCCATAGGTTTAGTGTCTTGAGAAAACTAGGACTACACATAACAAGTACAACATCAAGCATAAAAATTCATTTAATCTCTTCTTCTATAGCTTCTTAGTAGCACTTGTCCTCTCCTTAGTACATGTAGCCACCTGAGGATATACATCAAAAGGGGTGAGCTAAAAGCCCAGTAAGAGGATAGATAAGAACAATATATCATGGGGTGAGCATAATCATGACATAGGAAGAAGATCTTGGACATGAGAGGAGCATAAACAATAAACTTGAAATGTGGAAAAGCATAAAAATGAAACATCATGTCTTAGTGGTTAACTACCACACATACTTGTGAACAAATCTATCATCATGTTCACACATAATTTCACATTTACTCATCAGATTCATCACTTTACCCAATGCATTGGAGCGCTATATAATTCTGGGCGCACCCGTCACATTTAAACATTCATATTGCGCTATATAATTCCGGGTGCACCCGTCACATCATAACATTATCATTATCATGATTGACACATGGAACACATATCAAACATGTACATTAATAACCCATTGAAAGGAATGGGTTTCATCTCATAATAACACATTCATAAGCTTTGGGTTCCCAAAAGAAAGAGGGAACAACATACTTGATATAAGAACCATCAACCTTGAATGAGAGGTAAAAGGTGAGATCTTGAAAGAAGAGTTCTTTTGGAAAACATTTTGATGGACATAAAAACCAGTGAAAACATGTATATCCCAGAAAAGTAAAGGAAAAGATGAACAAAAGACCTTTGAGGAGTAACCATATCAAAAATGGAGTGAAAGAGGGAGAACCCGAAGGAAGAAAATTGGGTTCGAGATTTCCCCTTACCTTGTACTCGAATGCCTCCTTCTCTTTAATGTCCTGTATAATGACATTATATTCATTAATTAGAAATTACAGAACCTTTTATAAATTAATAGGGTTCATTCTAGTTTTATTATTTTATTTTATGTTCCTTTGGATGACTTATAGAGTTTAAAAACATTGATCGGGGATGTTCGTTTTCATGGTTTTCTTGAACGGTCCACTTGTATTCTTAAATTGATGTTTGGGTAGATTATGGGTAAACAACCAGAACTGATATTACATATAATTAATGATATTACAGAAGAATGAATGATTTTATAATGATTTATATTAGATCCATGTGGACGAATCATTAGATAAGAATTAAATGAAGATTATTTGGGTTAATTTGAGCGGTTTTTGGATCACAACCAACTCATTTTAACTTTCCACTTAGTAGTATGGCCATAGGTTATTTCCAGAACTTAAAATAGAACATAATACATATAAAAAATTCTGGTTCAACCATAAAAATGGTTTCATGACTAGGTTGAAGGTATAAATGGATGAAGAGAGCATGTTGTTTTTGAAGGTGATAAATTATCACCACATGAACAACGTTCTCTTTAAAAAAATAAAAGGAAGAGGAAAAGGGTGTGGGGTGATATAATATAACATTAGAATAATAATATTACAGTATATATAAAATACTGGATTTACTGAACAATTTGGATGAAGATAGATAGAGAGAGATCAAGAAAGGAACTTGAGCTTGAATGGAAATTAAAGGAGAAGAGAGAGAGAAATTACCTTTAGAATCCTCCTCTTGAGATCCTTTTTAAGGAAGCTAGGCTTGGTATTTTGATGAGACCAGAAGCTTTTGGACGTGGGGGATGAGCTAGGGAAGGTGTTTGGGCAGAATTTAGAGAAGTCTTGGAGCTTGAGAGGTGTGAGGAAAAGAGGGGGTGAAGGGTGACTTTTATAGTGGAGGGGAGAGGGGTTTCCTTAATATAAAATTGATTAGTTTATTAATTTCACCTAAGAAAAGGAATAGTGAGTCTTGGATGACTATGAATAGTAAATTTGACTTGTGAATTCGGGATTTGGGTGCTTACATCACTTGTGATGTCAGGAATAGTGGTTTTTAATTAAAATGTATTTATATGATAAATTAATGTATTATACTATTCATAAAAAATTCTAGTATCTCAGAAAAATCCCAAACTTTTACCCCAACCATTTTTCGATGTGTAGAATCCAAAAATGAAGTCCATTTTTCAAAAATAATTTTCTAAATATTATTAATTTAATATTTAATTAAAATCATAATTTACTTAAAAATACAGTTTTTAAAATTAAAACTGATTTTTCAATTCTTTCAAAAATTACTTAGGGTCTTATAAAATTATATAAAAAATAAATTGTGAAAATATTTCAGGAAAATAAATATTCTTTTAAATTAATTAATTAATTATAATTAATTATTTATGACTTATAAAATACCAAAAACGTTTACTAAGGTCAAATTATCACTGTCTATGATGTCTAAATTTTAGTTTATTATTCATAGGTAATGTTACTCTTATTTACTATTCATAAGGTTCATATTACTATTCATAAGGGTAGGTTACTATTCATAAGGGTAGGTTACTATTCACAAAAAAATATTTGTGTTTCATGGGACTCCAAAAACTATCTTGAACACAACCGTGAATGTTGGATTTTTAAAATTCGAAACATAGGGGTGAAAAAATTATGTTTAAAGGTCACTTGTCACTTAGTAGTTCATTACTTTATGTTTTTATGACATAGTTATAAGAAGGGAATTTTCCATTTAAAAACTTTGGGTCGTTACATTCTTCCCCCCTTAAGAAATTTCACTCCCGAAATTTCACCTTACACAAACAGGTGAGGGTACGTCTCCTTCATTGCCTCTTCTGGTTCCCAGGTTGCTTCCTCAAACTTTTGGTTCCTCCACAACACTTTTACAAGGCGGGTTGTCTTGTTGCGTAGAACCTTGTCACTTCGGTCCAGAATTTTTACCGGCTGCTCCTCATACGAGAGATCATCTTCCAACTGTACCACCTCTGAGTTTAGTACATGTGAGGGGTCTGGAATGTACTTTCTCAGTAGTGATACGTGAAACACATCATGAACTTGATCCATATTCGGTGGAAGTTCCAGACGATAGGTCATGGCTCCTATACGATCAAGGATCTCAAAGGGGCCAATGTACCTTGGGATTAGCTTCCCTTTCTTCCCGAATCGCATGACTCTCTTCCATGGAGATATTCGAAGGAAGACTTTATCTCCAACGTCGAACTCCAATTCCCTTCGACGATTGTCAGCATAGCACTTTTGCCAACTTTGAGCAGCTTTGATATGTTTCTAGATGACTTGAATCTTCTCTGTCATCTCTTGAACAAGATCAGGACCAAGTAGTTTTCGTTCTCCAACTTCATCCCAACAGGTTGGAGTTCAACATCGCTTCCCATAAAGAGCTTCATACGGAGCCATCTAAATACTCGAGTGGAAGCTATTGTTGTATGAGAACTCAACCAATGGGAGATGCTGATACCAACCACCTTTGAATTCAAGAGAGCGGGATCTTAGGTCGTGCTGAAATTTAATTCAGTACTCAATGCATGTTGAAGGCTCCTCCAGAATTTAGAAGTGAACATTGGATCACGGTCAGAGACAATCGAGAGCAGAACACCGTGAAATCTCACTACTTCCTTCACATATATCATTGCATGTTTTTCAAGTGAGAGGTCTTCCCGAATAGCGATAAAATGGGCAGTCTTGGTGAGTCGATCAACCACAACCCATATCACATTATTTCCTCTTGACGTTATCTGGAGACCCATGACAAAGTCCATAGTGACATTTTCCCATTTCCACATGGGTATAGGCAATGGCTGCATCATACCTTTGGACTTTTGCCGCTCAGCTTTAACTTGCTGATACACCAAGCACCTTGATATATATTCCGCAATCTCTTTCTTCATGTTATCCCACCAGAAGTGTTCTCAGAGATCACGATACATCTTGGTACTTCCAGGATGAATAGAGAAAGTTGAGCTATGTGCATTATCTAATAGTTCCTTCTTTATTCCGGGAGATGAAGGCGCACAAAGCCGCGTTCCAAAGCGAATCACACCATCATCGTCGATATGGAACTCTTGCAGCTTCCCTTCCTTTACTGCATTCACCCTCTTTTGTATCTCCACATCATCCTTTTTTGCTTCCTTAATCTTCTGTTGGATGGATGGTTGAACAATCATTTGGGCAAGGTAGGATGTATCCCCTTCCCTTACGATTCCCAAATCCATCCTTTGCATATCCAAGAAGATAGGGTCTCTCTCAATCCTAAACATGGATAGAGTAGCAGGATCATTCCTGCTTAGAGAATCAGCTACCTTGTTCGCCTTTCCAGGATGATAGTGAATAGAGCAATCGTAATCCTTGATTAGCTCTAACCATCTCCTTTGACGCATGTTGAGCTCCTTTTGTGTTAATATATACTTTAGGCTCTTGTGGTCGGTGTATATGTCACACTTCTCACCATAAAGGTAGTGCCGCCAGATTTTCAAGGCAAAAATCACAACTGCCAGCTCTAGATCATGCGTTGGGTAGTTATGCTCATGGATCTTCAACTGTCGTGAGGCGTAGGCTATCACATTATCATTTTTCATGAGTACACAACCCAAGCCTTTCTTTGAAGCATCACTATATATCACAAAACTTTCTCCACTTTTCGGTAGTGTGAGTACAGGTGCAGTGATTAGCCTTCTCTTTAGCTCCTTGAAGCTTCCCTCACATTCATCCGTCCAGACATACTTTACCCCTTTCCTTGTTAACTTTGTTAGCAGGCATGACAATCGTGAGAAGTTTCTCACAAAACGTCGATAGTACCCAGCTAATCCAAGAAATCTACGGATTTCTGTGACACTAGAGGGCCTGGGCCATTCCTCAATCGCCTTTCTCTTCGAAGGGTCCACAGAAATTCCCTCGCTTGTGATCACATGTCCCAAGAACGTGACTTGATTAATCCAAAAGTCACACCTGCTGAACTTGGAGTACAACTTATCCTTCCTCAATGTCTCCAACACAAGTCTTATATGTTCTTCATGTTCCTCCTTGCTCTTGGAGTAGATGAGAATATCATCGATAAACACTACCACAAATTTGTCGAGGTAATTTCTAAAGACTCTATTCATCAAATCCATGAAGATTGCAGGGGCATTAGTAAGTCCGAAGGGAATCACCAAAAACTCATAGTTCCCATACCTTGTACGGAAGGCAATCTTTTGAATATCTTCCTTCTTCACCTTTACTTGATGATATCCATAATGAAGATCCACCTTTGAGAAGTATTGAGCTCCTCTTAACTGGTCGAACAAGTCATCAATCCTTGGGAGAGGATACATGTTCTTTATGGTGATCTTGTTGAGTTCCCGATAATCGATACACAGCCGCATGGTACCATCCTTCTTCTTCACAAAGAGCACTGGCGCACCCCAAGGTGATGCACTAGGGCGTATGAACCCTTTGTCCAGATGCTCTTGCAGCTGCTTCTTTAACTCCTCCAGTTCGATAGGAGCCATCCTATAGGGGCACTTTGAGATAGGAGTAGCTCTGGGTATGAGTTCAATTGAGAACTCTACCTCATGATCCGGGGGAATTCCGGGTAACTCTTCTGGAAATACATCGACGTATTCCCTTACAATGGGCATTTCCTCAAGGTTGGAACTTTCCTTTGACTCAAACATTTGGGCGAGGTATGCTTCTTCATAGGAAATCATCACCCACACCATTGAAGGATTTCTCAAATGAGATTAATGATCTTCCTTGCATTTGTAGAGGAGCATGGGATGGTTTGGAATATGAAAATATATTTCCTTTTCCGGACAGTTGATATGTGCTCTATATAACGAGAGCCAATCCATTCCAATTATAGCGTCAAATTCCACCAAGGGAAGTATTATGAGATTTGTCAGAAGAATCTTCCCACATACGTCAATAGGAGAAGAATCAAACACTTGGGTTGCAAATTATTTCACCACTTGGTGTTTTTACAGATATCTCTACTTCAAGGTTTCGGGGCTTCGATTCTATAGTTCTAGCAAACTTGCAAGATATAAAGGAACGCGTAGAACCAGAATCAAATAAGTCATTTTCCATTCTTAAGTGAATAGGAAGTGTACCTTGTACGACTTCATTATCATGTTCCACCTCCACAGTAGTGATGGCATAAGTCTTCCCTTGTTCCTTTGGCTTTGGTGGTTGTTGGCGCTGATTACCCTCGAGAGCTCGAGCTTTAGTGCACTGGTTTGAATAGTTCCCTAGCTCCTTACAGTTGTAGCATTGAACCACGAGTGGTTCTCTCCTTTCATTGGCTACATTATCCTTCCTTTTCATGTCTCTTCGACACTCGTGAGCTAGGTGTCCTTCTTTCCCACACTTGAAGCATTTCTCCGTCCCTTTGAGGCAGTTCCCATTGTGCAACTTCCCACATTTTTGGCAAGTGGGTCGTTGTGTTTTCTTCCCATCTTTATCACTAGATCCACCAGCTTGAAACTCCATCTTTCTTTTCTTATCACCATAGCCATGGGACAATTCTCCAAACTCCATCTCCACTTTGAGATCACACCGAACAACTTCTTCATAACTCCCAAAGTATCGAATTGCAAGAGCTTTTTGATGATGTGGTTTTAATCCACTAAAGAATCTATCAATTTTTCTATCATTGTTGATAACAAAACCCGAAGCATACCTTGCGAGCCTTGTGAAATTTTCTTCATAGGTTGTGACAGATTCTCCTTCTTTTTGCTTGAGCTCTATGAATTCTCTCTCCATCTTCGTGCGAAGATTTTGTGGGAAGTACTTATTAAGAAACATTATCTTAAAGTCTTCCCATTCCATCTCTTCAATTTTATCCCTTGGCTTGGTGTTCTTAATCAAAGCCCACCATTGATCAGCTTCTCCATCTAGACAATAAACGGCTAGAGTCACCTTCTCTGTCTCGGAACAGTGAAGAACAGAAAAGATCTTCTCCATGGAGTTGACCCACTGTTCCGCAACTAGTGGATCGGAAGATCCACAAAACGTCGGTGGTCGTTGCCGCATAAAACATTCGATAGCTAGCTTCTCCCTCTTTGGTGAAGGAGGATGTTCCCCATTATTATGGTTATTATTCATAACCCGAGATAATTGGGTAAGCATCGCCATGAAGTTTTGAACTCCACCTCCAAAATCATTGGGGATGTCGTTCGGGAAATCGTTGCATTGGCCTTCGCAAGAGTTGTTGGCCTGATTTCTACTGGTTCCCACCATTTTCTAAAATAGAAATGGTTAGAACAAAACATAAGTAAAAAAGTCATGAATAACTTATCCTTTTAAACAATTATACCAAAAACATAACATATGGGATCCCTAGGTAAATATCCTTGTGTGCATATTTGTACTTAGTCTCATGCTAGAGGTTTTCTTTAGGGTTCACTAATCCTAATTCCCAAATTAACTAAACCTTTCCTTTGATACCAACTATAGAAACCCGACCTTTTCTTACATTACTATTACATCATTTCAAAGATAAACAACATAATAGTATTACACACGGAGGATCCATAGGTTTAGTGTCTTGAGAAAACTAGGACTACACATAACAAGTACAACATCAAGCATAAAAATTCATTTAATCTCTTCTTCTATAGCTTCTTAGTAGCACTTGTCCTCTCCTTAGTACATGTAGACACCTGAGGATATACATGAAAAGGGGTGAGATAAAAGCCCAGTAAAAGGATAGATAAGAACAATATAGCATGGGGTGAGCATAATCATGACATAGGAAGAAGATCTTGGACATGAGAGGAGCATAAACAATAAACTTGAAATGTGGCAAAGCATAAAAATGAAACATCATGTCTTAGTGGTTAACTACCACACATACTTGTGAACAAATCTATCATCATGTTCACACATCATTTCACATTTACTCATGAGATTAATTACTTTACCCAATGCATTGGAGCGCTATATAATTCTAGGCGCACCTGTCACATTTAATCATTCATATTGCGCTATATAATTCCGGGCGCACCCGTCACATCATAACATTATCATTATCATGCTTGCAACATAGAACACATATAAAACATGTACATAAATAACCCATGGAAAGGAATGTGTTTCATCTCATAATAACACATTCATAAGATTTGGGTTCCCAAAAGAAAGCGGGAACAACATACTTGATATAAGACCCATCAACCTTGAATGAGAGGTAAAAGGTGAGATCTTGAAAGAAGAGTTATTTTGGAAAACATTTTGATGGACATAAAAACCAGTGACAAACATGTATATCCCAGAAAAGTAAAGGAAAAGATGAACAAAAGACCTTTGAGGAGTAACCATATCAAAAATGGAGTGAAAGAGGGAGAACCCGAAGGAAGAAAATTGGGTTCGAGATTTCCCCTTACCTTGTACTCGAATGCCTCCTTCTCTTTAATGTCCTGTATAATGACATTATATTCATTAATTAGAAATTCCAGAACCTTTTATACATTAATAGGGTTCATTATGGTTTCATTATTTCATATTATGTTCCTTTGGATGACTTATAGAGTTTAAAAACATTAATCGGGGATGTTCGTTTTCATGGTTTTCTTGAACGGTCCACTTGTATTATTAAATTGATGTTTGGGTAGATTATGGGTAAACATACAGAACTGATATTACATGTAATTATTGATATTACAGAATCTTGAATGATTTTATAATGATTTATATTAGATCCATGTGGACGAATCATTAGATAAGAATTAAATGAAGATTATTTGGGTTAATTTGAGCGGTTTTTGGATCATAACCAACTCATTTTAACTTTCCACTTAGTAGTATGGCCATAGGTTATTTCCAAAACTTAAAATAGAACATAATACATATAAAACATTCTGTTTCAACCATAAAAATGGTTTCATGACCAGGTTGAAGGTATAAATGGAAGAAGAGAGCATGTAGTTTTTGAAGGTGATAAATTATCACTACATGAACGACGTTCTCTTTAATAAAATAAAAGGAAGGGGGAAAGGGTGTGGGGTGATATAATATAACATTAGAATCATAATATTACAGTATATATAAAATACTGGATTTATAGAATAATTTGGATGAAGATAGATAGAGAGAGATCAAGAAAGGAACTTGAGCTTGACAGGAAATTAAAGGAGAAGAGAGAGAGAAATTACCTTTAGAATCCTCCTCTTGATGTAACGCCTCGACCCCAGTTACCCAGAGTCGGTGCATTACTTACATAACATTGGCATGATCACAAGAAAGATCAAATCTCGAAAGACCGATTGGTTTAGTAGCCTTGGAAACACTAGATATATTCATAAGTTTTACATTACATCATAAAACGAAAAACTACTACAACAACATATTGTATCCATAATCCACACTCATATCCCCACATAATATCCCTGCAGGTCATTCATAACTTACTTCTTCACTTCCTGGGAAAAATAAAACATAGAAAAGGGGTGAGCTCAAATGCCCAGTAAGGATGACAATATAGCGGAAACTTTCATAAATAAGAATAAACTTTTCAGGCAATGTATAACTAAAACAAAAGCCTTTCAAACATGAACTTTCAACATGGTATGGCATAAATAAAATGAAATAATTTCATTTACTTATTCACATGGATATTCTAATAATCGAATAATCGCATGAAAAAATCAATAACCACTTTCATAATGTTGGAATGCATAATGCCAGACTATCATAACCACATAGTCAAGGCCTCGTGCCAAGACTACAAATAAGATTTTGTCAAGGCCTTGTGCCAAGACACTAGTTTGTCTCATGAGACCTACCGATGCATCGAGGAGCTATAGCGGGCTCCACCCGTCACTTACTAAGTCCAATGCATTCCCATATGAAAAAGTTTAAACATAACATAAACATTCGTATTAAAACTAGCATACGAAATGTCAATAATTTTACCATAAACTATGAATGGTATAAAAATAGCACATCCACAGTCAAACATATCACAAAACCTTCAATACAATATAGAAGCTTTGTATTACAATAAATCAACTTCAAATAAGCGTTAAATCCATCAAAGGATGTTGACATAGATGAAATCAAAACTATTTGAGAGAAATATCTCCTTTTTTGAAATCATTTAAAAGTCACACATTTATAAAGGAAGTAATTAAAAAGAGATTTTTGAATCAAAGTGTCCCATACCACTTTGAAACTTTTGAAAGGAATTAACATTTTTAAAAACATTCATTTCCATATAAATAAATCCTTAAAAACCATTTTGAAGACATTAATTAAAAGATTTATAAAGATAAATCTTTAAAACATTTAAAATTCTGATTTTGATAAAGAGTACCTTTCTGAAATTCTTAAATTATTCATTTTGAAATCATTTAAAAGTCACATAATTATAAAATAAAACATTTACTTTGAAAATAACCTTATAAGCTTGTAAGGGATGTTTTGAAGATTTTATAATGGCGGAAATTAGCCGCACCCGCCGTATAAGTTAAAAAAAACATTCTTACCTTAATTCTGTCGAAAAGGTTAAAAAGGGACCTTGTTTTGAAAATGACGGAAAGATTCCTTTATAAACCACTTATAAAAGTCAAAAAGGGTATAAATGACTTTAACTCATATTCTAGTAAATAGTAAAAATGTTTTGAAATACATTTTTAAGAAACATGGATGTGGATGATAAAGAGATCCCAGTAGATTATTACATATAAACAACCTCGGATAATGAAGAGATTGTGAAATAACCCTTACCTTGTACTTTTCCTTTGTTGGGGTAGGTTAACCTCCTGTATAATGGTGAAATAATTGTTATTAAATTATACAAGAATCATATATATTAATATGATATCATATATGATCTTTTAACATTGATTTGTTAATAATATCTTAGAATTATCGTCGTTTCGGGTGTTAACTTACTCATTTTCTTTTATATGTTTTGTTACATAAGCCATGGTTGTTGTATCTTATTCATATCCAGAATGATATCTAGTCCTTAAACATCATTTTTAAATCATAAAATGATAATTATACTTGAATGGATACGATGGAGAATGAATCTCATCGTGTTCGTGGAGACGGTAGTCCGTACGTACGCACGAACGCTACTTCCATTTAATTTTTATTTTAAAAGAATCAAATCCAAATGATACATAGGTATATTACTATTCCAGTATAATATAATATTATATATATGTTACTTAAGTTCATTAACACCATCCTTTATACGTTCCATGTGTGGTATGAACGAGTCATATCATTTTAAGGGGGCGGTAGTCCGCACTTCCTCAAATGAAATTATCGTATGTATATGCAACATGGAACGAATAATGGTATGAAATAAAATGGAATTACAGAAGCTTATATATAAAATATATATCATTAATATCATATTTAATTACAGTGCCATCATAATGGCCACCATGAGAGGTGGTAAGATGTATTTGAACAATCATCGTTTCGTGAGGCGTTAGTTTGCCATCCACAGAAACATTATGTTCATCATCCATTAGATGGAGTTGTGTGTATGTGTAGTTTGAATCCTTATTATAGAAACATCCTAGTATATTTTGGATACTGGTGTTGTTACAAAAGAAAGGAAATAAAAAGAGTTTGGGGGTTGGAGAAGCAAAATAAATGAAAATAATTTAAGAGAAATCGTTACCTTAAATTTAGGTAACTCACTTTGGTTGGAACCAAAGGACTTCTTGAAATGCTTTCTGCCTAAGGGGAAGCTTCAAGGAGGAGGAGAGGGATGTGGGGAGATTAGTTGGGCAGAGTTTGGACGAGCCAAGTGGCTTGAGAGGTGTGAGGAAAAGAGAAGGAGGAGTGCCCTTTTATAAGAGGGGTGAGGGGCACCTTTGGAAAAGCTAGAAATATTAATTTATAATAAATTCATATTCGGTTTCCAAAGGCTCCAAAGTTTACTATTCAAAGGATAAGGTGGGGATAGGTCTAAAACCACTCAACAAATATAATTTAGATAGGTTTGGGTACTTATATTAACCGTATCTTTAAGTATTAACTCTAAGTTAATTAGTTTCACTTTTACAATGTCTCTTTGTATTTTTATATAATATGGTTAATAAACTTACTATATACATCCAAGAGACCCCAAAGTGGTCCATTAATGATTAACCTATCATAATATAAGTTTCTTGGCCGAACCTTAGATTTTTAGGAATTTAATATCAATTAATAATATAATATTTGTTTTAAGAACTCTTTTATGTCAATTTTGAGACTATTCAATAGTTGATTTTTGTGAAACTCATAACAGATTGATTACTTAGAACAAAGTCAATTAAATCAATCCTAATATATCATATTATCCGAGAAAATTAGTTTAATTCATTAAGAGTTTCATATTATATTTATTTGGGTATTTATAATATCAATTATTTTAATTTTTCACTATTATAGTAATTACTGCATCATCATTGTGTCATAAATAAAATAACTTATTTAATGTCTAAAAATTATAAATAAAATATCATTATGTAGGAAATCTTTTTATCTTTCTAATGAATATTTATAATCGAAAATCCAGCATGTATAATTCTATGTAAAAATTGTTCTTCTAAAAGATGTAAGCTTATGCCATTTTTATTTTTATTTAAGCTTTATTAATATAATGTGTCATTATCACTTACAAGTGGATCCATGGGGTCCCAAAATTGACACAAAGATGCCCATGGTCGACCATGTATCAACCAATAGGGTTAAGACACGTTTTAGGGTAATTTAGTATTATTATAATATTATTTGTTAACCCTTATTTACCGGATTTACCCTTAACCATGGTAAATAAAATATTTACCGCAGTAATTATTCAAAATGTCTAAAAATAAAAGTTACCTATTTACACAATTTGAACATCCTGATTCCAAATATGGAATCCATTTTCCTAAATTCAAAACACAGAAGTGGCAGAAATTAATTTAAAATTAATTCCCGTTGTCAAAACAAAAAGCGTGTTTTTAAGAGATAATAACTATCAAAAGATTGACACTTGTTTATGTTCGGTTTAATTGTAAAATTATGTCCAATGATAAACATTAAATTGAATGGTAAAAATATATTCTAAATATACTTTAAAAACACTCAAATTCATAATTTATCACTGTTAATTATTTTGATTAAAAAAGTTGTTTTTAATTAAAATTTAGTAATTTTCACTATTCATCAAAATATGAAAGTTATCCGAAATGTACCAAAATTTCACCCTAGGCTAATTTTGATATTCAGAATCCAAAAATGAAGTCCATTTTCAAATATAAAATATATATAATTTCAAAAAGTAGGTATTACTATTCATAACGGCTAGTTTGATTAGTTATGGTGTGTGTTAAAACTCGAAGTTGCGTACAACACACGCTACTGTTTTATTCAAAGGAAAGCGTACCGTGTAAGCTTGGGATATTTTAATTTTTTTTTGATGTCCCCATTTAGTCAAAAAGTTTGAAATATTGTATTTAAAAAGGTTTCACTATTAAATGTTGATAAAAGTGCAATTACTGAAAATGAATCTGTTCTTGCATTATGACTAAGAAACTCATAATATGGATTCTAAAATTATAAGGATTATATAAAGTGAAAAATGTAGTTAATGCTATTCATGACCTCTTTTAATGATTTTTTTTTGTAAGTCATGGTGTGATTGAACTCGGTGTTGCGTGTAGTGCAAGTTATTGAATTGTTTTGAAGAAATAACACACTATGAAATCTTGGGGTGTTACATTCTCCCCTCCTTCAATAAATTGCGTCCTCGCAATTTGAAATTGTTATTCGAAAATAAAAGGTTGAAAATAGAAAATATATTTGTGGGAAAACCCACATCGGAAATTGGGTTACTAAAATTTAGTCTTAATATGAGGAAAAGAGAAATGAAAGGGTCACCACCAAATTATGATCTCGATTAGGAGAACATTGGTGGCAATTAGAGACATATAATTGGAGGAAAAACGTAAATATTTATAGGTAGTGATTGAGGTCATCAATCACAAACAAGTATAAAATTGAGGTCCTTAAACTCATCCATCTATGATGATTTGAAATACCATCGGTTCAACAAAACATAGGGTATTGTGATAACACATTTTTGACGTTTCAAAAATCTTAGTTGAAATCCCACATCGAAAAATGAATTAATGAGGCCTCTATTTAAAATAAAGAGTGGAAAGTATGAAGATTACCGAAAATAACACATACTAGGGTTCCATGTAGGAAAATATGGATATGGAGGAGAAATCTAACCATCAATTATCTGATGGAGAGTGGTAGAGAACATGGCTATGGAAAGGTCAACAATCCCAAAGCCATAAATTAGTGATGATTTAAGGTACCATCTTGGACAACATTTTTGTTCTATGTTCCTTTTATTAATGTTGAGGAATTTATTTATGAGATTGGCTAAGATCATACGGAGACATACTTACTTTATAATTAGAGTTTTATCCATTAATAAATTTCTACCAAAAACTCATCATTCACTCGTAAAAAAAAATTCTATTTATACTACTCATAGAGGGTTCCAAAATAAACGAATTTATAATTCATCTACCAGATCTTTTTAAAAAACTGCTTTATTTAATACAAGACATCTCGTGGGATAGTGGTAGGTGATACACCCTTGTCGCCCTTCGGTTGCGGGTTCAAGTCTTGCGGCCTTGCCAGTCGCGACGGGTTGCCGCCCGACCTCTGGGTTGTCCTTTTATGGTAATCAAAAATTAATCTCAAACTAGAATTTATCCAAAATACTTCTATCCAAACTCACTGTCCAATATTTATAAGGAAGTTAAACTTAATGTAGATCCTTTTTACCCTGTAATAGCATATGAATACCTTCATCATGTATTCTTTTAAAACACTGAAACATCCTAAATTATCATAATACTTATTGGTTACATTCATGCTCCCTTATTCCATATAGAATGTTGGATATACTTCTTCAATCCAAAAATGTTTTAAACCCCAATAATGATGGAATATACAAATCATTAATCAGTTCCATGGTAGTCAAGAATATCCAATATAATTTGTCCAAAACAATCATGTATTATTCCAAAATCACTACCTCGGTATCAGAACTATATTATGATTTATCTTTCTCTCAACCATATATTTTCCAAAAATTTATCATGCTATTGAGTCACTTTTCTTTGTTCCACACAATCTCAAGTCCTTAATGAAATAGTACTGCAGTACAATCCTTATATACTCCATAATTATTATAACAAGTACATTGTTGATACAACACTCAATTGACATAATCAACATAAGAACTCTAATCATTCCTCTTTATCTGTGGTAGTATCATAACTTGATTATTATCCAATAGCATCATTTGCGTCATAGTCTGATGACTGGGACATAGGTTCGCGTAGTGTCCAAACTCCTTGCAAATGAAGCATTGTACATTTGAAACCATTTTCTTACCCTTGCAGTCACGTACTTTGTGCCCTTTTCCTCCACACTTATAACAAACTCCCATTCCTTTCAGGCAAGTTCCAGGGTGTTTCTTTCCACAGTTACCACATATGGGAAAATTCTTCTTTTCCCTCTTCCCTTTATCCATCTTTCTCTCTTCCATCCTTTTCTTCTCTTGCTTCCCTTCAAATCCATAGGACTCAGCAAAATCTTTACTTATCTTATCAACACATGATATTATTTCTTCATATGATGATAATACATGGGAAACTATTTCTCTTATAAATTCTGGCTTAAGACCATGAAAGATATGATCCTTATTTCTCTTTGGATCATGTGCTTTGCTGGAGTTCTCATTCCTTCTACTGGGCGCCATTTCTAAACAATGGCATACACTAGATCAGTTTATGAATCAAAATACATAATCCCATACTTATAAAACACTTAACATAAATTGAACTATTTATGGATATAATCCATAATCATAAAAATGTTTTCATTAAGGAAGTATATACTCATAAACCCTTCATAATGATTTGTAAAGAAAATGAGAGTTATCCTAAGCATATCCCCCGGGAGTGTCGTAACCAAGAGTGCAGCAAGGCCCGTTGTCGTGCACCAGTTCCCGTTCGAGTCTAGCTCAAAGCGGTGTTTTCGGGTTTTACCCCTAGGTACATCTGTTCCAGAGCCACCTCTACCTGCTCGTATCCAGACAGGGATGTATTGCTCGGAAAACTCACAAAATCTCTACAATACCAAAATTCTAGGAAGTTCTTCTATACTAATCCTCAAAGTTCATCTTAGGTCTACGTGCTCTAATCAGAGTTTATCTAAATCTATCTTCCAAGGTTTGTACTAAACTTCCTCTGATACCAACTGTAACGCCCCGACCCCAGTTACCAAGAGTCGGTGCATTACTTACATAACATTGGCATGATCACAAGAAAGATCAAATCTCGAAAGACCGATTGGTTTAGTAGCCTTGGAAACACTAGATATATTCATAAGTTTTACATTACATCATAAAACGAAAAACTACTACAACAATATATTGTATCCATAATCCACACTCATATCCCCACATAATATCCCTGCAGGTCATTCATAACTTACTTCTTCACTTCCTGGGAAAAATAAAACATAGAAAAGGGGTGAGCTCAAATGCCCAGTAAGGATGACAATATAGCGGAAACTTTCATAAATAAGAATAAACTTTTCAGGCAATGTATAACTAAAACAAAAGCCTTTCAAACATGAACTTTCAACATGGTATGGCATAAATAAAATGAAATAATGTAATTTACTTATTCACATGGATATTCTACTAATCGAATAATCGCATGCAAAAATCAATAACAACTTTCATAATGTTGGAATGCATAATGCCAGACTATCATAACCACATAGTCAAGGCCTCGTGCCAAGACTACAAATAAGATTTTGTCAAGGCCTTGTGTCAAGACACTAGTTTGTCTCATGAGACCTACCGATGCATCTAGGAGCTATAGCGGGCTCCACCCGTCACTTACTAAGTCCAATGAATTCCCATATGAAAAGGTTTAAACATAACATAAACATTCGTATTAAAACTAGCATACGAAATGTCAATAATTTTACCATAAACTATGAATGGTATAAAAATAGCACATCCACAGTCAAACATATCACAAAACCTTCAATACAATATAGAAGCTTTGTATTACAATAAATCAACTTCAAATAAGCGTTAAATCCATCAAAGGATGTTGACATAGATGAAATCAAAACTATTTGAGAGAAATATCTCCTTTTTTGAAATCCTTTAAAAGTCACACATTTATAAAGGAAGTAATTAAAAAGAGATTTTTGAATCAAAGTGTCCCATACCACTTTGAAACTTTTGAAAGGAATTAACATTTTTAAAAACATTCATGTCCATATAAATAAATCCTTAAAAACCATTTTGAAGACATTAATTAAAATATTTATAAAGATAAATCTTTAAAACATTTAAAATTCTGATTTTGATAAAGAGTACCTTTGTGAAATTCTTAAATTATTCATTTTGAAATCATTTAAAAGTCACATAATTATAAAATAAAACATTTACTTTGAAAATATCTTTATAAGCTTTTAAGGGAAGTTTTGAAGATTTTATAATGGCGGAAATTAGCCGCACCCGCCGTATAAGTTAAAAAAAACATTCTTACCTTAATTCTGTCGAAAAGGTTAAAAAGGGACCTTGTTTTGAAAACGACGGAAAGATTCCTTTATAAACCACTTATAAAAGTCAAAAAGGGTATAAATGACTTTAACTCATATTCTAGTAAATAGTAAAAATGTTTTGAAATACATTTTTAAGAAACATGGATGTGGATGATAAAGAGATCCCAGTATATTATTACATATAAACAACCTCGGATAATGAAGAGATTGTGAAATAACCCTTACCTTTTACTTTTCCTTTGTTGGGGTAGGTTAACCTCCTGTATAATGGTGAAATAATTGTTATTAAATTATACAAGAATCATATATATTAATATGATATCATATATGATCTTTTAACATTGATTTGTTAATAATATCTTAGAATTATCGTCGTTTCGGGTGTTAACTTACTCATTTTCTTTTATATGTTTTGTTACATAAGACATGGTTGTTGTATCTTATTCATATCCAGAATGATATCTAGTCCTTAAACATCATTTTTAAATCATCAAATGATAATTATACTTGAATTGATACGATGGAGAATGAATCTCATCGCGTTCGTGGAGACGGTAGTCCGTACGTACGCACGAACGCTACTTCCATTTAATTTTTATTTTAAAAGAATCAAATCCAAATGATACATAGGTATATTACTATTCCAGTATAATATAATATTTTATATATGTTACTTAAGTTCATTAACACCATCCTTTATACGTTCTATGTGTGGTATGAACGAGTCATATCATTTTAAGGGGGCGGTAGTCCGCACTTCCTCAAATGAAATTATCGTATGTATATGCAACATGGAACGAATAATGGTATGAAATAAAATGGAATTACAGAAGCTTATATATAAAATATATATCATTAATATCATATTTAATTACAGTGCCATCATAATGGCCACCATGAGAGGTGGTAAGATGTATTTGAACAATCATCGTTTCGTGAGGCGTTAGTTTGCCATCCACAGAAACATTATGTTCATCATCCATTAGATGGAGTTGTGTGTATGTGTAGTTTGAATCCTTCTTATAACAACATCCTAGTATATTTTGGATACTGGTGTTGTTACAAAAGAAAGGAAATAAAAAGAGTTTGGGGGTTGGAGAAGCAAAATAAATGAAAATAATTTAAGAGAAATCGTTACCTTAAATTTAGGTAACTCACTTTGGTTGGAACCAAAGGACTTCTTGAAATGCTTCTTGCCTAAGGGGAAGCTTCAAGGAGGAGGAGAGGGATGTGGGTAGATTAGTTGGGCAGTGTTTGGACGAGCCAAGTGTCTTGAGAGGTGTGAGGAAAAGAGAAGGACGAGTGCCCTTTTATAAGAGGGGTGAGGGGCACCTTTGGAAAAGCTAGAAATATTAATTTATAATAAATTCATATTCGGTTTCCAAAGGCTCCAAAGTTTACTATTCAAAGGATAAGGTGGGGATAGGTTTAAAACCACTCAACCAATAGAATTTAGACAGGTTTGGGTACTTATATTAACCTTATCATTAAGTATTAACTCAAAGTTAATTAGTTTCACTTTTACAATGTCTCTTTGTATTTTTATATAATATGGTTAATAAACTTACTATATACATCCAAGAGACCCCCAAGTGGTCCATTAATGATTAACCTATCATAATATAAGTTTCTTGGCCGAGCCTTAGATTTTTAGGAATTTAATATCAATTAATAATATAATATTTGTTTTAAGAACTCTTTTATGTCAATTTTGACACTATTCAATAGTTGATTTTTTTGAAACTCATAAACGATTGATTACTTCGAACAAAGTCAATTAAATCAATCCTAATATATCATAGTATCCTATAAAATGAGTTTAATTCATTAAAAGTTTCATATTATATTTATTTGGGTATTTATAATATCAATTATTTAAATTTTTCACTATTATAGTAATTACTGCATCATCATTGTGTCATAAATAAAATAATTTATTTAATGTCTAAAAATTATAAATAAAATATCATTATGTAGGAAATCTTTTTATCTTTATAATGAATATTTATAATCGAAAATCCAGAATGTATAACCCTATGTAAAAATTGTTCTTCTAAAAGATGTAAGCTTATGCCATTTTTATTTTTATTTAAGCTTTATTAATATAATGTGTCATTATCACTTACAAGTGGATCCATGGGGTCCCAAAATTGACACAAAGATGCCCATGGTAGACCATGTATCAACCAATAGGGTTAGGACACGTTTTAGGGTAATTTAGTATTATTATAATATTATTTTTTAACCCTTATTTACCGGATTTACCCTTAACCATGGTAAATAAAATATTTTCCGCAGTAATTATTCAAAATGTCTAAAAATAAAAGTTACCTATTTACACAATTTGAACATCCTGATTCCAAATATGGAATACATTTTCATAAATTCAAAACACAGAAGTGGCAGAAATTAATTTAAAATTAATTCCCGCTGTCAAAACAAAAAGCGTGTTTTTAAGAGATAATAACTATCAAAAGATTGACACTTGTTTATGTTCGGTTTAATTGTAAAATTATGTCCAATGATAAACATTAAATTGAATGGTAAAAATAAATTCTAAATATACTTTAAAACCACTCAAATTCATAATTTATCACTATTAATTATTTTGATTAAAAAAGTTGTTTTTAATTAAAATTTAGTAATTTTCACTATTCATCAAAATATGAAAGTTATCCGAAATGTACCAAAATTTCACCCTAGGCTAATTTTGATATTCAGAATCCAAAAATGAAGTCCATTTTCAAATATAAAATATATATAATTTCAAAAAGTAGGTATTACTATTCATAACGGCTAGTTTGATTAGTTATGGTGTGTGTTAAAACTCGAAGTTGCGTACAACACACGCTACTATTTTATTCAAAGGAAAGCGTACCGTGTAAGCTTGGGATATTTTAATTTTTTTTTTGATGTCCCCATTTAGTCAAAAAGTTTGAAATATTGTATTTAAAAAGGTTTCACTATTAAATGTTGATAAAAGTGCAATTACTGAAAATGAATCTGTTCTTGCATTATGACTAAGAAACTCATAATATGGATTCTAAAATTATAAGGATTATATAAAGTGAAAAATGTAGTTAATGCTATTCATGACCTCTTTTAATGCTTTTTTTTTGTAAGTCATGGTGTGATTGAACTCGGTGTTGCGTGTAGTGCAAGTTATTGAATTATTTTGAAGAAATAACACACTATGAAATCTTGGGGTGTTACACTTGAGATCCTTTTTAAGGAAGCTAGGCTTGGTCTTTTGATGAGACCAGAAGCTTCTGGACGTGGGGATGAGCTAGGGAAGGTGTTTGGGAAGAATTTAGAGAAGGCTTGGAGCTTGAGAGGTGTGAGGAAAAGAGGGGGTGAAGGGTTGCTTTTATAGTGGAGGGGAGAGGGGTTTCCTTAATATAAAATTGATTAGTTTATTAATTTCACCTAAGACAAGGAATAGTGAGTCTTGGATGACTATGAATAGTAAATTTGACTTGTGAATTCGGGATTTGGGTGCTTACATCACTTTTGATGTCAGGAATAGTGGTTTTTAATTAAAATGTATTTTTATGATAAATTAATGTATTATAATATTCATCAAAAATTCTAGTATCTAAGAAAAATCCCAAAATTTTACCCCAACCATTTTTCGACATGTAGAATCCAAAAATGAAGTCCATTTTTCAAAAATAATTTTCTAAATATTATTAATTTAATATTTAATTAAAACCATAATTTACTTAAAAATATAGTTTTTAAAATTAAAACTGATTTTGCAATTCTTTCAAAAATTACATAGGGTCTTATAAAATTATCTAAAAAATAATTTATGAATATATTTCAGGAAAATAAATATTCTTTTAAATTAATTAATTAATTATAATTATTTATTTATGACTTATAAAATACCAAAAACGTTTACTAAGGTCAAATTATCACTTTCTATGATGTCTAAATTTAATTTTATTATTCATAGGTAATGTTACTCTTATTTAATATTCATGAGGTTCATATTACTATTCATAAGGGTAGGTTACTATTCATAAGGGTAGGTTACTATTCACCAAAAATTATTTGTGTTTCATTGGACTCCAAAAACTATCTTGAACACAACCGTGAATGTTGGATTTTTAAAATTCGAAACATAGGGGTGAAGAAATTATGTTTAAAGGTCACTTGTCACTTAGTAGTTCATTACTTTGTGTTTTTATGACATAGTTATAAGAAGAGAATTTTCCATTGAAAAACTTTGGCTCGTTACAGCATAAGACTTCTACCTACTATGTGCAGTCTTCATCCGCTCCTGTATGATCTGCACCTTCTCTGTGGTAGCCCGTACCATCTCTGGTCCCACTAGTGCTGACTCCCCTGGTTCAGTCCAACACAGAGGTGATCTGCAAGGTCACCCGTACAATGCCTCAAAAGGTACCATCCCATTGGTGGAGTGATAGTTGTTGTTGTATGAAAACCCCGCGAAAGGAAAGTGATCCTACCAGCTGCGATCGAAATCGAGGACACAAGCACACAACATGTCCTCAAGAGTTTGAATGGTCCGGTCTTTATGGCCATCCGTCTAAGGATGAAAGGTGGTGCTCAAAAGAAACTATGTCCCGAAAGCCTCAGGAAACCCCTTCCATAGCTGGGAAGTGAAATGTGTATCATGATCAGAGACAATCATCGAGGGTACTCCATGTATCCTCACAATCTCCTGCACAATGAGGCGTCAAAAGCTCTCTACTGAACCACAATCTCTGATCGGTATGAAGTGGGCCGTCTTGGTGAGTCGGTCGACAATCACCCAAATAGTGTCATGACCTCTGGATGAATGTCTAAGTCCAGTCATGAATTCTATGGATAACCCATACCACTTACACTATGGGAACTCTAAAGTTTGAACCTAGCTTGCTGGTAACAGATGCTCCGCCTTCACTTGCTGACAAGTGAGGCACCGAGAGACAAACTCTGCCACCGCTTTCTTCATTCCCAGACACCAGTGTAGTCGTTGAAGATCTTGGTACATCTTCACCACTCATGGATGTACCGCTATAGGGGATGTGTGGAACTCTCTCAAAACTTACTCCTAAAGTGACACTGGTACCATGGTATGCCCTCTGAAAGGGATGGGGTGGTCCCCACCTTAAAAAAATCCATCAGGTGCATGTCTTGTGGATATATGATAACGTCGTGCTTCGTAGCCAGTGTCCCCGTGCTGCGCCTCTCGGACTCGCTGTAGAAGTGGGGGAGTGACTATATAATACTGAATAAAATATTCCTCATCCCGGTCCGTAAAGGATATCTGCAAATCAACCATCTGCTTCGTCGCCTCACCTAGTAGCTGTATACCAGATCTTTTGCTGAGTGCATCTACTACAACATTCTCCTTCCCAACAGTATATACTATCTTTTAGTCATAGTCCTGGAGGAACTCAATCCAATGTTGTTGTCTCAGGTTCAGGTCCTTCGGAGATAAGATATACCTGAGACTCTTGTGATTTGAGTAGATAGTAAAACCTTCAACCATAAATTAATGTTGCCTCATCTTCAAGAATATGATCACTACTGCTAATACCAAGTAATGGGTAGCATAGTTCTTCTCATGTTGTCTCAGCTTTCAAGAACCATATGTGATCATTGCTCGCTTATGCATAAGAACACATCTGATCCAGGTCCCTGATGCATCGTAGTATACTATGTACCTTAATCCCTCCTCTGGAAGCCTCAAGATGGGTGGACTAGTCATCCTCTGCCATAGCTCCTGAAAACTCTGCTGGAATCTCTCCGACCAAACGAAGAGTTTCTCCTTCTTCTTCCATGATGATAAAGGTGTTTCTACCCTAGAGAAGTCAGGTACAAATATATGGTAGTACCCAGCCAAATCAGGAATCCCACTCCCTTCATGGAGGTATTTTTGGAAGCATCTTCTGAAAAGATTCCCCCATGCTCTGCCACTATTGTTTGGAACTGAAAACTCAAAACTATTATGCATGAGTTTATTCTGTTTTGCATGAGTTTCCTTTTTTTTCCAAACATGTAAAACCCCATTCAAATGTTGTAGGTAAACCACATCCGTTTTTCCTAATACAATCAATCTGAGAATGAACAATGGATGTCCAGTCCATACCCAAACTAACGTTGTAAGGCTTTGACACTACCACCAAGTGGTTCCAACCTAAAATCTCGCCTCAAGGGCCAGATCCCACCATCGACGTAAGTGTGATTATCGAGTCTCCTCCCAAAGTTATCTCTTGACGCGAGGGTCAAGTCAATGGTTTAACCAGAAACTCTAGGTCTTGGACAAGATTTTTGGAAGGAAGGAATGATGGGTACCTTTTTCTATTGATATAACAGCTAATAGTAGACATAGACTCAAATCATTCCTAGAGCCTTTTGGTCGCACTCCATGATCGCATACTGCTACTCTCTTCCCCTGTCCACCAGCTCTCTATGCCTAGTGGGGTCCACAAAAAGGTTGTGGTTGTGACATGTAGAACTGTACACAACCTCATGCTGATCTATAAGATCTACTTACATGTCTATTTCCCTATAGATTCATCTGTACCTTTCACATCCTCTTCCCTAAACATCTTATACGCCCATGTCTATGGGACAAGTTCCAGTTTCCTATTTTCCCACTAATAACATTAAATGGTTGTATCCGCTCAGCCAAAGAACATTCAACCTGAAAGGTACTCTCTAGCACCCCAACATAAGTAGGAATAAAAAGTGGAATGGTGTTGGCTCGGACGTCCTTAAGCACACTGTGCTCAAAAGTCCGAGCCCCGAAGCACAGAACGTACCGTTTTCATCAAGTACCATGAATGTTCAGTACACCTCGATGAATACTCAGCTACATACATGTCATCCTGCCGAAGCTGTAGAAGCTCTAGAGAACTATCAACCACCTCCTCAACTCAGTCCTCAGTCGCCTGGGAAACTGTCTCACCTCGAAACATCGAAGGCCTCTACTGTTGGAACTCATGCAACACACTCATTCGACATGCATTGTCCTCTAATATGGATGGTGGTATCTACTTCCCAACAGGTGGTGGTTCTACTGGTACACCACCCTAAGGTGCCAACATAGTAAGAGGATCTTGCACCGGAGCCTCATCACTCGGTGGGTCGTCAACTTGTACTATCTCGGGAATCTTAGCTAGCTGTCTACACAGTGGCATCCTAATAAGGAACAGGTTCACCATGGTTGTTTAGTTATACCTGGTGGTATGACTCAAGAAAACACAAGAAAACTTTTCAAAACAGACACACAATCAGTGTTTCCATGCACTGAGTCAGAAATCAAAAATTCAGGATCATAATGTATGGATACGTCGGCATCCGCACCAACATTGGATTCCATAAACAGATAACCACAGTCACTACACTTAACACTATTGCTGTTAAAAATAACAGAGTCCAATTTTCTATGGTAGAACCGACTCCTCTGATACCAATTTTTCACCACCTATTTATCACGACCATTTCCCCTGAGCCCGTTCCGTGACTACCCCAAGCCCACCTTCCATATTCCAGGGGCAGGCGACTAGCACCAAAGGTGAAAATCCCTAAAACTGGGAAGGAAATACCTTTCTAACCTATAAAAACGGGAACCAAGGACACAACAGGATATGAACGTAATTAAACAGTATCACAAAAGGAGTTCTAAAAAGTAAAAAGGGACCAGAATACAAGCCCAACAGTAAAGGTACAAGAAAATGAAAGTACATGTACAACCGAGGAAAAGGAAAAAATAGCTAATAGTTCATCCTCTAAGGTTCCTACCTAAATGGTAGGTACAGATCGCCTCCTCAGCACTCCACTTCTGTCCGTATCCTCCATGTACCGACTAGCCGTATGGTGCACCTCTGGGTACCATCCAATCCTGGTACTCTAAACCTCTGTCAGTGCTATTCATCGTCTTCATCCAAAAAATTATGGTGTGGGAATAGCCCGTTCTTGGGTGAGTATAACGATACTCAGTAGGTACCCTGAGACCCTCTAAGTATCATAAAATCCATCAAGGATAAGCACAATGTATGAAATGCATAGAAAACCATACTTAGGTATATTCCCATACATATACCTATGTTATCAATTAATCCATCTCAATAATGAGGAAAACACAGAGGAACTGACTTAGCTCACACCATGATTTATTTTAAGGGTGGTAACAAGAAACATTTTGAACCCTCGGCTCCTGGAGAACACCTCCTCTGTCAAGTACAGTGGCCCTGCTGTGTCACACAGAGGCACTTCCCACTAACCTTGGACTGCTGAGGTACTCCTCCTGTCGAGTACCGTGGGTCTTCCGTGTCACACAAAGGCGCTCCCCACCATAGGTCTGCCGCATGACACAGAAGTGCTCAATCCTCATGGCCTACTAAGGTACTCCGCTTGTCGAGTACCGTGGGTCTGCCACATCACCTAGGTGCTCCCTGCTGTGGGTCTGCCGCGTCACCCAGGTGCTACCCACATGGCTATTCAAGTCACTCCGAGTCAAAACGGTCAACAATCGTCAAGTCTCAGCCAGCTACTAGGTTCCCGCACAATGCTCGCTCATCACTAGGAGTATCTACTCCAGAATCTAATGGTAGATACTCTAACCACCATGAAGTCATACAGAGAAGTATCTCAAAGGTCCTCCACGTCATAGGGGTCTCAACATAATAGGCAGCGCGTCAACCGGATGCCTGGTCTGTGAGTTATTAGCCTTTTTCTCCCGGGGGCACGGTTGGATTTGTGCTCGATCCAAACAGATTTTCCCATCACAATTCAATACGCAATGGAATATAGTCAAAGATACCGTCTTCCACCATGATTCCCAATGCCATTGACAGGTCATCAAACAGATGTCCGGTGACAATGATATGGCCAAAAGAAAGTAAAAGGGGTCATAGTGGGCCTGGGTCCAGTCCGACCCGGTCGGACTGACCCAGCCTGACCCAACCTAGACCAACCCTGCTCGGGTCGACCCGGATAGACCCACTGGGTCTGGCCCGACTCGTTGGTTCGGTTCAGCCCATTGGGTCAGGCCCGACAGGCTGCGAGGGGTAGTGGAGGGTCACAGGTGGATGCATGGGCTTGAGGCCATGGGGCGGCTCGGAGGGCAGCCGACAGCTCGGAGGACCCCTATGAGGGCAGTTCGGCTGGGGCGCAGGGCTGGTTCAGCTGGAAGGCTGGAGCGCCGCGGGGGGCGTGGGGTGGGGGGTTCAGCCAGAGCGTTGCAGGGGGGCACTGGGCCAGTTCAGCCAAAAGGACGGAGCACCGTGTGCGGCATGGGGCGGGTTAGTCCGGGAGGCCGGAGCGCCGCGGTGGCACAGGGCTGGTTCGACTGGGAGGCTGGAGCGCCACAGGTGCAGTGCTGGTTGCGGAGGCCGTAGGTGGCGGCGTCCTTGCCTTCATCACATTCCTTGCCTTCTTCCATTTCAAAGTACACATCAAAGAAGAACAAAGGAGGTGTCATGCCATGTTCATTTGGCACGTACCCTCCGTGATTAGAGTGGTAGCAAGCGGTTCAATTCCATCTTGAATTTCAAAGAATTATCAAGAATGGAAGAGAGAATAATATCAATCAACCACCCTACAACTTCCCACTAATAATCAAACATAATTAAACCCCTACCTCCTTCAATTGATGTCATTGGCATAAGAATGCGGTACGGTCCTTGATTCACCGTAAATGATGATGTCCCACATCGAAAGAAGTCCTCAGGAATAAGGTTGAAGGAGGTCGGCATTCTTCATTGGCGGAGCATTCTTTCTTTGGAGAGCTTTCTCCCAAGTTCTCCAAATCCACCTTTTCCAATACATTTCCAAAAAATGAATTTCCAAAGAAATAAAATATGTTTATCTATTTAATTTTTTGGAAATAAATTGGCTTAATTAATTGACAACAATTAATGGGTTGCGTTGGCTTAAAATTCAAAAAGGAGGATACCATGTGTTGGCACAATTAATTAAGGTTGGTTGGAACAGTTAAATGTATGAGGAGTAGAATATTCTCTCCCTCATATATTGCGGGAGTTTAGAGGTTTATGCCTCGGGTGGTCCCCACCACTATAACCTCTCATTGGAGGTTAGGTTTGAATAGTTCCCACCACCATAACATCTCAATAGAGGTTAAGCTCTGGTGGTCTCTGCACCTCAACATCCACATGGATGTTTTAAAAAACAAAATAAAATAAAACATGTGTTTATTTTATTTTATTATTTCCAAAAAACCCAAAAAATTATCTTTCACCCTCGACCAAATACCAATGAGGTGAAAGTCTACTTATGTGAATAAAAGTCCAATGAGTTCAATGGTGGGGTCAGATTTCAATTTTGAGCATGGGTTAAAATGTTAGAAAAACATGCTCACACGTTTACTGAATGTATGCAAAATAATGTTCTAAAATTTATTCTGGGCACTCCAGGCCTCGGAATCACGCACCGTAAATTGCCGCGGACTCATAAAATTATAATTTATTTTATAAAAATTACATGGAAATTCTGGGTCATTACATTCTCCCCACCTCAGGCTTTACGTCCCCGTAAGAGAAAACTGAATCTAAGGGAACAAGTGGGGGTACTGAGCACACATCTGAGCCTCATGCTCCCATGTTATCTCCTGGAGGTTCCTGTACTACCAGCGAATGTGAAACAGAGGTATTGACCATCCCCGTAGGACCTTCCCCTGTCTATCATTGATCTCTATTGGAACCTCTATAAAAGTAGCCCCATTGTCGATGTTCAGTTCTCCATGGTTGATGATGTGAGAAGGGTCATGCATGTATCTCCTCAGCTGGGATACGTGGAAGACAACATGCACCCGGTAAAACAGAGGTAGAAGAGCTAAGCGGTTTGCCACATCACCAACTCTGCTGGGGACATGAAAACGTCTGATGAACCACATAGATAACTTTACACCTTGGCCAAATCTCTGTAGACCACGTCTGGGTGAGACCCATAGAAATATGTGGTCGCCATCCTCAAACTCCAGAGGCCTCTGTCTCCCATCGGCATATGACATCTTCCTGCTTTGTGAAGTCTTCATCCTCTCCTAGATGATCTTCACCTTCTCTGTAGTAGCCCAAACCATCTCTGGTCCCATGAGTGCTGACTCCCCTGGGTCAATCCAGCACAAGGGTGTTCTTCAAGATTTCCTATACAATTATAATAAAGGTGCCATCCCTATGGGGGAGTAATAGCAGTTGGTGTATGCAAACTCCACCAAAGGTAAAGGATCCTCCCAAATGCGAATAAAGTCAAGGAAACAGGCACACATCATGTTCTCGAGGGTCTAAATGGTCCGCTCAGTCTGGCTATCCTTCTGAGGATGGAAGGCGGTGCTCAAATGAAGGTGTGCCCTGAATGGATCCTACAACCCATTCCATAGCCGAGAAGTAAAATGTGTGTCACCATCAGAGACAACAGTCAATGGTACTCCATGTATCCACATAATCCCTTTCATATAGAGGCACCCCAAGCTCTCTAATGAACCCTGCTCTCTGATCTGTAGGATGTGGGCCAACTTGGTGAGTCGGTCGACGGTCACCCATATAGATTCATGTCCCCTGTATGTACATGGGTTTCATGTCACAAAGTCCTTGGATATGTCATCCCACTTCCACTCTGGGACCTCTAAAGGATGAACCAAGCCTGCTGGTACCTGATGCTCCACCTTCACTTGCTGACAAGTGGGGCACCATGAGACAAACTATCCTACTGATTTCTTCATTCCCAGTCACTAGGGCTACCATCGGAGATCCTGGTATATCTTCGCCACTCTTGGATGTTACTATAGATGGGATGTGTCTAAATCCTTCAACACTTACTCCTGAAGTAACAGTGGTACCATGGTACATCCTCTAAAGAGGATGACGTGCTCCCCACCTTCAGAAAATCCATCAGGTGTCTGCCCTATGGATATCTGAGCACGTCATGCCTCGCAGTCACTGTCCCCACATTGTGCCTCCCTGAATCACTAAAGAAGTGGTGGAGTGATAGTAAGTGACTAATGGAAAGCTTCTCTTTCTTTATCCACAAAGTATATCTACAAAGTGGCCAGCTACTCCATCGCCTCACCTAGAAACTATATACCAGATCTCCTACTGAGTGCATCTGTGACAATGTTCCCCTTCCCAGGAGTATAGAATATCTCAAAGTCATAGTCCCATAAGAACTCATGATAAGGTCATTGTCTCATGTTCAGGTCCTTCTGATAGAAGATATAACTGATACTCTTGTGATTAGAGTACACTGTAAATCACTCACCCATCAGATAGTGTTACCACATCTTCAATGTGAAGGCCACCGCTACTAACTCCAGGTCATGGGTAGCATTATTATACTCAATTTTTCTCAGATGTCGAGAGCCATATGCGATCATTGCTCACTCCTGCATCAGGACACATCTGAGTCTGGTCCCTCATGCGTCACAGTAGACTATGCACCCTACGCCGACTTCTGGAAGCCTAAAGATGGGGGCACTAGTCAGCCTTTTCCTCTACTCCTAAAAACTCCACATGCATTTTTTCAACCAAACGAAGGGTTTTCCCTTCTTCATGAAGGCTGATAGCGGTGATGCAACTCTGGAGAAATCTAGCACTAACCTCTGGTAATATCCAGCCAAACCCAGGAAACTACGTAACTCTATCACACTCTTGAGTGGAACCCAAGCAAGTACTACATCAATCTTCACTGGATCTACTGCAACTCTAGCCTTCGATATTTAATGTCCCATGAAGCGAACCTATCGGATCCAGAACTGGTATTTAAAGAGATTACCATAAAGCTGGTGCTCTTGGAGTGTGTCCAGTACTACCTAAAAATGATACGCAAGCCCCTCCCTAGTAGTCGAGTGTATCAGAATGTCGTCGATGAAGACTACGATAAAGTGATCGAGGTATGGATGAAATATCATGTTCATGTCCCCATGAACACTACTGGATGGTTGGTTTTTCCAAATGGTATTACCATGGACTCATAGTGGCTGTACAAACCTCTAAAAGTCGTCTTCTACTCATCATCAACCCAAACTCTGAGCTGGTGATATCCCGATCTGATGTCTATCTTTGAGAACCACCATGCTCCCTTCAGCTGAACAAAGAGGATGTCAATCATCAGGAGCGGGTACTTGTTCTTCAAGGTCACCTGGTTCATGAACCGGTAGTGGACACAGAGCCTCAAGCTCCCATTTTCCTTCATGGAGAACAGAATCTAGGTTTCCCATGGTGAAAAACTGGGCCTGATGAATCCCTTCCCCTAAAAGTCCTCAAGTTGTACCTGAAGCATTCGATGCTCTGCAGGAGCCATCTGATATTCTGGTGTAGATATCAGTGTCGTATCGTTGTACAAGTCAATGTAAATGTACACCTCTATGTGAGGAGGTATACCTGGAACATCATCAGGGAAAACATCCGTGTATTGGTCCACCACTACAGGATAACTCGGACTCACCACTTCAACCACTCTGAGGGTAAGGCTGTCCAACTAATGAGTAATTAGCTTCCCCCTCCTCTGGGTAAGTCCATCCTGCACTACAAAGGCTCCCTTCTTGTCATTCAAGGTAAATATGGTCCCATCCATTCGAACACCCCACACTTTGCTCCTAATACAGTCAATCTGAGCATTGACTGTAGATAACCAGTCCATACCCAAGATGATGTCGTAAGGCCTTAACACCACTGCTAGGAGATCCAAGTCGAAGCTCTCACCATCTAGAGTAAGATCGCACTGTCATCACCAGTGCGTAATCGTTGAATCTTCTCCCGTAATAATCTCTAGCCGCAAGGATCGAGTTAAAGGCTCCGTCGGAATCTTCGAGCTCTGAACGTGGACAGTGGTAATAAAAGAATGACTGGAACCTGTGTCTATAAGTACTGCAACTAAGGTGGAGTAGACACAGATCGTACCTTGTATCATCTCTATAGTGTCGTAATCGTAAGCGTCAGCTTCCTGGAGTTGACCTCTCCTATATAAACCTTCTCCATATGGTCGGGGTGGATCTCTTTGTGGTGGTGGCGGTAACACCTCGAATCATCTCCCACCACCAGCTATATGACTACATCCTCAGCCACATCTGCCAACTCCCTATGAAACACCTTATTGGAATCTTTGTCTCGGTTTGGGCGGTCTTTCGACCATCTGCTGATCATCCAAATGTCCGGTCAGACAGTCACGAGACATGTGACCCTGACCGTAGCATGGGTAACACTGCTCACTCCTGGAAAGACTAGCACCGCTTCAGGTGCCCCACACAACCGATCTTAAGTCATATGGTCGTCCACCTATAGGTGTGGTCCTCTTGGACCTCTGTGACATCTGTCTGCTGCCATCTACAGAAGACTCCACTATATGATGACAGGTAGTGGCTATCGGTGCAGGTGACTACTCAACAAGGAAAATCTACACCATGATGGCTCTCTATAACACTCCCACTAGCGTCGGGATGCTGAGTAAGATAAATGAATCCATGATCTCCTACCTGAGCCCCTCCTAGAAGGTCTGAGTGTAGTGGACCCAAAGCTTGACGTACATGGACATTACAATAAATTTTCGGAACAATTAATACATAACAAAAACCATCACTCAAGGACTGTAATAGTTTAGTTTCTTTGGAGGCATGGAATATAAACTCTTAATCACAGTGAAATATCTTCAACATCTCCCATAACGATCTTCCCCTTTTTGTTACCTTACCTAAAACCTTTCATTAAATCCTGGGGAAAAGAAAACATATAAAGGGTGCGCTAAAATGCTCAGTAAGGGTAATCATAGAGAACATAAAACTATCCTTATACATTTGAATGTAAAAAAAACATGAGCATAAAATCTAAACATCAAAATCTTGAGCAATGACATAAAACATGGAAGTACGTAAGGCATAGATCATGAAGAAACATTAATCATGATAAATTAGCATGGGAATAAAACATGTAATTGTGGCAACCATTAAGCACATGATATGATTTCCATAGTATCCAAGACATTTCTTCCAAGACCATCTTAGTGGACAAAGTCCCTTTCTGAATCGAGTTCACTCCTCGTTCCAGTCCTGTTTTACTGAACCGGTTTAACTTGTCGTTCCAGCCATGTTTATCTCATGAGATATAAATCTTTACCCAACACATTGTAGGGAGATATAGGTCCCACCCATCTCATAATGAAACCATTATTATGTGTACCACAAAATCATAAATCATACATCATTGCATAACACATGTAATAAAAATGGAATTCTTAAACATCGTGTCATCATAAAACAATTCATATAAGATAATTTTGATAAAACACTTGAACTCCATTCTTGAAGAAAATATCCTTTATACTTCAAAAACATTTTCCTTTCTTAACATGTCATATAATTTTGATCTATAAGAAGTTGATTAAAAATAATATTGAAAAATTGTAAAGGAAACTTCATGGAAATAATTTTCTAAAAATCCATTCATGCCGTATAAGTTAAAAAAACATTCTTCCCGTACTTTGGCTGGAAAAGTCAAAAAGTACCTCGTACGAAAAACGACAAAAGTTTTCTTTCATATATTTTACTAAAAACTCACCGAAGGGTAAAATTGGATTTAAAAAATTGTAGGAGGATATAAATAATATTACATATTGAGGAAACATGGATGTGGATGATAAATATTCCCCAGTAAATTCTAAAGTATAAACAATCTCGGATAAATACTGAGATTGAAAGATTGTCCCTTACCTTAGATCCGATATGATTCGTACGTATCTGAACCTCCTGTATAATGATTTAAATAATGTCATTAAATTATTAAAGAATCGTATTCATTGTTATGATATCATATATGTTTCACTTATGACTTAATATTACCCATTCTTTTGTAAATTCCATGTTAAAGCAGCGTTTTGGGTAAAATCATTTCATTTATCGTATGTGTTTCGACTTGTCATTCTTGATATTATTACTTATATCCTGATTTACATAATTCCAGAATGTAAAACATGATTTATATATAATATATATTCAGTATATACATATATATATGATATATCGATAAATGGAATGAAATACACCGTTCATAGAGACGGTAGGCCGTACGTACGCATGAACGCTGTTTCGTTTCCTTATTGAATTGAATGAAAATAAATAGATGGAATACATATATTTATACATAAATCCAGTAGAATTATTATTTCATATATTTAATTATTATTCATTATATAAACATTATTATCAGTCATGTATGGTTAACATGGAGAATGAATCTCATCGCGTCGTGGAGATGGTAGTCCCTACGTACGCACGAGCAATGATATCGTTCCCATAATTATTGAATAGAATTGGAGTGGATGGTATAACATATCAGAATCAGTATGATGTTATAATAACAATATATAGTTCTTATTTACACCATCATACCCATCCATGTATGGTGTTGGTGGAAAAAAAGATTTCACCACAGCGTGGAGACGGTATTCCGTACGTACGCACGCGTGGTGATTTCATTTTCCGTAGGATGGATAGATGGTGTAATAGGGTTGTTTCATAAATATAATTACATATTAGTATATGATTTATACTTATGTTATTATTTCATAGTGAAACAAATAAATAAGAAGAAGTGGAAGAAGAAATAAAGTTGAAAGAATCGGTAACGGACATTACCTCTTCTTTGAAGAACCTCTTTGAGACCTCCTCTTAGGGCACTAATATTTGTCTTTGAAGAAGACCAGAACCTCTAGAATGTTTCTATGGAAGTGGAAAAGATAATGTGGCAGGGGTTTGCCGATCTTGAAGGCTCAAAGTTGTGTGAGGAAGAGAGGGAGGAGGAGCCCTTTTATAAGGGAGGAGAGGGGTGCCTTTGGAGAAACTAAAACTATTATTATATTATGAAGTCATATTCGGTTTTTAATAGCTCCAAATTGACTTATTTAGAAGATAATGTGGGGATGGGTCGAAATCCTCTCATCCAATAGAATTTAGACATGTTTAGGTTTCTATTTTAACCTTATCATTTAGATTTAACCATAAGTTAAATAATTTTACTTTTACCGTGTCTTCTTGTTTTCTTACACTATAAGGTTAATAAACTTACTATAATAAGCCAAACGAACCCCAAGATGTTTATTATTAATATATATAACCTTATATAAGTCATTTTTCCTAACATTATATTTTTAGGAATAAAATAACAATTAATAATATAATATTTGTTTTAGAAACTATTTTATGTCAATTTTGACACTATTTGGTAATTGATTTTTTTGAAAATCATAACAGAATGGTTAGTTCGAACAAAGTAAATTAAATCAAAAATAACATGTCATGTTAACCTATAAATTTATTTAAATTCATAAAAGCCTCAAATTAAATTTATTTGGGTATTTATAACATCAATTATGTCAATATTTCATTAATAAGATAATTACTGCATCATCTTTGTGTCAGAAATAAATTAAATTATATAATGTCTAAAAATTATAAATAAAATACCCTTATGTAGGAAATAATTTTATCTTTCTAATGAATATTTATAGTTGAATTTATGTTATGTATAACCCTATATTAAAAATGTTTTAGTTATTAAACTTTGATTTTAACTATTTTAACCCTTCTTTAAATAAATTAATAATAAATGTCCTAATCTAATCCAAGTGGACCTAAATGGTTATAATTTATTCCTAGGGTTGTTTTTGGTCGAATTACACTTATCCAATATAATTAGGACATGTGTTTGGGTAATGATAATATCATTTTTACCCTTAATTATCCTATTTAGTTTTTAACCGTGGTAAATAAAAGTAAAAAGTTACTATTCACCAAAAATTATTTTCATCTCATTGAACCACATTTTAGTCCTTTCTATTAACCGTGTCTCTCGTATTTTTGAAATTCAATTCACAGAAGTGGTAAAATTTAATTTAAATTAAAAAAAGTCAGTTTTTTAACTACCACTATGTGGTTTCACTATTCATCGAAAATTGAAGTTTTTCAGAAAAATACCAAAAATTCAGCCTAAGCATTATTTGATATTCTGAATTCAAAATTGATGTATATTTTTCCAAATTCATAACATATAAGTGGTATTAATTAATTTTAAATTTTATTCATGTTATCAAAACAAATAGCTTGTTTTTAAGAAACAAAAACAATCAAAAGATTGATACTTGTTTATATCCAATTTCAAAGTGAAATTAATTCCAATGAACAAAATTGGATTAAATGGTAAAAATATATTCTAATTACACATTAAAACCTATTAAAAAAATAATATAACCATATAAATTATTGCAATGAAAAAAGTTTTTTTTATTAAAATATAGCGTGTTTTTACTATTCATTAA
Source organism: Viscum album (assembly GCA_963277665.1). Classification (NCBI taxonomy): domain Eukaryota; kingdom Viridiplantae; phylum Streptophyta; class Magnoliopsida; order Santalales; family Viscaceae; genus Viscum; species Viscum album. Next base: position 1,735,237,710 of record OY728123.1, on the reverse strand, counting down.
AATATTATTGTTATCAGAATAATATGAAAAATTTATCCAAAGTAAATTTTTATATCCTGATTCCAAAGAAGATTTTTATTTTGTCAAATTGAACTTATAGACATGTCAAAAACAAGATTTAAGGTGGGTGCGTCATCAAAAGGTGGGAAAACTGCAATTTTTGAAAAATACATATTTTACACGAAAATTTTATTTTGCTCTCATACCATATTCTAGAAAATCTGTAAGATGAATAATAATGTTTTAAAATTCAAAATGCAGTTAATACTATTCATAACGGCTAGTCCATAATAATATTATAACAATATATCGTTGTTTAGGGAAACCTGGTATTGCGTACAACACACGCTATCGAGGAAGGTCGTGATTGCGTGTAATGCAAGCCAAGTCAGGGTTGCGTGTTGTGCAAGACTCCTCCGTTGTTTCGTATAACAGAATCCAACAATATTTCATTTATACATTTAATATATATATATATATACACTCAATGTTTCGTAGAATAATTACTATCAAAATTGTGTGTAACATGATCCAAGAATAGTGTTGTGTATACTGAAAGCTCATATGGTGTTGCGTATAGCGCAAGGCTATCTTGTTGTAGCTTAAATCACAAGACATAAATGAAATTAATATAATATTTTTCATAAAATCTCAGGGTGTTACATTCTACCCCCCTTAAAAAGAATTCCTCCCTCAAAATTCGTCAGGGTTATAAATAGTTTACTATTTATAGAAACCCTCATCGTAAAAAAGAATAATAAAACTTAATTTTAAAAACTAAAGTATGAAATGTAACGACTACCCAAATAAACTCATCACTGGGTTTCCATATAGCAGAACATAGGTGAAAATATGGATATGGAAGAAAAATCTAACCATCAAGTTCTGATGGAGAGTGGTAGAGAACATGGCTATGAAAAAGACATCAATCACAAAGCCATAGATTTGTGATTATCTAAGGTACCATCTGATTCATCTAATATAAGGGCACTAGGACAACATTTTTGGTTTTCAATATCATTTCCCTAAAGTTGATGAAATTGGAATTCGAAGAAATACTTTCATGATTTTGGTATAGTCTCACCGTTGGTAGTTCTTTGGAAAATTTACACTTCATCTCTTAATGAAATGAAGTTGAATTTTTCATTCGTAAAGTGTTAGCAGATCATGTGATAGAATGATGGGTCATTCCATCTGTCTCAAACAAAAGGTTAGAAAGGTAATCAAAAATACATAAGTCTAACTATAGTGAGATTAATCATATATGGTTCTTAAAATGGACTTATACTTCATATATCATACTGCTTAATATAATAAAACTAGTTTCTACTAAATAGGGACTTCTTGTAGGCCAGTGGTAGACGATAAAGGCCAGTCGCACTTCGGTTGTGGGTTCGATTCCCACAACCTTGTCCGACATGATGGGTTGTCGCCCATCCTGTAGGTTGTCCTTTTTCTAAAACTACATTACTATAACATCCCATCAATAATATCGAAAAAAATTCAATCCTTAAACAATAATATCTTATGTCCAACATAATACATTCCAATCTTTAGGCTTATCCATAATACTGTCGTCCACTCTCATATTATAGTGAAAATGATTACCAGAGATTTCATATAACAAGCATGTTAATACCATCTTTGATCCCCATATATCATAAGATATGTCTTGTTGGTCACATTCCAAACATTCTAAGGCCTTAATCATGTATTCTCTTGAAAAATGAATACCCATTGAATCTTAGTGAAAACATGAGTGCTGTCAAAAGTTAACTCTTTCCACATACCAAAACCCCAAAATTCTATATACTCAAACCATGATATAAATATTTCCTTATAACAGTCATGAGCTCATTAATACTGTCAAACATTTCATTTTCTCCTTATCCCTTCATTATGCGCATATCATCTTTTTCCAAAAATATCTCAGTCACTTTCCATGGTTACCAGTACCATAAAATTATTGAAAACCAAAATAGACCAATACATAATTATTCCAATATTCCATGATACTATATACAACATTATTTTGGAATCCCATTACATAAAAACTTAATCATTCCACCACATCATTATCATATTCAAAATCGCCAATAGTGATCGCATTTGACTTCCCTTTTTCCTTTACCTTAAGTGGTTTCTCATTTCGATCATCACTAACCCTTGGATTAGGGAATTTATTATCATAATGCCCCATTTACTTGCACTTGAAGCATTGAAGTGTTGGTGGTGCGTTCTCTTCAGTATTTTCATTATTCACATCATTAGCAACTATTTTTCCATTACTTCGACACTCAGTTGCTCGATGACCCTCTTTTCCACACTTCAAACATTTTCTAGTCCCTTTATGAAAATCGCCACCATGATTCTTTCCACACTTTGAGTATAAGGAAGAATTCATCTTCTTTTCACCATTATTCCGAGATTTCTCCTTGAACTCCATCTTTCGTTTCTTGTCAAAACCATGAGATGGATAAGTAACACCAAATTCCATTTCTACCTTGTTAGCACAACACACAATTTCTTCATCGCTACTGAAGTCTCTTATAGCTAATTCCCCTCGAAGATTTGGTTTTAAGCCACTGAATAATCGATCAAATTTACTTTCAGGTTGGATGATAAATCCAGATGCATACCTTGCAAGCCTTGTAAAATTCGCTTCGTATACACCAACAGATTCATCATCCTTTTGGTTTAGTTCAAGAAACTCCTTCCCCATCTTTGTTCGAATAATACGAGGGAAGTACTTATTGAAAAATAAGTTCTTGAACTCGTCCCATTCCATGGACTCAATTTCATTTCTTGGCATCGTATTCTTGATAAGATTCCACCATTGATCAGCTTCACCTTCCAAATGATATACTGCTAAGTTGACTTTATCATGTTCAGAACATTGAAGAACTGAAAGTATATTTTCAGTGGTACCGATCCATTGTTCAGCAACAAGTGGATCAGAAGACCCACTGAAAGAAGGTGGACGTTGCCTCATGAAGGACTCAATAGAATATTATTCCCTTCTCTGCTCATTTGGAAGTCCAGAATGATTCATAGCTTGTGTAAGTATAGAAATAAGATTTTACACTCCATATCCCATAACATTTGTTTGTTCAGGAGGACAATCATTGCATTGTCCATTACATTGATCAACATGGTTCCTTCGGGTTCCAGCCATCGTCTGAAACCCAAAAAGAATAGTGTGAGAGGAAAAAATCATGCTAGGGAAAAAAAACATAATAAAGGGGGATTACCTTTAATGTCTAACATCTTAGGTTTAATTCTAATATTGTTACCTTAATTCTAGGACTATAACCTATACTTATACTTAACCTTAGGGACATCCATAGACATACCTTATAAATATATCTAGGAATATCACTAAAGTTCTCACATCCTAGTTTCCAAAGGTAGACTAAACCTTTCCTCTGATACCAAATATAGAGGACCCATTGCTTGATGTACATGGACTTTACAATACATTTGTGGAACACTTAATACATAACAAAAAACAACACTCAAGGACCATAATAGTTTAGTGTTTTTGGAAACTTGGAATATAAATTCTTAATCATGGTGAAAGATCTTCAACATCTCCCATAACAATTTTCCCCTTTTTGTTACCTTACCTAAAACCTTTCATTAAATCATGGGGAAAAGAAAACATATAAAGGGTGTGCTCAAATGATCAGTAAGGGTAAGCATAGAGAACACAAAACAATCCTTAGACATTTGAATGTAAAAAAAACATGAGCATAAAATCTAAACATCAAAATCTTGAGCAATGACATAAAACATGGTCGTACATAAGGCATAGATCATGAAGAAACATTAATCATGATAAATTACCATGGGAATAAAACATGTAATTTTGGAAACCATTAAGCACATGATATAATTTCCATAGTAGCCAAGGCATTGCTGCCAAGACCATCTTAGTGGACAAATTCCCTTTTTGAATCGAGTTCACTCCTCATTCCAGTCCTGTATTACTGAACCAGTTTAACTTTTCATTCCATCCATGTCTATCTCATGAGATATAAATCTTTACCCAATGCATTTGAGGGAGATATAGGTCCCACCCATCTCATAATGAAACCGTTCTTAGGTGTTCCACAAAATCATAAATCATACATCATTGCATAACCCATGTAATAAAAATGAGATTCTTAAAGATCGTGACATCATAAAACAATTCATATAAGATAAAGGAATTCATAAAAATAATTCCATAAAAACATAATCAAATCAATGTAATAATAGGGATAGAAACAGAACCCTATATTATCTTAGATGGAAAATAATTTTGATAAAACACTTGAACTCCATTCTTGAGGAGAATATCCTTTCTACTTCAAAAACATTTTCCTTTATTAACATGTCATATGATTTTGAACTAAAATAAGTTGACTAAAAATAAATGTGAAAACTTGTAAAGGAAACTTCATGGAAATAATGTTGTAAAAATCCATTCATGTTTTATAAGTTAAAAAAACATTCTTCCCGTACTTTGGCTGGATAAGTCAAAATGTATCTCGTACGAAAAATGACAAAATATTCCTTTCATATATTTTACTAAAAACACACCGAAGGGTAAAATTGGATTTAATCAATTTTATGAGGATATAAATAATATTACACATTGAGGAAACATGTTTGTGGATGATAAATATTCCCCAGTAAATTCTGAAATATAAACAATCTCGTATAAAAATTGAGATTGCGAGATTGTCCCTTACCTTAGGTCTGATATGCTCCGTACGTATCTGAACCTCCTGTATAATGATTTAAATAATTTCATTGACTTATTACAGAATCATATTCATTGTTATGATATCATATATGTTTCACTTATGACTTTATATTACCCGTTCTCTTGTAAATTTCATGTTAAAGCAGTGTTTTGGGGGAAATCATTTCATTTATCGTATGTGTTTCGACTTGTCATTCTTGATATTGTTAATTATATCCTGATTTAAAAAATTCCAGAATGTAGAAAATGTTTTATATATAATATATATTCACTATATACATATATATATGATTGATCGATAAATGGAATGAAATACACCATTCATGGAGACGGTAGGCCGTACGTACGCATGAACGCTATTTTCGTTTCCTTATTGAATTGAATGAAACTAAATAGATGAATTACATATATATATATACATAAATCCAGTAGAATTATTATCTCATATATTTCATTATTATTCATTATATAAACTTTATGATCATTCATGTATGGTTAACATGGAGATTGAATCTCATCGCGTCGTGGAGACGGTAGTCCGTACGTAAGCACGAGCGATGATATCGTTCCCATAATTATTGAATAGAATTGGAGTGGATGGTATAATATATCAGAATCAGTATGATTTTATAATAACCATATATAGTTATTATTTACACCATTATACCCATCCATGTAAGGTGTTGGTGGAAAAACAGATTTCACCACGGTGTGGAGACGATATTCCGTACATACGCACGCGTGGTGATTTCATTTTCCGTAGGATGGATAGATGGTGAAATATGGTTGTTTAATAATAATAATAACATATCAGTATATGAGTTATACTGATTTTATTACTTCATAATGAAACAACTAAAGAAGATGAAGTGGAAGAAGAAATAAAGTTGAAAGAATCGGTAACAGACATTACCTCTTCTTTGAAGCGCCTCTTTGAGAAATCCTCTTAGGGAACTAAAATTGGTCTTTGAAGAAGACCTGAACCTCTAGGACGTTTCTATGGAAGCTGAGAAGATAATTTGGCAGGAGTTGGCCGAGCATGAAGGCTCAAAGTGGTGTGAGGAAGAGAGAGATGAGGTGCCCTTTTATAAGGGAGGAGAGGGGCACCTTTGGAAAAACTAAAAATATTATTTTATTATAAAGTAATATTTGGTTTTTCATAGCTTAAAATTGATCTATTTAAAAGCTAATGTGGGGTTGGGTCTCAATAATCTCATACAATAGAATTTAGACAAGTTTAGGTTTCTATTTTAACCTTATCATTTAGATTTAACCTTAAGTTAAATAATTTTACTTTTACCGTGTCTTCTTGTTTTCTTAAACTATAAGGTTAATAAACTTACTATAACAAGCCAAAAGAACCCCAAGTTGTTTATTATTAATAAATATAACCTTATATAAGTCATTTGGCCGATCCTTATATTTTTAGGAATAAAATAACAATTAATAATATAATATTTGTTTTAAAAACTATTTTATGTCAACTTTGACACTATTTGATAATTGATTTTTGTGAAAATCATAATCGAATTATTAGTTCGAACAAAGTTAATTAAATAAAAAATAACATTTCATATTAACCTATAAAATTATTGAAATTTATAAAAAGTCTTAAATTACATTTATTTGGATATTTATAACATCAATTATGTCAATATTTCATTAATAAGATAATTACTGCATCATCTTTGTGTCAGAAATAAATTAAATTACTTAATGTATATAAATTATAAAAAAAAAACATTATATAGGAAATATTTTAGTATTTATAATGAATATTTATAGTCGAATTTATCTTATTAATAACCCTATATTAAAAATGGTTTAGTTATTAAAATTTGATTTTAACCATTTTATCCCTTCTTTAAATAAATTAATAATTAATGTACTAATCTAATACAAGTTGACCTAAATGGACATATTTTATTCCTAAAGTTGTTTTTGGTCAAATTACACTTATCCAATAGAATCAGGACATGTGTTAGGGTAATAATAATATCATTTTTACCCTTAATTATCCTATTTACTTTTAACCACGGTAAATAAAAGTAAAAAGTTACTATTCACCAAAAATTATTTTCATCTCATTGAAGCACATTTTAGTCCTTGATATTAACCGTGTTACTCAGATTTTTGAAATTCAATTCACAGAAGTGGTAAATTTTAATTTAAATTAAAAAAAGGCAGTTTTTTAACTACCACTAAGTAGTTTCACTATTCATCGAAAATTGAAGTTTTTCAGAAAAATACAAAAAATTCAGCCTAAGCATTATTTGATATTCCGAATTCAAAATTGTTGTCTATTTTTCCAAATTCATAACATATAAGTGGTATTAATTAATTTTAAATTTAATTCCCGTTATCAAAACAAATAGAGTGTTTTTAAGAAACAAAAATAATCAAAAGATTGATACTTGTTTATATCCAATTTCAAAGTGAAATTAATTCCAATGAACTAAATTGGATTAAATAGTAAAAATATATTATAATTACACTTTAAAACCAATTGAAAAGATAATCTAACCATATATATTATTACGATGAAAAAAGTTGTTTTTAATTATAATATAGCGTGTTTTTACTATTCATTAAAATATGAAAGTTACCAGAATAATATGAAACATTTATCCAAAGTAAATTTTTATATCCTGATTCCAAATAAGAATTTTATTTTGTCAAATTGAACTTATATACATGTCAAAAACAAGATTTAAGTTGGGTACTTCATCACAAGGCGGGAAAACTGCAATTTTTTAAAAATACATATTTTACACGAAAAATTTATTTTGTTCTCATACCATATTCTAGAAAATGTGTAAGCTAAATAATAATGTTATAAAATTCAAAATTTAGTTAATACTATTTATAATGGCTAGCCCATAATAATATTATAACAATATATCATTGTTTAGTGAAACCTGGTATTGCGTACAACACACGCTATCGAGGAAGGTCGTGATTGCGTGTAATGCAAGACAAGTCAGGGTTGCGTGTTGTGCAAGACTCCTCCGTTGTTTCGTATAACAGAATCCAACCATAATTCATTTATACATCGAATATATATATATATATATATATACACTCAATGTTTCGTAGAATAACTACTATCAAAATTGTGTGTAACATGATCCAAGAATAGTGTTGTGTAGACTGCAAGCTCATACGGTGTTGCGTATAGTGCAAGGAAATCTTGTTGTAGCTTACAACATAAGACATCATTGAAATTAAAAGTATATTTTTCATAAAATCTTGAGGTGTTACAATGAGCCTTGAGTAATGGGTCCTGCACCATATCGGTGGAGTAAAGTGAGAGGTCAGTGAACCTCGCTGAGTACTGAGCCACCGTCATACTACCCTCCTGCAGATATAGAAGCTCTTGTTTCCGCACCGTGCAAAGAGTTGTTGGAATAAACACTTCTTGAAAATGGATCTCAAAGTCTTCCCATATAAGCATCACCTCATCGTGAACCTAAAGCATCAAGCTCCACCATCTACCTGCTGCTACCTATAGAAGGCTGGTGGCAAGGATCACCATGAGATCGGCTGGTGTCCCTACTAATAAAAAAACTCTCAATATAGCCTCTCGCCAATCCTTAGCCGCATGTGGTTCCGTCTCTCTCTTGAACCTGGGTGGCCTCTGGTATAGTAACTCGGGAAACACGCTCAAGCGGCATGCACTGTCTGCTATTGGGGCTGGTGGCATCGGTGGCCCAATGGGGATTGGTACCATTTGTGCCTCCATTGGTGCCTCTACCGGAAAAGGGCCATGCACCGAGGCCTCATCACTTGGTGGTATATCTATTCATAAAACTCTCGTAAATCTAGATGGATGTATGTGTGGATAAATCCTGAAAAGAAACAAGTGTGCTACAGTCAAAAAGTTATACATGGTGAGCTGACCAGGTGAGATGACTGAAAGAGTTCATAAAGAAGACTCTTGAAAACACAAATGCAGTCAGTGTTTTCGTGCACTAACTCGGATATCAGAAGTCAGGGTCATAGTGTATAGATACGTAGGATTCCGCACCAACACTGTACTACCTATACTGATAACCACACTCACTACAATTAACACTATTTCCGTTAAGAATAAAGATCATAGTCTTATACACTGTGTTAGAACCGACTCTTTTGATACCAATTTGTCACGACCCGTCCCTCGGGCCCATTCCGTGACTACCCCATGCCCGCATTCCATAGGCCAGGGGCTGGAGACTAGCATCAAATGTGATGTTGGACTCCTCATGTATTAATCATGTTTTAATGATCACAAATCCCAATAATAATATCAAAATCTCATTCAACCCAGTTAAATCCTATAAATTATATCCAATCATGTGTATTTATATTTCAAGTTCACTCATGCTTTATAATGGTTATGTTCAATCCATTTCATGCATACTACTATTTAATTCTGAATACTTTTATTTGCCTAAGTACAAGACACAATGAAGTCTAACACAGTTAGCCAGACACAGTAAGCCAGACATTGTGACCAAGACAGCGTGAGCCACACACTGTGAGCAAGACACCGTGAGCCAGACACTGTGTGAAAGACACCGTGAGAAAGACACCATAAGCAATACACTGTGAAGAAGACACCGTGACACCCAGACACCATGACACTAAGACCCGGACACTCAGACACTGGGACACTCAGACACCGTGACACTATGACCCTGACACTCAGAAACTGTGTGAATGAGACACCATTTCCATAACATACTGTGACACTGTTTCTTAAACTATTTTGTCATCTTTCAATTTAATGTTTAACGGTCATATTTGACTCCTTTAACGCACTGACATAATTAATTTTTCTTTATAGTTATATTACGAAGTAAGAGGTACGAAACACATGGAGCTTGTCGACTAAAACACATGCATTAGAAGATAAAGAGTGGAGAGTGCCCAACAACCATAGCGCGCGATACTGAATAGAAAAGAAGCATGTGATCACATCCATGAAGAACATTTTTGCAAGATTTTAAAAGAAAGCATTTTCACAAGCATACAATCTGAGGCTGCTGAAGAACATACGATGTACACTAGAATCCACAAAACATCGTCACATTATCAAAGCTTGTGGAGAACACAAGCTGAATCGTGACACTCTTTTTTTCGAGACAAAAACCAGAGAAGGACTCAGAAGCATTTCTGCAAAATGAAAGGAGTCTAGAGCAGCACTTCAAATTACTAGAGCTTTCTAAACTCATATCTACAATCTCTAAGTGATTCTTTTACTAACCCTTTGAGCAGTGTGTCTACTCTGTATATTCCACACACACACTGACTCCTATTCTAAACTAAAGGATTTCTAAATCCTTATGCGAAACTTCTTATACTTTTGTTTACTCGCGACAACTGTGGAAGTGGTCCCTATGTGGCCTGGTTATTGTTTGTTTCTACCCACGAAAACTGTGGAAGAGGTCCCTTTGTGACCTGGACAGTCTTTGTATTGTTGTTAACCCTAATCTAGGGTGTGGATCAATGTTTATTTATATAAACTTCTTGGTGGCAGGTGATCACCATGTGGAGTGGATTAGGTCTTCGCTTGAGACTGAACCACTTATCTCATATCCTCTTGCTATTTAAATTTAGTCTTCTCTGTTTTACTACTTTACTGCAAAATCTAGAAAACACTAATTTTTTACATTGATAGTTAGTCTTTGAAATAAGTTATAACTGATTTTTTAGTAGTATAACTTCAAATAAAACATTAGTAATACATATTAAGATTACTAATAATTAATCAATATTCTAAGAAGTTGGTCAAACAGTCAAACTCTTATAACAATATAACCTTGATTAACTGGGCTGAATCTATTTTTGGGGAAAACCATTTATTTTAAAATAATATTTTTATAACATAAATTTTTATAGTTACTAAATTCACCCCTCCCCTATTGAGTAAACTACTCCGACCAACATTTCGTACCAGAGGGTGCTTTATTAGGACTCTAGGTAATCTTACTCAACTGTGATTGTAGTTTTACTATAATGTTCTGTAAATTTCTGTTAAGTCTAAATTTATGGCTCTTTTAAAGTTATTTGTTAGTATGGATAATATATTGGAAGGTGCTGCAACCAACAGACCACCATTCATTAATGGAACCAACTATTCTCAATGGAAAATTAAAATGAAAATGCATCTACAGAGTATGAGCTTTGAAATATGGTCAACCATTATAGATGAATAAAAACTCCCTGTGACTGATAGAATTTCATGGGATGAACCTACAAAACATTCTTATAATAACAATTGAAAATCCATGAATTCTCTGTAATATTTTTTAAGAGATGTAGAATTTAATAGGATTTCTGCCTGTAAAAATGCCCATGAAATTTGGGATACCTTGTCTGTCTCACATGAAGGCACATATTCTGTAAAGGAAATGAGGCTTAATACTTATACTATAAAATATGAGAATTTTAAGATGAAACCTGATGAGCCTATTTCTGACATGTATCTCAGGTTCAACAATATTGACAACACAATGATTTCTCTATGAAGAGAAGTCAATGCCAAAGAACAGATCATGAGAATCCTTAGATGTTTACCTGATGGATGGAGGGGAACCTCTGTCTCTATTAGAGAATAATGCGACATCAGCAAGCTACCTTTAAAATAACTCAATGGGAAACTAATGATGTATGAGGAAGAGCTGAATGTAAATAAAGAGAGGAGGATGAGTCAAATAGAAAATATGTAGCATTCAATACCACCTTCTCGAAGCACAAAGATAAAGGGAAACTGGATCCTTCTGTAGAAATATCCACCACTGAACAATTATCACCTGACAGTGATGAGGAGATGGCTCAACTGGCCTGAAGATTCAAATGATTTTACAAAAATAAGATCTTTTTTAGAAAGCCTAACTTTAAGGGAATTTATGGTCCAAATGGAAACTGGCAGAAGGACTGGAAAAGAAGTGACAAAACTGCTGAAATTGTATTCTATGAATATGATCTCAAAGGACATATAAAGGTCGACTGTCCAAATCTCAAGTTTAAAAAGAAGTATGAGGATAAGGAAAAGAAGTAAAAAAAGGAAATGAAGGCAACCTAGAGTGCCTCTGAGGATAGTTCAAGTGACTCAGAGATATCACATGATGAACAAGATAACAAATCCAATATGTGTTTTATGAAAAAAAACATCTGAGGTAACACTGAACTCTTCTATAAATAACTCATACTACTCTAAAGAAGAAATTGACTCTAAAAATATGACTAATGAAGAAATGTTTTAATAGTGTAACATAGTTGAATATACATGCAATGAATTAAAAGATAAATAAAAATAATTGAATAAACAACATGCTCTCACAACAAATATTAAATCTTAACTTACTACTGAAAAGGAAAAAAATGCTCAACTTCTCAAAGAAAACAATAAATTAAAAATGTATAATGAGCAATTATAAAGTTACTTAGAAAAGTTTGTCAATGGGAAAAATACCCATACCCAAATTCTAGGAAAACAAATTGCCCCTAAATATAATAATGGCATTGGTTATCAACCTGTTAAAATAATCCTTGGTATAACTATTTTTATTTTCAAATCTAGGACATATAGTTTTGTTCCCAGTTCTGGACACAACTCAACTAGCTCAAGTCATGATATATACTCTACTTTTTCATGTTTTTGTGGACCAAATACAGTTTATTTGTCAAACACTTTACATAATTCTTATAGGAAACCTATGATACATGTATGGGTTCCTAAATCACTTATTACTAATGTTAATGGGACCAAAAAAGTATGGGTACCAAAATCTGTCTTTTCATGATCATGTTATATGAAAGCTGCTTAAAGAGATCCTATAAGAATCTATGGTACTTGGACAGTGGGTGTTCAAGGAACATGATAGGAGACTACTCATTCTTGAAGAATATATTAAAAGTAGATGGAGGACATCTCTCATTTGGTGACAATCCCAAAGAGAAGATCATTGGCTTAGTTCATATTGGTAACTCTAATTCAATTTTAATTTCTAAAGTACTGTTTGTTAATGGCTTAAAATATAATATTATTGGTTTCTCAAAATTATGTGATGATGTATATCATGTTAAATTTGAAAATTATGCCTGTAATGTCTATAATTCTAATTATGATTTAGTATTTTCTGTATCAAGGAATGAGAATGTTTATTCTATTATTTTAGATTCCTTATCTTCTCAAAATGCTTTATGCTTAAGTGTATTTCATAAAGAATCCTAGCTCTGGAATAGGAGACCAGGACACTGTAATGTTCACTCCCTTAGAAAGCTAACTAGAAAGGCCTAGTTAAAGACTTACCCAAACATGAGTTTCCACATGAAAAAGTGTGTAATCCTTGTCAAAAGGGAAAACCACAAAAAATCTCTTTCAAATCAAAGAAATAAGTTTCTACTTCTTAACCTCTCTAATTGGTTCACAAGGATTTTTTTGGACCATATAGAGTTTCTAGTTTAAATGGGAAGAACTATGTTTACGTTCTGGTAGATGATTTCTCTAGATATACTTGGACCTTCATTATGGCTCACATAAGTGAATCTTGCTCTTATTTTACTATGTATTCCATGTCTGTAGAAAATCATAGTGGAATTAAAATTAAATCTTGAAGAAGTGATCATGGATGTGATTTTCAAAATCATGATTTTGAATCCTTTTTCTCACAAAATGGTTATAGTAACAATTTCTCTGCCCCTAGAACACCTCAATAGTATGGTGTTGTAGAAAGAAGAAATATAACCCTGTTAGAAATTTCTAGAACAATGCTTTGTGAATATGACTTACCTATTTACTTTTGGGTTGAAGCTGTTAATACAGCATGATATATACTCAATAGAGTCTTGATTAGACCAATTCTCAAAAAGACCATGTATGAACTCTAGAAAAATAGGAATCCTAAGGTTAATTACTTTAGAGTTTTTGGTTGAAATGTCTTTATTATCAACGCTAAGGATAATCTTGAAAAATTTGCATCCAAATGTGATGAAGGAATTTTCCTAGGTTACTCAATATTAATTAAGGATTATAGAGTATTCAATAAGAGAAGATAATGTGTGGAATAATTTGTTCACATCAATATTGATAAAATAGATCCACATGAGTCTAGAACCATCCTAGAAAATCTGAAGGATGATGTATCAAATCTGAACATCAACTAAAATCCTAAAATTCTTCTGTGAAAGAATCTATGAAAACTTCCAATTATGGAAATTCTCTACAATCGAGTCATAATGAACCAGAATCTGTTGATGAACCTGAAATCACAAGTCCCTCTTTTTCTAGAAAGGTTAGAACCCTTAAACACCATCCCTTAGATTCTGTTGTAGGAGACTTAGATAAAGGAACACAAACAAGGGCTTCTCTTAGAAATCAGGTTGAACATCAAGCCTTCTTGTCAAAACATGATCCTAAAAACATCGATCATGCCATCATTGATGAATTTTGGGTAATGGCTATGCAAGAAGAACTTAATCAGTTTGAAAGAAATAATCTTTGGAAAATTTTTGAAATACCCAAGGACACATTCATCGTAGGCACTAAATGGGTATTTATAAATAAATTAGAAGAAGCTGGAAATATAATTAGGAATAAGGCTAGATTAGTTTCACAAGGCTATAGTCAAGAATAATGAATTGACTATGAGGAGACCTTTGCTTCAGTAGTCAGACTTGAAGCTATGAGAATCTTTCTTGACTATGCTGCACATCTTAATTTCAAACTATATCAAATGGATGTTAAGAGTGCATTCTTAAATTCGTATATAGTTGAGGATGTATGGGTTGAACAACCCCCTGGATTTATAAATCCTCATTTTCCCAATCATATTTTCAAACTATCAAAAGCTTTATATGGTTTAAAACATGCTCCAAGAGCATGGTATGACAGACTGAGTACCTTTCTTATTTCCAATGGTTTTACAAAAGGAATATCTAATCCTACCCTCTTTATAAAAAAAAATTCAAATGAGATTTTAGTTGTTCAAATCAATGTAGATGATATTATTTTTGTATCTTCAAAAAATAATTACGTATTGATTTTTCTAAAATGGTGAAAAATGAATTTGGAATGAGTTTAATGGGTGAACAAATTTTTTTCTTGGATTCCAATTCTTTCAAAATAATGATGGAATGTTTTTAAATCAAATTAAATACACTAGAGATCTTCTAAAACGTTTTGGATTGGATAGAACTAAAAGTAGTGACACTCCCATGAATACCACATGTATGTTGGATCTTGATGAAGAGAGAAAATATGTTGATCAAACCAATTATAGAGGAACGATTGGAATTTTACATTACTTAATTGCTAGTCATCCAGACATTATGTTTAGTGTGTGTATGTGTGCTCGTATTCTAGAAAATCCTAAAGAATCTCATTTAAATGCTGTAAAGATAATTTTCAAATGCCTCAAGCTTACACCCAATCTATGACTGTTCTATCCTAAAGGACAATCATTTGAACTAGTTAGTTATTCTAATGCAAACATCTTTGGCTGTAAGTTAGATAGAAAGAGCACCTCAAGAACATGTCACCTTTTAAGCAAGTAACTATTATCATGGTGTAGTAAGAAACAAAATTCTGTTGCAATATCTACTGCAGAGGTTGAATATATAAATGCTGGCAGTTGTTGTGCACACATTTTGCAGATGAAACAGACATTGCTAGATTATGGATATCAATTCAGACATGTACCAATAAATTGTGACAACACAAGTGCTATTAACATCTCAATACATCCTGTTTCATATTCTATGACAAAACATAATGGTGTAAGACATCACTTTTTGAGATATCATTATCAAAAAGGAGATATCACCTTGAAATTCATTGGTCATGAATATCAACTTGCAGATATATTCACTAAAACATTAAATAATGTGAGTATAGACTACATCATACATGATCTTGTAAGGATAAATCTCAAATAGATATATTACTTGTCTTACTATTCCAAATTTTACTATGTTATACTTTACTTTCTCTCATGATTATGGTCTCACCGTTAGGACTTTGTATTCATGGTCGGACATTTACTGTCTTACCGTGATGACCACTTATTGTCTCACCATGACGACCACTCACTGTCTCACCGTAATAATTATTCACTATCTCACCGTAATAATCATACATTGTATCACCGTAATAATCATTCACTATCTCACCATGAAAATTACTAATGATTTTCTTTAAACACGTATCGCGTTAATTTTTATTTCACCTCTTTTACTTTCCCGCGTTTTTACTTTTGTGACATTTGACATTCCCAAATGATAAAACTAAGAGTTTCACTCAGTTATTCACCCAGACTTACTCTTACTCACTTGTTTAGAACCCTTTAAACCTTGAAAACCTCTCTCTCTCTCGACATTAGTTGAATGCCTGAATGAAGTGACTATCTTCATCCACACCTGATATGCGCAGCTCGAAGAAAAAGAAGATAGGACCTAAGCTGACGCCTGAAGGACCGTTGAATACAAACTTGGTAAATCGCAGTGTTGTTCCTGAGAAAGAAATATGCCCCGAATGGATTTTTTCCAGCAAATCTCTAGTCCTGAAAGGTTTAAAAGAACAAGCATAGTTAGAATGGTTCTCATGGGAGAGTAGACCCATTTATCCGAGGTTAGTAGCTCTGTTCTACCAGTACGCATAGTTTTCTTTTGACTCTGGTGAATTCTATGTTGTGAGGAGCTGGATTAATGGCCAATGATGTTTCTTCTCATCGAGTTTATGGGATTCATGTCTTAGGATACCTCATGATGGAATTTGTGATGATTATCAGAGAGAACCCCCACCTACAACTGATTTCTTTAACCTAGAAGATGCTCTGAAAACCCTTACCGGGAATGGCACCAAGAGAAAGGCCATAGCTGTTGAACTTGATGGGGAAACAAGGCTGTTGTTTAAGTTTGTTAAAAATACAGTTAGT
Organism: Viscum album; assembly: GCA_963277665.1. NCBI lineage: Eukaryota > Viridiplantae > Streptophyta > Magnoliopsida > Santalales > Viscaceae > Viscum > Viscum album. The sequence continues at coordinate 1,735,221,039 of OY728123.1, read as the reverse complement.
CTAAGGAAATATTACTTTGCTGTATTAAAGTATCAAGATGTGTTCGTGATTCATCTTATAAAGAATGGACTCAAATTCAACCTGTTCAAATACATCATTCACCATATGTGTGAGTTGATCAAGGACACATCCAAATCCACCTCTCAGTTCTACTATCGGCTGATATCAGCCATACTTGTTGAAAAAGGAGTAGTTGGACCAAATTAAGAAGTGCTTATGGACTGTGAGTACTGTCTCTATAAAGCCATCATCAGGAGAATGAAGATAAACTAGAATCCTTGGAAAATGGAGTGGGTGGAAGACAATTATAAGGTTTATGAGAAGTTTAATCCTGTGGATTATCCTTCAATGCCAAAAGACATTTCTGATCCTGGTTTGGAACCAGATGAACAAGGTTAGTATTCAGAAGAAGAGGAAGAAGAAGCTTAAGTACCTCATAGGGAAGAAGTTGTTGTTGAATAAGAAAGGACTATTGTTCCTCCATTTGTTATTAAAGAAGAAGTTTCTACTCCTAGAGATAATGTCAATCTGGAAACCCAACCCGAGGCTGAAAAAGAATTAGTGGTCCCAGAATCTGAGCAGTAAGCCATGAAAGAGTCTATTGTAGAAGAACTCACTGGTGTACAAGAATTAAATCTAGAAGAACTCTGTAGTGTACAATAATTAAATCTAAAATTACTCCCTGTTATAGAAGAATCAAATCTGGAAGAACTCCCTGAGGAAAAACCTGTTCCTGAAATAATACCCTCTTCTGAAGAGAAGATGGAGATAGCCTTTCAGTTGGCTAGGCAAGAAATTACTGAAGAACTAGGAGATGAACATGTGGATTTAGACCAAGCTCCCAAGCCTCTAAATCTTGAAAAGGAAGAATCTGTTGAGGGGGCGGAAATCCAAAATATTGAGACTGATGAAGCATCATATCCAGCTGAGTGCATCCCTATAGCCACTTAGTAAAAATTCCTTAGCTTCTATGATGTGAGTGAGTCTTAGTAGGTTACTGCAACTAGGATTGATGTATCCTCACTATTTCAGTTGAAGTCAGTCTCTATCTTTTCCCCTGAGAAAGAACCTGAACCTGAACCTACCCCTGTACCAACTCTTGCAACAGAACCTTTACTTGAACACCTGTCTTTTTTCTATAAGGATGATTTTAAGGATTTTGGAGATACTATTTTATCTGGACTTGAGAAGCTTATGAACTCCCAACCACGTGGTGTGACAAATCTGAGTGAGAGAGATGCCTCACTGCTTTTGGAGAAGATCATTTGGCAGATAAAACCCAAAATGCTCCATTAGTTTCAACAAGTTCGAGTTGAAAATAATTTTGAGTAATGAAGTCACAACCTTGAGAAGCATGGTTGAAGATATGCAGAAAGAGATGAATTCCAGAACAGAACCTATTGATGCTTCTCTAGAACCTACTGTTTCTCAGATTTCATGAGATGTTGTGTCTTAGATTCACCCTTACCCGTTATCCTTTGATGAAATGATTACAGAAAGGCACAAAGAGTTGTTGAAAGAAATGAGAGAGCTTGTGATGAACCTAAATAAACTCACTGATGAGTACACTGGCTGTCTTTAAAAGGTTTTGAATCAGCTCAAATCTCTAACAACTATCATCAAAGCATCTAATACCTCTCGTGAATCTTATATGCCTTTTTTGGACAATACTTTGATCAGATCTATTTTCAAAGAAGAGCTTCAGAATACTTTTATTAGCTTCAGTGTGACTTATTTATCTGATGTTGTCAAGAATATTGATAGAGTTCTTGACCTTGTGATAATCCATTCCAATATTGAAAATGATTCCCAACATGATATTTATAATAATGTGGACGTCTATTTCAACTGAATATTCTCCATGACTGATATGACCAACCACTTAAAATACATTAAAGATAATCTTAGGATTCCTCTTGTAACACAAGCCTTCAAAAACCAAGTCCAGAAGCTAATCGAGTTTTCTAGATTGTTGCAGAAGTTCATGGAAAACAAATATGACTTTGAAAAATCCATGAATTATGGTGGAGATATTATTGCAGACTTCATCAAAATTCTTCAACCTTATCTCCATGTCCAGAGTACCGCAATTGTTGCTCCAGAGGCTACTCCTCCAAGACCTGGACTGCCTACATTCACCTCTTCCTTAGTCACAAATACCATGTCTGTTGGCCAATATCTCAGTCAGATCAGGCCAATGATTCTTAATCAGCAACTGCCTCGATCTTCTACTGCTTCTACCTTAGATCCCTCAGTCTTAGATGGTCTCCCTTTACCATCTCTATCCACCACATTTCTGCCTTCTTCTACATCAGCCACTACCCCCATTGGATTCCTCTTCTACTGCTGATAAAGGCAAAGAAAAGGCCAATCCCTGAAGAAGACCAGTGCTTACTTTTCCTGATGGGGATTTCATTGATTTTAGTATTTCTACTTTATGTTGTACAACACTCTGATTACTTTTAATGACATGTGCACTGTTTTCCATCTCTTATTTTAACTTTTTGATAATCCCCAAAGGTGGAGAAGTTATCTATTTTCATCTATATGATTATTTTCTCTATAGTTGCATCCAATTTACACTTTAACTATACATGATTTATGATCACAAAATGGGGGAGATCGTTGGACTCCTCGTGTATTAATCATGTTTTAATGATCACAAATCTCAATAATAATCTCAAAATCTCATTCAACCCAGTTAAATACTATAAATTATATCCAATCATGTGTATTTATGTTTCAAGTTCACAAATGATTTATAATGGTTAAGCTCAATCCATTTCATATATATTACTGTTTAAGTATGAATACTGTTATTTGCCTAATTACAAGACATCGTGAAGCCTGACAATGTTATCCAGACATCGTGAGCAAGACACTGTGAGTGAGAAACCGTGAGCAAGTCACCGTGAGTCAGACACCGTGAGAAAGACACCGCGAGAAAGACACAGTAAGCAAGACATCGTGAAGAAGACACCATGACAATTAGACACCGTGACACCCAGAACATTACACTCAGACATCATGTGAAGGAGACACTGTTTTCATAACATACTTTGACAATTTTTCTTAAACTATTTTCTCATATTTCAATTTAATGTTTAAAGGTCATATTTGATGCCTTTAATGCACTGACATAATTAATGTTTATTTCTAGACATAGTACGAAGTACGAGGTATGAAACACTTGCAACCTATCATCTAAAACACATGAATTCAAAGATAAAGAGTGAAGAGTTCCCAATATCCATAGCGTGCGATACTGAACAGAAAAAAGCGTGTGAGCACGACCACGAAGAATTTTTTTTCAAGATTTTCAAAGAAAGCATTTTCACATGCATACAATCCAACGCTGCTGAAGAACATAAGATGTACACTGGAATCCAGATAACATCTTCACATTATCAAATCTTGTGGAGAAAACAAGCTGAATCGTGACACTCTGTTTTTCATGATAAAAACCAGAGAAGGACTCAGAAGAATTTCTGCTAAATCGAAGGATTCCAGAGCAGCACTTCAAATCACTAGAACTTTCAAAACTCATTTCTACTCTCTCTTATTGTTATTTTTACTTACCTTTTGAGCAGTTTGGGTAATCTGTATATTCCACACACACACTAACTACAGTGCTAAACTGAAGGATTTTTAAATCCTTATGCCAAACTCCTTATACTTTTGTTTACCCACAACAACTGTGGAAGAGGTCCCTGTGTGGCCTGGTTATTTTTATTTTCTACTCACGGAAACTATGGAAGAGGTCCCTATGTGACCTAGATAGTCTGTGTACTGTTGTTAACTCTGATCTAGTGTGTGGATAAAATTTTATTTATATAAACTGCTTTGTGGAAGGTGATCACCAAGTGGAGTGGATTAGGTCTCGGCATGAGACTGAACCACTTGTTTCATATCCGTTGTGCTATTTAAATTTAGTCTTCTCTATTTAATGATTTACTACATAATCCATAAAACCCTAATTTCACTTTGATAGTTAGTCTTGGAAAGAAGTTTTAACTGATTTTTATTATTAGGATAACTTCAAATGTAATATTAATAATACATATTAATATTACTAAGAATTAATCAATATTCTAAGATGTTTTTCAAACATTCATAATCTAATAATAGTATAACCTTGATTAACTAGGCTGTATCTATTTTTGGGGAAGACAATTTCTTTTAAAATAATATTTTTATAAAATAAATTTTTATAGTTAATCAACTCACCCCACACCTCCTGAGTAAACTAATCTGACCAACATGTATAAATCCCTAAAACTGATAAGGAATTGCCTTTATAAACTATAAACACCACAACCATGCACATAACAAGATACGAACTCAAGTAAACTGCATAATAAAGAGTGCTTAAATGTAAAAAGGGGTCAGAATACAAGACCAACAGTAAAGGTACAAGAAACTGAATGTACAAGTACAACCGAGGAAAAAGGAAAAACAGCTACTAGGTTGTCCTCTAAGGTTCCTACCTGAAGGGTAGGTATAGCTCTCCTCCTCAGCACTCCACGTCCATTCGTCTCCTACGTGTATTGACGCACTATATGGTCCACCTCCCAGTACCATCCAATCCTAGTACTCTCAGCCTCCATCAGCGCTATCTGTTGTCTGGATCCAACACAACAAGGTGTGGCCATAGCCCATGCAGGAGTGAGTATTATGATACTCAGTAGGGACCCCGAGACCCTCTAGGTCTCACAAAATCCATCAAGGATAAAACAAAAATTATGAAATCAAGAGATAACCTTACATAGGTATATACTCATACATATACCTATGTTATCAAGTAATCCATCTTAATCATGAGGAAAACAAAGAGGAACTGACTCAGATCACACCCGGAATTATTCAAGGGATGGTAAAAAGTAACATTCCAAACCCTTGGCTTCCAGAGAACTCCTAATTTATCGAGTACAGTGGGCCTAACACATCACACAAAGGCACTTCCCACTAACCTTTGACTGCTGAGGTACTCCTCCTGTCGAGTACCATGGGTCTGCGACGTCACATAGAGGTGCTCCCCACCGTGGGTCTGCCGCGTCACACAGTGGCGCTCCCCCTCATGGCCTACTGAGGTACTCCTCCTGTCGAGTATCGTGGGTCTGTCACGTCACAAATGATCTCCCCAATTTGGGTGTTCTGCATCACCAAGTCACTCCCCACTAGTCCAGTCAAGTAACTTTAATTCGAAACAGTCAGCAGTCATCATGTCTCTGCCACCTACTAGGGTCACAATAAATGATCGCTCGTCTCCATGAGGATCTTCTCCACAAGCTGCTGGTCTATACTCCTACCACCATGAAGTTCCACGAAGAAGTATCTCAAGTGTCTTCCACATCATAGGGGTCTCAATGTAATAGACAGAGCATCAATCAGACACCTGGTCTTTGAGTGATTAGCCTTTTAGTCATGGGGGCCTAGTTGGAATCATGCTCGATCCAACCAGACTATTACCCATCTCAATCCAAAAATTAGTGGAATATACTCAAAGGGACTGTCTCACTCCCAGATTCCCAACGCCATTGAAGGTTCATCAAATATAAGTCTTGTGCCAATGATATGGCCAAAAGAATGTAAAATGGGTCATAGTGGGCCCGAGTCCGCTCTGACCCTGTCGGACTAACCCGACCTAACACGCTAGGTCTGGCTTGGCCCTACATGCCATGAGGGGCCGTGGAGGGCCACGGGTGGCTGTGAGTGTGTGATGACATGGGGCGGCTCAGAGGTCCAGAGGGCGGCGCGTGCTGGGGTGGCTCGGAGGGGCGCGTGCGATGTGAGCCGTGGAAGCTCGGAGGGCCGTGGGCGGCACGAGCCGGGGTGTCTCGGAGGGCCGCGATGAGGATGGTTCGACCAGGGTGTGGGGCTGGTTCGTCCGGGTGGCTGGAGCGTCGTAGGGGGGGCACGAGGCAGGTTAGGCCAGGAGGCCAGAACGCCACGAGGGGCATGGGGCCGATTCAGTGATAAAACACTATTTTATTGAATATTTTATTGATAATAAATGATATAATTTCCTCACATAGTGTCAAATATGTTTATTTATAAAATATTTGGGATTAGATCATTCATTTGAATATTTGATGAAAATTCCAGTTTTACCCTTTATAGTTCACTGTAGTATTTAGAATATAAATATTTTTATATTTATTATTTGAATTTGAAATTTTGTAACCGTGTTCCTAACTTAATTATCTACAACTTTTATTCAGGACACTAGAGCTAAAGAGTTAATTGGTTGTTGAAATTGGTCCATGAAGTCAAAGTTGGGCTGAGCTCTCCAGAATGGAGAAGCTTATGTATTTCGGCCATAACGCCTTCATATGGGCCTGTATTGAGACCAAATTTGGACATGAGATAGAAGACACATATCCTCACATTTGATCCTTCTGGATGGCCGGCCAAGTCACGCTTTTTGGTGGTCCAATTGGCGGTTCAAGTGGGCATAAAATATTTGGCTGAATTTCCACATTCACACTTGAAACCACTTATAACCTCTCCTCCCCTACCCTCTATAAATTAGAGTTTTTCTCATTTGCAGGGGTTGGGACGTGAATTGGGAAGTTGAGGGCAGAGGAGAAGTGGATACACTCCAATTATCCATCCATTTCAATAAGGTTAGCTCTTGAAGCAAGGATCCCTTCGACGAAGCCTTCTTTTTCTCCTTCATGTTGTAATGATTTTGTTTATGTAATAAACTTCTTTGTTCTTATTTTATTTATTCTATTTTCTTCTGTTTTGTTTAAATTTCTTCTTCTATTAATCTTTCTAATTGGGCTGGAATTCTTGAGTAGATGAGTTATTGAGTTATACCCATTTTAAACATTTGCACATGCAAAACGCTTCTACGGTGATTACGCCACCCATGGAAGAGTAGTCTTTTAGTAATCGATCTATCTTCTACCCTCTTCATTTAATTATTTAGAATCAATGAGCTACTGTAATTCACTTAATATGATCCATGAATTGTGTTTTTAAATTGTAATAAACTAAGAAAGCAATTGAACAATTTACACAAAAACACGCGCGGTCGGGATTTTGTGTAAATTGTGAGAGCGCGATCTTAATCGGTAATACAAGACCACACAGGATAAATTTGTAGAGTTCATATATAATCCCTAAACACAATTCATCCTCATTTATAGAGTGGATATGTGCCTTAATTTACCACTGACCATAATCTAATCTTAGAACATCAATCAAAGCAGGGTGCTGCGATTGCATGTTCCGAAGTTAGCCTAAGGTTAAATTCACTTCAATATTCGTGGTAAAGTTAATTCCCGTAGGGTTCGTGATTTAACAAATTAAGGGATCATAATTAAGTGAATATTAATTTAAATGATATTTATTAATAAATGATTGAAGAGGTAGAGTTAGATCGATTACATATTTTAAATATTGTCTAAACAAACATCTTTCTGTTGTGTCATTTTAATCAAACTTCATTTCAAAACTAAAAACAAAAAAAATGCAATCTTCTTCCAGCAAACTTCTTCTAGGTTCATAAAATATAAAAAAACCACCGCCATCCTTTCATGTAGTTATTTTATTCTCTTTTATTTTATTTTTAGAATACCTCTAATAAGTAGTTAAATTCACTTCCTCCTTTGAGAGACGACCTTGGTCAGCCACTCGGCTGCACCTAAGTACCCCAAAATCATACTAATAATTTGAGGGCGCCCGCGACAACGCTCTATAAAATTGGCACCATTGCCGGGGAGGCAAGTAATTATTTCAACCAATTAGAGTTATTTATTTTATTTTACATTTTATTCTCTTCCTCTCTTCTGTCTTCCTTCTTTACCCAATCTGATTTTTCTTCTTCTTCTTTTATTTTCTTATACTTCTCTTTGGACCATCAAATCAAACTTCTCATTTTTATTTTACTATGGTCCACTTTCTTTCTTTTCATTTTTATTTGATCTATGACATGAACTAATCCCGAATATCTCTTAGATATTGACCCTGAGATTGGACGTAGCCTTAGGGTATGGATCAGACATTCTCAATCTACGAGAAGTTTCAATATTCAACCAGTTGGTGAATTCCTCTCTTCTGGAAACATTGAAATTGGAAGCTATTCAAATTCAAACATAAAAGAGGAACCAATGGCTGAAAACAATGGAAATGAACTTAACAGAACCATTCGAGAATTGGCTGCACCTGATATTAACTATCAACCAAATTGTATTGCATACCCAAATCTCGAATCGGACTTTGAATTGAAATCTGGATTAATTCACCTTCTTCCAAAGTTTCATGGCTTATCTGGTGAGGATCCCAACAAACACCTTAAAGAATTTAATGTGGTTTGCTCAACTTTAAAACCAAGAAATGTTTCTGAAGATCAAATTAAATTAAGAGCATTCCCATTCTCACTTGATGGAGCTGCAAAAGATTGGATATATTATTTGCAACCTGAAGATGTAACATGTTGGAATGATTTGAAACATCTTTTCTTGCAAAGATTTTTTCCAGCATCAAGGACAACATCCATTCGAAAGGAGATATCGGGGATCAAGCAAGCCCAAGGGGAGTCAATATATGAGTACTGGGAGAGATTCAAGAAGTTGTGTGCAAGCTTCCCACATCACCAAATCAGTGAGCAACTCCCCATTCCGTACTTCTATGAAGGACTCACACCTATGGAGAGAAGCATGGTAGATGTTGCGGCTGGAGGAGCATTGGTGGAAAAGACACCAGTAGCTGCACGTGCGTTGATCGACAAGATGACCCAAAACTCCCAACAATTTGATGATAGAGGTACACCACATGTCAGGGGAGTACATCAGGTAAGTCCTTCTTCTCTTGAAATTCATTTCATTGATACTAAGTTGGAAGAATTGACCACAATAGTGAGGCAAATTGCTTTGGCACAAAAGACATCTCTACCCCCTCCTTCAAGGCCTTGTGGTATTTGCGCTGAGACAAGCCACCCAACTGACTGTTGCCCACAACTCCAAGAAACAGAAGATTGTGCAGCAGTGTTCCCTGGGAGACCATTTCAGCAGCAACAACAACAACCATATCCCCAAAAGAAGTTTGATCCAACATACAACCAAGGGTGGAATGATCAGTCGGACATGAGGTATGGCTCTGGACAACAACAAAGTCCACCCTTTCAACAAAACTTCCAGCAGCCTCCGCCTTACCAGCAGGGTTTCCAACAACCCCAAAGGAGATTTGAAGCTCAAACATCAACAAGTCAGCAACAAGGGAATCATCCACCAAAGGTAGATTCTAATACTGATGATCTTTTGAAGCAAATTGTTCTTAATCAATAGAATGAGATGAAGAGTCAAAGTTCGGAGTTGAGGGAGTTGAAGACTCAAATGAGCCATATTGCCACCTCCCTCCATCAACTTGTGAGTAAAAATTCTGGAAATCTACCTTCCCAACCCACTCCAAATCCAAAGGGGAATGTTAGTGCCATCACATTGAGAAGTGGGAAGCAAATGAACGATACATCTGCACCTGCCATTCCACCGGGATTCACCTAAACTTCAGAGAAGACGCATTCCATACCAACTGATGAGCAATCCAAGGAGAATGATAAAGGTAAGAAAAAGATTGATTATGTTCCTCCTAAACCCCTTCCTTTTCCAAACAGGGTTGTTCAAACCAAGAAGATGGCTGAAGAAGCAATGCAAAAGGAGGTTTTGGACACATTCAAGCGTGTGGAGATCAACATTCCTCTACTTGAAGTCATTAAGAAAATCCCAAGGTATGCCAAATTCTTAAAAGAACTCTGCACCAATCGAAGAGGGCTCAAGGGAAATGAGAGGATCAACCTTGGAAGGAATGTCTCGGCACTCATTACACCAACTCTAGCAATGCCAACAAAGTGCAAGGATCCTGGTACATTCACCATCCCATGTACCATAGGGGAGTTGCACTTCTCTGATGCTCTTTGTGATTTAGGAGCTTCAATAAATTTGATGCCTCACTCTATATTCTCTTCCTTACAGGTTGGTGAGTTGAAGCCAACAAGAGTAGTGGTGCAATTGGCGAATAGAGCTACGGCATATCCAGCAGGAGTTCTTGAGGATGTACTTGTTCGGGAAAGAGACATGATCTTTCCAGCAGACTTCTATGTGCTTAACATGGAGGATGATCAGGTAATTTCTCATGCCCCCATTATCTTAGGTAGACCCTTCCTCAAAACTGCAAAAACTATCATAAATGTCAATGAGGGTACACTTTCCATGGATTTTGGAGATGAAGTTGTGATATTTAATGTTATAGATTCCATGAAGTACCCCTCATAGGACCATTCTGCTTTTGTTATCTCTCATTTTGAACCACCAAGTAAAAACATCATGGAATTGGATTGTCCTATGCTTAGGGAGATTATGAGTATTGGTTCTAGTTTGATGTCTAAGAATACTTCTACACCCATTTTTAAGGAACAAGACTCTCTAAGATTTTATTTTGAAATGGAATCATATTATGATTTTCATCATGTGAACTCTGATTATGACATGGCTATTGAGTATGCTGATGGATTTGGTGCTTTATTCTCTGATTGTGATGATTTTTATTCTGATACTGATGTTCATTATGCAGATATGTCTGTTGCATCAATTTCTCCATCCATACATCACCCACCAACATTGTAACTCAAGCCATTGCCCCCAAATCTCAAATATGCATACTTTCTCAGTGGTGATAGATTACCTGTCATAATTGCTAACAATCTCTCTTTTGAACATGAAGAAAAACTTTTGAATCTTTTGAGAGATAACATTAGGGAAATTGGTTGGACATTAGCAGACATATCAGGTATTATCCCCTCCATTTGCATGCATAGGATTCTCTTGGAGGATGGGGCTAAACTGGTGAGACAGCCACAAAGGAGACTTAATCCCACCCTCCTAGAAGTTGTTAAGAAAGAAGTTGAAAAATTACTTGAGGCGGGTATCATTTACCCTATTTCTGACTCACAATGGGTTAGCCCTGTTCAGGTTGTACCAAAGAAAACAGGTTTCACTGTTATAAAAAAATGAGAAAGATGAGTTAGTTCCAATGAGGGTGCAAAATAGTTGGCGTGTGTGTATTGATTATAGGAAACTAAATCAGTCCACTCGCAAGGCCCATTTCGCCCTCCCATGTATTGATCAGATGCTTGAGAGACTAGCTGGGAAGACACACTATTGTTTCTTGGATGGATTTTCTGGATATTTTCAGGTTCCTATAGCTCCAGTGGACCATAAGAAGATGACATTCACCTACCCATTCGGTACCTTTGCCTACCGAAGGATGCCATTTGGACTTTGCAACGCCCCAGGTACCTTCTAGAGATGCATGGTGAGTATTTTTTTCTGATTTTATTGAGACCTACATTGAGGTATTTATGGATGATTTTACAGTGTATGGATCCACATTTGATGAATGTCTAAAGAGTTTGGGAAAGGTGTTGAATCATTGTATTGAGAAGAATCTGGTCCTGAAATTTGAAAAGTGTCATTTCATGGTAGAGCATGGCATTGTCTTAGGGCATGTAGTGTCCAAACATGGGATAGAGGTTGATAGATCTAAGATAGACATTATTTCATCCTTACCATATCCTTCATGTGTGCGTGATGTTAGATCTTTCCTAGGGCATGCAGGATTTTATCGGCGCTTCATCAAAGATTTTAGTAATATTGCTCTTCCTATGTCAAGACTACTTCAAAAGGATTCTGATTCTGTGTTTGATGTTTCTTGCAGGAATTCATTTGATGAGCTAAAACAACGTCTGACCACTCCACCTATCATACAGCCCCCACGGTGGGAGATTCCTTTTGAGCTTATGTATGACGCCTCAAACTTCGCGGTTGGAGCTGTCTTATCTCAGAGGGTGGAAGGACGTTCACATGTGATCGCCTATGCATCGAGGACGCTAGATTCAGCCCAATCAAACTACACTACCACAGAAAAGGAGTTTCTTTCTGTCATATTTTCTTTAGATAAATTCCGTTCATATTTATTGGGCTCTAAAGTAGTTGTTTTTTCTGACCATGCAGCTTTGAGGTACCTCCTAAAGAAGCCAGATGCAAAGCCACGACATATCCGTTGGATGCTCCTTCTTCAAGAGTTTGACCTTGAGATAAAGGACAAGAATGGGTCAGAGAATTTGATGGCAGACCACATGAGTAGGCTTACTCACACACTAGAGGGTGACACCTTCGACCAGGTACCACTTCGGGACACTTTCCCCGATGAGCATCTCTATACCATCTCAGGTAAGCATCCTTGGTATGCTGATTTAGTTAATTACATTGTTGGCTCTGAAATCCCAGTAAATTTGAAGAAGCATCAAGTCCAAAAATTAAAAAGTGAGTCTAGGTATTATGTGTGGGATGATCCGTACCTATGGCGCATGTGTAGTGACCAAGTCATTAGGAGGTGTGTTCCCGATCATGAGTTTGAGTCTGTTTTGCATTTCTGTCATACACTTGCTTGTGGTGGACACTTTGGACCCCAACGGACAGCTAGGAAGGTTTAAACTCTGGATTATATTGGCCTAGCTTATTCCATGATGCCCATTTGTTTTGTATGTCATGCTCTCGTTGCCAACACACTGGGAACATTTCTAGGAGGCATGAGATGCCCCAACAACCCATACTATTTTGTGAGATTTTTGATGTATGGGGCATCGACTTTATGGGTCCTTTTCCTAGTTCATTTGGAGTTTTGTATATTTTGGTTGCTGTTGATTATGTGAGTAAATGGGTGGAGGCCAAGGCCACTAGGACTGACGATTCTCATGTTGTTGTGGACTTTGTCAAAGCACAGATTTTTTGCAGGTTTGGAGTACCAAAGGCCACCATCAGTGACCAAGGGACACACTTTTGCAATAGGAATTTTTCTTCCCTCCTTCAAAAGTATGGGGTGACACACAAAACATCAACACCATATCACCCCCAAACAAATGGCCAGGCTGAGGTTTCAAATCGTGAGTTGAAACAAATCTTGGAGAAAATCGTGCAGCCAGATAGGAAGGATTGGAGCAAGCGCTTGAATGATGCATTGTGGGCTTATATGACAGCATACAAGACCCCCATTGGTATGTCCCCATTTCGGATTGTTTTTGGGAAAGCGTGTCATCTCCCCGTGGAAGTCGAGCATCGGGCATATTGGGCTATAAAGAAATGTAACATGGATTTGGCCCAAGATGGAATTCAAAGGAAGTTGCAAATTCAAGAGCTTGAGGAGATTCAACTGTCATAATATGAGAACTCAAGGCTCTACAAGGAAAGATCAAAAGAAGCTCATGACAAAATGATCCAACAAATGGAGTTTCATGTTGGAGAGAAAGTCCTTCTCTATAGTTCACGACTGAAGTTGATGCCTGGTAAGTTGCGTTCCAGATGGTTAGGTCCTTATATAGTGTCTAATGTTTTTCCTTATGGTGCAGTGGGGATCACACAGGAGGACACTGGAAGGAGCTTTACAGTCAATGTGAAACGTTTGAAGAGATACATTGAGGGACATCCTACTGATGCAGTGGATTTTATCACACTGCATGACCCCATCATCACTTGATCACATCAGGTTGTTCCTAACCCTTTCACTTTTATATTATTTGTCCTATTTAAAAATTATGCATTTCATGTGCATATATCATCTCACGGGTTCACATTGAGGACAATGCAATATTTTAAGTGTGGGGGAGGGAACCTTTTAGTTTAGTAATTTCAATTGTTTTCCTGTTTAAAAAAAACCAAAAAAATTGTGTGTTTTTCAAATTTTGTGTGTTTATTTTACAATTTTATGTGTTTTTTGAAACTTCTGGACTGAAATGATTATCATCACCATTTTTAAATCCATATCAATAAGTGAAACAGTTTACCCCTTGAAACTAAGCATAAATGAATGCTGAAATGACTTTGTTTCAAGTTCAAATATTTAGTAATTTAATGAAAAGTACGCTGAATTTTGAATCCCATGCCAATCTAACTATCTTTATATTTGAAATCACTTTCTTGTGAGGCTTCTAAACCATTATTTTCATATTCTTTACATTCACCTCACTTCTTGAGAGAACCAAACCATACTTGATTTAACCAGAATTTGATCTATTCCTGTCAAAACTTGAGGGTTTGAGGTACTTGTGTTTAAATGATTGAGGCATTTGTTTGGTATTAAAACCCCTATTTCAAAGAATCCTTTTTTATAATGTCCTACCTTGAATATTTAATCCTTATAGCCCTTAGAATCCATGCACAGCCTGTTAGGTTAAGCCACATTACAAGCCAATTTTCCCTATCCAACCCACTCTTGAAGTGAAATTGCATAATCTAGTTGAGCTTAAGTGCGGGGGAAGTTGTCTTGTGTTGTGCCACCACATTATGTGATACTTTGGGTGGAAAATTAAATTCTGAAGAGATGTGTTTGCTGCTAAAGAATGTCATTATATTGAAAGTTGTGCCTTTTCTAGAGCTTTCATGACAAGTGAAGCTGTGCCTTTTCTGGAGCTTCTAATTGAGGTGGAAAGTTGTGCCCATCTGAAGCTTTCAAGAAAATCATGTTTGAGAAGATTGACATTTTTTTATGCTGAAATGATGAATGGTGTAAACCTTTCATGACTTTTCATGATGATGGAGCTGAATTGATACTATGAGGATTGAAGAGAAGGCCATATTTAAGTGAAAATTGGATTAATGCAATTTTGCTTCAAAAGAGTCAATCCCTCCTCATTCAGCCTCAGAGTTTTTCACATCATAATCCTACCAACCGAAAGCCACAGAACAACCCTGAAAAGTCCTCATGATAAACATATGTCCTTGACTCACATCGGGTAGTGATGTAGGAATCTATCAAGCCTATGGTGACCCTTGTATGAGTTTGGATGAGAAAGACATTGCAAAAAAAATTGATATTTGAGTGATGAGAGAAAATTCAAGCGAGGTAAGTGTTTTGTGCATGGGCGGATAAATTAAGTGGAAATATATTGAATGATATAAATGGAGAACTTGAAATAAGGTTTTTTATGAGGCATGATATCTTTTTATTCTTGGTGTGAAATTGATTGATCTTAAGGATATGTGTTTTAAAATTGGTTTTGATTTGATATTGATGTTTACTTGATATGAGGTTTTGCCCAGGTGTGCAAAAGGGTAAGTGTGGGGGAGTTGATAAAACACTATGTTATTGAATATTGTATTGATAATAAATGATATAATTACATCACATTGTGTTAAATATGTTTATTTATAAAATATTTGGGATTAGATCATTCATTTGAATATTTGATGAAAATTCCAGTTTTACCCTTTATAGTTCACTGTAGTATTTCGAATATAAATATTTTTATATTTATTATTTGAAATTCAAATTTTGTAACAGTGTTCCTAAATTAAGTATCTCCAACATTTATTCAGGACACGAGAGCTAAAGAGTTCATTTGTTTGTTGAAATTGGGCCATGAAGTCAAAGTTGGGCTGAGCTCTCCAGAATGGAGAAGCTTCTGTATGTCGGCCATAACTCCTTCATATGGTCCTTTATTGAGCCCAGATTTTGACAGTAGATAGAAGCCACACATCCTCACATTTTATCCTTCTGGAAGGCCGGCCAATTCACGCGTTTGGGTGGTCAAATGGGCGGTGCAATTGGGAATAAAATATTTGGCCTAATTTCCACATTCACACTTGAAACCACTTGTAACCTCTCCTCCCCTCCCCTCTATAAATTGGAGTTTTTCTCATTTGGAGGGGTTGGGACGTGCATTGGGAAGTTAAGGGAAGAGGAGAAGTGGATCCACTCCAATTTTCCAACCATTTCAATAAGGGTATCTCTTGAAGCAAGGATCCCTTCGACGAAGCCTTCTTCTTCTCCTTCATGTTGTAATGATTTTGTTTATGTAATAAACTTCTTTGTTCTTATTTTATTTCTTCTCTTTTATTCTATTTTGTTTAAATTTCTTATTCTCTTAATCTTCCTAATTGGGCTGTAATTCTTGAGTAGAAGCGTTATTGGGTTATACCCATTTTAAACCTTTGCACATGTAAAACGCTTCTACGGTGATTACGCCACCCATAGAAGAGTAGTCTTTTAGTAATCGATCTATCTTCTACCCTCTTCATTTAATTATTTTGAATAAATGAGATACTGTAATTCACTTAATATGATCCATGAATTGTGTTTTTAAATTGTAAGAAACTAAGCAAGTAATTGAACAATTTACACAAAAACACGTGAGGTCGGGATTTTGTGTAAATTGTGAGAGCACGATCTTAATCGGTAATACAAGACCACACGGGATAAATTTGTAGACTTCAAATGTAATCCCGAAACACAATTCATCCTCATTTCTAGAGTGGATATGTGCCTTAATTTACCACTGACCATAAGCTAATCTTAGAACATCAATCAAAGCAGGGTGCTGCGATTGCATGTTCCGAAGTTAGCCTAATGTTAAATTCACTTCAATCTTCGTGGTAAAGTTAATTCTCATAGGGTTCGTGATTTAACAAATTAAGGGATCATAATTAAGTGAATATTAATTTAAATGATAATGATTAATAAATTATTGAAGAGGTAGAGTTAGATCGATTACGTATTTTAAATATTGTCTAAACAAACATCTTTCTGTTGTGTCATTTTAATCAAACTTCATTTCAAAACTAAAAACAAAAAAAAATTGCAATCTTCTTCCAGCAAACTTCTTCTAGGTTCATAAACTATAAAAAAACCACCCCCATCCTTTCAAGTAGTTATTTTATTCTCTTTTATTTTATTTTTAGAATACCTCTAATAAGTAGTTAAATTCACTTTCCTCATTTGAGAGACGACCTTGGTCAGCCACTCTGCTGCACCTAAGTACCCCAAAATCATACTAATCATTTGAGGGCGCCCACGACAGCGCTCTATCATTCATCCAGGAGGTCGTAGTGCCGCGGGGGGGCCCAGGTCCGGTTCGGCCAGGAGGCCAGAGCACCGCGGGTGGCGCGGGGCCAGTACGACCTTGAGGTCAGAGCGCCATGGGGGCGCAGGGCCGGTTCGACTGGGAGGCCAGAGCACCGCGTAGGAAGTTCGGGTCACGTAGGCCGTGGGTGGCAGCATCATTGCCTTGTTCACCTTCGTCGCCTTCCTCCATTTCGAAGTACACATCAATGAATAATGACGAAGGGTTCGGGATATGATTGTTCGTCACAACCCCTCCGCGTTTAGATTGGTAGCATTCTGTTCTATTACCTCTTGAATTTCAACGAATTATCAAGAATCATGGAGAGAAGAATATCTATCAACCACCCTACAACTTCCCGCAAATAATCAAACACAATTAAATCCCTACCTCGTTCACATGATGTCTTTGGCATAAGAAGGTAGTACGGTCCTCGATTCACCATAAATGAGGATTTCCCACGTCGGATGATGTCACGAGGAAGAAGGTCGAAGGAGGCCAACATTCTTTGTTGGAAGAGCATTCTTCGTTGCAGAGTTTTCTCCCTTGTTCTCCCAATCATCCTTTCCAATAATTTTCCAAAAAATGAATAGCAAAACGAATAAAATATGATTAATTATTTAATTTGTTGGAAATCAGTTGGATTAATTAATTGACAAAAATTAATGGGTTTCGTTGGCATAAAATTAAAAAAGGAGGATACCAGGTGTTGGAACAATTAATTAAGGAGGGTTGGCACCATAATATGTAGGAGGAGTTGAAGAGTCTCTCCCTCATTTATTGTGGGATTTGAGAGGTTTAGGCCTTGGGTAGTCCCCCCACCATAACCTCTCATGAGAGGTTAGCTTCGAGTGGTGCCCACCACCATAACCTCTCATGGGAGGTTAAGGTCTGGTGGTCCCCACAACTCATAATCCACTTGAATGTTTTAACAAAAAAATAAAATAAAACATGTGTTTATAATATTTTATTATTTCCATGAAAAACCCAAAAAATTATCTTTCACCCTCAACCAACTGCCATCGAGGTGAAAATATTCTTAAACGAATAATGGTGCTTCGAGTTCAACGGTGCCCTCATATTTAAATTTCGATCACCGGTTCAAAAGTTAGAAAAAACCACTCGCACGTTTGTTGAACATACACAAAAAAAGTTCAGAAATTCATTCCGGGCACTCCGGGCCTCGGAATCACGTGCCGTAAATTTTTTGCAGACTCGTAAAATTCCCATTTATTTTAAAAAATTACATGTAAATTTCAGTTCATTACACCGTCCACAAGGGCCCGTGTCATGACAACCCCTAGCCCACCTTCCATAGGCCAGGGGCTGGCGACTTGCACCGAAGGGAATAATCCCAAAAACCGGAAAGGCTTTGCCTTTATATCCTATAAACACACACAACCAGGCACACAACAAGATATGAACACAAGTAAACTATATAGAAAAAAGAGTGATGAAATTAAGAGGGATCGGAATACAAGCCCAACAGTAAAGGTACAAGTACAACTTAAATACAATAGAACTCAAGAAATAGAAAGAAAGCTACTGGGTCATCCTCCGAGGTTCCTACCAAAAGGGTATATATTGATCATCTCCATATCACTCCACGTCTACTCGTCTCATCTGCTTACCGACACGCCGTATGGTCGACCTCCGAGCACCGACCAATCCTGGTACCCTCAGCCTCAATCAACGATGTCCGTCGTCTGCACCAAACACAACAACGTGTGGGAATAACCCATGCAGGGTGAGTATAATGGTACTCAACAGGGACCCTGAGACCCTCAAGGTCTCACAAAATCCACAAAGGATAAACCACAAGGCGTGAAATCAACTGACAACCCTACTTAGGTATATGCCCATACATATACCTAAGTTACCAAGTATACCCATCTCAATCATGAGGAAAACACAGAGTCTAACTCAATGCCCAAAGCTCAACTGTTCTAAAATGGAAGGAATACCACAAAGGTAAGTACCACACATGTATGACACACATAATAATACCACCAAGGTATTGCCACGAAGGAAAGTACCACAACGTACAGACTCAACTCATATCTGGTATAACTTAGCTATAGTTGTAGAGATGATTTGATGTAACTACTAATTCATCTTACTCTGTTAAGAGGCAGACCCATGAAGGATCCTAAATCATCATCAGAACCATAGAGGATTTTAGTACATCGTCAGACCCACACAAGATCCTAGTACCTCTTCAGGCCCACACATGATCCTAGTATATCATCAGACCCACATCGTACATCGTCAGAACCACACAGGATCCTAGTACATTGTCAGTAAGTCGTCAGACCCACATAGGATCTTAGTACATTGTTGGTACGTCATCAGACTCACACAAGAACCTAGTATATCATCAGTACATCATCGCACCCACGCATGATCCTAGTACATCGTTTGTACGTCGTCAGACCCACACAGGATCCCAGTACATCATCGGTACGTCCTGAAACCCACACAGGATCCTAGTACATCATCGTTACATCGTCAGACCCACATAGGATCCTAGTACGTCGTCCATACGTCGTCAGACCCACATCGGATCATAGTACATCGTCACAGACGGCTACATGGTTCCTACACTAATCTCACTTGTCTCTAAGAGAGTCCTCCCCACAAGCCACTGGTCCATACTCAAACTTCCACAAAGTCTCATGAAGAAGTATCTCAAAGGACCCCCACGTCATAGGGGTCTCAATGAAACATATTGTGCATCAAAAGGATGCCCGGTCTATAGTTATAAGCCTTTTAGTTCCGAGGGCCCGGTTGGATTCAGGATCGATCCAACTCGACCGTAACCCAACATTATCAGAATCTCTATTGGGGTATACCAAATGAACTATCTCTCTCCAAGGTTTCTGGAACCATAGATGGGTTTTCAAACAGATTTATTGTGTCAAAGTTATGGAAAAAAGAGAATATTGTGTCGAAAAAGGTCCGGGTCCGGTCTGGCCCAGTCGTTCCGACCCAGCCTGACCTAGCCTAGGTCGACCCGGTTTGTGTCAACCCGGCCTGATCCGCTGGGTTCGGCCCTGCTCACAGAGCTGCGGAGGACGCGGGGGATGCGGAGGCCATGGGCGGAGCGGGGCCACGGAGGTCTCTAGGACCACAGAGTTTGTGGGTTAGTGCAGAGGCCACGGTTCGATGGGGTGGTCGTGGTGCGGCGGGGCGGCTGCAATGTAGTGATTTTCCATGGCTGGTCAGATGACCAGCCGTTCTCTCTGTGCACTGCACCTTTGTCGGTGGCCTGTTCGGCCGGCCGCTCTTCGTTCGTCATAGTGGCACAAAGACACCTTCTTCCTTCGTGAAGAACAAACCATTCATGAATAATGGCGGAGGGGTTGGGCCATGTTTGTTTGGCCTACACCCACCGCGCTAGAGCGATAACAAGTAGCTGATGTGGATGATTCAATGTCAGGGGGAAAATTGACATTGATGAATTTAAAACACACCCCTAACTAGTTTTTTTGTTGACTTTGATGAGGAGGGAAGGCTGATCATGGGATTGAAGACCTCCCACATTGGACGATGCCCTGTGGAAGAAGTCAAAGACATTGGAGAACTTCGACGTTCTTCGTTGGAGAAGAAGAATTCCTCTAAGGTTATCATATTCCATTCCTTTCTACCAATTCCACCCAAAAAAGAAAAGTAGCCAATATGTTGTGTTTCATCAATTTAATTATTGGCACAAAATTAAATTGACGTCATTAATTACGATGTGGTTGGAACCATTAATGTTAGAGGATGCCAAAGGTTATCTCCCATTAAAGAGGATTTCAAGAGTTTTCTCCATAATAAAGAAGAAGTATGGGGGGGTTCGGGAGGTCCCCACCCTTAAATTCAAATTGGGAGGTTTTGGGCTCTGTGGTCCCCACCTTCGTAACCCATGTTGAGGGGTTTCAAGAATAAAAATAAAATTTTAAAATAATTTTATTTTTATTTTCCCACTAAAAGTGAAAAAATAACTTTCACCCTCGTCCTACTACGATCGAGGTGAAGGTATCATTAAGTGAATACTGACGCTGCAAGTTCAACGGTGCCCCCAGATTTTAATTCCAAGCAGCGGTTCAAATGTTAGAAAAATCCCGCTTGTACATTTTCTGAACATACCCGAAAAAAAGTTTATAAATTCTTTCTGGGAACACCGGTCCTCAGAATCAAGCGCCGTTAGTTTTTGCGGACTTGTAAAATTCCCATATATTTAAAAAAAATTACTTGTAATTTCAAGGTCTTTACATAAAACCATACATGACCTAAACTTTTTTTTATATAATAATCAATGTTTTTATAAATAATGCATGTTTTAAAAAATTCTACTGAGTGGTAATTTAAAATAGGCCACAAAATGAGAGAAGTCCCCTTTAATCAGATATTCAAAATAAATTGAGAATGGAAACATTAATACATGTATATACCCATTAAATAAAGGATAAAAACTTGGTATATGTCTGTGGTAAATATATAAATAATATAATATAAATATATTATATTAATAAATTCATAAATTCATATTAATATAGAGAAATAATAAACCAATGAAAATATGGTGGTTAAGGGAGATCCTTTACCTTATATTCTAGAATCGTTAGGCACTTATACTTATTATCCTATATAATAAAATTATATTAATTAAATAAATAATTCATAAAACCTTACATATATATTTTATATATAATAATTGTATTAATTTCATTTATTTCCATTTGTATGAGATATAATGTTCAAATATTTTTTTCTGGGAGTGATCGCTTCATGGTTTCAAAGTAGGATCACTTGGTGTTATTTATTGATGTTCATTTGAAATGGGAAGAAAGATATAGAAGTGAAAGGAAATTTTATTAATAACCATTTTCAAATTTAAATTGTCTTAAATACCCATATTGTTTCTAATATTGGGAAGTTTCATTGATTAAAAATTTTAACATTATGTTGTTATTTCATTTAGTTAGTTTTACCCAACACCAAAATATAGTATTGTTTTATTAAATATTTGATCTATATATTAGTTCTAGAACATGAAATAAGTTAAGAAATAATTTTTGGAATCTTTTTTATCAAAAAATATTTATTTTATGGCCATCGGTGAAGGTGATAATGGAAAAAAACTAATTTTCAATGGAGACGATTAACTAATATAATATAGATAATGGTTTTTTTCTTATAATAATAGGATGAAATAAGTTATGTAAAGAATATATTCCACTATAAAAAGGAAAATATAGTATATTTGTGATACTAGATTCATTAAATCTTATAGGGGGAGTGAGTATAAGGGAATGCCTGAGAATAAAATAATTTAAAATAGGTTGTCTGATAATGTTACCACTAGAATATATCCTCCTTCAATGACCCCATAAAGAACTTGAAATTGTACATTTAATGATCCAATCTATTATAATAAGGATATTTTTATGGGTTTTGGGATGTTTTTTGACAATATAAAATTATTAGTAGGTTTAATGAGTATACTTGATGAAGGATGGAATTTATTTTTGGAGGAGATCACTATTTTTGTATACACAATTCATTAGTTTATTATTTTGTCTCAACACTATCATAATATTGATTATTGTAACTATATAAAAAAATGGTGCATTTGAGTTTGAGATAGTTGGTTCTTAAATCATCTATGACTCAAAAATTCATGTATTTGGATTATAAAGTTAAATACCAAAAATTATCATTTTTACTATTCAAAAAAATATCAACTATTTTATAAATATACCGAAAAATCACCCTAGACATTTTTCGACATGAATATTTTAGAAATGGAATAAATTTTATAAAAATAATTATATAAATATTTGAAATTTCATTTATAATTAAAATAATAAGTTATTTATAAAATATGGATTTCAATAATATAATCTTTTTTATGACCCTTTGAAAAATTACTTATGGTCTGATAATATTGTCATATCATTATAATACTACATTATATTAATTTATAAATCAATTTTATTTAAATAAATATTATTTTAAATAACAATATTTACTATAAATGTTTCCATTAAAACATTTATGTTTTATAATGATACAATCACATAGTTTATCATTGTTAAAACATTTACTCACTTGTACCGTGGTTTAAATAAAAAAATTAATTTTATATTATATCTAAAAATTATTTTACACTTCCATGTGTGATGTTACTACTCTATTAGTAACATTACTATTTCTAATGGTCATATTACTATTAGAATGGTTAGGTTATTATTATAATGGATATATTATTATTCTAACAGTCAGATTTGTGATGGTCATATGGGTTCCCTAGTTTCTATAAATACTACTTATTCCATTCATTATTCATTCAATTTTATTTTATCTCAAAATTATATATAATTTTATCGTTAAAAGTAACATTTTATTATTATAATTATATTTTATTTCTACAACATTGATTGTTAGTACGTTCATTCTACTAGATCACAGATAACCAAATTTTTATATATTAATTATCTTATTTTTTATTATTATCCAATTGAAGTATTTTACATTCTTATTATTCTAGTTTCTGAATAATGTATCATTATTCATTTATGAAAATAATGTTTTGTTGGATTCTCTATGTGGTGAATTTATTTATACTACATAACATTATTATAAGAAGGGGAATTCCATTGATATAATTTTGGGTCATTACAGACATGACTCTACCAATGAATCAATAGCCCAAGGAACAATTTCCCCAAAAAAACATGGCTATAGGAATTCCCATGTCAACACTTCCATAAATGGGTATGGTTAGGGGGATCCCTCTATAGACTGTACTACTCACACGAAACCCTCTCAGAACTCAGCATTGGTACCAATATTAGAAATTGTATGAGGTTCCATAGGAGGCACAATAGGGTGTATTACTAGTGGATCCAGTCTCGCCACCTCTAGATAATGGTCATCACCACCTTCCTGGATTACAATATGAGAATATCAGGGTGGAATATCTCGACAGTTCCAAACACACATCTCAAAATCAAAATTGATAATATAACAGATTTCCAGATATAAGAAAATGATAGGTATATAAAATTATTTTATAAGATTCAAACCATCAACCTTCCCCTAAATCCAGTTCTAGGTAACATTTATGATCATGAGGATAATAATAGACAATCAATAGTTCCAACTACTAAGGTTGGTTCAGGATCAAGGTCTCACATCACATATTAGATTTCCTGAAATATAGAGAGTCAATTCAAAGGTATAAAAGAAGACACAATTTATGTTTATATTCAAATACCCATTTAATGATTACAATTTTAATTAAGAATTTAAATTTATTTAAATTTTTACTCAACTATATCTATATATATATATATATATTGGTCCAGTTAAAAAATTAACCATTGACCAGTTATAAATGATTAAGCTTTATAAGTTGTAATTCCCACGTTGTGTAACTGCGGCATAGACCTTGCATTTGGTGTCAGGATGTAACCGGTTAAAAAATGATTTGATTAAGTGAATCACCATTCCAAATATTTATATGTAAATACTTAATAAATTGATATTGGGATTAATGTAATTTAAATCAACTAACATTTCAACCCATATGACCAGTGATCCATGGCACAAACAACGAATAATTGGTTAATTAAGCTTCCACCATAAAGATATATGGATAAAATCCATTTTGATTAATGTGGAAACATTACTTAATCTATTTATTTTATCCCTAAAATAATATTTATCACATTAAATAATATAATAGTAAATTCACCTGTAATATGTAGTATGCAATGAACGCTGTAATATAACTATGGAATGGAATATTGATGACATGTAAATCCTCTAGTGAATACTATGATTCATGATCAATACTCCCATTCCTTACTATGTCAATAGAAAAAATGAAATCAATAATAATACCACAAATCATGTATTTAACATAATGGAAAAATATATATAAGCGTAATAGGAAAAAACCGAGATAGAAAATCCCTTC
Organism: Viscum album; assembly: GCA_963277665.1. Lineage (NCBI taxonomy): Eukaryota > Viridiplantae > Streptophyta > Magnoliopsida > Santalales > Viscaceae > Viscum > Viscum album. The sequence continues at coordinate 1,735,196,173 of OY728123.1, read as the reverse complement.
CAAAGTAATTTTCCTCTTCCCTATACGTGAAATCATTACTCTCCGGCACCAGATCATTACCAAATTATGACAGGTTCCTCAACTCTTGTCTACCAACCCAAAATAGTATAAAAACTAAAATAATGATATTATTCAACTTGTAACATCTTGAACCTCATTAGAAAATATGTTTCCACACTCAATTAACGACATGGCCTCAAGAGAACCTCCCCATACACTAGATTATACTGATTAATAGTGAGGGTATATGATCATGTGGTGGGGAGACTATACCCTCATGATTAGAGTGTTTCATATTAGTATAAACTAATAGTAAATTTTAGAACTAGAATAATTCATGAACTATATGGTAATAAGTCATGCAGATATAGTAACAAGGAAGAAGGAGAACCAATATCATTTAAAAAATGATGCCATGTATATATGCTATAAAAATGGGAATATATGGAAGTAGAGTATAAAAAATTACAACATGCTTTTTAAATTAAAAAAATATATCTCTAATATAATCATGATCATATTCTCAGTCCAATTCTAAAAAATTCCATCCCAGTATAAAAAATTATGCATTTATCACAGGATTCTTCGTTTTTCCCTAACCAACAACAAAAAAGTATGTTCGGGTACCAATAGATAGCCTAAATAGGGTGTGACAAAAACTCATTAGGACACCACTAATGGTGTCTATATCTATATGGTATATATATATATAAATATCAATGTTCATGTAATTATTAATTTATAACAATAAATAAAATAAGTCACATCGGTCTTGGTTCCTCATGGGACTCCTGATCAATACTATCTGCATCATCCCATGTGAGAATATCTTTTAACAGATATAACCTTATATATATACATTTATAAATATGAATGTATATATATCTACATAATATATGTGGGAATACATATGTGAAATTATACATATATGTAAAATTATCCAAGACCTGAGGTGCATACCAAAGGGGTCCATGCATAATCAATAGAGGTTCCATAATTCTTATGGAATATGTGCTTAATAAGTAAGTATAACTAGGTCATCAAGTATTAAAATCATTGACCAAACCCAAGTATGTTCTTTGACATAGCAGACACATCAATTAATTTAATTAATTTTAATCCAAATCTCATCCAAGTGAGTCTCTAAAAATGGAACCCAGGTATCTCTCAGTGTGTGAAATGGAACCATCTCCCTATGAGCTTTCCCATTTAATTCTTCAGGGTAATATATTTATCTCCCAAGATATGGTATAATAAAATTTACCTATTATTCCACCCTTTTAATTAAATATCGGGAATTCAATTTTCCGTCATGGAGTAACATAAGGAATTTCAGTGAGAGCATGTCAAGGGTATTATACATTGGAAAACAAGTATTTCTCTTTGAATAATGTAAAGGAATCCACTATGTCATCCCTTCCAAGGTATTCTATGCAAGAACCTATTTATCACTATTTTTGTTTTATAATTCATTTCCAAATATCCAAATTATTATTATTAACTAGAATATCCTTGAAGATCTATATCAAAACATACATATCACCCTTGGCATGACATGAGGGGTGGTCATGGTTAGCATTTAACCCACACATTAAAAATATTTAATTAAATTGGACTATTAAATTTCATATGGATAACTCAAGTTGTAAACAAGAAAATAAAGGTCTTGTGTACATGGTCTACCATTCCCAGTTAGTTCAATTCGAATTACACATCATTTAAAAATTCCAACTCCACGCAGCTTAAGTGGTGGTTGGAATTCATGATAATTCACAAGGCTCATAGTGCAACACCCCATGAATCCACGATACGTTCCCTTTTAATAATTCAATAGCTTGCACTGTAAGCATCTTTGAGATTCTAACACACATCGACCAATCAAACTAGCTGTTATGAATAGTAATACCATCTTTTTGAAATTTTATAATTTTTATTTTTCAAAATGGACTTCATTTTTGAATTTGGAAAATCAAAATTGGATTAGGGTGAGTTTTTGGTACTTTTCTGAAAACATTCAATTTTTGATTAATAGTACTAAATTTTAAATAAAAACAACTTTTTTAAGTGATATAATTTATAGTGTTAAATTATACATGTGTGAGGTTTTAATGTATTATTTTATTATATTTTTATCATTTAATATAATATAGGTCATTGTGTGTAATTTCACATTTAAACTGAACATAACTAAGTGTCGATCTTTTGATAGTTATTATTTCTTAAAAAAACACTTTTTGTTTTGACAACCGGAATTGATTTTAAATTAATTTATGCCAATTATCTGTTTTGAATTTTGGAAAATGAATTCCATATTTGGAATCAGGAGGTATAAATTGTGTAAATAGGTAAATTTTATTTTTATACACTATGAATAATTACTTCGGTAAATATTTTATTTACCATGGTTAAAGGGTAAATCCGATAAATAAGGGTAAAAAAATAATATTATAAAAATATTATATTTCCATAACATATGTCCTATTCATATTAGTTTATACCTTTCCGACCATGGGAATCCCTGGGTCGATTTTGGGACCCCATGGAGCTACATGGGAGTGATAATGGCATTTTACATTAATTAATCTAAAGTAAACACAAAAATAACAAAAGCATGTATATTTTTGTAAAACATTTTTATATGGGGTTATATAATTGATCCTTTGACTATAAATATTCATTATAAATATAAAATGATTTATTACACAATGATATTCTATTTATAATTTTTAGACATTAAATAATTTTATTTATGTATGACACAATGATGATGTAGTAATTACTTTAATAATGAAATATAGAAATAATTGATATTATAAATATCCAAATAAATTTATATTGAGACTTCTGATAAATTAAACAAATTTTATAGGTTAATATGACATGATAGGGTTGGTTAAATAAATTTTATTTGAAGTAATAAAGTTTTTATGGATTTCAAAAAAATCAAATTCTAAATAGTGTCAAAATTGACATAATTGAGTTTTTAAAACAAATGCTATATTATTAATTGATATAAAATTCTTAAAAATATAAGGATCAGCCAAAGAACATAGATAAGGTTATATATATTAATAATGAACCACATTGGGTTTTCTTGGCTTGTTATAGTAAATTTACTAACCATATAATATAAAAATACCAAGAGATAAGGTAAATGTCAAACTATTTAACTAAGCGTTAAATCTAAAGATAAGGGTAATATGAGGACCTACACATGTCTATAACCTATTGGTTGGGAGTTTTTCGACCAATACCCACTTTATCCTCTAAATAATTTATTTTTGAGCCATTAAAAATGGAAAATTATTTTAATATAAAATAACATTTCAAGATTTTCTTAAAGTGTCCCTCACCTCTCTTATAAAAGGGAACTTCCCCTTCTCTTAATTTCACACCTCCAAAGCCATTTGGATCTGCCAAAACTATCACAAATATCCTCCAAGATTTCCTTTCTCCATCCTAGAGGCCTTACTTTTGTCATAAAGCCAACCTAAGGTGCCCTTTTGATCAAATTAAAAGGAAGAACCCGAAGAAGTGGTAAATATTTCACCACCTCTTTCAAGTTCTTTTATTCTTCCACTTCCCATTTCCTTGTTGTTTCCATTATAAAATAATAACTCCAGAATATTCTATATACTATGATGTTATTATAAAAATGGTACAACCATATTCATTATTCTATCCATCCTATAATTGACAAAGTCACCATATGTGTGTACATACGGTTTACTGTCTCCACATCGTGCTGTAGTTTGTTATTCAAACACTTCATTATTTGGATGGGTACTATAATGAGTATAACTTATGTAAATAATAAATATGACATTTTACCGATTCTTCATTTGTGATATACCATCCAATTACATATGATTTCACCATAAATTATATTTTCACTCGTGCGTACGTACGGATTACCGTCTCCATGAATGCGATAAGATTCATTTCCCCATCGTAACAATTCAAGAATAATTTTCAGTTTATGATTAAAAATAATGTTTAATAATTTAATAAAATTATGGAAATGAATCAAATACATCATATCCATAACAAACATGGCTTATGTAACCAATCATATAAAGAAAAACAAGTCAGTTAAAACCCAAAACTATGATACTATGAAAATATTATTAGAAATGCAATATTAGAAGATCATATATGATATAATATTTATTTATATAGTTCTTGTATAATTTAATAAAAATGTTTTAACTATTATTCATAAGGTTAAAATACCATCAACTAAAGAAAAGTACTTGGTAAGGGTTAATTTTACAATCTCTTTATTATCCAAGGTTGTTTTTACGTAATTATCTAATGGGACCTCTTTATCATCCACATCCATGTTTCGTAAAAATGTATTTCAAAACATTTTTTTTACCATTTACTAGACTATGATTTTATTTCCTTTATACCCTTGTTTTACTTTTTATAAAATTATTTGAAAGGAATATTTTCATCATTTTTTAAAAAAAGGTACTTTATGACCATTTCGACAAAATTAATGTATGAATTTTTTTTTACTTATACGGTTGGTGCGTCTATTTCCCCCCATTATAACATCATATAAGCTTACCTTACAAGATTATAATAATATTTTCAAAAATAAATGTTTTTTATATTTTTGTGACTCTTAAATGGTTTCAAAATAAAAAGAGGTATTTCTTTCAAATAGATTTCATTTCATCTATGTCAATATCAATTGATGGATTTTAAACTTGTTTGAAGTTGATTTATTATGATTAAAATCTTCCATATTTTATTTAAGGTTTTTTGATATGTTTGATTGTGGATAAGTTATATTTATACAATTAATGGATTATGGTTAACTTATTGACATTTAATATGCTAGTTTTAATACCAATGTTTATGTTATCTTTCAACCTTTTCATATGAATAATGTATTGGAATTAGTATGTGAAGGGTGGGGCTCACTATAGCACCTCGATGCATCGGTAGGTCTCCTGAGACAATTAGACAGGTAATTGGTCGAGGCCATTCCCAATTTGATATATGGTTTTGGCTGAGGCCTAAATCATGTTTAGATGTCTTGGCCGAGGCCTTGAACAGATGTTTCAGAATGTCCGACATTATACATTCCCTCATTATGAAAATAATATTTATGGGTCATGTGGCTATTCAACTAGTATAATACCCATGAATATGTTTCACTATGTCATTATTTAATCATATCATACTATTACCATAAATTTTTCATGTTTTTATTTGTAAAGGGATGTGTTTTTTAATTATTCATCATGCCTAATGTTTATATTATATTCTGTTGTATTGCATACCCTTACCAAGCATTTGAGATCACCCCTTTCTTATGTATCATTTTCCCAAGATATGAAGAAGATAGTTATGAATGACTTGCAGGCATAATCTAGGAGTCATGGATGTTTCTAATAGAAGAAATTAGTGTAGTATTTATATTCAAGTTGTAATGTTGAACTTATTTATGTATCTTGTTTCAAGTAATACTAAAATGATTGGTCTTTCAGGACAAGATTCCTTGTATCATGCCAATGTTATGTAATAAAGTACCTACTATAGGTAACAGGGGTTGGGGCATTATATTTTGTATAATAGGATGTTTAGTACAAACCTTGGACACTAAATTTAGAAAAACAATTATTAGAGAACATTACCCTAAGTTAGACATTGAGGATTAGTGTAGAAGAACATTCTAGAATTTTGGTACTATAGAGATTTTGTGAGTTTTCCAAGAAATGCATCATTATCTGGATATGAACAGGTAGAGGCAGCTCTGGCATAGATGTACCTAGGTGTAAAACCTGAAAACACCGCTTTGAGTTGGACTCGAATGGGAACCAGTGCATGACAATGGGCTTTACTGCACTCTTGGTTACGACACTCCCGGGGGATATCCTTAGGATAATTTTCACTTTCATTACAAACCATTATGAATGATTTATGAGTATACACCTCCTCAAAGAAAACATTTTTATGATTATGGATTATATTCATAAACTGTTCAATTTATGTAAAGTGTTTTAAAATTTTGGAATTATGTATTGTGGTTCATAAACTAATATACTATATGAAATTGTTTAGAAATGGTTCCTAGTGGAAGGAATGGAAACTGTATCAATGCACGTAATCCATTTAGGGATTTACCTACTACTCAAGATAACTATAGCAGAGCCGGTGATTAAACCGGTGCTGATCATATTATCACCGTACTAGGACAACTCGCACAGGTTATGAATAATAACCTTACCCGTATGGAGCACACTAATCCACAATGTGGAGGATCAATGTTAGATCGCTTCATGAGACAACAACCACCAACATTTAATGGGTACACAAATCCATTTGTAGCTGAACAATGGAAAAGTTCCTTAGAGAAAATATTTCATGATTTGGGGCTATAGCTTACTGTTTGGCAATGGCACCAAGTCTCTCCAAAGTTCACGATGTGTTCCACATATCACTGTTGACTAAATACATGCCTGACCCAACACATGTACTTAACTATGAGGAAATTGATCTAGAACATGGTTTGTTTTATTGTGAAGAGACTTCCATGATTCTCGATACCATTGAACAAGTGTTACTAAACCAGACGACTCGTCTGGTAAAAGTTATATGGAGAAACTATAAGATGAAAGAGGCAATGTTGGAACCAGAGGAACTTATGATGAAGAACCACCTAAATATTTTTGTGCGGCATTATTCTAGAAATTTCAAGGATGCAATTATTTTAATGAGGGAAGAATGTAACACCCCAAGCTTCTACGGTATGTTTCTCTTTGAATAATGCAATAGCTTGCACTTTACACAACATCGAGATATAACACACTACGACCAATCAAAATAGCCATTATGAATATTAATACCCACTTTTTTATTTTTTTTCAAAATGGACTTCATTTTTGAATTCAGAATATCGAAATTATCTTAGGATGAATTTTTGGTACTTTTCTAGAACCATTCAATTTTTTATGAATAGTACTAAATTTTAATTAAAACAATTTTTTTAATCAAAATAATTTATAGTGTTAAATTATACATTTTAGTGGTTTTAAAGTATCATTAGATTATGTTTTTATCATTTAATATAATTTAGGTCGTTGTGTGTATTTTCACATTTAAAATGAACATAAACATGTGTCAATATTTTGATAGTTATTATTTTTTTTAAACACTCTTTTTGTTTTGACAATGAGAATTAATTTTAAATTAATTTCTGCCACTTCTGTGTTTTTTAATATAGAAAAATGGATTCCATATTTGAAATCAGGAGTTCTAAATTTTTTAAATAGGTAACTTTTATTTTTAGACATTATGAATAATTACTTTGGTAAATATTTTATTTACCATGGTTAAAGGGTAAATCCGGTAAATAAGGGTAAACAATGATATTATAATAATATTAAATTACTCTATCATGTGTCATATACCTATTAGTTGAATCATTTCTGACCATGTTCATCCTTGGGTCTATTTTGGGACCCCATGGAGCTACTTGGGAGTTATAATGACATTTTACATTAATTAATCTAAAGTAAAGACAAAAATAACAATAGCATGTATCTTTTAGTAAAACATTATATATGTGGTTATATAATTCATATCTTCGACTATAAATATAAACTATAAATCTATAAATATTTTCTACATAATGGTATTTTATTTATTATTTTTATATATTAAATATTTTAATTTATTTATGACATAATGATGATGCAGTAATTAGCTTTATAATGAAATGTTAAAATAATTGATATTATAAATACCCAAATAAATGTAAATTGAGACTTCTGATAAATTACACTAATTTTATAGGTAAATATTACATGATAGGATATGTTAAAAAAATTTATTCTAAGTAATAATTATTATATTGTTTTTAGAAAAATCAAATACTAAATAGTGCCAAAATTGACATAATTGAGTTTTTAGAACAAATGCTATATTATTAATTGATATAATATTTATAAAAGTCTAAGGCTCATCCAAAAGCCTTATATAAGGTTATATATATTAATAATGAACCACATGGGGTTTTCTTGTCCTGTTATTGTAAGTTTATTAACCGTATAACATAAAAATACAAAGAGACGTGGTAAATGTCAAAATATTTAACTAAGAGTTAAATCTAAATGATAAGGGTAATACGATGACCTAACCTGTCTAAAACCTATTGGTTGAGAGTTTTCAACCCATAACCACCTTATAAAATAAATAATTCATTTTTGTTCCATTAGAAACCAAATATTATGTTATTATAAAAATAATATTTCAAGCTTTTCCTAAAGTGACCCTCACCTCTCTTATAAAAGGGAACTTCCCATTCTCTTAATTTAACACCTCCAAAGCCTTTTGGCTCGTCCAACCCCAGCCCATGTATCCTCCCAAACATCCCTCCCATCATACTAGAGTCCTTCCTTTGGTCATAAATCTAGCTTATGGATCCCTTTTGATCAAATCAAAATGAAGAACCCAAAGAAGAGGAAAATATTTCACCACCTCTTTCAAGTTCTTTTCTTCTTCCACTTCCTCTTTCTTTGTTGTTTACATTATAAAATAACAAATCCAGTATCTTCTATATACTGAGATTTTATTATAAAAATGGTAAAACCATATTCATTATTCTATCCATCCTATAAATGAACAAGTCACCATACGTGCGTACGTACGGCTTACCGTCTCCACGTCGTGGTGTCGTTTTTTATTCAAACTCTTCATTATTTGGTTGGGTATAATAATGAGTATAACTTATTTAAATAATAAATATAACATGTTAATGATTATTTATATATGATAAACTATCAAATTACATATTATTTCACCATCAATGATATTATCGCTCCTGCGTACGTACGGATTACCATCTCCAAAAACACGATGAGATTCATTTCTCCATCTTAACTAAACAAGAATAATTTTTTTGAGGATTAAAAATAATGTTTACGAACATAATGTCATTATGTATATGAATTAAATACATCATACCCATAACAAACATGTCTTACATAACCAAGCATATAATGGAAAACCAGTCAGTTTACACCCAAAACGATGATACTAATAAAATATTATTAACAAAGAAATATTACAAGATCATATATGATATCATATTTTTGTAAATTGTACATGAAAAAATTAATAACAACATTTTGAACTATTATAATGGAGGATAACATACCATCGACTATTGAAAATTACAAGGTAAGAGTTAATTTCACAATCTCTTTATTATCCGAGGTTGTTTTAATGTAAGTATCTAATTGGACCTCTTTATCATCCACATTCATGTTTCGTAAAAATTAATTCCAAACATTTTTTTAATATTTACTAGACTATGATTTTATTTCATTTATACCCTTGTTTTAATTTTTATAAAATGGTCTGAATGGAATCTTCCCTTCATTTTCTTACAAGGTACTTTATGACCATTTCGAGAAAATTAAGATAAGATTATTTTTTTAACTTATACGGTTGGTGCAGCTATTTTCTACTGTTATAACATCATCGAACATTCCCGTACAAGACTATAAGAATATTTTCAAAATAAATGTTTTCTTTTATAATTATGTTACTCTTAAATGGTTTCAAAATATAAATAGGTTTTTCTTTCAAATAGTTTTCATTCCATTTATGTAAAAATCCATTGATTCGTTTAAAACTTGTTTGAAGTTGATTTATTATGATACTGATCTTCCATATTGTATTGAAGGTTTTGTGATTTGTTTTGTAATTCCCCGAACCCAGAAACCCAGAGTCAGTGCATTATTACGTATCTTTGGCATGATCACAAATGATCATGTCTTGAAAGACTGATTAGTTTAGTAGCCTTGGATGTACTAGATACATTAATAAGGTTTATGATACATCATAAAATGGAAAACTACAACAATATTGTTTCCATAAACAACATTGAGATCCCATATCCACTTTCGAAATTATGGAATACATAATGTTAGACTTTCATAACAACATAGTGAATGCCTTGTTCCAAGACTACAAATAAGATTTTGTCAAGGCCTTGTGCTAAGACACTAGTTTATCTCATGAGACCTACCGATTCATCGAGGATCAATAGGGGGCTCCACCCGTCACATACTAAGTCCAATGCATTCCTCATATAAAAAGGTTTAAACATAACATAAACATTTGTATTAAAACTGGCATACAAAATGTCAATACATTATCCATAAACCATGAATGGTATAAAAATAACACATCCACAACCAAATTTATCACAAAACATTCATTATAATACGGCATATTTGTATGATAATAAATCAACTTCAAACAAGACTAAAATCCATTAAAGGATTTTGACATAGATGAAAAATGATTTGTAAAACACTTTGAGAGAAATATCACTTTTCATGAAAACATTCAATAGTCACCCAATTTATAAAGAAAGAAACTTAAATACAATTTGTAATCAAAGTGTCCCATACCACTTTGAAACTTTTTAAAGGAATTAACATTTTAGAAACATTCATGTCCATATAAATAAATCCTTAAAAACCATTTTGAAAACATGGAAATTAATGATAATGATTTTGAAGAATAAATATTTAAAAAAATTAAAATTATGTTTTAGTAGAAAATTCTCTTTGAAAACTATTTTATGAAACATTGACATGGATAATAAATATGTCCTAGTTGATACTTACATAAATACAACCTCGGAGAATAAAGAGACTATGAAATTAACCCTTACCTTGTACTTTTTCTTGGTCGAGGGTAGGTTAACCTCCTATATAATGGTGAAATTGTTTTTAATAAATTATAAAATAATCATATATATTAATATGATTTCATATATGATCTTTTAACTTTTCATTGTTAACAATATCTTAATATTATCGTCATTTTGGTTGTTTACTGATTCGTTTCCCTTAATATTCTTTGTTACGTAAGTAATGTTTATTATGGATAGGATGTATATTATTTAAATTCATAATGATATTAAGTCGTTAAACATTACATTAAATCATCTAATGAAAATTAATATTGAATGGATATGATGGGGAATGAATCTCATCGCGTTCGTGGAGACGGTAATCCGTACGTTCGCACGAGCGACAATATCATTCTTTTGATATTAAAATAATATATAATTGGATGGTATATCATATATACATAATAATTATCATATTATATTTATTATCTACATCAATTACACCTTATTATAATACCCATCCTAATAATAATGTATTGAATAACAATTAAACCACGATGCGGAGACAGTAAGTCGTACGTACACACGTATGCTGACATGTCATTCAAAGGATGGATAGAATAATGAATTTGGTTGTACCATATTTGAAATAACATCACAGTATATATAAGATACTAGAGTTATTATTTTAGAATGGAAATAACAAAGAAAGAGGAAGTGGAAGAAGAAAGGAACTTGAAAGAGGTGATGAAATATTTACATCTTTTTCGGGTTCTTCCTTTTGATTTGATCAAAAGGGCTCCATAGGTTGGGTTTTTGACTAAATGGAGGCGTCTAAGATGAGGGTAGTGTAGTTGAGAGGGTATTTGGATAGGGGATGACCAATCTAAATAGATTTTAAGGTATGAATTAGAGAGAAGGGGGATTTCCCTTTTATAAGAGGGGTGAGGGGCACCTTAAGAAAAGTTAGAAATATTATTTTATAATAAATTATTTTTTAGTTTATAATGGATCCAAAATGGATTATTTAAAGATTATGTGTTTATCAGTTGAAAACCACTCAACCAATACGTTTTAGACAGGTTTCAGTCACTATATTAACCATATCATTTATATTTAACACATAGTTAAATAGTTTGACATTTACCATGCCTCTTTGTATTTTTTTATTATATGGGAAATAAACATAATATATATTTCCAAGATAACCCAAAGTGGTTCCTTAATGATACAAATATAATTATATAAGTCGTTTGGCCAATCCTCATATTTTTAGGAATAGAATATCAATTAATAATATAATATTTGTTTTAAAAACTCTTTTATGTCAATTTTGACACTATTTGGTATTTTGTTTTTTCTAAATTCATAACAACATTATTACTTCAAACCCAATTCATATAACCAACCCTAATATGTCATATTAACCTATAAAATTATTTTAATTCATAAAAAGTTTCAAATTACATTTATTCGGATATTTATAATATCAATTATTTTAATATTTCATCAATACAAAAATTACATCATCATCATTGTGTCATAGAAAAAATTAATTATTTAATGTCTAAAAATTAAAATTAAAACACAATTATGTAGGAAATATTTTTATCTTTCTAATGAATATTTATATTCGAATTTATCTTATGTATAACCCAATATTAAAAACATTATAGGTATTAAACTTTGATTTAAACTCTTTTCACTCTTTTTATATAAAATAATAATAAATGTCCTAATCTAATCCAAGTGCACATAAAGGACCATATTTTATTACTAAGGTAGTTTTTGGTTGAATTACACTTACCCAATAGAATTAGGACATGTGTTAGGGTAATAATAATATCATTTCTACCCTTAATTACCATATTTGCTTTTAACCGTGGTAAATAAAAGTAAAAAGTTAGTATTCACCAAAAATTATTTTCATCTTATTGAACCACATTTTACTTACTGATAAAAACAGTGTCTTTTGGATTTTGGAAATTCAATTGACAGAAGCGGTAAAATTATGTTTTATGTAAATTTTCAAATGCACCTAGGAGGTGGGTAAAAGACAGTAAAAAGTTCATTAAAATTTTTATATATCTAAAATTATTATAAACTGACTCCAATTAACTACATTGAACTTATATTGGTATTATGTATCTATTTTGACCTAAAATACATTTTAATAAAATAAATTATTATTTAAATAAAAATGATGTTTTAAACTATAACTTAGTGTTTTTCACTATTCATCAAAAATTGTAAGTTTTCAGAAAAATAACAAAACTATCACCCTAAGTTAATTTCGATATTCCAAATCCAAAAATGAAGTCCATTTTGAAAGATAAAATTTATAAAATTTCAAAAAGTGGGTATTACTATTCATAATGGTTAGTTTGGTTGGTTGTGGTGTGTGAGAACTCGAAGTTGCGTACAACACACGCTATTGTATTATTCAAAGAGAAGCGTAACGTGGATGCTTGGGGTGTTACATTCTCCCCTGATTCAAATAATTTCTTCCTTGAAACTTATAGAATATTACTGCATAAAAAGACTCGGATTTTTCTTCATCATATGTTCCTCGGGTTCCCACATTTCCTCTTCCATCTTATGGTTTCTCTTTAGAACTTTTACTAGAAGAGTCATCCGGTTTCTCAACACTTGTTCTCTTGTATCAATAACCTTGATAGGCTCTTCGCAATAAGATAGATCGGGTTCCGTTTATAATTTTTCATAGGTGAGTTCATGCATTGGGTTAGGCATGTATTTTCACAACAGTGATACACAGAATACAACATGAACTTTGGAGAGACTTGGCGGCATTGCAAAACGGTAAGCTACAACCCCAATTAGTTCTAGAATTTCGAAAGGTCTGGTGTACCTGGGACTCAATTTTCCCTTCTAACTGAAACGTATAACACCCTTCCATGGAGATAACTTCAAGAAAACAAGATCTCCTACCTGAAATTATAAATCCTTCCTTCAGTTATCAGTATAGCTCTTCTACCTACTTTGAGCTGCTTTGATGTGGTTTTGGATTACCTTCTCCTTTTCTATCGTTTCCTACACCAGTTCTGGGCCTACAAGCTTCCATTCGCCAACATCATCCCAACAGGTTGTTGTGTGATATCTCTTTCCGTATAATGCTTCATATGGTTCCATCTAAATACTTTAATAGAAGCTATTGTTATAGGAAAATTCTACTAGAGGTAAATATTGATCCCACATACCTTGAAAGTCAAGTGAGCATGATATAAACATGTCTTCAAAGGTTTGAATAGTCCGTTATGATTGTCTATCAGTTTGGGGGTGGTAGTCAGTGCTCAAATGATGTAACGTATCTAGGGCTATCTGAAGACTTTTCCAGAATCTTGATGTAAAACAAGGATCGCAATCAGAAACAATCGATACTCGTAATCCATGAAGTCTTAAAACTTCATTAATATATAGTCTTTCTAGAAGTTCAAGTGGTAAATCTTCTCTTATAAAACGAAAATGTGGTGACTTGGTAAGACGACCATCAATGACCCATATTGCATCGTTCATTCTAGGATTCAATGGTTGTCCCACTAGAAAGTACATCATGATATTATACCATTTCCACTCAGGTATGGGAAGATGTTGCAAGACTCCTCCAGGCTATTTCCTTCCAACATTCACTTGTTGAAAAACCATACATCTTAACACAAAATCAGAAATCTCCCTCTTCATGTTGTCCCACCAAAAATGTTCCTTCAAATATATATATATGTTTTGGTGTTCCCAGGGTGTATATAAAAATTGGAGCTATGATCATCATCCAACAATTCTCTTTTTAGATTAGGCATATTGGGAAGACAAAGTCTGTTCCCAAATTTTGAAATCCATCTTCATATATGAAGTCACTCAATCTACCATCATTCACATCTTTAATATTCTTTTGAAACTCTTTATATCGGACTGAGAACTCTTTATCCTTTCTAGTAATGATGGTTTGGAAACCATTGGATAAAGTATTGATATTTCACCTTCCATGGTTATTCCCATATCCATATCTATTAGATCCATGAAAATAGGATCCCATTCAACTCTCATATTGTTCAAACTCCATGATATTTTCTACTCAAAGCATCATCCACCTTATTTTCCTTCCCCAGGTGGTAGTGTATCATGCAATCATAATCCTTGAGTAGTTTAAGCCATCTCCTTTTCCTTATGCTGAGTTCTTTCTGTGAGAAAAAATACATCAAACTCTTGTGATCGGTATATATCTCACATTTTTCACCATAGAGATAATGCCTCTTTATCTTCAATGAAAATATTACAGCATCTAAATCAATATCATGAGTAGGATAGTTTGGATCATGAATTTTTAGCTATCATGATGCATAGCCAATAACTCTATCATTCTGTATAAGGAAACGACTAAGTCCTTTCTTTGATGCATCACTTTAAATAACAAACCCATCATTCCCCGATGGTAGAGTCAAGACAGGAGCATTGACTAATATTCTCTTAAATTCTTCAAAACATTCTTCACACTCATTTTTCCAAAAAAAAACCTTTTCGTGTGACCTTTGTTAATGGGTTAGCCAACTGGGAAAAAATCTGGACGAAATGTCTATAATAACCTACTAAACCAATAAAACCGTGTACCTCATTTATACCCGTCAGTGCTGGACATTCCTGGATTGCACTTGTCTTAGCAGGATAAATGATGATTACATCTTTAGAGACAATATGGCCAAGAAAAGAATTCTCCTGATGCTAGAATTCACACTTTCTAAACTTCCCTTATAATTCATGTCTTCTAAGAGTCTTTATGATAATGCACAAGTGATTTTCATGATATTCATAGCTTTTGGAGTATACCAAGATATTATCAATAAATAACAATACAGAGTCATCATGATACTTCTTCAAAACTATATTCATTATATCCTTAAAGACAGAGGGTTCATTATTCAATCCCAAAGGCATTACTGTAAACTCGTAATGCCCGTACCTGGTTGGAAATGCTGTTTTCAAAATGTCTTCCTTCATCACACACAACTGATGATATCCAGATCGAAGGTCAATCTTTGAAAAGTATTCAGCTCCCTGATGTTGGTCAAATAAATCATCAATGCAAGGTATGGGATACTTGTTCTTTATTGTTATAGCATTGATCTCCCGGTATTCAATTCACAACCTCATAAACCCGTCTTTCTTTTTAACAAAAGGAAAAGGGGCTCCCCCTGGAGAAACACTAAGGCAAATAAATCCCTTATTACTCAATTCTTCTAGTTGGTTCTTTAGTTACACTAATTCTACAGTGGCCATTCTATAAGGGGTCTTCGATATGGGCCTTAAACCAGGAATGAAATCAATGGAAAACTCAACTTCTCATTATGGAGGATGTCTAGGTAAATCCTCTGGAAACACATCAACATATTCTTTCACAATAGGTACATCCTCTATTTTAACATTCCGTTCCTCACCCACAGTCATTTAATTATCTTCCTCCCCAATAATTGAATTTAGTTGAGACACTAGGGGTGGATCTAGATAATAATTAGATGGTGATGATTCTGCTCTAAAGATAAGGTGTTCTTTATCATCATCATCAAAAATAGTAACCTCATTCTTCTTAAAATAATTTTTTGCGTCATGGTCTGATGTCCAATCCATACTGAGGATTATATCAAATTCAATCGTGGGTATGAAGATGAGATCAGCAGATAAAGAACATTTATATGACCTAATGGGGGATAATTCAAAAAACAATGTTTCAATGATACTTCCCTTTGGAGTTTTTAATGAAAAATCCATTGTTTAATGAAATTGAAAATATCTAATTTTCTTAGCAAACTGGGATGATAGGAAACAATGTGATGAACCAGAATCAAATAAAGCATTTTCTAAACTTGAGGAAACCATTAAATTACCAGACACTACATCTTTTGGAGCTTCAACCTCAGCAGTAGTGATAGAATAAACATGACCTTGTTCCCTGGTCATTTTCTGAGGTAAGTTCCTCTGACGCTTAGGCAATTCATTTT